>CM038669.1:279439586-280039586 GCA_021605145.1 Aegilops bicornis
TGACTTCTTGCGGGAAAGTCTTTTGTTTTCTGGTGCTCTGCTGGTGGGGTTCGTCATCGTCCTTGCTTGGCGTGTCGAGCCCCTTGTGTTCGGCGTTGAGTCGGCTGGACTGCTTGAAGACCCAACAATCTCGGTGGGTGTGGTTTGCGGGCTTCCCGGAGGTACTGTGTATTTGACATATCCGATCCAAAATTTTGTTGAGGTTGGATAGCTCGTCACTGTTGTCCTTAAGAGGCAGTGTTTTGTTGTTCGGCCGCGAGCTTTTGAATCCGGCATTGACCGTCGTGTTCTTTGGGCCATTTTCTTTATTTCGGCGCAGATCTTTCCTGCGTCGTGATTTTCCATTTCCATCTCTGATCTCGGATGTACTCGGGTCGCTGGTGCTGCATCTTGCCAGCCAGCTATCTTCCCCTGCGCAAAAGCGGGTCATGAGGCTCGTTAGCGCGGCCATTGTTCTTGGCTTTTCCTGGCCGAGGTGTCTGGCGAGCCATTCGTCTCGGACGTTATGTTTAAAAGCTGCTAAGGCTTTGGCGTCCGGACAGTCGACTATTTGGTTCTTTTTGGTGAGGAACCTATTCCAGAATTTGCGCGCTGACTCTCCGGGCTGTTGAGTTATGTGACTTAAATAAATGCGCATCCGAAGAAGGCGGACATAAGTCCCCTGAAAATTTGCTCTAAACGCGTCCTCAAGCTCTTCCCAACTTCCAATGGTATTTTCTGGGAGGCTTTTGAGCCAATGCCGAGCTGGCCCATTGAGCTTGAGGGGTAGATATTTTATGGCGTGGAGATCGTCTCCTCTAGCCATGTGTATGTGTAGGATGTAATCCTCAATCCAGACTCCAGGATCTGTTGTTCTGTCGTATGCCTCTATGTTTACGGGCTTGAATCAGCTGAAATTCATGATCCGGCACCTCATCGGTGAAACATAGTGGGTGTCTGGCGCCCCTGTATTTAGGTGTGCCGTTATCTTCGAACACTCGGCGTGTTGTGTTGCTTCCTGGGCCCCTCTTCTTTGGCCCATAAATGGACCTGACCGGGCCATCCTTTTGGCGGGCATCTTTATGTGTGTCATGTGCCGGCTTGTGTGCGGCGCCGCTTGCCGCTCTTGTCCTGTCATCTGGTCGTCTATCCGGCCAGGCGGCCTCTTTGCTTTTTGATTGTGGTAGCTCTACGGCCTCCTCGTCGAATTCGGGCAGCAACTTGCGCTTCGGGTAGCTCTTTGCCTGGTGACTATTGCCGTATTTGTCTGCGGTTTTGAGTACTTTGCTCCACCTCATTCTGAGTATGTCTTCCCCTGTTTTGAGCTTCCGTTTCTGCTTCTTCACACTTCTTGCAGTGGCGACAAGCCTTTCGTGAAGGTTCTTATGCTCCGGTGGTGTGTCCGGCGTAAGATCGTCTGGACTGTTGTTTTCGCCGAGGATGGGTTGGTTGTCCGCTTCATCCTGTTCGGATGGTTGCTTGGTTGCATGTTTGTCGTCCACTGGTTTGCCCTGCTCTACGGCTGGGTCATTATGGGTGCTTTTGTTGTCGAGGTGGGACTTCGGGCGGCGCTTGCGTCGCCGTTTTGGTTGTTTTTCGGGGGAATTATCCTTCGCCGCGTCCCGTTGTTCCTCGTTATCGCTTCCTTTTGGTGTGTCCACCATGTATATGTCATGAGTTGATGTGTTCTTCCAATGCCCCGTAGGCGCTGGTTCTTGGTCGTCTCCGGCATCGTCGTCAATACCGTCAATGTCTTCGGAGTCGTACTCTAGCATGTCGGTTAGATCGTCGACAGTGGCTACAAAGTGGGTGGTGGGTGGGATTTGAATTTCTTCGTCGTCCGCATCCCAACCGTCCTGACCGCAGTTCGGCCAGGGCTCTCCTGACAACGAGAGATACTTTAGCGAATTCAGAATATCGCCAAAAGGCGAAGTCTTTGAAAGATGTCATGATGATGAACTCCATGATCGGCGCCCAATCGGATTCGATTGGTAGGGGCGCAGGAGGTTCGGAGTCCGGCGAGGAGTCCGGCACCTTGGAGTCACGAGCTTTACAAGGGACAGGGTCAGTATTCGGCTCCATCGCCGTAGAAGTTGCAGACCCGAGGCGGTGTCTAGCCACATGTCCTCGATCTGCGCGGTCGGCTCCGAACTAAGGGTCGGAGCGGACTCATGTGCGGCCTCCAGGGCACTGTCCGGCAGCAGAGCTACATCATGCCCATCGTGACAGTGCGGCGCGCTCGGCTGTGGCTTGAATCCGTCGAAGATCAAGTCTCTGCGGATGTCAGCCGTGAATTTTAGGCTTCCAAATCTGACCTGATGGCCAGGGGCGTAGCTTTCGATCTGCTCCAGATGGCCAAGCGAATTGGCCCGCAGTGCAAAGCCGCCGAACACGAAGATCTGTCCGGGGAGAAAAGTCTCACCCTGGACTGCGTTGTTGTTGATGATTGAACGAGCCATCAAGCCTATCGGTGACGACACAGAGAAACTCTCAATGAAAGCACCAATGTCGGTGTCAAAACCAGCGGATCTCGGGTAGGGGGTACCGAACTGTGCGTCTAGGCGGATGGTAACAGGAGACAAGGGACACGATGTTTTTACCCAGGTTCGGGCCCTCTCGATGGAGGTAAAACCCTACTCCTGCTTGATTGATATTGATGATATGGGTAGTACAAGAGTAGATCTACCATGAGATAAAGGAGGCTAAACCCTAAAAGCTAGCCTACGGTATGATTGTTGTAATGGTTGTTCGTCCTATGGTCTAAAACCCTCCGGTTTATATAGACACCATAGAGGGCTAGGGTTACATAGATTCGGTTACAACGGTAGGAGATCTACATATCCGTATTACCAAGCTTGCCTTCCACGCCAAGGAAAGTCCCATCCGGACACGGGACGAAGTCTTCAATCTTGTATCTTCATAGTCTTGGAGTCCAGCCGATGATGATAGTCCGGCTATCCGGACACCCCCTAGTCCAGGACTCCCTCAATATCCAAATTATAGTTGTACATTCCAGGAGCTTCACAACCAACCTTGATGTTGCTCAATTTTATTGCTACTAATGAAGAAGAAGCTCTCTGGGTTTCATTTTCTGATGGAAATGGAACCAGGGCTGGAGCCCTTTTCTTAAAAAAAAAGAAGAAGCTGCTAGCTCACGGGACATTGCTTCATTTTAGGTGAACTGCACCAAAAGGTCCCATGAATTGAATCATCCATGTTGGTGACGGAAAGAGCTAGTTTCAGCATCCCAGTCTAAGCACCCCCGGCCTCCATCCTTGCGATGCATGGTACACCTCGTTTTCCCCCAGCTCGACCCTAGTATCACTGATAAAATGAAGTAATAATACAGTTAAAATAGAGCGAGTGTCCTCTCTATCATTTAATTTCCAATGTAGATAAAGAAAGTGCTTCTCTTTGTTAATGTATGTTTCATCAACTAGTCCCATTATTAATGTTTAAGCGTTTCAGCAAACTGGGGTGCTTAATTTTAGTTGATCTGTACAAAAATAGAGATTTGAATATCTCAAGGCGCCTTGTTGTACTACCGCTGTACACTAATGTTCATCACTGGCAGAAGGTGTATCTGGGAGACTTGGGACAATTTCCAGTATGAGGCGTACCGTATGAGGTGTCGCAGGGCCCATCTTGCCCTCGCAGCATGGCATACTATGATACTATCGCAATATTTTCTTCTATTTACTTTTTGTGTTTCATCAACTAGTGCCACTATAATGTAATCACGCTTTTTCATTATCTGTGCAAACAGGGTTATTCAGCTGCATTTTGGTGGAACTGCACAAATGTACGTATGGAACCGGCATATATGCAGAGTGCGAGGTGTGCCAAGTAAAAATTACTGACACCAACCATGCTCCATGCATGCATTGGCATCCACCACCACCAGTGGGATGTGTGGCGCTCTTTGTGGACGGATCTTTCTCGGCAGCAAATCCTCTAACCAAATACTAGTAGCTTATATTGGCAGTTTTCTAGGGAGTACTTTTTTATGAAAGGAGCACCAATCTATTTTTCTTTATTTATACACTGTGTCACAACTTTGGCCAAAAGGTCCAGAGCTATTTTAGGGTGATTGGCGTAGTACTCGGAGACTGATTGTAAGCATGATTTTCATTAGCTATCACACTGATTGTAAGCATGAGCAGGTGGAAGATTAGGTTAGTGCAAAGCTTACCTTAAACCCTACCGCCGCCGTTGAAACGAGGCGAGCATCGAGGGAACCATGGAGAATGGCGGGGAAGCGATGTCGCACCATCCGGTCTCCTCTTGCGGTGGCAGAACGAATACTCCTGTGGCTCCGGCTGGCTCTGCACCCTCACGAATGGCACACCATACTCGATCGATTCGTTATCCTCTGGGTGCTCGACCTTTGACCTGTACGCCCACCACCTCCGCCTGACTGTCGCCTCGGGTGAATCTATCTGCCCCATCGCCCAGAGGAGATACTCGATGAACTTGAAGGACTGCGGTGTGACTGCCGCCGAGGAGTACATGTACATCACCGCCCTCATCGCCGTCGTCTCGCTCTTTCGCATACATTGCAACATGGCCCTCACCGTCCTCTAAATCTCCCACTCATTGTAAAACCAAGTAAGGATCTCCTTCAACCTGGCTAACTTTGCCTGGTCGCCACCAGCGATCTGCCTAATTCGCTGCTGCATCCTCTCCATAGATGTCCTTCTGAGTGGTCCGGTGCTAGCTTTGGAAGATGGGAGGAGAAACGGTGGTCTTGCAATAGAGAATAGGGAGAAGCGAGACGGTGGTTTTGGAATGGAGATGATGGAGATGAGAGGAGGTGGTTTTGCAATGGAGAAGATCAGAAGAGGGAGAGGCGAGACGATGGTTTTGGAATGGAGATGATGGAGAGGATAGGAGGTGGTTTTGCAATGGAGAAAAGGGAGAGGAGCGTGCGACAACGATTTAGGATTGGACGAGGGGGCCGGTGAGGAAGTCCTCGATCAGGGGGTATCCGGACAGCCGTACTATATACTTTGGCTGGACTGTTGGACCATGAAGATACAAGACTCAAGACTTCGTCCCGTGTCCGGATGGGACTCTCCTTTGCGTGGAAGACAAGTTTGGCGGTCCGGATATTAGATCTCCTTCTTTGTAATCAACTCTATCTAAACCCTAGCCCCCTCCGGTGTCTATATAAACCGGAGGGTTTAGTCCATAAAGGGACAATCATAATCATCATAGGCTAGTTTCTAGGGTTTAGCCTCTACGATCTCGTGGTAGATCAACTCTTGTAATACACATATCATCAAGATCAATCAAGCAGGAAGTAGGGTTTTATCTCCATCGAGAGGGCCCGAACCTGGGTAAAACATCGTGTCCCTTGCCTCCTGTTACCATTGGCCTTAGACGCACAGATCGGGACCCCCTACCCGTGATCCGCCGGTTTTGACACCGACATTGGTGCTTTCATTGAGAGTTCCTCTGTGTCGTCGCTGCGAGGCTCGATGGCTCCTTCAATCATCAACAACAACACAGTCCAGGGTGATACTTTTCTCCCCGGACAGATCTTCGTGTTCGGCCCGCCTTTGCGGGCCAATTAAACAGCCATCTGGAAGCAGAATCGGACAGCTACGCCCCTGGCCATCAGGTCAGGTTCGGAAACTTTAACTACATGGCCGATATCCGCGGAGACTTGATCTTCGACGGATTCGGGCCTACGCCAGGAGCGCCGAACAATCGCGACGAGCACGGCTTAGACATGCTGTCGGACAATACTCGGGATATCGCACCTGCAGGAGCTCCGGACTTAAATCCGAGGCAGATCACGTCGTCCGAGGATGGGTGGATGGACCCCGCCCCAGAGGCCGCACACTCATTGGTGGTAGAGCCAAACACAGACTCCACCCCCAAGGAAGCCTGTGTGACCGGACCCCGGACTCTGTCCAGCTGTAGGTTCCAGACCGCGTGCCCCCGAGCCTGTCGAATCTGGTTGGGCTCCGGTAATGGAGTTCACCGCTGCCGATATCTTCCAGCACTCGCCCTTTGGAGACATGCTGAACTCATTAAAGTCTCTCTCTTTGTGAGGAGACTCTAGGCCGAACTATGTCCAACTCGAGTGGGAAGCATGCGACGAGGGAATTCGTTACCCACCCACCACCCACTTCATTGCCACTGTCGATGATTTGACCGACGTGCTTGACTTCGACTCTGAAGACATCGACGGTGTGGACGACGATGTAGGAGAAGAACAGGAGCCACCACCCACGGGGCGCTGGACAGCCACCTCCTCGTATGATATATATATGGTGGACACTCCAAAGGAAACCAATGGCGATGAGGCAATGGAAGATAACCCCTCAAGGAAGAAAGCAAAGCATGGGCGTCATCGGCGCCGCTCCAAGCCCCGCCATAGCAATACCAGCACAGGAGACAAAAACAATCCGGATGGTGCCGAAGATGAATACAACCCCAATCAACCTGCCTTCGAGCAGGCTGAACAGGAAGACGGACAGGTCAGCCCAGACGAACAGGCGACGGACGGATACCCAGAGGGGGACAACTACATGCCCTCCTTCGAAGATGAGATTAGCCTCGGCGACGATAAATTCGGCGTGCCTGAGGACCCCATAGAGCAGGAGCGCTTCAAGAGCCGGCTTATGGCCACTGCGAGGAGCCTGAAAAAGAAGCAGCAGCAGCTCCAAGCTGATCAGATATGTTCACAGACAGATGGACTGAAGTCCTGGCAGCCGAGGAATATGGACTCGAGCTCCACACCAAAGGTTACCCAAAGCACAAGTTGCTACCTCAACTCGAGGAGGAGCCTATACTACCAACACAGGACAAGGCTGACTGGCCACCTTGTGGCCGGGATAAAACAGCGTATCAGCCCGAACACCAAGCCGCACCCCCATGCCAATACACTACGGCTCGGGGTAATAGGCAGGACCTGCGAGACATGCTGGAAAACAAGGCATGACAACCAAGATCGATCTACGGATCGTGAGGGCGCGCCCCAACACGTGACGATGATCGTCACGCCGGATACGCTATCAACAAGTCCGGCCGGGCCGAACATAGCCAACCAGACTCATTCGAACAGCGTAGCCACATAGCCCGGCATAGAGGCGCCGCACACCACCTCTGCTTCACTGACGAAGTGATGGATCACGAATTCCCAGAAGGGTTTAAACCCGTAAACATCGAATCATACGATGGCACAACAGACCCCGCAGTATGGATCGAAGATTTCCTTCTCAACATTCACATGGCCCGCGGTGACGATCTACATGCCATCAAATATCTTCCCCTTAAACTCAAAGGACCGGCCCGACACTGGCTGAATAGCCTGCCGGCAAATTCCATCGGCAGTTGGGAAAACCTGGAGGACGCGTTCCTCGATAACTTCTAGGGCACGTACGTGCGACCACTGGATGCTGATGACTTGAGTCACATAACCTAACAGCCCGGAGAGCCAGCCAGGAAATTCTGGACTCGGTTCCTAACTAAAAAGAACCAAATTGTCGACTGTCCGGACGCCGAAGCCTTGGCAGCCTTTAAGCATAATATCCGTGACGAGTGGCTCGCCCGACACCTCGGCCAGGAAAAACCGAAGTCCATGGCGGCCCTCACGACACTCATGACCCACTTTTGTGCAGGCGAGGACAACTGGTTGGCTCGCAGTAGCACCACGCCAATAAACTCTGGCACTTCAGATGACCACGACAATAATGGCAAGCCACGATGCAACAGACATAAGCGTCGGAACAATGGCGACAACACTGAAGACACGTCAGTCAACGCCGGATTCAGTGGCTCAAAATCCGGTCAGCGGAAAAAGCCGTTCAAAAGAAACAATCAGGGATCGTCCAGTTTGGACCGCATACTTGATCGCTCGTGCTAAATTCACGGCACTCCTGATAAGCCAGAAAACCACACTAACAGAGATTGCTGGGTGTTCAAACAGGCCGGCAAAATAAATGCCGAGAACAAGGACAAGGGGCTGCACAGCAACGATGATGAGGTGCCCCGCCGTCCGAACACGGGGGGACAAAAGAAATTTCCTCCCCAGGTGAAAACGGTCACTAGTAGAAAAAGGGGCTATCGTTGAGGCCTGTTTTGCCCATTAGTCCCGGTTCAATCCAGAACCGGGACTAATGCGAGCATTTATCCCGGTTCGTGAGCCCAGGGGGCCGGCCACGTGGGCCATTGGTCCCGGTTCGTCCGGACCTTTTGGTCCCGGTTGGTGGGACGAACCGGGACCAATGGTCCTGGCTCTGGCCCACCACTATTGGTCCCGGTTGGTGGCATGAACGGGACCAAAACTTCCCTTTAGTCGGCTCATGCCACCAACCGGGCTAATGGTGCTGCCTATATATAGCCCCTCAGCGCAGAAGCGAGCACACTGCTCTGTTTTTTTTACAGCCGAGGGAGGGGCTTGGTGGTGCTCTAGCTCACCTCCTATGCACACAAGGTGTTCGATGGAATGCCCGAGCCACACTACTTAAGCTTTCTCCTCTCCAAGCTCGACCTCTAACCTCCATTTTCCTCAATATTTGTCTAGGTTTAGCGGTCCGTCACGCCCGTCCCGTCTTCACCGCCGTCGATCACCATGGCGATCTCATCGCCAAGACACCACCGTGGTGAGCCTCTTGTTCTTATCTTCTTTCCGAAAGGAAAAATATTCTTACTTGTATTATTTTCTTACTTTTATTATTGCATCTTATATAGTGCGATGGTTTTGGTATCCGCCCCGTCGGCCCTCGTCACATCTATGATTCGGATGTGGTATATATTATCTTTTCATAACTATTGGTTCATTTATTGTTTATGAAAATTAAGCCGACCAACGTGACATAGATTTTATTTATCTAGGAGGTTGTTGAACCGGAAATTCCAACCGACCCTCTTGTCGAGAGGTTAAATTTAGTTGAAGAAGAAAACAATTTCTTGAAGGAAAAAATAAAAAAACTTGAGGAGGAGAAGATGATATTGGAGTTGCATGTTGCGGATGTAAATCGATGATCACAAGATCAAGATGGATGCAATGCGCTTGAAGATGAGAAAGATTAGAAAATATGCCATTCATACCGAGGCTTGGTATCATTATGCCGTTGGATCAGTTGTTACCTTGGTTGCGATTATGATCGTATTTGTTTTCACATTGAAATGTTTTACATAGTTTCAATGTATGGTTTAATTAATTTAGATGCTCTGCAGAGCTTTATGTTGTTAGATGAGAACTATGTATGTACTTTGGTTTTTATGTGATGATGAACTTCTATTAATTTGGTCATTTAATTATCTATTCATGATGTTACGTAATGATTTTTGACACACTTAATTATATATAATGCACGCAGATGAACCGGCAATGGATGTACGGTGACAGACACACCTCCGAGTACATTAAGAGGCGTGCATGCTTTTCTCGAAGTGGCTGAGGCAAACAAGCGAGAATGGTTTTATGTGTTGTCCATGCCCTATATGTAGAATACGAAGTCTTACTCGACGGAAAATCCTTCACACCCACACCTTTACAAGGGTTTCATGCCACACTATAATGTTTGGACGAGGCACGGAGAAATAGGGGTTATGATGGAAGGCGGCGAGGAAGAAGAATGCGATGACAACTATGTGCCCCCTGAATACGGTGATGCTCTTGAACATCAAGTTGCACCGACGATGTGCATGATGGTGCTGCAGCGAAAACTGCTGAAGATCAAGATGAACCAGACGATGTGCCCCATGATGATGATCTCCGCGGGTCATTGTCGATGCAAGGACACAATGCGAAAGTCAAAAGGAGAAGCTGAAGTTCGATCGCATGTTAGAGGATCACAAAAAAGGGTTGTACCCCAATTGCGAAGATGGCAACACAAAGCTCGGTACCGTACTCGAATCACCGGAAGAAGCCCGCCATGCGTACCGGTGATCACGTACTTGCTATGGTCAATGATTTACACGTAATCTTTGGAAAGGGTCCCGGCGGACTAGCTGTTCCGAATGACGCTGAGAATCACGCACCCATGTGGAAGAAGAAATCTATATTTTGGGACCTACCCTCTTTGGAAAGACCTAGAGGTCCGCTCTTGATCGGCGTGATGCACGTGGCGAAGAACCTTTGCGTGAACCTGCTAGGCTTCTTGGGCGTGTATGGGCGGACAAAAGATACACACGAGGCACGAGAGGACCTGCAACGCTTGCGAAAAAGAGGGCATGCCTCGAAGCGGTATGAAGGTCACCGCCCTACGCTCTTCTGAAAGAAGAGAAAGAAATATTCTTTCAATGCACCTTTCGATATGAAGGTCCCGGCGGCTTCTCATCGAATATAAAGGGAATAATAAATATGTCGAGAAAAAGTTCCGAGAACCTAAAGTCTCATGACTGCCATGTGATTATGACGCTTAGCTGCTTCCGGTTGCATTGAGAGGGCTTCTACGGAAGCGTCCGATTAGCCATTGTGAAGCTATGTGCATTCCTCAATGCAATATCTTAGAAGGTGATCGATCCGAAATCGTAGCAACGCTAAGGAGTGATGTGGCGCAATGTCTTGTCGGTTTCGAGCTGGTGTTCCCACCATCCTTCTTCAATATCATGGCCTTGCGTCCTAGTTCATCTAGTCGGCGAGATTGTCATTACGGGGCCCGTATTTCTACACAATATGTACCCCTTTGAGAGGTTCATGGGAGTCCTAAAGAAATATGTTAAGTAATCGTGCTAGGCGGAAGGAAGCATCTCCATGGGCCATCAAAGCGAGAGGATGTCATCGGGTTTTGTGTTGACTTCATTCTGGCCTTAATAAGATAGGTCTCCCTAAATCGCGGTATGAGGAGGCCCACCGGAAAAACACGCTTGGAAGAGACTCAATAATATGCAGGGACGGATATTCTTGGTCTCAAGCACACTACAGTTCTACTGAACTCTACCTTGGTGACCCGTATGTCGATGAACACAAGAGCGATCTGCGCTCCAAACACACGGGCGGTCTGTGGCGGATTACATGTGACCACATCAGACTTTCAGCGGTTGGTTGGAAACACGTCTCGTAGGTGACGACTATTCGTGATGAGTTGTACTTGTTGTCCGAGGACCATCTTATTTGTAATGATTTGGAAAGGATCTGAGATAAATGGGAATACATTTTACGATTGACCAAGATGAAAAGAGCACCAACCAAAACAGCGGTGTCCGCTTTGATGCAGCAACCGACAAGGGAAATGACACATATTATGGTTGCATAGTAGACATATGGGAACTTGACTACGGAGTAGATTTTAAGGTCCCTTTGTTTAAGTGCAAGTGGGTCAATCTGTCAGAGGCGAAGTGCAGGTAGACCCACGATGCGGAATGACAACAGTGGATCTGAAAATCTTGGGTACACCGACGAACCGTTCGTCCTAGCCAATGATGTGGCACAGGTTATCTATGTGAAGGACATGTCTACCGGACCGAGGAAAAGAAAAGATAAGGAAGCGAATACATCATACAATGAGCCAAAGCGCCACATAGTTCTTTCGGGAAAAGGGACATCCTAGGAGTGGAGGAAAGATGCGGACATGTCTCAAGAGTATGAAAAGTTTCATGAAATTCCCCCCTTCAAAGTCAAGGCTGACCCAAGCATCCTGATAAATGATGAAGATTATCCATGGTTACGGCGCAATAAACCAAAGCGACACAAGCGAAGAAAAGTGAAGACTTTCTCCATAACTATTATGATGATACCATGCCAACTTTGTAACACACGAGTATGATACCATTGTCCGTTTTGTTCATGAACATACTATGCCAACTTTGAGAACCTCGCCAACGAAGAAGCGCTCACACCGGTTTATAAGCCCGTCCCTCTACGCCTTGTTGAGCTCACAAACTTGTGATTCACACAAATTTCAAAGAATTCAAATTTTATAAAACTAATGGCACAAGCAGAAAGTTTATAATTGTTCTAAAACAAATGGCACTAACAGAAAGTTTATAATTTTGCTGACCTAAAAGCAAAAAGAATTAAAAAATAAAGCAAAAAACCAAAAGAAAATAAATAATGCAGGAAACAAAAAAAAACTTGAAAAAAATAATAATAATAGCAACAATAAGCATTTTGTTGTAAGTAGAAACAAAATAAAATAAATAAAGCAACAAAGAAAACAAAAAAAGTGTTTTTGAATTTTAAAACTAATGGCACAAACAGAAAGTTTATATTTTTCTAAAACTAAAAGCACTAACAGAAAGTTTATAATTTTGCTGACCTAAAAGCAAAAAGAATTAAAAAATAAAGCAAAAAACCAAAAGAAAATAAATAATGCAGAAAACAAAACAAAAAACTTGAAAAAATAAAAATAGCAACAATAAGTATTTTGTTGTAAGTAGAAACAAAATAAAATAAATAAAGCAACAAAGAAAACAAAAAAGTGTTTTCAAATTTTAAAACTAATGGCACTAATAGAAAGTTTATATTTTTCTAAAACTAAAAGCAAAAAGAAATAAAATATAAAGCAAAAAACTACCACCTACTAGGCCCCCACGGCCCTGAATACGACTAGAAACCCTACATGGGCCAGATTCGCACCCTTGCAGAGGCCCAATAGGCCCACAGCAAGAGCATGATTAGGCCAGCCTGCATTTGAGAGGAGCTCGAAGGGGACGCACACCAGCTTATAAACCAGTGCAGCGCCCTTCAACTAGCGAGGTGGGACTAAACATTTGGCGCTGAGGCATACAGGCCTTTGGTCCCGGTTGGTGGCACCAACCGAGACTAAAAGGTGGGTTTAGTCCCCGTTCGTGGCACGACCGGGACTAATGCCCCCCTTTAGTCCCGGTTGGTGCCACCAACCGACAAAAGGCTTCCGCCCTTTGGGCTGCTGAAATTTGGCCTTTGGTCCCGGTTGGTGGCACCAACCGGACTAAAGGGGCATTAGTCCCGGTCGTGCCACGAACAGGACCAATGCTCTTTCTATATAAGCAAGACTTGTGAAATTTTCACATCTCCCTCGCCTCCCTAGCCAGTTGCCCCGCCGCTAGGCTGCCCAAATCGCGCTCCTCGTCGCCGTCGCCGCCGCCATCATCCCGTCTCCCGTGCCCCTTGCCCAGCGCCCGAGCCGCCCGGCCGCCGCCCGTGCCCTGCCCGTCCCGAGCACGCGCCGCGCCACGCCCGCCGCCCGCCCCTGCCCGTCCCGAGCACGCCTGCAGCCGCGCCCTGCGCCCCCCATGACCGCCGCCCGTGCCCCTGCCCGTCCACGAAACACGCACGGCGCGCCCTGCGCCCCCACGCCCGGCCGCCGCCCGTGCCCCTGCGGCCCGGCCCGCCCCACCTCGTCGTCGTCGGCGCCCGCCCCCCACCGCCCCTGCCTCGACGCCGCCCCTCCTCCCCGTTCGGTCCGGCTCCGGCGACCCCCCCTTTCCTCCCTGTCCCCTCGTCCTCTTCATAAAAAAATTCATATAATTTTTTAGGCAGATTTATGTTCTGGTATATATGTTCATTATATGAACATAATATGGATGATGTATGCATGCTTTTTATATGTTCATTATATATGTTCATTATATGGATGGATGGATGGATGGATAATTTTAGGCAGATTTTTAGATTTTTAGGCAGATTTTTAGAATTTTTGTGTATGTATGTTATGTTTATATGTATGTATGTATGTTTATATGCAAAGCATATGCAAAGAAAATGTATGAATGGTCATATGCAAAGAAAAATGTATGTATGGTCATATGCAAAGAAAATGTATGTATGTATGTTCATATGAAAGAAAAATGTATGTATGTATGTTCATATGCATATGCAAAGAAAATGTATGTTCATATATATGATGATATGTTCATATAAAAAGGAAAATAAGAAGAGGAAGAAAGGAGAAGAAGAGGAGAGGAAGAAGAGGAGAAATAAATAAGAAGAGGAAAAAGAAGAAAAGAAGAGGAGAAGAAGAAGAAAGGAATAGAAGAAGAAGAAAAATAGAAAAATTCTATTTTTCTTCTTCTCTTCTATTCCTTTCTTCTTCTCTCCTATTCCTTTCTTCTTCTCCTCTTCTCTTCTATTCCTTTCTTCTATTTTCTTCTTTTTCTTCTTCTTCTTCCTTCTTCCTATAGTGTCAAAGTATTGAAGAAATCCATCGCTTCATCATTGGCGGAAGTAACCATGGCATGATGGTGCGAAGTCCTCCAAAGTTGTTACGGAATGGAGTCCCGGATAGGATAATTTGCCTTTTGCTGAACTTTGTACCAAAAGCGAATTATCCTATCTGGGACTCCGCTCCAAAACAACTTTGGAGAGCTTCGAACCATCATGCACCTAATACTAGCCTAATGATGAAGACATGGTTTTGTTGAATCCTTTGACACTAGGCAACCTCCCGACCTCGGCGATCTTGACCCCTTGACCCTCGACCGCTCGGCGATCCGACCCTCTACCCTACTTGTGGGACATAGATGTACTGTTCAACGCCGACCCCTCCCGATAGCTTCAACACGTGGGGGGTCGATGTCTGTACCCCTCCTAGCTTGAAGCGTTCTCGAGGCCACCCCTAACCCTTGAAGCGTTGTCAAGGCCACCCCAAACCCTAGAGAAGCAGCGTCGAGGCCACTAATATGATTCCTTATTGTGATTAGCTAGCTAGTTCTCGTTGGCACTAATATATCCATATCTGTCATGTTTGAATAATAATTGCCATGTTGTAAATATTTGTAGAAACTATGGACACCCCAGGCCGAAGCACAAGAAGCGTTGTTGAGGGACATAATCGCTGCGGAAGTGATGCCGTCTCCTCAATGATGTTTCTCAACGTCGATAACGATGGTCTAGAAGGAGAGGGTGAAGAAGCAGCTGGCTATGATTTACATGGCTCTGATGACCCAATGCCGGTGCAAGAAGTAGACCGTGAGGGGCGGCTCGGTGATCACCAAACCGAGTCCGGCCGGTATATATATTAGTTAAGCTGTCTTGACTAGCTCTCGTCTTTGTTTTGGTATATATATATGTACACATATTAATTAACTCTCGTCTTTGTTCTTTTTCTAGCCCTCCGGATCGAGCACAACCCGGTAAAGAGGCGAGGCCGAAGAAAAAGTTGAGCTCGGATGAAAAGTTTGAGATCATACAAATCGCGTATGACGGCCAACCGATTGAACCCTACCGGACAAAGAAGGCATTTGTTGCTCGGTCTGGGGGTTACGGTTAGGGACAAGATCCCGATCAGCATCCACCAATGGTATAAGCCTAAGAACGAAGACCACGAGGTGTCTTATGTCAATGATATGCGAAAAATGATCTTTGGGTGAGCTGAAGTCAAATTTTACCCTACCGCCAGAGGATGATCCGGAGAAGCCGATAATAGAGCCATTAATCAAGTCTTTTGCTCTTAAGGAGATGGCGAGAACTATTCAGGAATTGGAAGAAAGACCTCAATATTATGTCGAAAAAAATGAGACACCAGAATTCACGGGCAAATATGAGAAGATCGAGAGATGGCTGGCCCGCATTTGTGGCCTACAAGACATCGGAAAAGAGTAAAAAGATGTCTGCGACAAACAAGAGAAATCTTGCGAAGAAGAAGCTTCATCATCGCCATGCAGGGGTCGGTGGCTACCTCATAGCCGGCCTAAGTGGTCCAAGGCTGAGAATGATCTGCTTGATAAAGGGATCGAACCGAGACAATGAACTGGCGGACCGTTGCGGACTTGGTTCTTGAGGCGGCGAATCCTTGGACCCTATAACGGGAAGTGCATTTGGGCCAGACGAACAATTGGACATACCAGTCAAGAGGCTTAAGCATTATATCGAAGCGGCGCAGCAAGGAAGTTCGTTCGAGACGGGGAGAAGGGCGAGCTCACAATGGCCCTCGGGAATCCTGAGCACCACAGACGGACCACGAGGCACGCATGAGCTCCCTTTCGTGGAAGGCTGGATTTCGGACGGGGGTTACAAAACACATGAGAGGAGGAAGAAAGCTGGAGCGAGAGCCTAATGCAAAGCGCTGCACGAAAGGGTAATGGGGCTAGAGGAGCGAGAAGAGAGCGAAGCAGCCGATCACAACAAGCGACCTGCCAAAGCTTCCCCGAAGCTACCCGCCATCTCGGCGGAGAAGCGGCGTGGCTTCCACCGAGCTGCTTCAGCCGAGCAACATGCCTTGGCGGCTCCTGCCCGGCTATCCCGTGGATGCTATCACGGATCTTTGAAAGTTGCCACCTTATGGCGCAATGGAGCAATTTAAAGGTCAAAGCGGCTGTTGGCTCTGTTATCCCACTAAACCCGACTCAACTTTTCACCGCCGCCGATTCGGAAGGATATGCTAAGGTGATGGTCGATGAAATAACGGAGGGATTTGAGGAGCTCCGTCTTGACCACCCCTACGGTGAAGGGGAGTATCGGCTGAGTTACGCTCTGAAGACTCCATGCCTATGGCGGAAGGATCTCATCAACCTTCCAGGCTGGGCGCCTCCGCCTCCTCCTCCTCCTCCCGTGAGTCAGGGCACTCCGCCTCCTCCGCCTCCTCCTCCTCCTCCTCCCGTGAGTCAGGGCACTCCGCCTCCTCCACCGCCTCCTCTTCCGTGAGTGACGATCGGGGCACTCGGCTGGCTCCTTCTCCGGCGGCGTGGCGGCACTCCGTCTCCTTCTCCGCCTGCACGGCGCGTCCGGCAGCCAGCCTCCTCCTTCTCCGCCTCGTCGGCAAAGGCGGAAGAGACCCCGCCGTCGCTCCGGCTGCTCCGGCGTCGTAGTCCTTCTCCTCCGCCTCGTAAGCAAGGAAAGAAGACATCCGATCCGTGCCTTTCTGCTGGCGTCTAGCGATCTTGCCAAAGGCGGGAGGAGATCTGATTCGGTCCTTCTCTGAAGACTCGGAGAAGTTACCGTCTGAGAGGAGCGAGGAGGAAAACGCGAAGATCACGCAGACCGAAGTGGATGACTGGTTTCAAGGGTTGAAAGCAAAGAGACATCCACCTCCGGAGGAAGAAGGTAGATCCGGTCAAAGCGAAGCGCACTCGCTACTGACAAAACCACCCAAGTCTCCGCCGAAGGCAACTATGAGCGCATTATTGGAAAGGCATTTGCGGCGGAGAGATCGGGAAATCTTGTCGGTGATCAAAGGATGAAAGAACGACGAGCTGAAACAAATTGCCCAGCTCGGCGAACAAACGAAGGAATCGTGCCCCCGCTCAAGGTGCACGCTAGCGACATCGTCGATCCGAGGATGGTGCCGGTTATGGCAATCCTGAAGATTACTTGCCCGACGATGTACAATTTGATTTCTTGGAGGTGCGAGATACAAAGATCTGAGTCAGGAAGCCTCTCGTCAAAGATGAAAGCTCTCTAACAACGATGATCACGAAGATTGCATGATTGGTACATGAAAACCTGCAAAGAGTCTAACGGGAGGAATACTTTGTATTTGAGAGTTAAAAAGGAGCATGACCTCCTTGGAATTGAATTGTTGCCTATTCCATTTGAGGAGTTCTATCAGTTTTTCAATCAATTGGCCATCGATAAAGCAACGGTCACTGCTCATCTGTAAGTAGTACTATACATCATTAAGTATCTCTATATAACTCAGCTCTTTCATTGCATGTATTTATAAATATCCTCACTATATTATGCAGATTGAAGATCGCGAAATGAAGAAAAAACAAGTGGGTGATATTGGGTTCATTAACACATATCTCATCGATGCAAATGAGGTTAAATATCGTGCCAAGGAAACCGAGGCCAACTTACTACGATCGTTGGAAATAAATGAACACAAAAATACAATACTCTTTCCTTACAACTACACGTGAGTATTCTTTGTCTTAATGGCATATTCGGTTTCCCTTATTTAGTCCAGGTTATAGAAATGTAATATTGATGAGTTATGCATGCGCGCAGGTTCCACTATATTCTCCTAGAGATTAAGCTTGAGCGGGGAGTAGTAAGCATCTTAGACTCGAGGCGAAAAGATCCCAAGGAGTATGCGGAAATGGTGAAATGCTCGAGAAGTAAGTTAAATCGATCATTATCCACCATATCAGCAACTTTGTTCATTTCTGATCTCAAGTAATTGTTTTCTTTGTATGGCGGGGCTTGGGGAAAATTCACCAAAAAAGCTCCGGGACTACCGAAGAAGCTGCAATTTAGACACCCGAAAGTAAGTACTATATATTAGCATATTCCACGCGCATCTCCTAGTGATTCAAGCGCTAGTTTCATCAATACCATTTAGCATGTGCTTGCTATATATAATTATCAGTTTGATTGACCTCTGTTTCTTGTAAAGTGGTTGTGGCAGGAACAAGGGAATGATTTACGTGGATACTACGTTTGCGAGTCCATCCGCCACCACGACACGTGAGAGGGCTACTCCGACAAACAATTTGAAGTGCGTAAATAAAAATATTCACAATTTTATTTTATTACCATCATTTGTCTTGAGTTACATTAATTCATATATATATATATATATATATATATATATATATATATATATATATTGACCCCTTTCTTAAAATTAGATGTTCGGCGTGGGATGAACTCCTAGCACCGAGATCGCATGCGAGCAATTCAAGAGGAATTGGCGGCATTCTTTCTTGACTATGTGATCGCTGAAGGCAGGGGAATACCATGTGGACCACGCGTCCGTATTTTAAAAGATAATTATTGTATATATGTAGCGGTAGCGTCGGATAGATATCTGAGAACTTGTTGTTCGACCAATCTCTCGGAGAAGGAGGCGGTCGATATCACTTCTCTGTATGCATATATATGTTCATGACGATCTTACATTTGCTTAATTACTAGCTAGCTAGCATGTCTAGTTAGTCCTCTCTATACGTATGTATAGTACGTGGCGTCGACCAAGCACGGACAAAAGAAAGGACACTTTTCTCTATTAATTAGCTAGCTATAGCACAATATATGAAACACACAATTAACCCCCAAAACCCCCAAACCCCCCTCTTTTGAAAAAAAAAAACAAAAGCAGAGCCAAAGAAATCTTGTGGCGTGGATGCTTATTGGTCCCGGTTGGTGCCACCAACGGGACCAAAACCTCTGCACAGGCTCGTGGACAGGCCACGTGGAGGCCCATCTGTCCCGATTACAGATAGAACCGGGACTAAAGGGTGAGGTATTAGTACCGACCCTTTAGTCCCGGTTCACGAACCGGGACTAAAGGCCCTTATGAACCGGGACTATAGGCCCTTTTTCTACTAGTGGGTCAATATGATCTATGCCACCCACATTCCCAAACGGGAACGAAAACGAGCACTAAGGGACGTCTATGCGATGGAGCCAGTCGCCCCAAAGTTCAACCCATGGTCAGCCTGTTCGATTACTTTTGATCGCAGGGATCACCCTACCAGCATCCGTCACGGCGGTTCAGCCGCATTGGTCCTAGACCCAATCATTGATGGATTCCACCTCACGCAGTCCTTATGGACGGTGGCGATGCTGAACACCTGCTTTACGGGACATAGTCGCAAAATGGACATTGATCGCTTCGAGGATCAAGCCCACTAAAACCACCTTCAAAGGTGTAATTCCAGGAGTAGAGGCCCGGTATGCGGGATCCATAACCGGAAGTGGTCTTGGATCCCGGATAACTTCGAGCGAGTTAATATTTGATATCGTCCCTTTCCGTAGTGGCTATCATGCACTGCTTGGACGAACCGCATTCGCTCGATTCAATGCGGTACCACACTACGCATACCTCAAGCTCAAGATGCCAGGACATCGCGGGGTTATAACAGTCAATGGAAACACAGACCGCTCTCTCCATACAGAAGAGCATACTGCGGCCCTCGCGGCAGAAGTACAAAGCAGCCTTCTCCGGCAAATTACCAATCCGGCGACAAAAACCCCGAACACCGTCAAGCGAGTCCGAAGTACCGTGCAACAAGATCACCAGGCACGCCAAGAGCGTGACTAGAAGTCCGGCCTCCGCCCTAGCCCCATTCAGGCAACATTTGTGCCGCGCGTACGCAATTATGTACTCAAAATACCATGGGCATAGGAGGAGGCGCAATGGTGATGCGGTCAACAGCGCGGTTTAGCCGCAACATACTTTAATAACCCCCTTTCTCTTTCAGGACCCTACTTTCGGGCAGCCTCTTTTGAGAGCCGGATCATCGGACTTATCACAGGAGGAAAAACTATGGAGGCAAAAGGCTTTGCGCACAAAGGGAATACCCAGGTGGTATCTGTCAATGATCGCTATACCTGTTTTATATACCTACATGCGGCCTGCCCTTGGATAGGACATGTCAAATAGTCCTATTTGCTTCTGTTTAATGCATTAATTGTACACATACGCTTGGACGTATTATCTATCAATGGGAAATAATATATAGCGTCAGCTTATTATTCCTATCCTTACATTTTCCCTAAAAATGTTTATATAATATTCAATCCGTACACTCTGGTACGTTCAGTTTGCCAGGGGCTTCTTACGGTGCCCCATAATACGGCAAGATAAGTCCGAACACTTTCAACAGTGCGGCACCCCGAACTTATAGCATTATATGCATCAGTTCCGAATCATGTCTTGGGTCAATAGTTGGGTTTGCCCGGCTCCCTTGTTTTGGTACCTTATGTTCCGTTATATCGGCTAAGGTAGTGCAGGGAGAACTACTACGATCGTGTCCCGGTTCTTCCGGACGAGCACCTCAGTAGAGAAAGCAGAAAACTGACTGTCATGATGCGGCGAGAGCTGGTCGCTGTCCGAGAGGTCTTAAATCCTTAAAGATTTTTTCCGCTTCAGGCGAGGAATCGGCCTTGTCCGATTTAGGCGTGTATAGCGCCCCAATTGACTTTCAATTCTAGGGGCTTCACCGAAATTTAAAATTGTAGACTTCTATGGCTAAGTGAGAGTTATAAAGCCGCATAGTCCGATTGCCTTGTTCGTTGCGCCAAACACCTCCTTCAAGGACCAAAATTTGGATAAAGAGTGTCGGGGTTTTCCACGAACACCCCGGTACTAGTTACATGGGGGCGGAAGCCGACGACTGGCCTACTTTCAGAATTTTATAAACAGCCGCACAGAAGGTAATATTTTAAATCAACAAAGCGCCATATAGTGCAAACAAATTCATTTTAATATTACAAAGACGACATGAGTACATTCACTCAAAGATTGTGCCCTTGGTACATTCATTGGCCACGGGGCGAGCGCCTTTCATAACGCCATCATAATATTTCTCGGGGTAGCGATGCGCCTTGCCCTCCGGCGGTCCATCCTTCACCAGCTTCTCTGCATCCAGCTTGGCCCAATGCATCTTCGCACGGGCAAAGGCCCGGCGGGCACCCTCAATGCAAATGGATCGCTTGATAACTTCAATCCACGGATAGGCATTTACCATCCGCTTTGTAAGACCGAAGTAGCTGGCGGGCAGGGGCTCACCAGGCCACATCCGGACTATGAAGTCCTTCATGGCCACTTCGGCCGCTCTGTGGAGTTCAACCAATTGCTTCAGTTGGTCACTCAGAGGCATCAGGTGTCCGGCTCCTGCATACTGGGACCAGAACAGCTTCTCCGTCGAGCTCCCCTCTTCGGCACGGTAGAACACCGTGGCATCCGATATGCTACGTGGCAGATCTGCGAATGCCCCTGGAGAGCTCCGAATTCGGGTAAGTAAAAGAAATGTCTCCTCCACATGCTTTCTTTGCATAATGAATGCCTTACCCGCCGCTATCTTCTTAGCCGCCTGAATTTCCTGCTGGGCCTTTTGGGCTTTGGCCTTGGCGTCTTTCGTGCTCAAAAGGGCCTTCGCAAGCTCAGACTCTTTCGTCTTGAAGTCACGCTCCAAGGACTCGAACTTCTTGCCGAGCTCCTGGAGCTCTTGCTGCACCTCGCCCACCCTAGCATCTTGCTTTTCACGCTCAATGCGCTCCGCGGCCGCCTTGTCTTCGGCCTCGGATAGCGCTTTCTTCAGGGCCGCCACTTCGGCCGTGGCCCCTATTACAAAATCATGACGCTTTTTGTTAGCGTCACCAATTTTTGCTCCTCTATATGATATGCGAACGGGGTATCACTCACCTTTGTTCTCTTCGAGCTGCCTCTTCATGAGGCTGAGCTCCCCCTCGGCCTGCTCAAGGTCCCGTTTGAGTCTGGTGACCTCTACTGTGCGGGCAGCAGCGGCAAGCAGCACTGCCTACTTATTCACATAGACACCTACTGTTAGACTCCTGCGGTTTAGAATTGACCCTCCGTTTGGCTTTTCTTTCCGAACACCAAACAGAGTATCAGGGGCTACTGTCTATCGGGTGATAATTTCTCACACTTTTGCTTACTTACCTCAAAGCCTGTCAGGAGGCTGGTGCAGGCTTCGGCCAATCCGCTTTTGGCGGACCGAACCTTCTGAATCACCACACTCATAAGAGTACGGTGCTCTTCATCCATGGAAGTGCCGCGAAGCACTTCTAGAAGACTATCCGATGCCCCTGGCGCAACAGAAGTCATCGGCACGACCGGCTCGCCCTCCTTAGCGAGGGGCTGCCTACCCAAATCCGGAACCTTTGGAGGTTCCGGTACATTGTCCGGCTGGGAGTCCGACTTGCTGCGGCTCCGTCAGCATTATCTGCGGGGATCTTACTGAAGGAAATATGCCCTAGAGGCAATAATAAAGTTATTATTTATTTCCTTATATCATGATAAATGTTTATTATTCATGCTAGAATTGTATTAACCAGAAACATAATACATGTGTGAATACATAGACAAACATAGTGTCACTAGTATGCCTCTACTTGACTAGCTTGTTGATCAAAGATGGTTATGTTTCCTAACCATAGACATGTGTTGTCATTTGATTAGCAGGATCACATCATTAGGAGAATGATGTGATTGATATGACCCATTCCGTTAGCCTAGCACTTGATCGTTTAGTATGTTGCTATTGCTTTCTTCATGACTTATACATGTTCACTGTAACTATGAGATTATGCAACTCCCGTTTACCGGAGGAACACTTTGGGTGCTACCAAACGTCACAACATAACTGGGTGATTATAAAGGAGTACTACAGGTATCTCCAAAGGTACATGTTGGGTTGGCGTATTTCGAGACTAGGTTTTGTCACTCCGATTGTCGGAGAGGTATCTCTGGGCCCTCTCGGTAATGCACATCACTTAAGCCTTGCAAGCATTGTAACTAATGAGTTAGTTGCGGGATGATGTATTACGGAACGAGTAAAGAGACTTGCCGGTAATGAGATTGAACTAGGTATTGAGATACCGACGATCGAATCTCGGGCAAGTAACATACCGATGACAAAGGGAACAACGTATGTTGTTATGCGGTTTGACCGATAAAGATCTTCGTAGAATATGTAGGAGCCAATATGGGCATCCAGGTTCCGCTATTGGTTATTGACCGAGAATAGTTCTAGGTCATGTCTACATAGTTCTCGAACCCGTAGGGTCCCTTGCAACAAGGTTTCGATGTGATTATATTATGAGTTTATGAGTTTTGATGTACCGAAGGAGTTCGAGTCCCGGATGAGATCGGGGACATGACGAGGAGTCTCGAAATGGTCGAGACGTAAAGATCGATATATTGGACGACTATATTCGGACTTGGAAAGGTTCCGAGTGATTCGGATATTTTTGAATCTGGGAGGATTACGGGAATTCGCCGGGAGAAGTATTGGGCCTTATTGGGCCATACGGGAAAGAGAGAGGGGCTGCCTAGGGCAGGCCGCCCCCCCCCCCCCTGGCCTAGTCCGAATTGGACTAGGGGGAGGGGCCGCACCACCTCCTTCCTTCCCTTCTCTCTTCCCCTTCCTTGTCTCCTACTCCTACTACCGGTGGCCTAGTCCGAATTGGACTAGGGGGAGGACTCCTAGTTAGACTAGGAAAGGGGGAATCCTACTCCCGGTGGGAGTAGGACACCCCTAGGGCGCACCTCTCCCCTTGGCCGGCCCCCTCCTCCTTGCTCCTTTATATACGGGGGCAGGGGGGCACCCCAAGACACAAGTTGATCTATGAGATCGTTCCTTAGCCCTGTGCGGTGCCCCCCTCCACCATATTCCACCTCGGTCATATCGTTGCGGTGCTTAGGCGAAGCCCTGCGTCGGTAGAACATCATCATCGTCACCACACCGTCGTCTTGTGGAACTCATCCTCGACACTTTGCTGGATCGAGATGCAGGGGATCGTCATCGAGCTGAGCGTGTCTTTGAACTCGGAGGTGCCGTGCGTTCGGTACTTGGATCAGTCGGATCGTGAAGACGTACGACTACATCAACCGCGTTGTCATAACGCTTCCGCTTACGGTCTACGAGGGTATGTGGACAACACTCTCCCCTCTCATTGCTATGCCATCACTATGATCTTGCGTGTGCGTAATAAATTTTTGAAATTACTACGTTCCCCAACAGTGGCATCAGAGCCTAGGTTTTATGCGTTGATGTTATATGCACGAGTAGAACACAAGTGAGTTGTGGGCGATACAAGTCATCTGCTTACCAGCATGTCATACTTTGGTTGGCGGTATTGTGAGATGAAGCGGCCGGACCGACATTACGCGTCGCTTCTGGCAGGACTGGTTTCACCGTTCTGAGCACTCGTGCTTAAAGGTGGCTGGCGGGTGTCTGTCTCTCTCACTTTAGCTGAATCGAGTGTGGCTACGCCGGTCCTTGCGAAGGTTAAAACAGCACTAACTTGACGAACTATCGTTGTGGTTTTGGTGCGTAGGTAAGAACGGTTCTTGCTCAGCCCGTAGCAGCCACGTAAAATTTGCAACAACAAAGTAGAGGTTGTCTAACTTGTTTTTGTAGGGCATGTTGTGATGTGATATGGTCAAGACATGATGAGATATAAGTTCTTGTATGAGATGATCATGTTTTGTTGAAGTTATCGGAAACTGGCAGAAGCCCTATGGTTGTCTCTTTGTTGCATAAAGATGCAAGTGCCAAATATTTGCTTTACATTATCGCTATGCGATAGCAATAGTTGCAAGAGCAATAGTTGGCGAGACGACCATGTGACGACACATTGATATAGATCAAGATGATGAAGATCATGGTGGCGTGCCGGTGACGATAGAGATCATGACAGTACTTTGGAGATGGAGATCAAAGGCGCAAGATGATCATGGCCATATCATGTCACATATTTTGATTGCATATGATGTTTATCTATTATACATATTATTCTATTTTGTTTGACGATAGCATTTTAAGATGATCTCTCACTAATTATCAAGAAGTGTTCTCCCTGAGTATGCACCGTTGCGAAAGTTCTTCGTGCTGAGACACCACGTGATGATCGGGTGTGATAGACTCTACGTTCAAATACAACGGGTGCAAAACAGTTGCACACGCGGAATACTCAGGTTAAACTTGACGAGCCTAGCATATACAGATATGGCCTCGGAACACGGAGACCGAAAGGTCGAGCGTGAATCATATAGAAGATATGATCAACATAGTGATGTTCACCATTGAAAACTACTCCATCTCACGTGATGATCGGACATGGTTTAGTTGATTTGGATCACGTGATCACTTAGATGACTAGAGAGATGTACGTCTAAGTGGGAGTTCTTAAGTAATATGATTAATTGAACTTAAATTTACCATGAACTTAGTCCTGGTAGTATTTTGCAAATTATGTTGTAGATCAATAGCTCGCGTTGTTGCTTTCATATGTTTATTTTGATATGTTCCTAGAGAAAACTGTGTTGAAAGATGTTAGTAGCAATGATGCGGATTGGATCCGTGATCTGAGGTTTATCCTCATTGCTGCGTAGAAGAATTATGTCCTTGATGCACCGCTAGGTGACAAACCTATTGCGAGGAAGCGGATCACGGATGTTATGAGCGTTTGGCTAGCTCAATATGACGACTACTTGATAGTTTAGTGCACCATGCTTAACGGCTTAGAATCGGGACTTCAAAGGCGTTTTGAGCGTCATGGGCCATATAAGATGTTCCGGTATTGAAGTTAATATTTCAAGCAAATACCCGAGTTGAGAGATATGAAGTCTCCAACAAGTTCTATAGCTAAAAGATGGAGGAGAATCGCTCAACTAGTGAGCATGTGCTCAGATTGTGCAGGTACTTCAATCGCTTGAATCAAGTGGGAGTTAATCTTCCAGATAAGATAGTGATTGACAAAATTCTCTAGTCACCATCACTAAGTTACTAGAACTTTGTGATGAACTATAGTATGCAAGGGATGATAAAAACGATTCCCGAGCTCTTCGTGATGTTGAAATCGACGAAGGTAGAAATCAATAAAGAGCATCAAGTGTTGATGATTGACAAGACCACTAGTTTCAAGAGAAGGGCAAAGGGAAAGAAAGGGAACTTCAAGTAGAATGACAAGCAAGTTGTCGCTCCCGTGAAGAAGATCAAAGCTGGACCAAAGCCTGAAACTGAGTGCTTACACTGCAAACAAAATGGTCACTGGAAACGGAAATACCCTAAAAATTTGGTGGATAAGAAGGATGGCAAAGTGAACAAGGGTATATTTGATATACAGGTTATTGATGTGTACCTTACTGGTGTTTATAGTAGCCCCTGAGTATTTGATACTTGTTCGGTTGCTAAGATTAGTAACTCGAAACAGGAGTTCTGAGAATAAGCAGAGACTAGTTGAAGGGGAAGTGACGATGAGTGTTGGAAGTAGTTCCAAGATTGATATGATCATCATCGCACACTCCCTATACTTTCGGGATTAGTGTTAAACCTAAATAAATGTTATTTGGCGTTTGCGTTGAGCATGAATATGATTTGATCATGTTTATTGCGATACAGTTATTCATTTGAAGTTAAAGAATAATTTTTATTCTGTTTACATGAATAAGACCTTCGATGGTCATGCACCCAATGAACATAGTTTGTTGGATCTCGGTCGTAGTGATACACATATTCATAATTGATGCCAAAAGATGCAAAGTTAATAATGATAGTGCAACTTATTTGTGGCACTGCCGTTTGGGTCATATCGGTGTAAAGCGCATGAAGAAACTCCATAAAGATGGATTTCGGAATCACTTGGTTATGAATCATTTGATGCTTGCGAACCGTGCCTTTTGGGCAAGATGACTAAAACTCCGTTCTCCGAAACAATGGAACGAGCTACTAACTTGTTGGAAATAATACATACCAATGTATGCGATCCAATGAGTATTGATGCTCGTGGCAAGTATCGTTATTTTCTGACCTTCACATGATGATTTGAGCAGATATGGGTATATCTACTTGATGAAACATAAGTCTGAAATAGTTGAAAGGTTCAAAGAATTTCAGAGTGAAGTGGAAAAATCATCATAACAAGAAAATAAAGTTTCTGCGATCTGATCGCGAAGAAGAATATTTGAGTTACGAGTTTTGTCTTCAATTAAAACAATGTGAAATAGTTTCACAGCTCACGCCACCTGGAACACCACAACGTTATGGTGTGTCCGAATGTCGTAACCGCACTTTATTGGATATGGTGTGATCTATGATGTCACTTATTGATTTACCATTGTCGTTTTGGGGTTATGCATTAGAGACAGCTGCATTCACGTTAAAAAGGGCACCATCTAAATCCGTTGAGACGACACCATATGAACTGTGGTTTAGCAAGAAACCCAAGTTGTCGTTTCTTAAAGTTTGGGGCTACGATGCTTATGTGAAAAAGTTTCATCCGGATAAGCTCAAACCCAAATCGGAGAAGTGCGTCTTCATAGAATACCCAAAGGAAACTGTTGGGTACACCTTCTATCACAGATCCGAAGGCAAGTTATTCGTTGCTAAGATGGATCCTTTCTAGAGAAGAAGTTTCTCTCGAAAGAAGTGAGTGGGAGGAAAGTAGAACTTGATAAGGTAATTTGTACCTTCTCCCGAATTGGAAAGTAGTTCATCACGGAAATCAGTTCCAGTGATTCCTACACCAATTAGTGAGGAAGCTAATGATGATGATCATGAAACTTCAGATCAAGTTACTACAAAACCTCGTAGGTCTTCCAAAGTACAGTCCGCACCAGAGTAGTAAGGTAATACTGTTCTAGAAGTCATGTTACTAGACCACGATGAACCTACGAACTATGAGGAAGCGATGATGAGCCCAGATTCCGCGAAATGGCTTGAGGCCATAAAATCTGAGATATGATCCATGTATGAGAACAAAGTATGGACTTTGATTGACTTGCTCGATGATCGACAAGCCATGTTAAATAAATGGATCTTCAAGAGGAAGACGGACACTGATAGTAGTGTTACTATCCACTAAGCTCGACTTGTTGCAAAAGGTTTTCAACAAGTTCAAGGGGTTGAATACGATGAGATTTTCTCACTCGTATCGATGCTTAAGTCTGTCCGAATCATGTTAGCAATTGCCACATTTTATGAAATCTGGCAAATGGATGTCAAAACTGCATTCCTTAATGGATTTATTAAAGAAGAGTTGCATATGATGCAACCAGAAAGTTTTTGTCAATCCTAAAGATGCTAACAAAGTGTGCAAGCTCCAGCAATCCATCAATGGACTGGTGCAAGGATCTCGGAGTTGGAATATACGCTTTGATGAGTTGATCAAAGCATATGGTTTAATACAGACTTTTGGAAAGGCCTGTATTTACAAGAAAGTGAGTGGGAGCACTACAACATTTACGATAAGTATATGTGAATGACATATTGTTGATCGGAAATAATGTAGAATTATTCTGCAAAGCATAAAGGAGTGTTTTAAAGGAGTTCTTTAAAGAAAGACCTCGATAAAGCTACTTACATATTGAGCATCAAGATCTATTGAGATAGATCAAGGCGCTTGATAAGATTTTCAATGAGTACATACCTTGGCAAGATTTTGAAGTAGTTCAAAATGGAGCAGTCAAAGAAAGAGTTCTTGCACTGTGTTGCAAAGGTGTGAAATTGAGTAAGACTCAAATCCCGACCACGGCGAGAAAATAGAAAAGAGAATGAAAGTCATTCCCTATGCCTCACCATAGGTTCTATAAAGTATGCTATGTACCAGACCTATTGTATACCTTGCTCTGAATTTGGCAAGGGAGTACAATAGTGATCTAGGAGTAGATCACTGGACATTGGTCAAGAATATCCTTAGTGAGGACTATGGAAATATTTCTCGATTATGGAGGTGATAAAAGAGCCCGTTGTAAAGAATTACATCGGTTCAAGCTTTTACACCAATCCAGATGACTCTAAGTCTCAATCTGGACACATATTAAAAGTGGGAGCAATTAGCTAGAGTAGATCCGTGCAGAACATTGTAGACATAGAATATTTGCAAAATACATACGGCTCTGAATATGACAGACCTGTTGACTAAGCTTCTCTCACAAGCAAAACATGATCACACCTTTGTACACTTTGGGTGTTTATCACATAGCGATGTGAACTAGATTATTGACTCTAGTAAACCCTTTGGCTGTTGGTCACATGACGATGTGAACTATGGGTGTTAATCATATACAGATATGAATATTGGTGTTAAATCACATGGCGATGTGAACTAGATTATTGACTCTAGTGCAAGTGGGAGACTGAAGGAAATATGCCCTAGAGGCAATAATGAAGTTATTATTTATTTCCTTATATCATGATAAATGTTTATTATTCATGCTAGAATTGTATTAACCGGAAACATAATACATGTGTGAATACATAGACAAACATAGTGTCACTAGTATGCCTCTACTTGACTAGCTTGTTGATCAAAGATGGTTATGTTTCCTAACCATAGACATGTGTTGTCATTTGATTAATGGGATCACATCATTAGGAGAATGATGTGATTGATATGACCCATTCCGTTAGCCTAGCACTTGATCGTTTAGTATGTTGCTATTGCTTTCTTCATGACTTATACATGTTCACGTAACTATGAGATTATGCAACTCCGTTTACGGAGGAACACTTTGGGTGCTACCAAAGCGTCACAACATAAGCTGGGTGATTATAAAGGAGTACTACAGGTGTCTCCAAAGGTACATGTTGGGTTGGCGTATTTCGAGATTAGGTTTTGTCACTCCGATTGTCGGAGAGGTATCTCTGGGCCCTCTCGGTAATGCACATCACTTAAGCCTTGCAAGCATTGTAATTAATGAGTTAGTTGCGGGATGATGTATTACGGAACGAGTAAAGAGACTTGCCAGTAACGAGATTGAACTAGGTATTGAGATACCGACGATCGAATCTCGGGCAAGTAACATACCGATGACAAAGGGAACAACGTATGTTGTTATGCGGTTTGACCGATAAAGATCTTCGTAGAATATGTAGGAGCCAATATGGGCATCCAGGTTCCGCTATTGGTTATTGACCGAGAATAGTTCTAGGTCATGTCTACATAGTTCTCGAACCCGTAGGGTCCGCACGCTTAAGGTTTCGATGTGATGATATATTATGAGTTTATGAGTTTTGATGTACCGAAGGAGTACTGAGTCCCGGATGAGATCGGGGACATGACGAGGAGTCTCGAAATGGTCGAGACGTAAAGATCGATATATTGGACGACTATATTCGGACTTCGGAAAGGTTCTGAGTGATTCGGGTATTTTTCGGAGTACCGGAGAGTTACGGGAATTCGCCGGGAGAAGTATTAGGCCTTATTGGGCCATACGGGAAAGAGAGAGGGGCTGCCTAGGGCAGGCCGCACGCCCCCCCATGGCCTAGTCCGAATTGGACTAGGGGGAGGGGCCGCACCCCCTCCTTCCTTCCCTTCTCTCTTCCCCTTCCTTGTCTCCTACTCCTACTACTTGGAAGGACTCCTAGTTGGACTAGGAAAGGGGGAATCCTACTCCCGGTGGGAGTAGGACACCCCTAGGGCGCACCTCTCCCCTTGGCCAGCCCCCTCCTCCTTGCTCCTTTATATACGGGGGCAGGGGGGCACCCCAAGACACAAGTTGATCTATGATATCGTTCCTTAGCCGTGTGCGGTGCCCCCCTCCACCATATTACACCTCGGTCATATCGTTGCGGTGCTTAGGCGAAGCCCTGCGTCGGTAGAACATCATCATCACCACCACGTCGTCGTCTTGTGGAACTCATCCCGACACTTTGCTGGATCGGAGTCCGGGGATCATCATCGAGCTGAACGTGTGCTGAACTCGGAGGTGCCGTGCATTCGGTACTTGGATCGGTCGGATCGTGAAGACGTACGACTACATCAACCGTGTTGTCATAACGCTTCTGCTTACGGTCTACGAGGGTACGTGGACAACACTCTCCCCTCTCGTTGCTATGCCATCACCATGATCTTGCGTGTGCGTAGGAAATTTTTGAAATTACTACGTTCCCCAACACTTACTCCCCTTGTGCCCGGCGTCTGGAATTTCACCTTGGGGCGTCTCCAGATCCGCCTCCCACTCCTCTGGTACCCTTTGGGACCACACCTCCGTGTCATCTGCAGGCCGAGGGGAGGTGGCCGTCGGGAGCGAATTCATCGCCGAGTCGCTCAAAGACCCATCCGAAGAGGATACCTCGGGATGGGCCCTGGCCGGACTGCATATACGTGTTCGGCATTATAACAAACTATGAAGCTAAGTCATACTAAAGTACTACAGAGTGCGGATACTTACGATCTCACCAGGGCTTGCCCCTGGGCAGCCACTCCTCCTCGCTGTAAGCGGCCGTGGTGGAGTGATCCGGAAGGGACACCTTTCCCTTCTTTGGCGTCCCAGCCTCCCCCTACGAGGCGGCTTTTATTTTCTTCTCCTCCCCAATGTGGGGAGGTGGAATTTCTTCGTGTTTCCCCCCGCCTCCGCGGGAGGAATCTGCCTCGTCTTCCTCGGACGACGAGTCTATGACGACCTTACGTCGGGGACCCTTCCTGGTCCCCAAGGCCTCCCTCTTGGACCCTTCGGCCTCCCCGGATGGGGCGTCCCTTTTCTTCTCCTCCTCCCCTTCGTGGGAGGAGCGTGCCTCATCGTCTTCGGACGAGGCGTCCGGTACACCTTGCGCCGGAGACCCTTCCTGGTCCCCAGGGCCTTCTTTTCGGTCTTCTTTTCCGGCACCTTGTAAGGCGCCGGGACTAGCATCTCCGTCAGGAGAGCGGTAGCTGGATCTTCTGGCAGTGGAGCCGGACAGTCGATCTGCTCCGCCGTCACCATGTAATCCTAATTAAATATACATGATGACTTCAAATCCTCCCATGAGTATGCTGGGAAAGGTACATCTGGTGATGGTCAGGGAACTCACCGGATGAGGGAGCCGCGTGGCATGGAGTCCGCGGTCCTCGGATGTGGGAGGAGGTATTTCGGAGGCCTTGAATAGCACCTTCCATGTGTCCTTGTGCGTCGTGCCGTAAAGCTCTTGAAGCGTCTGGTGTTTTGCCAGATCGAACTCCCACAGATTGAATGCCCGTCTTTGGCACGGAAGGATTCGGCGGAAGAGCATGACCTGGACCACGTTGACAAGTTTGATCTTCTTGTCCATCATATTTTGAATGCAGTTCTGAAGTCCTGTCAGCTCCGCAGGTTCACCCCAGGCCAGGCCTTTCTTTTCCCAGGAAGTGAGCCGCATTGGAGTTTCAGATCGGAATTCGGGGGCCGCCGCCCAGTTGGCGTCGCGCGGCTCGGTGATATAGAACCACCCCGATTGCCACCCTTTCACGGTCTCCGTGAAGGAACCTTCAAGCCAGGTAACATTGGGCATCCTGCCCACCATGGCGCCTCCGCACTCCGCTTGCTGGCCGCTCACTATCTTCGGCTTCACACAAAAGATTCATAGCCACAGGCCGAAGTGGGGCTTGATGCGGAGGAAGGCCACGCACATGACGATAAACGCCGAGATGTTGAGGACGAAGTTTGGGGCTAGATCAGGGAAGTCCAGCCCGTAGTAAAACATGAGCCCACAGACAAAGGCATGAAGTGCAAATCCCAGTCCGCGGACGAAATGGGCGAGGAACTCGACCCTCTCGTGGGGTCCCAGAGTCGGAACGATCTGCCCTGCGTCCGGGAGCCGGTGCGCAATGTCTACGGCCAAGTATCCGGCCGCCCGGAGCTTCGCAATGTGCTCCTCCTTGACGGAAGAAGCCACCCACTTGCCTCCTGCTCCGGACATGTTTGGTTGTGCGGAGAAATCGAGAACTAGGGTGCTGGAGCTCTAGGGTGCGAGAATGGATTAACGAAGGAAGAAGAAGGCGTGGGTAAAAATGGGAGATCCTTATCCCTTTATAGAGGTGGCGAAAATGGTGCGCCTCCCCGCTTGCCTGAGGAAATTGCTTATTTTCCTAGCGCCACGGTTGAGTTACCCATGCCCGTATTAATGAGGATCCCGCCATAAGGGGAACACAATCTCTGCTTCGACAAGACGTGCCCGAGAAACCGCCTCGCAATATGTGCGGTGGAAAGACGGTTCAATAATGACTCGACCATGGTGCCATGTCATGTTATCTAAAGATGTCAGCAGATTACATTTGTGGAATATCGTTCTCTCCATGATGACATGTGAAAATTTGTAGATCCGGACACGATTTAAGTGTTCGGTAACAACTTTGAAGTATTCGGAGATGGAACCCGCCTTGCTATGCCGAAGACAATCTACGCGCCGGACTCATCGTCATTGAAGCTTGGTTCAGGGGCTACTAAGGGAGTCCTGGATTAGGGGGTATCCGGACAGCCGGACTATATACTTTGGCCGGACTGTTGGACCATGAAGATACAAGACTCAAGACTTCGTCCCGTGTCCGGATGGGACTCTCCTTTGCATGGAAGACAAGCTTGGCGGTCCGGATATTAGATCTCCTTCTTTGTAACCGACTCTGTGTAAACCCTAGCCCATCCGGTGTCCATATAAACCGGAGGGTTTAGTCCATAAAGGGACAATCATAATCATCATAGGCTAGCTTCTAGGGTTTAGCCTCTACGATCTCGTGGTAGATCAACTCTTGTAATACTCATATCATCAAGATCAATCAAGCAGGAAGTAGGGTTTTACCTCCATCGAGAGGGCCCGAACCTGGGTAAAACATCGTGTCCCTCGCCTCCTGTTACCATTGGCCTTAGACGCACAGATCGGGACCCCCTACCCGAGATCCGCCGGTTTTGACACCACAGCTGGCGCGCTGTGACTGGATCAAAATCAAAATCAATTTACCCTTCAATTAAGAAAGTGACCCCACATTAACTAGTCTCCCTTTTATTCTGGGTCATAATTGACCATGATTTTCGCACATAAAATATATGTTATCGTTGAAAAATAATATAATTTGAAAGTACATTCAGAATCTGAACCAAACGATACAATTTTTGGTGACATGCATTCACATTTTGCTTGTCAAATACAGTACATGGTCAAACTTTGACCCAAAATATGCAAACCAAAAAAATACTTCCAAGACCAGCGCCGCTCTTCCGCTCTTCTCCTCTTAAACCACCGCCGCTGCTCTCCTGTTCCAATATAAATCCAGCGTCGCTCCTCTCCTCTTCCATTTCAAAACCACCGCCCCTCCTCTCCTGTTCCAGTCCAAAACCAGCATCACTCCTCTCCCGTTCTAATCCAAAACCAGCGCTGCTCCTCTCCTCTTCCATTCAAAAACCACCGCCGGTGAGTGAAGGTGATGTGCAGACAGCGACCCTATGAAGCAAGCTAGAATGTTGGAGATACAGTCTTGGTTTGACAACAAGGACCAACTAGCGGCGACGGCGACATCCATGGCCAAATATCTGCAACAGAGCGAAAAGGCGGCAATACTCCCGGAGGGAGTCGCGCGGGAGTACATAGAGCTGCTCCTCTGGGCCATGGAGCAAACAAGTTCACCGAATCCGATCGTGAGGGAGCGATGGTGGGAGTATCGATACCAGATGGAGCATCCACCAGAGATTGAAGGATCGAGCATCTACAGGGTGCCGTTTGTGAGGGTGTCCTGCTAGAGCGAGCTGGTGGAGTCTTCGTCGATCGAACCCAACTGCAAGAGGAGAAAAGCAGTTGACCCGACGATGCTTCCCCGCCATCCTCTCCCTCGCCATTCACATCGTCTCACGGGGCTGTTGTCTGCCGCCGAGGAATAAGAGGGGACTGCCCCCCAACCCAATAGTCGGGCAGGTTGTGAATTGTCAGGAGGAGCTTAGGGTTGTCAGTATTTGGAGGTTGTGAATTGTGTTTTGTGCTGTGTATTTTGAGAGTACTTTCAGATATGAATGTCTTTTGAATTTCAGATTTGCAGTATTGAGAATATGAAGTATTTTATGAATTATAGAGATCTATTTTTAGCACTTAAACAATGTAGTTTCATAGGAGTATAAAAGCGCAGACAATGTGATTCTCAGAAAAGAAACTGCAAGTTTCGGTTTCAGATAAGAAACTGCAAGTTCAGTTTCAGATAAGAAACTGCAACTTTCGGAGGTAGAGCATTTATATTAACACGGCCTTTTCAAACGGGGTTAACATCATGTTGGAAGTTTTATTGATGGTCGAAAATGGAACTACCAGCCAGTTAACATCATGTTGATCAACATTCATGCATAGCACATCTTCATATGATGCACAATCAAAAAGATATGCTATTTTCAAAATGCCCACACAATGTCGAGTGTGTGAAACACAGAGGAAACGAGGGATGAAGTTTTGACAAGTGTTGGACGTGGTGTGCGTAGATGACAATGGGGACCCACATGTTAATAAAGGCAGAGGCAAAAAAATTGGAGATATTTTCCCTGCACAGGTGGAATCGAACCCGGGCGGAACAGCTGTCGGGTAGTGTCACTTGGCCACTAGGCTAGTTCAGTAGTTTCATTAATAATAAGGCACTTCCTCAGGTGGTCGGATCCCCTCCTGCGCCTTTGTGCGCTCGCCGCGACGCTGATGTCTGCCGTTGTGAACATGCTGATCAAACGAGAGGAATCTGGAGAGGACTGTACATGGAGAGGCGGACAGTCGGGGCCCACCAGGTCTATGGCCATACACAAGCAAGTGCCTCATCAAAAAGATACTTCCTCCTAATGCTATACTGACGTTGGGGCCCACGGGTTTGTCAACATAGTTGCATTTTTTAGGTGCTTCAACGTAGTTACTATAGAAGATAAATTCACAACAAAGCCGGGGAGTTGGCAGGTCATTTATTATCACTGGGGCAGCAAGTATCAGCTGGGTTTTTCTTTTTTAACATGCGCAGCCCACGACCTCGGATGGGAGGTCCATAGGCCTATTTGTATTTTCTTGAGGGCCGTCATGTATCGACCGGCCTATGGACCTCCCATCCGAGGCTTTATTTTTTCCTGAAACATCGGCAGCCCAATTTATATTTTTTTTGAAGAAAACGCAGAGGTCTATTCTATTTTTCTATATAAGAATAGGAACGCGAGGTCCAACTTATGTTTCCATTCTAACTATATTATATATATTTAAATTATTTTATATGTTATTATATATTATTTTTATTGTCATCATATATTTAACAGATACTTACATATGTAAGAAAACAATATCCCACATCTTATTAACTTATAAAAATAATTTCTTAACAATAAAATCCTGGATTGTTTTGGCACGAAAATCCTAGTGATTGTGTACAAATGCTTGGTAAGATTTAAGGACGAATGTTTAATATCACTTATTATTTAAATATATTTATAACAAAATGCTCAGGCCCTGTTTATTTTTTGATAACATTGCTGGCCCAACCCAACATTATAATTAGAATCAACCCAGCAAAATCATGTTTTTCAAGAAAGTGCAAATGGCCTGTAATTTCTTTAGGAAAAAAATAAATGGACCGCATGGACGCTACATTATTTGTTCACCCAGCCCAGTTATTGGACTGTAATTCAAAAAAAAAGATCAAATTGACTGTAAATTCTACCGCGCAAAAAAAGACTATAAATTCTGAAAAAATGGGTTGAATACGTGCCACATTTTTGGAGGCTGAACTGTGGGTCAATAGGTCGAAGCCAACGCAAGTCGTTGTCAGTTTAGTCAACAAATGATTCTGACATCGCCGTTGGATTTACATCCAACGACCAGCATCCATCTTCAATCTCTCGTCTTCTTCCTCCAGCGCCCCCGGGACCACCTCCCGCCTCCTGCTGCTAGCAGCTCTGCTTAGCATGCTTCGCTGTGAAGCGCTACTCCACCATTGGCCAGGCCATCCCTCCACCCCTCCACACCTCCTGTTCTTCTCCACCAACTGCCGAACCACACCGCACTAGAACCAGTTAACCCTCGAACACCTCTCCGTCTGCGACTCTACTCCCGCGTCTTCCCATCTCCGGCTAGTTCTTTGTCGGGGCCTCGCCGTCCTCCACCACCTTGGATGCGCTCGGCGCGGCGTGGTCAACGTGGTCAACGAACGACACCATCGGAAGTAGACTGTGCGTGGAGAGGCTGACAGCTGGGTCCACAGCCGCACACAAGGAAATGCGTCCTTATTACGCACAAAATAATGATTCCTCCACCTGACATCTGGGACCCACCGAAAGGGCCTCTGTATTTCGTGAAAAAAACATGCCCCCCGCTGACATGTCGGACCCACCAGCTATCTTCGCACGCAAGGAAGTGCCTCCTTATTACGCACAAAAAAATGAATACTCCCACCGGTGGAACCCGGCATAGTGGGAGGCTGACTTGTGGGCCTACCAAGTTGACGGGACGGAGGGCTTTGTCAACTTGGTCAATATGAACGAAGTCTAGCTCCTCATTACCGTCTGATGTTCATCCAACGGCCGTAGTGCTTCTTCAACCTCTGGTCTTCTTGCTCCGGCCCGCCCAAACCGGTAGCCGGTCGTGCACGTGCTCTTGCCTCCCGTGGTCGGCTGTGATGTCACGGAGGCCTCACCGCCCCCTACTACTCCTACGGCTGGCCAGGCCATCCCTCTACTCACCCACACCCCTTGTTATTCTGCGGCGATGGCAGCCTCACACCGCAGCCGAACCAGTGAACCCTCGTACTCCTCTCCGCGTGGGCATCCACTGCCGCGTCTTCCCCGGCTCCGTGTCGTCCACTTCCTAGGCCTCGCCGTCGTCCACTGCCCTGATGCTCTTGGCGCGGCGTGGTCAACATGGTCAAGGAACGACTTCCATCGGACGTGGACTGCACGTGGAGAGGCTGACAGCTGGGTCCATGGCCGCAGCAAGGAAGTACCTCCTTATTACGCGGAAAATAATGATTCCTCCACCTGACAGCAGGGACCCACCGAACGGGCCACTGTATTTCTCGAAAAAAACATTTCTCCCCTGGCTGATGGGACCTACCAGCTACATCTTCGCACGCAAGGAAGTGCGTCCATATTACGGGAAAAAAATGATTCGCCCCCTGACTGTTGGGACCCACTAGCTACATCTTCGCACACAAGGAAGTGCATCTGGGCAAAAAAACGATTCGCCCCCTGACTGTTGGGACCCACCAGCTACATCTTCGCACGCAAGGAAGTGCCTGACAGTCAGGACCCACCTGGTCGAAGCGTACGTAGCATTGTCATTCTGGTCGCGAACGTGTACATACATACTGGTCGATGTAGAGGCGCGCACGTGTCGTAGTAGAGGCGCGCACGTAGGATGTACACGTATGTACAGCGGCCAGTGTGCAAGAAAGAAAATACGGCCACGTACGTACATACGGGCGGGGGCTCGAACGCCTACTCGCACATACGTACGGCCAGGGCTCGTGTACATGGCTGGGTCGGAATGGAGAAACTGCGTTGTCATCGTGTTCATGGGGAGGCAACAGAATGCGTCGTGTTCATCGAGAGGCAACGGAATGCGTCGTGTTCATCGGGAGGCAACGGAACGTGTGGCATCCAACCGGCTTGGATGGAACAGGCGATGAAAACGAGGCGTGGCGTACCGCACAACGGCGGAAGCGGCCTTGTGTTCGATCGGCCATGTTTGAAAGGGGATCATGTTCATCGGGAGGGGTCTGGCGTACCGCAAAACGGAGGAAACGGACTTGTGTTGGACCTCCTACGGTGGAAACGGGGTCCTATTGATCGGGAGGGGTGTGGCGTACCGCAAAACGGAGGAAACGGACTTGTGTTGGAGGGCTACGGTCGAAACGGGGGTCCTGTTCATCGGGAGGGTTGTGGCGTACCGCAAAACGGGACTCCACGGGATACTGTTCATCTCCACCGTCGACCTCCTCCAGTCTCCACGAGCTACTGTTCATCCACCGTCGACCTCCTCCAGCCTCCACCTACGACTGTTCATCCACGGGCTCCTGTTCATCCAGCCTCCACCGCACGCTACTCCACGGGCTACTGTTCAACCACCCCTCTCCACGGGCTCCTGTTCAACCACCCCTCCATGGGTACTGTTCATCCACCCCTCCACCGTCTACTGTTTATCCAGTCCTCCACGGGTCGTCCTATTCATCCAACCCTCCACGGGGTCCTGTTCATCCAGCCCCAACCGGCTCGATCGATCGGGGTCCTGTTCATCCAGAGGCAACACCACGAGGTCCTGTTCATCCACCCCCACTGCTCACTGTTCATCCAAACCCCCCTGCAACGCTCACTGTTCATCCAGAGGTAGCATCGATCGGCTTCAGTTAGCAGTAGTAGCGAAGGAATCGCTCGATCGGGTTCAGTTAACAGCCATCGATCGATCGCTCGGGTTCAGTAACGCGTAGCCTGCAGTGCAATCGCTCGGGTTCAGTTAGAGCCCAATGCCTCGCACACACACGCGTACATGTACAAGAGAAACGTGCATCGCTCGGCCCCGACCACCCACCGTAACCGGGAACACCCCGAAAGTTTCCTCGCCCTCGCTTCTACCACGGTTTTTTCCGCCATGGACGGCCCAAAGAATGTCATGCAGCTGTGTCTCCGTCCCGCCCAGGACGAAAAGCCCATTTTTTGTCATAGAAGTAGGAGACCACCACATCTATGATGATACCGGGTTTTGTCACAATTATCGTCATAGAAGTGTCACAAGTATGACAGAAAAAAATTCGTTCGGCCCAAAATGTCACGGATGTGTCTTTTTTTTGTAGTGGTGGCTAGAACACCATGGCATGATGGCTAGATCCATGGGATTGCCACCTTAATGTAATGGACGCAGTGATAGCCTAAAGGTTACATGGAGGACCCGGAGCTTCATCGGGCACAGGAGAACAAAATCGGTGCCACGACAGTAGTTTTCAGAATTGTCGCCACACCAATTCTTTCGGAGAAAACTTCATGAAGACCTCAAAGGACCATGGAGATGTTCCCGGTGCCCAGGGCTATACCATATCATGCTATTATGAATTTCCTAAGATGTTTATCCCTTTATTGTTTGCACCCTTTGATTGTGCTGTAGTCAATTATTAGGGTGATCTCTCACAGTAAATATCAAGTTAAGGTGATCTGCCTAGTGTTGATACCATCTATAACACGTAGCGTACTAGAGGTCATCATGTCCACACGAGTACAAACGGGATGTGAGGTGTAAGTCTGGGGGATGGTCAGACCATGTAAGCAGATAGCACTCGGTTGTCTTGAAGTTCTGGTAGAATCATTCTGAGCTTGGAGCACGAAGCATCGAAAGATGAACAAGAGTTATATGGAGATATCACTATAAAATTTGCTCTATTCAGTGACAAAAAGCCTGGTGACGAAAAATGAACCGTCACCTAAAACCATTTTCTGTGATAGTCCCCTCTCACAAGGTGTTTCCCTCCCGGGGCAGGGCCGTAGCCAACTTTGCTGATGTTCCGGGCTGATTTTTTACAACGTATTGGGCCGTCCCTACGCATGTCCATTTTCTGGGACGAGACCCATTGTCACATTTAATGTTGGTGGGTCATTTTATTATAAATGTAACTAGAAAAATAACAAGTAATTGTTTTTCAACTAACTCATTTAGCGGGATCTCTTTACATAATAGCGGGAACTTTGAATTGGGATTGTCTGGTTCCCTCCTAACAAAGGGAACTGGCATATCGGCTTAGGGCCCTCCGTCATACCACGCCCCCAGTAGTGAGTTGAGAGCCCGATACGACAAGGTGAACGTGGTTGCGAGGGTACGATGAGGCCACGCGCAACAGTTAAAGGGAGAAGTCACGCACGACAGCGACAACATCAAAGAAGGGCGATTTCAGGTGCGTTCTGTTTACTTTTCATGTTGTATAGGCAATGAATCATGGTTGGATTACTCATGGAATGGTCCTCATGCCAACATACATGGCTGTCGTGAATCAGTTTATGGAATTTGTGCTTGCTGACAACAATGGGCCGAAGATATGTTGTGCCCATGTAGATACGCGGCACCATTGATGTTGTCAAATGTCATTTAAATTGCCGTAATGGAATACATGAAACTATTGATGTTGTCAGATGTCACGTAAATGTCACTGGTATGCTCAGGTCCTATAGGATGTGGACCTATCATGGGGAATCAGGGTACACCATATCGGTGCACGCAATTGCAGTGCCAATGATGATGGTTATGAATATGACGACTCTGATGATTTTGAGTTGTACAAAAATTCCCTATTTGATATGGTGGGAGCTCTAGTAGATGACATGGGCAGAACAACTAGAAATAAAGAAGATGCAACTGGTGGGTTGGACATTTTTAAGAAGCTTAATGAAGAAGTGATAAAACCACTTCACAAGGAATGTGGCAGTATGACACGAATGGCGTTCATTATCAAGGAGCTTCATATCAAAACATATAAGTATGACCAACAAGACATTCAATATGCTTTGTCAACTATTGAATTCTGCTTTGCCATAGGTGGACTTTCCGAAATCTTACGCTGATGCTAATAGAGCTCTTTCTGATCTTGTTCCTGGATATTAGACAATTCATGTATGCAAGTATGACTGCATTTTGTATTGGGGAGACTATGAGAAGAATACTCACTGTACCCACTGTGGTACATCAAGGTAGAGACACGTCAACGAGAAGAAAAAGGTTCCTCACAAGATCCTTCAATACTTTTCGATAACTCCACGTTTACAAAGTTTTTTTCTTTGAGGGAAATAGCAGAGCACACTAGGTAGCACTGTTGATTTCTACGGTAGGGTGCGTCGACTGCAAATTAAAATTTCCTACACGCAGAACAACCAAGAACATGCTACGGGAGATTGATCACAGTTCGTTACCACTAGACGCACAGTGCCGTGCAGCGGAAGAAGAGTTGGGGCAGCGCGTCCACGTGGATCGTCTCCTCCTCGTCTGATCTCCCTCGAACAGCCGATCGTCCGATCCCACGTACAAGTTCGCTGGAGCGGCGCAAGTGCATCGCCTCTAACAGTATCCGCGCGTGCAGGAGGAACACCGTGCGGCGGACTGCTAGGTCAAATCACACAGTCGACGATGAGTGGAGGAGGCTATTCGCAACACATGCAAACCCTAGTGATAGCACCGAAGCGATCAATCGCATGAGTGTGCAACACCTCCACTTTATATAGGCGTCCGTCGCAGGCTCAACACTTGGGCCACGCACGGACCCTAAAGCCCAAAGTCTACTCGGTCACGTTCCTAGTCCAGTTCGGATCACATCCGACCAGTGTCCTATGAACCGACCTCGTAGGTTCCTTCCCTTAAGCGTCACGACCCCTTAGGTTCAAGTCGGCTTGGTCGCACCGGATCACCTCCGACCTGCACGGTTGGTAGCGGCCTCTAGCAAGGCATGCCAACCACCAAGCAGACTATGAAGCTGGTTAGGCGAACCTGTACAACGTGTCACACTTCTGTTCCCTTTGCCTCATGATATATGTTGTCGGGCTCAAGGCGAGACTGTCATCCTTGTGCTAGCCCGACCTCTTTCTCGTTCCAGTGATACCGACCACAAACCGGATTATCTCATAATCCATGTCGCATGGCCATGCTTATCCTGGTCGGATCACACGAGGGGCCCAGAGTATATCTCTCTCGATCGGAGGGCAAATCCCATCTTGCTCGACCATGTCTCGCGGCATGGGACCGGACAAACCGAAACCTACCTTTGTAACTACCCGATCCACGGAGTAGCGTTTGGTCGGCTCAAAGCAAGTCTGTCACCATCTCGAGTACATGCGTCGGCTCGTGTCTTAGGACATAGAACGATGTTGTACTAGAGACTCACATATGACATATCGCTGCGTCTCATAGTTAGTGCATGCGACTTGGAGCTTATCTCGACTCGGATCCGACTACGTCGAATCCGACCAGACCTTTCCAAGTCCATATTATCCGGTTAGCATCCAATGCTCCATGGCTAGTGAGACCAAGCCATCGACCGTGCCATATGCTAGTCTAGTTGGCTGCGCGTCCACACAGCCCTTTCGACTAGGGACCTTTTAGGACAGTCACCATACAATGCATAGTCCCACAAACAAGTCACATACTTGCCGATACACATCATTGATAATGTCCAAGGACTATCTTTATAAACACATAGGAAATATCATCATACATGATTGCCTCTAGGGCATATCTCCAACAGTCCCCCACTTGCACTAGAGTCAATCAAATAGACATCGAATGCCCATAGCTCTAACGTGCCCCTCATGCTTGGGTTGTGGAAGCGACTTAGTCAACGGATCTGCAACATTTGCATCCGTGTGAATCTTGCATAACTCTACATCACCATTCTTTACGATCTTTCGTATCAGGTCATATTTCCGGTCTATGTGCCTGACCTTGTGGTGATTCCTCGGCTCCTTGGCTTGTGCGATGGCACCAGAATTATCACAATAAAGGTCCAACGGTTTCACCGAGGCTGGGAAAATACCAAGATCGTCCAGAAAATGCCGGATCCAAACACCTTCCTTTGCAGCTTCACAAGCCGCAATGTATTCGGCTTTTGTGGTAGAATCAGCCACCGTATCCTGCTTGGAATTCATCCAGTGCACTGCTCCTCCGTTCAGGACGTACATGAATCCGGACTGTGATCGACAATCATCTCTGTCGGTTTGGAAACTAGCATCGGCGTAACCCCTTACGACGAGCTCTTCCTCACCTCCATAAACTAGGAACATCTCTTTAGTCCTTTTCAGGCACTTCAAAATAGTCTTTACCGCTGCCTAGTGACTCTCACCTGGGTTGGCCTGGTATCTGCTTGTTAGGCTTATTACAAAAGCAACATCAGGTCTTGTACATATCATGGCATACATGATGGATCTGATTGCAGAGGCATACGGAATCCTACTCATCCTGTTTCGCTCATCAGATGTCGAAGGACTCTGAGTCTCGCTTAGCCTTATACCATGTGAGAGTGGCAAGAACCCTTTCTTCGCCTCACTCATGTTGAACCGCTTCAACACTTTATCTATGTATGTGCTCTGGCTCAAGCCGAGCAGCCTCCTCGATCTATCTCTATAGATCTTAATGCCTAAAATATAGACTGCCTCACCAAGGTCTTTCATCAAAAACTTGCCATTCAATGACTCCTTGACTGAGTTTAGCATCGAAACATTATTTTCGATCAGTAGTATGTCATCCACATACAAGATCAAAAACACTATCGAGCTCCCACTTAACTTCTTGTATAAACAAGAGTCCTCTTCGCTTTTGATGAAACCGAGACCAGTGACGACCAATGTTCCAACTCCGAGATGCTTGCTTCAACCCATAAATGGATCTCTTGAGCTTGCATACCTTACTAGTGCTAGTCGGATTGACAAAACCCTCGGGCTGTATCATATACACGTCCTCGATTAAATTTCCGTGAAGGAAAGCCGCTTGACATCCATCCGCCATATCTCGTAATCAAAATATGCAGCTATAGCTAGTATGATCCTCACCGATTTCGGCATCGCTACCGGTAGTAAGTCTCGTCGTAGTCAATTCCTTGAACTTGTCCATAACCTTTAGCGACAAGCCGAGCTTTGTGGATATGAACATTTCCATCCACATCGGTTTTCTTCTTAAAGACCCATTTGCAACCAATGGCCGTTACGCCAGGCGGCGGATCAACCAAGTCTCAGACTTGATTCTCATCCATGGACTTTAACTCGGATCTCATGGCCACTAGCCATGCCTCGGAATCTGAGCTCACCATCGCTTCGCATACGTGGCGGCTCGTCGCTTTCTAGCAACAATACATCACACACTCGCAATCTGTCCGACCTCCGTGGTTCCGGTGCCGCTTCCACTACAGTTCCACGACCGACTCGGTATGATCTCATCACCGGTAGCCGTCCCGAGTGGTCCTCGAATTTCTTCGAGTTGAACCGTCCTCCCACTGGCCTCCCGACTGAGAAACTCTTTCTCAAGGAAAACCCCGATCCGAGCAACTAACACTGTGTACTCTTCCCAGTTGTAGAAGCTATATCCCAAGCTTTCCCTCTGATATCCCACGAATATGCATTTATCCATCTTGGGTGTAAGCTTCTGACATAAGTCGCTTGACAAATGCTTCACAACCCCAAATCTTTAGAAAAGACAAGCCGGGACTCTTCCCGGTCCACATCTCATGTGGTGTCTTGTCTACGGATTTTGATGGTACCCTATTAAGTGTGAAAGCTGCAGTTTCTAGAGCATATCCACAGAATGACAAGGGTAAATCCGATTTGCTCATCATAGACCGGGCCATATCCAACAAGGTCCTATTCCTCTGTTCCGCGCCCGTTTCTCCGTAGGCGTGCACGGAGGTGTGAGCTGAGGTACTATACCTCGGCCTTTCAGATGATCATCAAACTCCTGGCTCATGTACTCACCTCCACGATCAGATCGCAAAAGCTTTATAGTCTTCCCGAGCTGATTCTCAACCTCGTTCTGAAACTCTTTGAACTTTTCAAAAGTTTCCGACTTGTGCCTCATCAAATACATATATCCATATCTACTCAAGTCGTCGGTAAAAGTCACGAAGTACTGATAGCCGCCTCTGGCAGTTGTGCTCATTGGACCACACACATCACTATGTATAAGTTCCAACAGCTCGGACGCCCTCTCGCAACTCTTTGCGAAAGGAGACTTAGTCATCTTGCCGAGCAAGCATGATTCACATGTCCCGAACGACCCGAAGTCGGACGAAGTTAGGAGCCCATCATCATGGAGCTTCTTCATGCGTTTCAGACTAATGCGTCCAAGCCGGCAATGCTAGAAGTATGTCGGATTTATCTCATTAGGCTTATGCCTCTTGACATTCACGTTATAGACCGGTTCCTGTTCTAGATTCGATATAAATAGCCCATCAACAATGGGTGCATAGCCGTGGAACATACCATTCAAAAATATCGAACAACCATTGTCCTTTAAATTGAATTCATAACCTTGACTCATCAATCATGAGGCGTAAATAATGTTCCGACTAAGTGCGGGAATGTAATAACAATTATCCAATTCCATAATGAATCCAGGAAGGAAGTTGGAGCTGCATCGTGTCGACCGCCAACGCAACAACTCTTGCTTTGTTGCCGACCACGATGTCAATCTCCCCTTGTGCCACATGCCTAGTTCTTACCAGCCTCGCATCGAGTTGCAAATATGAACAACCGATCCCGTATCAAATACCCAAGAGCTACTAGGTATGTCGGCCAAGGTAAATGTCTATAACATATGCAACAAGTGTACCTGCACGAAGAAGCATTTCCATCCTTCTTGCCATGCTCGCAAGCCACTTGCTACAGTTCCTCTTCCAAAGGACCGGTCTCCTTGCGGTGAAAGCAAATGGTCTTCGAGTCCGTCCAGACTTGATTGCAGCGGCGAGAGGTTACCATCTCCGTGCCCTTTGCCTTAGCCTTTTCATGGACCAACTCTTCTTGAACTTAGCGATTTACGCACCATCAACACTTGATGCGTGCCTTTCTTGATATCTTGCTCGCCACTTTGAGCATCCCATGCAATTCAGTGAGCTTCTTATCCATGCCATGCATATGATAGTTCGAGATGAACGTCCCATAGCTGGGCGGAAGAGAACCTGTATCAAAGATCAAGAGTCAGCTCATCCAAGAGCGGAAGCCCAACGATCCAAAGCTTGCACATACCCGATCATCTTGATCACATGTGGGCTCGATGGATCACCTTCCTTCAGCTTGCAATCCATTAAGGATCGCCAGACGTTGAACCTTTTGGTCCTAGCACGTATGCGAAACATGCTCTTGAGACTCTCGATCATATCGTAAGCCTCAACATTTTCAAAATGCTGTTGCAAATTGGGCTCTATACAAGCCAACATCGAGACCGATCTCCATTGATTCATCAACGAAGTTTCGTAGGCATTCTTAGTTGTGGCATTAGCATTATCGGCGGGTTCCTCCGGGAAGTGGATCCTCTAGAACATGTTCCTTTTTATCGTGCTTGAGAACAATTCTCAGATTTCTATACCGTGGTAAAGTTTGTTCCATTCAGTTTATCCTTTTCCACAATTGATTTCAATGCAAAGTTGGGTTGAGCGGGTGGTGCCATTGATCTACAATGTAAAATATGCAATCACTAAGCAATGTGTTTGTGTAGAGTAATTCTAGCCTAAACAGAAATACTCCCACTGAAGTCAGCATCCCTCCGCAAACTCTCAGTGATTAAGGATCCGACTAGCGCATGCGGCGAGTGAGCTTTAGCATCATTGCTAGCCAACATACCTATCCGGTAAGCAACTCCTTGCTAATCGTATCTATATACGACTCCTGTCGGTCGGGAAGGTATCTCATACCTCGGCTCCCAACCTTCTTTGCCACAAGGCCCAAAACCATTTTGATAGCCTTGTCAAGTTAACCTGATGCAATGCATGTCCGTGTCCGACACGAACCCTTTAGTTCAAGGACATCCAGCAGCACCCCAATTTTATGAGCCCACTACTAGACGTACTTGACGTGCGAAGGTGCAACATCGGGGATGGCACTTCGCTTGATATTCATGAGGGATCTTTCTACCATTCTAACATGCATAGAAACAAAGAAGCATAACAATCACAAATAAACACATATTGTGAAATAGTATGGCTCCTTCATGGACGTTCTTCCAGGTCGGCACCGACTCCGATGACCATCTATGAACTCCATCCTGTTTGTCACGCCGGGACGCCAAGCCACCAACCTGATCTCTATTATCCAACTACTACAACTAGTAATGAATTTACATAGAGTCACAAGTCGACAACAGGTCATTATACAATATAATGACAGCACTTTGGCTCCCGCCGGCTGACAAACATGACACGCAGGCCACGTATAAATTACACACATGCATCACATACACATGAGCCATACTATTCACATCAAACCTGCAAAACAAAGTTATGCATAGAATCGCATTCTACCGGTTTGTGTGTCGGGTACGAAATACACGGCGCTACGCACATGGCGGTCCCGACGTTTCGGAAATCACAGATCGCATCTGAACTCCGTTCACGCTGAATTTTCTGATCTGACCGATCATATCGATCATCGCGAATCCGATTCGGATTTACGTTTCATTGTTAACCCCGATGGCGGATGACCGACCGGTAGGGGTAGATCGTGTGCAGTTGATCACATCAACCGTGCAGATCCCGGTTGACAGAAAACATAGCCTCAATGATCCCCAAGTGCAGTTGATCACATCAACCGTGCACATAGCCAATCTTATCAACGACAACAGATCTCATCTGCCGCCTCCACATATCTAATATGCATAGGATCTGAATCCAAATTCTATAGTAGAGGCTTTGATACCACTGTTGAGTTCTACGGTAGGGTGCGTCGACTGCAAATTAAAATTTCCTACGCGCAGAACAACCAAGAACATGCTACGTGAGATGGATCACAGTTTGTTACCACTAGACGCGCAGTGCCGTGCAGCGGAAGAAGAGTTGGGGCAGCGCGTCCGCGTGGATCGTCTCCTCCTTGTATGATCTCCCTCGAACAGTCGATCGTCCAATCCCACGTGCAAGTTCGTCGGAGCGGCGCAAGTGCACCGCCTCTAACGGTATCCACGCGTGCAGGAGGAACACCGTGCGGCGGACTGCTAGGTCCGATCACACAGTCAGCAACGAGTGGAGGAGGCTATTCGCAACACATGCAAACCCTAGTGACAGCGCCGAAGCGATCAATCGCATGAGTGTGCCGCACCTCCACTTTATATAGGTGTCCGTCGCAGGCTCAACACTTGGGCCTCGCACGGACCCTAAAGCCCAAAGTCTACTCAGTCACGTTCCTAGTCTAGTTTGGATCACATCCGACCAGTGTCCCATGAACCAACCTCTTAGGTTCCTTTCCTTAAGCGCGCGACCCCTTAGGTTCAAGTCGGCTTGGTCGCAGTTCGGATCACCTCCGACCTGCACGGTTGGTAGCGGCCTCTAGCAAGGCATGCCGACCACCAAGTAGACTATGAAGCTGGTTAGGCGAACCTGTACAATGTGTCACACTTCTTCCCTTTGCCTCATGATATATGTTGTCGGGCTCAAGGCGAGACTGTCATCCTTGTGCTAGCCCGACCTCTTTCTCGTTCCAGTGATACCGACCACAAACTGGATTATCTCATAATCCCTGTCGCATGGCCATGCTTATCCTGGTCGGATCACACGAGGGGCCCAGAGTATATCTCTCCTGATCGGAGGGGCAAATCCCATCTTGCTCGACCATGTCTCGCAACATGGGACTGGACAAACCCGAAATCTACCTTTGTAACTACCTACCAAGGAGTAGCGTTTGGTCGGCCCAAAGCAAGTCTGTCACCATCCCGAGTACATGCGCCATCTCGGGTCTTAGGACATAGAACGTATGTTGTACTAGAGACTCACAGATGACATATCGCTGCGTCTCATAGTTGGAGTCTGCTCGACTTGGACCTTATCTCGACTCGGATCACTACGTCGAATCCGACCAGACCTTTCCAAGTCCATATTATCCGTTAGCATCCAATGCTCCATGGCTAGTGAGACCAAGCCATCGACCGTGTCATATGCTAGTCTAGTCGGTCTTGGCGTCCACACAGCCCTTTCGACAAGGGACCTTTTAGGACAGTCACCATACAATGCATAGTCCCACAAACAAGTCACATACTTGCCGATACACATCATTGATAATGTCCAAGGACTATCTTTATAAACACATAAGAAATATCATCATACATGATTGCCTCTAGGGCATATCTCCAACAGGCACAAGGAAAAGAGGGTTCAAGAGGCTAATGTAATAAGGCACCCCGCTGATGGCGATGCATGGAAGTACTTCGATGCAAAACATGAAGGATTTGCTAAAGATGCCCGCAACTTGAGGTTAGGATTTGAAACTAATGGACTCCATCCCTTTGGGCACATGAGCAGTGCATACAGTATTTGGCCTGTTTTTGTCATTCCATACAACTTCCCACCCTAGATGTGCTTGCACTTATCCGATTTCTTGATGCCATTGCTGACTCCTGGAAAATACTCACCAGGAAAGGATTTTCATGTATTTATGTAGCCACTGATAGCAGATATGCAGAAGCTTTGGGATGGTGTGGAAACAACAGATATATTCATTGGAAGACCTTTCAACTTGCGTGTGATGCTTATTTGGTCCATTCATGATTATCCTGCATATGGCACTACCTCCAGTCGGGGCACAAAGAGTTATTACGCATGTGCGCACTACGATGAGAATCCTTGCTTTCACAAACTGAAAAATAAATTTGGATACATTGTCCATCGACGTTTCCTTACTTGAAAACATCAGTTTAGAAAGCTGAAAACCGTTTAATAACAAGAAAGAGCATAGGGGTCGACCAAGGAAGATCACAAGCGAAGAAGTTGATCAGTACTTACAGCTAAGGAGAATTTTAAACCAGGGAAGTACCCTGGTAATGCTAGTAGAAAGAGAAAGCGCACGGATAATAATCCCACATGGGACCTGAGGGCGAGCTTACATGATTTGCCATACTGGAAGGATATCTTGTTACCTCACAACCTAGATGTTATGCACATTGAGAAGAACATATGTGAGAGTATCAATGGTACACTCCTTGAACTTGATTGTAAGAACAATGATACCATCAGCGCAAGATTGGTTTTACAGGGATGATCATTGGCTGCAAGAGGATCCGAATAAGGAGGGTTCTTACAAAAAGTATCCTACACCATGGGCACTTAGTAAGAAAAAACAAAACGAAGCTCCGCAAGTTTATGGCTAATGTCAAATTCCCAGATGGCATGCTGCAAACCTGGCTACATATGTGGATGTTGTGACTGGTAAAATACACGGTCTGGAGACACGTGATTACCACATACTCATGCAGATTATCTTACCAGCTGGTCTTAGAGGCATTGCCTCCAAGGAGTTGTGTGCCAAGACATTAAGAATTGACGTCATGAAGAAATTGAGAGATGACATTCCTGACATTCTTCGCAAGCTTGAGAAGCTCTTCCCTCTTGCTTTCTTCAATGTAATGGCGCACCTAGCTATACACCTTCGGGATGAGGTACTACTAAGGGGACCCGTCCAAGATGGTTGGATGTTTCCAGTTGAGAGAAGGCTTGGGTACGTCAAGTCAACTATGCATAACAAAGCAAGTCCAGAAGGTTCAATTGCGTAGTCCTATATCAGCAATGAATGCTTGATCTTTTGCTCCAGATATTTGAAAGAAGACATTGAGGCCAGTTTTAACAAGCCAAATAGGAACATGAGTAAGAATGATAAGAAGAAGAAAAGGCAGAAATCTACGAGAGGAAGCCTAGGCATACTTTCAAATGGTGGTCCTGTTGGCATTGGGGCCGCAAACAAGAAAACATGCTCCTTAGGATTGGAGAAAAATGCATAGATATATACTTGACCAGTGTCCAGAAGTAGAGAAGTACATGGACTAAGTTTCAATCACCTAACTAAGTCGTACTACAATGTTGCGAGCGAGTATATCTTAACTAAGTTCATGAATAGCTTACTTCTTTTCCACAAGGTTCACAAGGAAGAATTATAGAAAAGGGGTGTGCGAACCTTGGAGCAGAAGCATAAGGCAGAGTTCTTTGACTGGTTTGCAGCTCATGTAAGGAAGTTAAAAAATATGCCCGAAGATATAAAACTCCTATCAAAAGGGCCAGACATGCTTGTACGTCCGTGGGATGCATGCACTATGAATGGTGTTAGGGTCCGTACCATGGATTCTGAAAAGGACCAAAGGACTCAAAAATTTGGGTGTCATGATGAAGGTAAGTGTTGAAAACTCTAAAGATGAGAGGGAACTATATGGGGTGCTGAAGCAAGTTCCTGAGGTCAACTATGGAGAAAGATCATTATTTCTGTTTAGATGTGATTGGTTTGACCTTGATGACCTGAAAAACAAAAGCTTGAAGATGAACTCAGATGAGTTAGAAGCGTGAATACTTTCACATTCTGGTACCAGGGTGCTCCATTTATGATGGAGTCCCAAGCTACCACATGTATTTACTTGCAGGACACAAATTTTGGTCACCCATGGAAGGTGGTTGTGCCTATTGGGTCCAGAGGCACATATGATGTTCTAGAAATTTTTGATGGTGAGCAGGACGCGACTGTACAAGCCTACCAAGAAGACGACCATTCTTCACCACATCTTTTTGCTCCGGATGTTGAGGATGTCACGGAGGATCATGATGTCGCCGGAGATGTTGAGGATGAAGAAGAGGAAGATGATGCTATACCAAATGTTCACCGCGATAGGGATGAAGCATTAGGGATTTCAGTTCTTGCTAGTGTTGTGGAAGAAATTCGGCGTAAATTTGAGTAGGGCATGGAATACTTTGACATGAGCGAGGATGAACTAGTCGACGAGGAGGAAATAGGTCCAGATGAGATGGACAATGATCTCAATTAAAAGATGTGTTACTGGCATGTTGCTTGGTTGTTTACAATGTTGATGTAATGTCGTATTAGGGAGACTCATGTTGAATATCATAGACATTTCTTGAATTTTCTATCATATATTTATGGAAGTGCTTGAAACTAGTTTCGAAATGTATCCATTTTGTTTCCAAAAGGGTTTATAGAAAGTTCTGAAAGTAAATAGATCATTTTATATAATTCACCTGACAAAGAACTGCAAGAGAGCATACATAAGTACACATCCACCTATGACATAAAGTGCAGCTAAATCCCTTCTATCCCTGCTCTTAATGGCGTGCTTCAGGTAGAGGTTTGCCACCTTTCTCTCTTCTTTAATGCAAACTATCTGCTTGTCTTTCTCCATATTTGATTTCTGTAGCACCAAATTTTCTCCAGCGAGCTTGTGGATTACAATCCTCGCTCTCCCCTTCCGTTATTCATCCATCCACTTCAAATATCCACACGAGTCATATGCCTGTAGTATAGAAAATAAGTGAAGTTAAATTGTGGATGTAACCGATGAACGCATAACATAGAAAACAATTTGTTTTATTTCAAACCTCTTTTGGGCAAGCCACAAACCTACGCCCAAAACCAAATCTATTGGTCCAGACTCTACGGATTGGGGTACACAGTTGCTCGCACATCTCTGTCTTCTGTATTCCACTAAATTGAGAGCTTTTCTCAGACACTGGAATACTATGGTTTACCATAGGGAGGACTTCACCGTCCTATTCATGGTTACTAGTCGTTTAGTGGACAAATAATGCACCGCTTTTCGTGAGGGGCATGGGGGCCGGGTTGGCTTTTTCCTTCCGAACAGCAACTCTGATGTGATTTCCATTCGCCACGCAAGTCGTCGCCGCTGCCTCCGCCCGTTATGCTTTCGCCGTTGATGCCTCCTGTGATGCGGTTGCCTCTACCGGTGGCGAGATGAGGATTTCTTGTCACCCCCGTCGATCATGCAATCCGGTGACCCTCCTTCTTGCCTGTGTGCGCGGACATCTTTTACCCCTTGGAGGCTAAGGTTTTGCTCGAGGCGTGATGGTGAGCAAGAAAGATAAAGAGTTGACACAGTAGTATTCGTAGGTACTGCTTTTAAGGGCTGACGTGTTCATTAATTGACTAATTAGTATGATACCACAAATGTTTGAAACATTGGAACACACAACTATAGCATAAATCGACCAAGTTCAATAGAATTTAAATTTCATAAATCATAAGAAAACCAATCTATTTAAAACTAATATCTCCCATGCCGCGCCTTCTCCATTGTGTGTTGCATCTTCTCCGTCTTCTCTATATTTTCATGGATGGCTAGCACCACTTGTCTTTCTTTTGCTTCTAGCCGACCTACTCAATTAATTAGATCCGTCTCCATACGGCTAAGCATGCATACGCGTCCATGCACGCGTATGCGATTTGTGCATCACAGAGCTCCACAACCCAGCGTTGGTGATACTCCTTATTGAACAAATTCTTCATGTCTTCGTAGAATTCATCAATGATCAATCCGGCTACTGCCCTGAGCAAATTCAAAGGCTTTTTTGTGTCATCTGGAACATCACATTCGGCCTAGATGTCCTTGTAGTTTGTGACCCTTAAGCCCAAGAGCTCCAACAGTTCTTTGTCACGCCGGATGGAAAAACCTACGAATGTATATCATTCCTTGAGGAGGAACTTCCGCAGGGATGTGCTCACCCTTGGCGACTGGTATACCTGGTAAATGAGACAACTGGAGCCATCGCAAAGCTGGAAGATTGCCACCTTGTCCCGCGAGGGAGTGTACTTGAGGTCTATGCTGACAAAGACCAGTTCATACGCTCACATGTACACCTCGCTCCCTTATATCCACATTTCGACGGTGCTGATCTCGTTTGGCATAGACAGTGCGGATGGTCCAGCCGCCATGGAGGTCGACACGGTGTTCCCAAGTGAACATGGCTAGGAAGCTCGGCATCACCGTCCTGTCGCTGCCGAGGGCGCCGAAAGATCCAGCGCAAGACATGGTGCTAGTGATAGAAAGATGCGGGGAGAGATTGAGAGTGGAATGGGGAAGGTGATGGAGAGGGGAATTGGGAACCGCTTAAATCATGGTGGGAGACGAGGAGGTCGCCGAAACAGTTTGAATGATGGCCATACCAAGCGTCCACCGTGTAGCCACAATTTGACCGCACTCCATTCATACGAGGCGGGCAAGGAGGCACATGAATACTTGACCATCCACACCTTTTTTTCTTTCTACACACGTAGACGTGATGGTGTATTGCTTTCTTTAACGCGCAAAGACTATGAAAGTGCTCTCGGTGTATTGTGGAAGCACTCATATTGTTTCTGAAAGGTGTGGTCATGTGTTTTGAAAGTCATTTCTAGTATTTCTGAAAGTGCTCACACTATTCATGAAAAACATTTGCAGAGAGTTAACAAAGATACAATCACATATTTTTACATAAGCACCATGAATTTTTACATCTTCACACTAGTTATTCTATGTAAATAAGTATAATACAATAACACATGACATCTTTGACCTAGTACAATCGTAGTTGGAACATACGATCGCTCAATCTAAATGAACATACTACTAGTTGAATGTAGACACCCAAGTTCTTGTAATAACACACAACACCGTTGACCTACTACAATCATAGTTAGAACATATGTTCTCTCAATCTAAATGAACATACTACTAGTTGAATGTACACAACCAAGTTGTTGCAATTCACCACCCGTTGTTTCTCGTTCGAAACTTCCAGCCGCTCAAAGATCCCGCATCTTTGTTCTTACGGGGGTGCAGTCGTTCCCTCAATGGTGGTTGGACAAGGTGACTTAGGCCATACTTAATGATTAGAATCTTACAGTATGACTCATATCTAATGTACCCATCTTTTGCTACATACTTGAGGTGCAACGGGGAATGCGGCTTCCACTCGTAGTATTGGTGCTTCTCCCTTTGGAATGATTTCTTCATGTTCTTGTACGACGGGTCGATGATGGCCGCTACAAGGTAACCCATGAATTCCCTTTATCCACCACCTTTGATGCGTAACTGCTCTTGGATGTCGACATGGTGTTCGTCTGGAATCGTTATCCATGCACGTGCAAGCATTATCTTGTCGCCCCTTGTGTCCACGCTTGCGAAAGTTATCGATTTGCATTGCAGGAATTGATCCAACGCCTGGCACCACTAAGACATGTAGTAGTGGTACACGAGGACATGCTCGCACATTGTGAGTTGCACGACGGGGACCCCTTTTCGTGTACAACTGCTCGAATGGTTGCACGCGAGATCAAGTCCAATGAACTTTTTCTTCTCCTCCTGGAGCCATTGCTCATATATGGCGATACTCGCTCCACGGTCCAAGGCTCGTTGGTGTACACCACCTCCAGCATGGTTGTGCCATGGGCAGTGATGTGGTGGGTCTCCGTTGTTAGTTTCTTGTCTTCCATGGCTGTAGGGAGGCGGTGGGGGGTTGTGGAGGACGAGGAGTGACCAAGGAAGGAGATGCAAATGGATGCAGTAAAAGGAATGCAATTGTTAATTTCTCGTCCAAAAAAGGTAACTGACCAGAGCAGTTTTGACATCGACCGACGGTTCCAGGACGCACAGGAATCAGGCTTCTGTTCGAGCAATTTTTTATGTTTTTTTAGTTGAAGCAATTTTTTTGGTGGGTTCGAGCAATATATTTTGTGGCGCGCCGACATTGCACGCTTGATGCCTCTGAGTTGTGCGTGGTCTTCATATGGCATGCTCCGCTTGTTTTGTTTTAAAGGGTATATCAAATTATGATGTGACAACGGTCACTCCGGACTTTAATTTCTACCGAATGTGACACTTGACATGATGAATTTTCTTTATTCAAGATACCAACACAAATGAAACTTATGTGAATTGCAAACCAATTGGGATCACCTTACATTTACAATGAACATCCCAACACATGAACATTTACCCATCAGTAGTGCACAAGCAAAAATAAAATGTCAAATGCACATACTTTTGTGAACATTCACCTATGGAGGCACCTTCCAACCTGCTCGTGGTAGAAGCACAGAGTATGACGTGGCAACCGGCCATACGCACTATAATGTGTAAACCATGCACTTCAGATGATAAACGAACAAAATGATTGTGCATTTCAAACCTCTTGGGTTCACCTTGAATATGTGAGGAACATGGTACCACATGAACACATATTGCTATGATAAAAATTATAGAAGCAAACAAAATGTCAAATACAGATAGTGTTATCACCAATCAACTATGGCCGATATATGATACCATGCACAACCTAAGCTTGTCTGCACGACGAAAGTCCATAGTGTGATGTAAATAATGAATGATACTTTTAAAGAAAATCACACTACTAAGTGGTTTGAATCATGATTGCAAAATATGTATCGTGTTTGGATTCATGCTCTCTCAAATCCTTCTAACACTAGCATCTTGCCGTGTGCAAAGTATAATTTGAAATTGTGACATGACAATCGGCACTGTGAGCTTGAATTTGTAAACAACCATGACACACTCACACGAGGAATCCGCTTTCTTAAAGTGACATGCACTAACAAAATGCATGTGCGTTGCAAACCTAAATAAATTAGCAATGAAAACGGTACTACATGAACACATTACAAAGCAAAGTAGAACTAACATTTATGCGAGGAACATGACGTTATATGAACCGTATTTTATTTATTTTCTCATGGAAGTGGTCGCTACTATTTTTGAAGGTGCTGTAAGTTTATAGAAAGTTGTTCTCGCATAACATGAAGGGAAAACTAATCTAAAAGTAAATAAATCTCAGTTTTATCATTGCCTTCCATACTAAATGTTCCCTCAAATTTTCCCTTCCCTCCACTCATTTTTGAACTTCCCGCACACCCACCTAATCCTAACCCTCCCCAAATACCACCTCTTTCTTCCACCCCAATCACATCCCCTACATAAAACGACTTGTCTCCTCCTTTACCCCCCCCTCTCTCTCTCTCCCTCTCTCTCTCTCTCCCTCCCTCCCTCTCCCTCCCTCCCTCCCTCCCTCCCTCCCTCCCTCTCTCTCTCTCTCTCTCTCTCTCTCTCTCTCTCTCTCTCTCTCTCTCTCTCTCCGACAATCTTCAATTATGTCGCACGTATCCGACACAAAAACCTTGTTGGTTCCTCTCTCTCTCTCCCTCCCTCTCTCTCTCCCTCCCTCCCTCCCTCCCTCCCTCTCTCTCTCTCTCTCTCTCTCTCTCTCTCTCTCTCTCTCTCTCTCTCTCTCTCTCTCTCTCTCTCTCTCTCTCTCTCTCCGCCTCCAGATCGACCACCTCCCCGCTGGTGATTCTCGCTAGCTATGGCCACACATCGTTTGATCAGGGAGCCGCTCCCGACGGATGGTGTTCTACTGCGCCCCATTTGCTATGATGGTAAAAGTACCCCAAGATCTCAACCAAATCTACGAGTTCTCTTTGTGTCCTTGAGTTTAAACTACTCCCTAAGATGCATATTACTTCTCGCTCAAATGGATCATCTACCGCTAAAATACATAGAGATACATCTGTTGGAGCGACAAGTAGTATGGATCGATCAGATGGAGTAAAAACTTTGGGTTCTTATTCAGGTTTAAGATTAGGTTTCCTATTGCGCCTCGGGTAAACACTGCATATCATTTAATCTACAGTTCATTGATTAGCAAATCATTGATGTAATCTATAAGTAGATCTTCTTCTAATTAAGTTGATATGTTTTCTCAAGATGCTTTTGGTCTCAACTAATTCATGTTGACAATATGCCGATTGCTAGTTCATTTTCCTAGATCGTAGAACATGTACATGCTGAAATTCACCAAATACCACCACTTATTTATTCACTAGTCACGTCCCCTTCAAGAAACAAGACGTCCTCTCGTATCTCTCAATTATTCCCCTGGTAACCCACCAAATTTGCATGTGTGTCCACATTACCAAATCTAGTTAGTTTCCATGAGAATGTTGTTGCTGTGTTTATTACAAGATATGAAATTGGGGGTTCTTAATTGGGTTAAGACTTAAGACTGCTGATGAAGCCAGCTAGGGTTCCTGTTGCTACTTCATTACCTTGATCTAAGAGTAATTAAGCATGTATTAACTTATTTTGGCACCAAAATTTGAAATTATTGTCACCTCGTATTGCACCTATTGTCAACTACAGATCATCATTAGGCAGTAGTTGTGGACGCATCAACAACAGAGAGGGACAAGCATACGAACTGGATGATGAAGAAGAACTTGTATCGACAGGAGAAGCTTCTCGAGTTACTGGCTTGGCATTGCCATCGTATGACAGATTATCCATCTTTATCAGATCTATGAGCACGTGGTCCTTCACTTATATGTACACACCATGAAAAACTGAATGAATGTGGCAGTGATAGTGAACAAAAAGACGCACATCTGGTCAGTAGTAAAGATGTACAGGTTAGTGTTATACGAAATTCTTCATCTATGGTTATAATATGTCTACTTTCTATGTCATGTGTCATGGGATGTAAATTGTGCACTACAATCTAATGTCTTTAAGTACATTGTGGTAGGAATATTATCATCATCATATGGACTAGGTGACTAAGGGTCTACATGTGCTGCTTCAAGAGTTCAAATAGCGCATGTATCTGAATGCATATGTATTACTCAGCTCCAGCAAATCAAGGAGAAAGCGGGTTCACCTGGTGAGTAGGCCAACTCTTTTGTGTACACACTTCCTTACTTTTGAACTTTGTTCACCCATGTAACTGTATATTGCGGCAGATGCATCTATAGCTTCTGGAGTTCTCCCATATAACCTGCATGTATTTTTTTCTGTAGGTAAAGTTAAGACGCTCAAATGATGGCCTTACTGCAGGTCATTTGCCCGAGAAACAACAATCTGAACCAGTCATTAGTTCACTGGTAGTGCAGTAGGTAGAACCAGTAGCAGTCGAGCACAGTGTGACAAACCAGCAAGACGAACTATATGTTATGAAGAAGGCCTTGGCATGGTAACATGTAGAACTTCAAGCTGTCAAGAAGGCCTGATATGTCTCCAACGTATCTATAATTTTGATTGTTCCTTGCTATTATAGCATCAATCTTGGATGTTCATTATGCAATTATATATATACTAGTCACCAACCCGTGCTACTGCACGGGCTAGCACTTTTAGTACTGAACACAAAGTTTGTACAAATTACAAATGTTAGACCAAAATAAAAATGTTTGTATATTGCTATTAAACATGACATGCAGAAATATTCATTTGTGACATGTAGAGACAAAGGGAGGCATATCCCCTGGACTAATTTGTGATTAGATTGTTTTGGATGTGCATTATGAACATGCAAATTTATTAAAGCTTTAGCAAGGCTCCTGCATGTATGCATCTGTGAACAATATGCAAGAAAAGGCAGGATGCACATGATGGTACTCACAATAGTAATGCAATATAACTATCCTGGATCACAATGCTTATATTACGTAGTTATAAGTACATTTTAACGAATTGAGGCTGGTCTATGGATGATGAATTAAGAATATCTTATATGATCTTCTAAATTCCAACAAAGGGAATACCTTGTTATAGCATATGGTATCCTATTTATGATAAAAGAATATTTAAATACAAGCTTAAATAAAATTAGCTATGATCGGGAACATATATAGGTGAGTATTCAATTTTGCCTTTCAGTAATAAATAGGCCCTTTAAACTATATTATTGTATAGTGCTTATAATTAACTATCTGGGATATATTGTTTAGACTTGTTCTTCTCTCTTACTCGAGAAATTTGTTGATATTTTCTTTTAAGATTAACATTCGATTTTTTATTGAAGACTCGTGATACACACAAATAATTTGATATGGTAATTCTGTATTTGAATTTTCTTTGGGATTTTTTTCTTCGTTTCTTATAGGGCTAAGGTCGACATAACACATATTGGCCGTGCATCTGCCTAGGCTAGCACATTTTAATAGGTATTGAACAAAAAAGTTTATATGTATAATAAACATCATATGGGACAATTTATTATTATATAATTAAATAAGCATGAATAAAATATTTATTTTTTCTTGCATATTTAACATGACAACTATTTAGAATAAATGAAATCGACAAAATTAGAGCTTTGTAACTCCATTGTTGAAAATGATAATTTGTGTACTCTTGAAAAAAATGATAATTTGTTAGCGCGTGCATTTTTTGATGTTTAATCAAATAATTATTTATATTCATGTTTTTCTTCTTAGTCGTTCACTCTTCATCACGTATATGTGTGCAACGTGTATATATGCACATGCTTATGCTTTTCGAAAGAAAAAGATGCACATGCTTATGCTATCCATACTCTAGACTCACATGTGCAATGTAGAAAGAAAAGGAAATACAGTAGCATACTGTAGCCTACTATACTGGGAGTCTCGAACCCGTGTGTCCAGTAAAGAAAGAAAGAAAGAACAGGAAAAGGTTGCGTGCTATACTTACTTCCCCCTCCCGTTTCTTCCCTCATCTAGCAAAAATGGACATCGTCTCATCCATGGCGAAGATTGATCTAGAAATCCGCCGGGGTGCAACGCCGAGTCGCCGCTAGTTCCAATCCCACGCGCGGCGTCGACGCCTCTCCCTCTCTCCACGCCGATCCCCCAAAATGAAGTCCCCGATCTAGCCGCTGGCTATACATTCTGTTCCCCTTTTGATTGTATACCTTCTAGTCCTTCAGTTTGTCAGCACTAATTCTTATCATGCTAAACAACCTGGAAGTGAGAGAGAAGCAACCACCACGGGATACATCAGGTGTGGTTAAATCATTTGATTTTCTGTATGTATTATCTTAAGAACTGGGAACTTGATTTGGGGGCATGTCTTATTTCCCATTTGGGTCTGTATGCAGATGTTCAGTGTGGTGATGTAGGTGTTGTGTAGAGATGGGTGGTAGTGGAGTCGTCAAGGAGATTGCCTGAGCTGAATCGGTAGGTCACCTGCGTCAGCTTATACCGTGTGTTGTTGCCCGAGCTTATGTGGTCGCTATCATACCTGTAGAACATACCATATTTGTCACCATTTAGGCATATAATGTGGGAATATTAAGAAGATCCAACCGCTCCATAATTAATCACACCACATGGACTTCCATTGACACAATTGATCTTAGCATACTAGGAAAATAATAATCAAATCTAACCTTTGCTTGGTCGGTTGTACCACCTTAATCATCATTTATGAAATCATCCAAGTATATTCCGCTAGGAAAACGAAAATCTTGCCACTCCATGCACGATCGTGCCCAAGGAAGAGATGTTGATGGATCTCTTATTTGGTATTGACAGATGTACGTACAAATATATTGTGGTCAGGTCAGAGCTATGAGACAGATTAGGGCATGAGTCGTGAGATGCAATTTGCAGATACTTAGTAAACTGAAAGTACACATTCATGATTCATCTAGTTCTTAATTTTTTAATACTGATTATGCAATGGACAAACTACATATTGTTTTAGTGCTAGATCTAATTTGCAAATATAGCCATCTGTGTCCGCAGAAATATTGGATTCATCGGAAAACTGTACAAATTCCTCTTTAAGACCGTTACATAGAGTAAAATAGAAATATTCTAAGGTCTCTTGCACAAAAGGATCTCCTTGTACACAATATGTTTTGCCGATTTATTTCCCTTAGATTCTTTATTTTCTTTGGTAAATATAGCCCCACATGTTTTAGCGACTGCTCTTGACTCTTATTTTTTTGAAGGCTCCTAGTAACTCGTCAAAAACTACCCCACACGGACGGGAAACTTTTTTGAAGAGAGGTGCGTGGATAGGAAACTGGCTGACGTAACTAAGACTCTCTAAAATAGAGAAAGGTTAAATATTGATCTATTTTCCCACAACAGCTCGATTCTAAAAGTGTTAGAGATGATTAAGTAACTGATTAAACATTACCTATACCAACTGTTCTTGATTCTCCAGAACATTCATTGGGGCCATTTTCCATCGAGGTATAGAATAAATGGAAGAACTCAAGATTAAATTTATGTACGAACATGAATGATTAGGACAGGGTATTATTATAGACAAATATATATATATGATTAAAAGTATTAGAAGCTGAAAATTAAAAGATACAGAACTACTTTTTCTGTTGAGTAGGCGTTGGAGAGGGCTTCCTATAAAATCAAATGGGGTCAAGGAGGTCAAAAACTGTGCTGCTAGTCTTTACCAAGAGATTAACATGAGCATCATTTTTTATCTCACGTGTTGCTTCAAGAATATTATGCTAATGTACAACTTTCTTAACTGTTGAATGCATATACACTCCATATCTGCAAGTAACACTATGAAAAAAAAAATCAATGAGAACAGAGTATAATTTTGGTTTCTACTATGCACATATTGTATTGGATCATTGTGTGAGCATTAAACTGAAAGAACAGATCCATGTAAACAAACACCTGGTTTTTCCTTCTAAGAAACATAGGGAAGTAGGCTGGCAAACCATGCAATGCTCCAAAACGACTTATCTACTTTCCAAAGAAATCGAAGGTGGTGTTCGAGTTTTCTGTGCATCTATGGTGAATTGCATCCACTATTTGGATTGCATATCACCTACATATCTTACCCACCCTGGTAATACTCTGTATCTAGACATGTCTGAAATCAAATAACACACATAAGCAAAATCCCCAAACAAAAACCTAGGCCGCACTTGCTCATTAGAGACCAAGTCACAAATTGCAAGATAACATAAAAATCCCGAGAAATAAAAACCTATCCTATTCTTGCTCCAATGCTCCTTGTATACCTGCAAGAAGTCTGCCAGAGTTCCTGAACTCTGTAGCTTCACCAACAATGTCGGATGTACATATAAGAAGATGATAATCATAATGGCTTGTTTTTTCAAATTAATTCAAGATAAGCTCGTACACTGAAGGAAATAGTTAATTAACAGCAATCCATTGTACTAACATGATTTTGTGAATATTCGAGCACGGCATTATACCACGTTAGACCTAACGGCCTGTTTGGTTCCAATAAGTCACCCGACTCATAAGTCAGGTGACTTAATACCAGTGACTTATAAGTCACGCCTGTTTGGTTGTCACCTGACTTATAAGTCACCTGCCACACCTTCCCACACCAATCCACATCATACAGGTGGTGGGACCCACACAAAAGGGGTGACTTATAAGTTTTAAGTTGGGGTGGAGCAACTTATGACTTATAAGTTGGGGTGACTTATAAGTCGGGTCTGTTTGGCAAAATAAGTCACTTTTTTCACTTTTCGACTTATAAGTTGGTGACTTATTTGGAACCAAACAGGCCCTAAAGAAGATTGAGAAATGTGACACCACATTATTATTGGGCCTGGAAAGTCAGGTCAACCACAGAACTAAACCAAGAGACTGTAGATCCCAGATGTCTAAGATAAGGAGGGAACTAATACTTTTTTTCCTTCTTATATGATGGAGAATTTAAAGGATTAATTCTACCTTTAGATCTAATATTATCACATAGATAGTGGAAAAAGTCGAGCATTCTGTATTTACTTTCGAAAATACACTCCTATCACACACAGGCAGAGAATAATTGAATATGCATAGCTTGTTTTAAAGAATGGAGCAACGATGAATATATGCTAAGGCAGCACTCTATAACATGGTAATAAGATTGAATTAGTTTACCTTGTATTGCAAATATGTAACCTTGTCGTTTTAATGATGCAGATGCTGAACCAAGTCTAAAGCTCGCTGAGCACGGCTGGTCTGATGCCTGTTGGCTGGTTTTCTTTTACCATGGAGGTTGTAAAAGGTTCACTGTAGATTTTTGATATACCTTCATTAGCCCAGCCATACCGGTTTCATGGTGAACGAAATAGGCAACATGGAGGTTGGATGCTTAGATGATGTTATGATAAGATTGGTTGCTCAACAACTACAGCATGAGCATGGGTAACATCCAAATTCCACAAATTAGTCATGTATTAGTGTGTACTCAGCTCTTCCTTTGAAAATTTAACAAACTAAACATCCAAACATGTGCTTCTGGAATAAGAAATTAGCACCTGCTAAATAAGTAATTTGAAATTAGCAGTACCGGGTTAAATGAGAATACCGCCATTAATGATTGTTAAAATAGAAAATCAGTCACACCTCAAATCTTGGGAATAAGTAGTCTGTTGGAGGGTCAAACCTAAATTAGAACGCTGTCATGCGAAGTGGCAAACAGAAAATTAGGACTTCCTCTACATGTTGGATGCTTACCAGATTCAATATGCCTCAAATAGCGTGTACGTGAATATATGTGGCTGCAAGGGAGTCCATGGGAATTAGAGCTGGCTACACGTTTCTAGTTGGTTACTACACTCCATGCAATTTGAACGTATGAGGTTTGTAACATAGGTAGAAGCAGCCGGTGATGCATCCAATCTAGATATCTAATTAGAAAAAAGGAGATTAGCAAGACTACAATCAGATTCAAGTGCTTGACTGATCCAATAGTTGCAGATGTCAAAACATACTGATGCTGCCGCACGCGAATCAGACCAGCATGAGCATGAAAGCCGCATGAAAGCCCAGGCGTGCGACTTCTTCCCACCTTGTGCAGCGTGCGACTTCTTCCCACCTTGTGCAGCGTGCGACTTCTCCTCACTTTGCGTCGGCAAGTTGATTTGATGGCGGCGAGTCGATCGATGGCATGAGGCGATGATTAGATGTGTTTTTTACCTTCTATTTTCTCTACAGACGAGAGGAGAGGCAACAATTAGGAGTTTGTTTACCTTGACTTCTTTTTTCTTTACGAAAGAGCAATGCGGGTGGAAGAGGTGGGATTATTCAAGGGCTCCCGATTAATTATTGATTGATCAAACGGATGAAATTTTCTAACACCAAGGATTAACGTGAAGCCCCAATTATTTTACTTATATATATATATATATATATATATATATGATGGGTCTATTATGATAACATTCCTTAAGACCCTTATTCTGCACATCCACCTCTTATTCTGATAACACTCGAAACTAGGAAAAAACTACTTAGCCCCCACCTCCTCCTCCCCGCGCCCACCTACCCCCACTGCCCCGATCTCCCCACATTCCGCATCGGCGCCGCCCACCCCGAGCTTCCAGCGCGCCGCCGCGCCATGGCAACTCGCGGCCGGCACCGCGCCACCAATTCCTCTAGCTTCACCTTCCTCCTTAACAGCAGTCGTCTTCCTCCTCGGCTACCACATGAGATCCACGCCGCCCTGACCCCCAGCGACCTCGTGAAATCCACCGTCGCCTGGATCCACGCAGCGCCTCCCCCGGCGACCTCCGGGGAGCAGCTGCTATCTGGATGTGCGCCATCCCGTCCCGGGCGACCTGCCGTGGGCCGTCGGTCGGGGCTTGCACCGCCCCGCCGCCTCCCACCTCCATGCCGGTAGGCTTGCCCTTCACTGGCAGCCGTCGACCCACCCCATGCCTGCCCTGGCCTTCCACCGCTGCTCCGACGATGGTGCCACCCGGCTGCCCCACTTCCCCCTACCTCTCATCCCCATCCCGAGCTCAAACGCCACTGGATCGGCGTCGGTCCGACGCCCCACAACCTCCACCTCGCGCTGGCAGTTCTGGATACGGTTCAAGGAGCTCCTCGCTCAGCTGCGCCATGGAGTTCCCCTGAGCGCCATGTGCGGCTCACGGTCTGTAGCTGTGCAGTTTGGCGTTGCCGCGAGTCACTGCGGGTTCAGCTAATGTTGGGTCTGTGTATTCTTTGCAGTGCACGCCGTGTACTCGAGCGGTTCAGCTAATGGGTGAATGCAGCCCGCCACGACAGTTTGTGGGTGATGCATTTGGGTTGCCTGTAGATCACCGTCGGTGTTATGGTTCTGCTTGCTGGATACAATTTGGATACAGAAAGGGGAAAAGTGGAGGAGCTGGAAGGGGAAAGCAGAGTAAATAACTACTTGACTTGTTTCTCGACACCGTCTTCTCTCGTCGACTCGTCTCTTATAGCTGCCTCCCTTGCCGTCCTCGATCTTCCTTCTGCCTGCTGGGCCTCGAAGGCACGGGCCAGGTTTCGATTCCTTCTGGATGCCTTGGGTCGTCGACTGTGTGTGGGCCAAGATCGTCACACTCCCCACCGCTTCGAACGGCTTGACCCCAAGTCGTGAACTCGAAAGCGAGAGCGCAGGACAAATGCATCTTCCCATGTGTCGTGTGTTGCCGGTCGCCCAGTCCAACGTACCTTGACGCGGGGAATGGTCCTGCCACCCTTCGAAATCAACTTCGCTTGGAGAATGCTGTCAGGTTGAAGGAGAGATAAATCCCGTGGAACTGCGTCAGGTGTCACTTGAGCACGCGAAGGGAGCTTCTTCTTCAGCTGAGAGACGTGGATGACGTCGTGGATCTTGGAGTTGGTGGCAACGCCACCGATAGCTCATCGCTCCGACACGGCGCATCACTTGATAAGGACCATAGAACTTGAGGGCCAATTTTGCGTTGCGTTGCGTGGCCAGAGAGTGCTGCAGATAGGGCTGCACTTTGAGGTATACCTGGTCCCCCACTTCAAAGGAGCGCTCGCAACAATGCTTGTCTGCTTGGCGTTTCATGCGAACTTGAGCTTTGTGAAGATGTTGCTTAACCAGTTCCAATGTTGCGGCTCGTTCGTCGACCCATTCACGAAGATCTGTGGACGTAGCTGGTGTTTCCATGCCGAAGGGACGGGGCAAATAACCATACAAAGCTTCAAAGGGCGTGCGACCCGTAGCGGTGGAAAGAAGTGTTGTACCAGTGCTCGCCAGGGCAACCAACGTGCCCACTTGTTTGGAGTATCATGAGCAAAGCGGCGGAGGAAGGCTTCCATACACCGGTTCAATCTTTTCCGTCTGGCCCATCGGTCTCGGATGTCTCGCAGAGCTCATGTTGAGAATTGTGTCGACGGGTGGAATGACTCTGCCAAAACAGCCGATGAAAACTGGATCACGATCTGAGATAATGCGTTGTGGCATCCCCTGCAATTCTGTACACCGATCAAAGAAAGTCCGTGCCACCGGAGAGCCGTAGGGGTGCTTGGGGAAGGAAATGACCGTACTTTGTGAGCTTGTCTATCACCACCAGAATCACATCGGTCCCTTGCGATTTAGGAAGACCTTCCACGAAATCCCAGCTCAAAGTATGCCAAGGGTGCGGCGGTATGTCGTGAGGCTGCAATAGCCCAGGAAGTTTGCAATGTTCTGCCTTGGCCATCTGGCACACCTTGCGTATTGCACATAGTCCGTCACCGATTTCTTCAACTTAGGCCATGCAAACAAACGCTTGACTCGCTGATAGGTTGCCAGCACCCCGGAGTGACCTCCCACTGCACTGTCATGTAAGCTTTGCATAATGTGTTGTTGTGCGAGCTGATTGAAGCCCACCCAGATCCTGTTTTTGTAGCGGAGGACCCCGTGCAACAGACTGAAACCTTGTTTGTTAGAGCCGGTTACCGCCAGCTCGGCTACCAATGCACTAGCGTGTGGGTCGTCTGCATAGCCCTCCACCAAGTGTTCTAACCAAGCAGGAACAGGGGCCGAAATCGCCAAAGACAAAAGTGCATCATGTGGTCGACGTGAGAGGGCATCGGCAGCAGCATTTGAAATCCCGCGTTTGTATTGAATGGTGTAGTCGAGGCCTATCAGTTTGACGAATGCCTTGTGTTGAATCCCCGAGTGAGTCATTGCATCGGATGTCGTAGTGCCCGGCGATCTGTGCGAATCGGAAAGTGGTTGTCTTTGCAAATCTGGACGCCACTTCTCCACCGCCATGAGGATAGCCAAGCACTCTTTCTCATATGTGTTGAGAGCTTGATTTTTAGGACATAGAGCCTTCTTTGAGGTAGGCCACATGATGCCCTTGTCGCATGAGAACGGCTCCAACCCCATCCTTGCACGCGTCTGTTTCGGGGCAATTCTTTGAGAGAAATCCGGGACGGCCAGGACCGGGGCACTGATCATCGCTTCTTTGAGCAGTTTAAAGGCTGCATCGGCGTGTGGAGTCCAGTGGAACATGGTCCCTTTCTTAAGTAACTCAGTCAAGGGACGACTGATTACCCCATAGTGCTTGATAAACTTCCGATAGTATCCTGTTAACCCCAGAAACCCACGGAGAGATTTGAGGTTAGCCGGAATCCGCCATGCTTGTACTTCTTTGCAATCTTGGCCGGTCTCAGAGCGACTCCGCTTGCTCCTACCACGTGGCCTGTGCATCAGTAGTTGCCGCTATGCGCGAACACACATTTGGAACGCTTGACCACAAACTGGTTGTCTTGCAAAACCTGGAAAACTTCTCTCAATTGTTGCACATGCTGTTCCACAGTCGAAATGCACTAGTATGTCATCCATAAAGAGCAGACTCCTTGCGAAGTAACTTGTCGAAGGCAAAGTTCAAGACCCCTTGAAAGGTGCTGGAGCTTCCGACAGCCCAAATGGTACCACTAGAAATTCATACGCACCTTGATGAGTACGGAAGGCCGCTTTTGAACTCATCTCCTTCACTTATTCGAATCTGATGGTAACCGGACAGCAGATCTAACTTGGTGAACCAGCACGCCCCGGCTAGTTCGTCTAACAACTCGTCCACAATCGGCATGGGGTGCTTGCTTTTAACAGTGATGGCATTGAGCAAGCGATAATCCACACAGAATCTCCAGGTGTCGTCTTTCTTGCGAACCAACAAAACAGGAGAGGCAAATGGACTGTTGCTTGGACGTATGATGCCTCGGCGGAGCATCTCTTTGACTGTCGTTGGATTTCATCTTTTGCCGAGGGGTGTATCGACACGGTCTCGCACTCACCGGGCCGAGCTCCGGGAATCAGGGGTATTTTGTGGTCCTGAGGTCGTCGAGGTGGTAGGGCTGTAGGTTCCTGAAACAACCCATTGAACTCTACCAGCAGCGCCTCGATTTCTGGAGGTAAGGCAGGTTGAGCTTGCGACACATCCAGTGACATCAACTCTGGCTCTTGGTGGACAGCACGCACCTGAATTGCATGTTGCACGGCTCCCGTGCGCAGAAGACCGCGCATCTTCCTCGCAGACACGGTTTTACACAAGGTTGTGTTGTCCTTAATGCCTGTCAAAGTAACTCTACGTCCTTCGTGTGTGAAACGAAGCATCCGCTTCCGCCAGTGAGCCCACATAGGGCTATGGTCTTCAAGCCAATCTGCCCCCAGGATCAGGTCATAGCAGCCCAAATTCAGCACCTTAACATCCTGCTGAAATGTTTGGCCTTGAGTCCACCACGCCGGTTCGGTATCCACCGAGAGCTTGACATTGTCGCCTCCGGCAATCACATACTGGGCTGGTGGCATATCGTGAGGTTGAAGGTGCAGTTCATTGACCAGATTCCCGTCCACGAACGAACAATTTGCTCCCGAGTCCACAAGAATCAGGACGCTGCGTTTCCCGATCAAGCCATGCAGGCGAATGGTTCAGTTAATTTTTTATTTTGTGTTTGATTATTTGTATTATCTTTTGTAACTGGCCAGATATAGTGGGCTTTGCCATGGTTGTGGGCTTTAGCCGTCCGTTTTCTCCCACTCATCTTTTCACCCTCCCACTCACCTTTTAACCTCCGATCTTCCCCGTTCCGCTCCTCCCCCGTCCCCAAATCGGTTCCGTCTTCGTTCCCCTCTTCTTCTTTTCTCGGAGGTGGAGTTTCTACTCCTGTTTCGCCGCGGGAGCGTCGGACGGAGGGTTCAACCCCAGGGGGTGGAGTTCCGGGTGCTCTGTTTTGTTCCTTTTTTGCTCTGCCGTTGACTTTGCTTGCGTCCTCTCATGTTCAGATTTTCCCTCTATTTCTAATCTGTTGCTCTCTTTGCTGACCCAGGCTGCAGTTGCTAGGGTTCCTTTGCTGTTGAACGAGCGTTTGGCGGCAGTGATACTGGATTGCGTGGCAGATTTTGTGTTAGGTGGTAAGAGTTTTGCTTTTTGTATGGTGTGCTTCGTTTCTGAAATAGTTCAAATCCCTAATTTTTGTTCATGTGTCTTGCAGATCTGGTTCGGCAGATTTTAGGACTGTAGATTTCAGTGGGTACATCATCCAGTCCGGACAAATTGAATGCAGGTGATTCCCCCTGTTTTTGTATGATGTTTTAACAGATCTGGTTTTTAGGGTGTACAGTTGTTGCCGTATCGACTTTATAAGTTGTATGTATTTTGATATGTGTTAATTTTGTCCTGGATTGTATGGCGCGTATGGTTTTGGCAGTTGATGCAACCTGCAGACAGTTCGTAGTACTTATCACCACGTGTATTTTGAACTGCTGTCCTCACATTTGAATAGATTGTAGTAGTCAGTGAAGAACTAGTATGGTGGTGAAAGAGTTGTGTTTTCTGAAGTTTTGTTCTGCAAGTGGTGGGTTCATATTTTGTTTTATTCGGGTGAACTTGTAGTGTTCACATAGTTGAACTGACTGATTGTTTTTGTGCTTTTTTGCTAATTATGATGTTGTTGCAGATGTTGGAGTGCCGGTGCCTCCCGATTCTGAGAAACCAGAATGCTTTCAAGATCTTGTGAATGTTATTTTTGAGACACCAAATCCTCTAGAAGAACTTGCGAATGTTGCTGGTGTTTCCCTTATATTTGCTCTTTTTTATCAGCCTTTAATACATATATATGCTTGGTTTCATTAGTTGTTCCTTTTTGTTTGTGTCTGATGGTATGCGTTTTATTTATTTTTGTGTCTGCAATGTTAATTGTGTTTTAATTTTTTATGTGCGTGGTTATGTTATTGGTTTATGCAGTTAATGACAGCCATGGTGTTCGAAGGACATTCTGATGTTGTTAAAGATATTAATGATGGGATGTATATTCACTTAACGTTGATGATGGTGATGGCAGCTTGTAGTTATGCATTACTCGATCTCAAAGTGTTGATGGCATCGAGCAGTAACCCAAGTGAGGATGTTCCTATGCGATTCTGACTTGAGGATGAAAGGATAAGAAAGAAGAAGTATGAATTCCAGAAGAGGAAGGAATTGGAACGGCGTCAAAAGGCTGCCTGTGTGCCAGAAAGTGATGTTGATGTTGCTCAAGATCCTAAATGTGTAGGCAATGAAGGTGGTGACGCGGGTTTATCAATTGTTCATGCCGGATCTCATGAAAGTGACATGTCTGTGAAGACAAACTTGATGCAAACTCGGTTGGCGCAAGCTTTTGATCGTGATGGAGTTAAGGTGAAGAAAGCTGTTTTGAAGAGGAAGTTGTCAGATCGAAATGCTGACGGCACACATAGGCGTAGCCCACGTGTGAAAGCTGGTCCCCAACTTGGTAGTAGCAAAGGTGATGCGGATAATGTTGCTGTGAAAATTGGTCCAAGCAAACTTGGTGGCTCCGTTGTTCGTCGTAGTCCACGAGGTTTGATAAATAAGAAGCCTTCTTCTTCTCCTCTTCAAGAGCGGTCTTTGTTGAAAGAAAATAAGAAGCGTAAAGTTCATCCTGCAAAGGTGAACAAAGGTGGGAAGAAGCGTGCTCATGTTGAAGTCAAGATCTTTGATCTGAAGAAGATGATATTGAAGTTGATTCAGAAGATGAATTTGCAGTGGTATGTGTTTTGTACTGCATGTGACTTGCTAGTTGTACTTGCAATGATTTTAATTTGTGTTTGTGCTGGTATGCTGGCCAGGTGAGGCTGGTCATTGTTTTCATCAATCGAGGGGTGGTACTGATGTTGTTTTAATAGTTGAACTTGTGTAATCTTTTTTTTTACTAACATTCATATGCTTGTTTTGTTTTCTATATTCATTGTTTGCAGTGGTATGTGTTTTTGTACTGCATGTGACCTACTAGTCGTACTTGCAACGATTTAATTGTGTTTGGGCTGGTATTTGCGGCCAGGTGAGGCTGATTATTGTTTGCATCAATTGAGGGGGTGGTACTGATGTTGTTTTAATAGTTGACCTTGTGCAATATTTTTTTTACTTGCATTCATTTGCTTGTTTTGTTTTCTATATTCATTTTTTTAAGGTGTGGCTTTTTTGTTTTCATTTACAGCCTGTTAGCGTTAGGAGTCCGGTTAAGCCGGTGGGAGGCAATACTAGAAAAGTTGACTTGGATGAAGGTGACCAACGGAAATTGAACTTAACTGTGCGATGTTCGTTGAGAGATGTTGAAGATTGCGCTAGATTGCGCTAAGTTTTTTTACTTGAACTGAAGATAGCATATTAGATGCACTGACAGTAACCTCGACATGCTAATTGCGCATCAAGTGGCAGGGGTGTAAACGAACTGATGCAAGTATTTGCAATGTACTGATGCAGCACAGATGCATCACACAATTTTGTACTCATGAACCCAATAGTGTAACATGTAGGCAGAGCATAGCAGCACATATAAACTGATGAACTGATAAATTGACAGAAACATGGTACCTAGTTGGCGTTGCTAGTAATGTGTGTGGGAAGAATTCATCACCTGCATCTTGTTGCATGTGACTCCATCTTCGTTTCGTTGGCGGCGTATTGGCAAGAACTTGGGAGGTGGAAACATTGTTGTTGGGGAGACGACCGTGCTTGTGGTGGAGCTCTGTCGACGAGGTCCGTCGAGGGGCGGAGGCAGGAGGCGTGGATCACGGCCCAGGCGGGAAGGCGCGCGGGGAAGCTCCTGCACCGGGCGGCGGGTAGGCGAGCAGAGAGGCTCCTGCACCAGACGGAGGGAGGCGTGCGGGGAGGCTCTGGCGCCCGGCTTTCATAGGCACATTTACTTCAATTCAACTACTTCATTGATGAATCAACGGCGGGGAAGCACGCGGGGAGGCTCCGCTGCCCGGCGGTGGGGAGGTGCGCGGGGATGCTCCGGTGCCGGACGAGGCGACCGATGGTGGCGGTGGTCGGGCCGGCGGCATGGCTAGATGGCGGCGCGTCGGTGGGTCCAGCGCCCTTGAGCTCCCTCGCTCCGGCTGCTTCCAGCGGGAGGAAGTGGGTCGGATTGGGGCTTATATATATATATATATATATATATATATATATATATATATATATTAGCAAAATAGACCGTCTATATTATATATAGGTAAAATAACTAGGGCACCTAGGTGCCTGGGCACCTAGTTCGGATCCAACCCGCTAATGCATTTCCTACTTATAAATAATCACTACTATCCTTCCCAAAAGTTTGCTTTCCTTTTTTACGTGCATGCACTTTTATCCTTCACGGCCATTGAGTGAAGATTGATTGCCACATGATTTATTCTAGGTATTAGAACCTATACCTACAAACGTATATACTCTATGATTTATTCTAGGTATTTTTAGATACCTACAAACATGTATACCCTACAATTTATTCCAAATAATTTGCATGACATATATACTTTATGATTTATTCTAGGTATTAAATACATAAAGACGTATATACCCTACAATTTATTCCAAATAATTTGCATGCACGTATATACTCTATGATTTATTTTAGGTATTATATACCTACAAACGTAGTCCGATATATTTGTATGTGGATACTCAAGTTTGCAAATATTGTGTATACTCAAAGATATTGCTGTAAATACCTCAATGTGAAATTTATTGGTACATACACATAAATGTCACTACCTTTTTAAAGTGGATATATATACGTAACTAAATACCTCGACAGATGATATGTTACGTTCAGATAAATATTAACTAGGTTTTCTTATACCCATAGCAACTATATGTACACATCTGTTTAAAAGGCATGTCAGCAATATTACTAATATGTACGGAAAAAATTAGACAATTTTGAATAACTTCCTCCTATGCATAAATTATTATAGAATTTTTCTAGTGTTTCACATGCACATACGTGACTAAATTAGGCAGTGTTTTGGTAGTACGTGCATGCTAATTAATGCCTACCGCCAAATTTTGGTTTAACTTTGGTTTAATTTTTTCTGGACCAGAAGAGACCCTAGAAGGTTTGGGAGAAGACCTGACGAGCCACGAAGGAGCGACAAGCTCGGGAGGCGCCCCCCAGGAGGGGGCGCTCCTAGGCTTGTGGGCCCCTCGTGGCGCCTCTTGACCTAATTCCGCCTCTATAAATTCTCAAATATTCCCCATATATTAGTGAGCCACCCGAAATTTTCCACTTCCACAAGTATCTGTTCTCGTGAGATCCCATCTGGAGGCCTTTTTCGGCACTCTGCCGGAGGGGGAATAGACCACATAGGGGCTCTACATATCAACCTCGCTGCCCTTCCGATGATGTGTGAGTAGTTTACCACAGACCTAGGGGTCCATAGCTAGTAGTTAGATGCCTTATTCTCTCTCTCTCTTTGATCTTGAATACAATGTTCTCCTCGATGTTCTAGGAGATCTATTCGATGTAATCCTTTTTTTTGCAGTGTGTTTGTCGGGATCCGATGAATTGTGAGTTTATGAGCAGATTATCCATGAATATTATTGAGTCTTCTCTAAACTCTTTTATGGATGATTATTATATCTTCGTATTTCTCTCCGATCTATTGATTTGGTTTGGCCAACTGGATTGATTTATCTTGCAATGGGAGAGGTGCTTTGTGATGGGTTCAATCTTGCGATGATCCATATCCCAGTGACAGAAGGTTAAATATTAAGGGTAAAATGATGGGGTTTATTCCTGTTGATTGAGGTTACTTTGTCTACATCATGTCATCTTGCTTAAGGCATTACTCCATTCTTTATGAACTTAATACTTTAGATGCATGCTAGATAGCGGTCGATGTGTGGAGTAATAGTAGTAAATGCTGGCAGGAGTCGGTCTATTTGTCTCGGACGTGATGCCTATATACATGATCATTGGCTTGGATATCGTCATGATTATTCGCTTTTCTATCAATTTCCCCACAATAATTTGTTTACCCACCGTATGCTATTTTCAAGAGAGAAGCCTCTAGTGAAAAGTATGTCCCCCGGGTCTATTTTAATCATATATAAAAAACCAAAAATACCTTGATGCAATTTATTTACATTTACATTTATTTTTATTTTGTGTTTTTGTTCATCTATCTATCACTACGAGATTTAATCCTTGCAATTAACCGCCGAGGGATTGACAAACCCTTGTTTGTGTTGGGTGCAAGAATTTGTTATTTTGTGTGTAGGTGTTGTTCAGGAGGTGTTGCGTGGTTCTCATACTGGATTGATAACCTTGGTTCTTAACTGGCAGAAATACTTATCTCTTCTGTACTGCATCATCCTCTCCTCTTCAAGGAAATCCCAACGTAGCTCACAAGTAGCAGGAAGAATTTCTGGCACCATTGCAGGGGAGACATCATCAACATCTATCAAGTACCATCGCATAAACTTTCATCTCCTTGCATTTACATTATTTTCCATGTGCCTCTTGTTTTTATCTCCCCCACTTCAAAAACATTTTCGCAAAAACATAAAAAAAATTCTGTTTTCCTTTTTGCTTGTTTGCTTGCCTTGTCACTATGGCTAGTTCTTCTCTTGTCATGTGTACCCCTGAAAATGAAGTGCTTAATTTTAAACAAAGAGGCGGGGGAGGGGGGGAATTTAAAAGATTCTTGGTGTAGGATTTGCGATGCTCATAGTAGATCAACTCGTAAGCAATCCACTACCATTCTCCTTTGAAAATTTTTATGAGGGTATTACTACTTTGCTTGATACTATTAACGGAGGGAATTCTTGAGTAGTCACCCTATGGATGCTTTCAATGCTATGGGAAATCTAGTGGGATCACCACCTATCACTATTAATGAAACCACATTAACTTTGGAGCATGTTATGCAAAAGTTAGAAGCTATTGAGAATAAAATGCATACGGTAGAGCATATTGAAAATTTGCATAAAAGGAATCATAATCATATTAATCAATTTGGGGCAAAGGTAGGAACTACTTTGAGGGACCTAAAAGGAAAAGAATCGGTAATTAGTGAGAAGATATAACAGAGTCCCACTAGAATCGATAAGTTGGAAGAAATTATTAATAATTTGGGTTCCACTTTTTGTTCCGTTAAAACTATTGAAAACACTCCTCCAAGCAAGAATTCCAAGTTCATGTATGTTCCTAAAAATAAGGGCACTACATCTAGTAATAAAAGTGAAGATCTTAAAATGATTAGTGTCCACCCCGATTTTGTTGGATTGATAAAGGAACAAATCTGTGAGGATAAATTCCTTAATTTTGTTCCTAGGAGTGTATTGTCAAAAATATGAATGCTAGAATTCCTAGGAAGTTTGGATATGTGATTGAGGAGTTGGAAACTAAAGATGACAACACTTGAAACTATGCATTACGCCTAGCTAGGGGAATAAAACGGTAGCGTTTGTTGGGAGGCAACCCAATAGTTATCTTTACTTTCTTGTTCTTTTCCGATTTCTTGGTGTGCACACAATTATGCTACTATTATGGTTGTGTTTTGTGTTTAAATTAATGTTTGTGCCAAGTAAATCCTTTGGGATGATTTGGATGGTAGTTTCTTTGATTATGTGAAAAATAGAAACTTTTGAGCCCAGTAACAGAATTGTTTAAGTTCACTAGAGCATGATAAAATCTTGATATACAAATTGCCAACGTTGTTTGGAGTTACATAAGTATAGTAATTCTTTGAATTACTACAGATTGTTCTATTTTTGACAGATTCTGTTTTTGTTGCGTTGTTTGCTTGTTTTGCTGAATCTATGTATTATGCAATATTAAAATAAGAATGGGTTTACAACAGTACATGAAGTCGTGATTTGCTTGTTATACTAATGGATCTCATGAAGGTTTTTGTTGAGTTTTTTATGCTGAAGTTTACAAGTTTGAGTGAGATCACGATGGATGAAGGAATAAGGAGTGGAGAGAGACTAAGCTTGGGGATGCCTGAGGCACACCAAGGTAATATTCAGGGACTCCCAAGCATCTAATCTTGGGGATGCCCTGGATGGCATCCCCTCTTTCTTCTACCAACTATCGGTAATATTACTTGGAGCTATATTTTTATTCATGACATGATATGAGTTTTGCTTGGAGCACCGTGTATTATATGAGTCCTTGCTTTGCTTTCTTTTAGTTTGCCACAATCATCTTTGCTGGACACACCTTTTTGAGAGGGACACACATTATTCGTGATTTGATAGAATCCTCTATGTGCTTCACTTATATCTTTTGAGCTAGGTAGTTGCTCTAGTGCTTCACTTATATTTTTAGGGCACGACGGTGGTTATATTTAAAGAAATAGTTGCACTCTAATGCTTCACTTATATCTTTTTGAGAGTTTGATAAATAGTAAGGGCAATTTGCACGGGTTATGAATTTGGTCCTAATATGGTAGGTATTCAAGAGGGATATAATAAAAACTTTCATGTAGATCACTGAATATGATAAGTTTGATTCCTTGCAATAGTTTTGTGATATAAAGATGGTGATATGTGGGAGGTACTAGTGAATTGTTGTGGTTTAGTAAGAATATTGGTGTTAAGGTTTGTGATTCCCGAAGAATGCACATATAGTCTCTCTTTATTCTTTGAAGTTGGAGCATGATTTATTATTGATCATCTTCCTTATGAGTGGCGGTCAAGGACGAGCGATGGTCTTTTCCTACCAATCTATCCCCCTAGGGGCATGCGTAGTAGTACTTTGCTTCGAGAGCTAATAAAATTTCGCAATAAGTATGTGAGTTCGTTATGACTAAATATGAGTGCATGGATTATACGCACTCTCACCTTTCCGTAATTTGCTAGCTTCTTCGGTAACATGCATTGCCCTTTCTCACCTTGAGATGTGGTGCAAACATTGCCGGTTCATCCAAACCCCATGATACGCTCTATCGCACACAAGCGTTCTTATATCTCCATCGAAACAACCACCATACCTACCTATTATGGCATTTCCATAGCCATTCCGAGATATATTGCCATGCAACTTCCACCGTTCCGTTTTTATCACACCCATCATCATTGTCATATTTCTTTGCATGATCATATAGCTGACATAGTATTTGTGGCTCAGCCACGGTTCATCATTTTTTATACATGTTACGCTAGATCATTGCACATCCTGGTACACCGCCAGAGGCATTCATATAGAGTCATATTTTGTTCTAGTATCGAGTTGTAATTTTTTGAGTTGTAAGTAAATAGAAGTGTGATGGTCATCATTATTCATTATTAGAGCATTGTCCCAGGTGAGGAAAGGATGATGGAGACTATGATTCCCCCACAAGTCGGGATGAGACTCCGGACGAAAAAGAAAAAGAAAAATTAAAAAATGGAGGCCAAAAAGAGCCCAAGAAAAAAACTAAAAAAATAAAAATAAAAAAGAAAAGAAAAAAGGAAAAAACTAGTGAAAAGAGAGAAGGGGCAAAGTTACTATTCTTTCCACACTTGTGCTTCAAAGTAGCACCATGTTTTCATATAGAGAGTCTCCTATGGTTTCACTTTCATATAGCTAGTTGGAATTTTTCATTATAGAACTTGGCTTGTATATTCCAATGATAGGCTTCCTCAAATGCCCGAGGTCTTCATGAGCAAGAAAGTTGGATGCACACCCACTTAGTTTTCTTTTTGAGCTTTCACACACTTATAACTCTTAGTGCATCTGTTGCATGGCAATCCCTAATCCTTGCATTCACATCAATTGATGGGCATCTCCATAACCCGTTGATTAGCCTCGTCGATGTGAGACTTTCTCCTTTTTTTGCCTTCTACATATTATCTCTACCATTGTACTCTATTCCATCCATAGTGCTATATCCATGACTTGCACTCATGTATTACGTGGGGGTTGAAAAATCTTAAGCGCGTTAAAAAGTATTAACCAATTCCTCAGCTTGTCATCGGGGTTGTGCATGATACATACTTTGTGTTAAAAAGATGTATCATGACAAGTCTATATGATTTTTTTGGGATAACGTTCTTTAGCATTGATATTTTGAAAGACATGATTGTTTGTTGGGATGCCTGTGTATTTATGTCTTTATGTCAAATTATATACTAGCGCTTTGAATCATTCGGATCGTATTATTCATGCCACAAAAGAGAGATTACATGATGAATATGACAGGTAGCATTCCACATCAAAAATTCGGTTTTTATCATTTACCTACTTGAGGATGAGCAGGAATTAAGCTTGGGAATGCTTGATGCGTCTCCAATGTATCTATATTTTTTTATTCCATGCTATTATAGTATAAATCTTGGATGTTTATTATGCAATTATATATCATTTTTGGGACTAACCTATTAATCTAGTGCCCAGTGTCAGTTGCTGTTTTTTTTGCTTGTTTTGGGCTCATCAGGAAATCAATATCAAACAGAGTCCAAACAGAGAAAAAACTTTGGAATAATTTTTTCTGGACCAGAAGAGACCCTGGAAGGTTCAGGAGAAGACATGATGAGCCACGAGGGAGTGACAAGCTCAGGAGGTACGCCCTAGGGGGGCCCTAGGCTTGTGGGCCCCTCATGGCAGCTCTTGACCTATTCCACCTCTGTAAATTCTCAAATATTCCCCATACATCAGAGAGCCACCGAAAATACTTTTGTCGCAGCCGCAAGTTTCTGTTCTCGTGAGATCCCATCTGGAGGCCTTTTCCGGCACTCTGTCAGAGGGGGATCGACCACGGAGGGGCTCTACATCAACCTTGTTGCCCTTCTGATGATATGTGAGTAGTTTACCACAGACATACGGTCCATAGCTAGTAGCTAGATGGCTTCTTCTCTCTCTTTGATCTTCAATACAATGTTCTCCTCAATGTTCTTGGAGATCTATTCGATGTAATCCTTTTTTGCGGTGTGTTGTTGGGATCTGATGAATTGTGAGTTTATGATTAGATTATCCATGAATATCTTTCCAGCCTTGTCTGAACTATTTCTGCATGATTATTATAGTTTTGTATTTCCCTCTGATCTATTCATTTTGTTTGGCCAACTAGATTGATTTATCTTGCAATGGGAGAGGTGCTTTGTGATGGGTTCAATCTTGCGGTGATCTATATCCCAGTGACAGAAGGGGACAAGACATGTATTTGTATTGTTGCTACTTAGGGTAAAAAGATGGGGTTTATTCATATTGATTGAGTTTACTTTGTCGACATCATGTGAGCTTGCTTAAGGCGTTACTCCTTTCGGCATGAACTTAATACTCTAGATGCATGCTTGATAGCGATCGATGTGTGGAGTAATAGTAGTAGATGCAGGTAGGAGTCGGTCTACTTGTCTCAGACGTGCTGCCTATATACATGATCATTTCCTTCGATATCGTCATGATTATTCACTTTTCTATCAATTGCCCAACAGTAATTTGTTTACCCAACATATTCTATTTTCAAGAGAGAAGCCTCTAGTGAAAACTATGGCCCCAGGTCTATTTCAATCATATATAAAAAAGCAAAAATACCTTGCTACAATTTATTTACCTTTATTTTTATTTTGTATTTTTTTCATCTATCTATTACTACGAGATTTAATCCTTGCAATTAACCGCCGAGGGATTGACAAAACCTTGTTTGCGTTGGTGCAAGTATTGGTTATTTTGTGTGTAGGTGTTGTTCACGAGGTGTTATGTGGTTCTCCTACTGGACTGATAACCTTGGTTCATAACTGTCTTCGAGGAAATCTGTTGGTGCAATATCTGACTTCCTGTGTTTTGAAGATTGTTAACAAAAACAGGTACAGACTGATTTGTTTGCTAGTGCATACAAAGAGAAAAGTCCATACAGAAACCAAAGAGAATGATATATTCGGTGCCAAGTTCGAGGAACTTCACCGAAGTATACCTGCATTGCAGAGAAGAACGCGCTACATCTGTTAAATATTTTTAGACAAGAAGATTGTTGTGAAGGAATTATCCCCTCGAAAGATTACTTCTGAAGAAAAGCATTTGGTTCGGTGTTGTTGTCCGAGAAAATTGACTGCAGCGAACGGAAGTCGAAGACAAAGTGAAAACGTAGTATTCCTTTCATATTTCTTGTTTGGTTCAATTGAGTCATAGGACCTCCGTACTATTCAGAGGGGTATAGGTTCTCGAAGCTTAGATCTGTTGTGATGCTTAGCCCAAACCTATGAAAGTTGCGAGAGAAATATCTTTGTGTTCAGAGCAAATACTTGCTAGCAAGACACTGTGATCTTCTTCGCTGCGAGAGATTTGTCTTAGAGCGAGGAGTTAGCATTACTTGCTCCGCAAGTAATGTTACTGTTGTGCTAAAAATCCGACCGTTGGACTCGTGTCATTCGGCCATTGGCTGCTCTCGATGTCCAATTTGTTCATTTCCCATTAGGGAAGGCTCCGGCTATAAATAGCCACCCCGCACCGGCTTTGTCCGGTGGCTACTCTACTTAAGATTTATGAGAAGATAGATTTGAGCACTCCCTCTCCGAGTGATTTGAGTTTAAGATCCACCGAGAGAGAAAATCAAGATCCCAAACTTAGACAATGGTTGTGCATCACAGTAGTTCTGGGTTAGAGTTCTTGTACCTATTACTCTTGAGAGCTGCGCACTCTCTAGACGGATATGTTTCGGCTCGAGTGTTGAGGAGTTGTTGTCTTCATCGAGCTAGATCTTCAGCAACCAAGAGTGATTGTGGTTCACGAAGGTCGATCGAAGGTTTGGAGATCGCCGACAAGTATCTACCACGAGTGAAATCTATTGAAGTTTGATCAGCTTCGAGTTGAAGGAGAATAGGGTGAAGAGAGTTTATCTTCCGTGTTAAGTCACAGCCCCTCCAACCAGACGTAGCCCTTTGGCAGAAGGGTGAACTGGTCTACAAATCTCTCTGTCGCCATCAAGCACCACTAGTTCAATTTACTTTACAACATTACTTTCAACAGTCTTCATATGTTCTCTGTGATGATAGTTATCTGATCAGTTATTTTCTGTTGCATATCATTCGACTCCACTCTGGTTGTGATAGTTATCATTCGTTGCTCACATCATTCTTTCATGCTACCTTGGTTCTTGTTATTCTCTGTGCTGTGATATTTGACATCAGTATAGTCATTCTTCAAAGTTATCCATCTCGGTTCAATTCTAGATCTTTGTCATGATATTATTTCTGTTGGCATATTGCATTACCATCATGATCATCAAGCCTGTTGTATCCTATGCTCGAACCATCATTGCATCCTACATTGAAGTTTTTGTTCCTTAATAACAAGCTTGATTGAGTTTGTATCTACCGAACCTTATTTTGGTTGTTGTGTTTGGGATCAGTTTAAAACATTCGCAAGAATTTTTGAATCTCCCATTCACCCTCTGGTCGATATACTCTCGGTCCTAACAATTGGTATCAGAGCAGGTACTCCCTATCATGTTTATTAAAGGTCTAACGTCCTTGGAGTTTTGAGTATGTCGTATGCAGGTAGATGCTCGCACTCTGAAAGATTTCCTATCTTCAATGGAAATGACTATATCTACTGGAAAAAAGAATGAGAATTAGAATTCAAGCCATCCATCTAGAACTGTGGCAAATTGTGGAAAATGGATAGACTATTTGGCACCCCAATGCTCCAATCCCTGATGACAAAGCTATACTGTGGTTGGATGCACAGGCAAAAGACATCATGTGTTCAAGTATCTCAAAGGACATTTTCATTCGGTTCCGATCGATTGACACTGCTAAGCAACTCTGGGATGCCATCAAAAATGCTCACGAAGAATTCATTGCCAGAACAGAACCTCACACTCAAATGCTTCGTGCCATGGTTGCTGGTTTTAGAAGCCTTCAAAAAGAAAGTGCTATATGGAACTCACTGATCGGTTGACAAATATTGTTGAAAGACTTCATCAATGAGGAGTAACTGATATCGTAGATAAAGACATGGTCAACAAGCTGCTCAGTGCTCTTGACGCTACCTTCAATCCCATCATAGCAGAATCAAGAAATACCAGATTATGAAGAACTTCACTATGTAGAGGTCATGACGCTGTTGTCACTTCACGAAGAAAAGATGGAACTAGAAAATGCAGATCAAGAATCTTCTTCAGAAGGTGAAGGAGAAATTCTCTCAAACTATGGGAGTTCACACGAAGAAGAAGATATTGATAATCAACACACCATCACCAGAGAACTAGAGATGCTAACAGAAAGGCTAGATCTCAGAAGACCAAATTTATACCTCACGAATGATGACAAACTTGACGTTCATGAGTCATCAAGACGGTTACCTCCGGAAGAAATGAAGTGCTTCAAGTGCAAACAATTTGGTCATCTAATAGGAGACTGTCCCTGTTGGGAAGGAAAACTTAGCAACAGATGGAAATATCTTCATTGCAGTGGATTCACACGAATGGATCGTCATACTAAGCTCTCGAAGAAAAATGAACTTCCTCATCTTCTTTGACGAGAACAGTCACTGACATGAAAGCCAGAGCAACCATCGAGTCAAATATGAAGAGAATATCACAGCTGAATAGAGCATGTGCTGGTATGACCCTGGTTTCTAAAGAGGAGGCAACAGACACTGAATCAGATGATGAAGAATTTTATAGAAGGATTTTTTTAGAAAAGGAGGATGACCCCCGGCTTCTTCATTTGGGCGATGCATACAGCCACTTTATTAATTATTCTCACAAGACCTTACAAAGTCATACAACAGTAAGACTAAAGCCGCCGTCTAAGCAATAAACTGTCGCTACACCTATCCAGTTGATGAAGGGGCGTGGATAGCCTGGGCCTAATACCAAACAGACATCGCAGCCAAGCCTAACATCTAAGACCTGAGACCCCAACATAGCCACTTGCAGATGCAGGGCACATACTGTCCGGCGTACTCTCGGAGGCCACCGCTGCCAACGCCACCGCTCCATCTTGAGAACTATACTGATGCATCAACCTTGCTCGGTCCAGCTATCGTCGACGCCACCACGGCACCCAACGGCACCTCCTCCCTGCGCGAAAACAGCTGAACACGTCGCGGTCGCCACTGATACACCTGAGCGCCATGCTGCCAAGTACAACCAGCCGACACAGCTTGAAGCCCTTGGAGGATCTGTCGTGCGTAGCACCTGCTGTCGTGGTTCTAAGTCTGGCAGTAGAAAGGGGGGGAGGTAAGGAGAGGCAAGATCTCAGCTATGGCGAAGGTGTACACATGGAGTTTATGAGTTCAGGCCCTTCTCGATGGAAGTAACAGCCCTACGTCTTGGTGCCCGGAGGCGGTCGATTGGATTATGTGTGTGATATTACAGGGGGTGCGAACCCTTGTGTCAGAGGAGGAGGGTGGCTTATATAGAGTTCGCCAGGACCTCTCCCGCCCTCCATTATAAGGGACTAAATGTACATAAAGTGCTGGCGTTACTGGTAACGCCAGCCTTAAATGCTATTAATGGCCTTAAAGACTACGGAATGAATGCGCGACCGTTGTACGCTGAGTGACTCCTGATCTTCGGGAGGTCGAGTGATTCTCTTGTTAGTCGAGTGACGGTAGGTAGGGAGAGTCCTGAGTGAAAGGTGTCGAGTGGATCGCATTCGACACCTTTGACCGGGGGTCTCATGGAGTCTCTTGACCTTCTTGCCTTCTTGGGTAGTGACCTTGGGTAGGACGTATAGATCAGGCCTATGACCCTACCCCAGGTCTGTATCCTCATCAGTAGCCCCCGAATGGATTAAGGTATGAGTGAAAAGTAGGTTGAAGTTGAATCCGCTCTGAGCTTTGTGTCTTCACGAGTATCTTCTGCGAGACTGAACGCCGGTGTCGATTCAGTCGCCTTGATCCATTCAATGAACTGTCGATTGAACTAGTGACCTCATGTGTCGAGTGCCGTGCTGGGGCGCGGGATCTCGGGCGCGATTGCCTGCAGTGTATCCCGGATTTCGCAGGATACGAAATTTCGGGGAAGCGCGCGGGGTGGAGAGCGCCGAAACGAGCGGGCTGGATAAGTAGCGATGCCTCGATTACCGCGCCGCCTTTTTCGCCACGTACGCTGTGTGCAACTGTTCCGGGATTTGACGGGATTGCCTGGTCCCACGCGTCAGTCACTCGGAGACGGCCCTTTATAAGGCGACGGGTCCGAGGCGCTGGTACTGTGCTCGTTTGTTCCTTCTTCTTTCTCCTCTGCTTCTCCACCGCGCCTAGCTCCTCTGCTCTCGACGCTGCTACTCTACAGCCATGGTGAAGGACAAGACGGAAGCGCTAGAGCGCGCAAAGAAGGTGACAGGGGCGACGAAAGGCAAGAAGCAGGCCCGCAGGTTGCCGTCGCGTGCGGGGCTGCCGCCGGGCTGGATCCAGGGCGATTGGATCCGGTCTTTGATCCGGCAGGAGGATCTAGCTGAACTAGAGGAGTCCGAATTGATCGCCAAGGGAGTGGCGAGGTTGCCGAAGGGGGAGATGGAGCTGCAACCTCAACCGGGTGAGTGCGTTCTGCTCGCCACCCACGTCGACCGGGGTTTCTCGCTCCCTTCGCATCCTTTCTTCCGGGGATTCTTGAACTTCTTTGGCGCTCAGCTGCATCACTTTTCTCCCAACACCATCACCTATTTAGCTGCATTTGTATCGATGTGTGAGAACTTCTTAGGGTGTCGACCGCGCTGGGGTCTTTTTAAACACATCTTCACCATTCGTTCCCAGTCGGTTAAAAAGGCGAAGTCGAGTGACTCAAAAACCCACGTCATCCAAATGTGTGGCGGTTTAGGTATCCAAAAGAGGCACAGGAGTGCCTTTCCCGCCATGACTCTCCCTGAATCTGTTAGGGGTTGGCAGTCGACCTGGTTCTACTGCCAGGACGTCGCAGCTCCAGGTCAGTCGACTGGTCTTCCTCCCTTCTCGTTTGACCATGTTCAAACTCCTGCCCCACTGAAAGTAACTACTGATGAGACCATGGAGATGAGGATGTTGGTGGATAGGGTGGTCCAGCTCATCAATGATGGTTCTACCGGCATGGACTTGCTGGAAGTGTTCCTCAGTCGACGCATCCAACCTCTCCAAGCTCGCGATCATCCAATGTGGTTGTATTCTGGACCGGATGACACTGCTCGGGTCCACCCAGAAGAAGTGTCGTCTGAAACAGTAGCTTTGTGGCTGAGGGGCATCACAGGCAACCAGGACAATCCCAGAGGATCTAGGCGAGTTGTTCCCTTCAGCAACGTAAACCCACCCGACAAGGTATGCTTTTTGTTTCGACTGCTTCCCATTCATGCTCCGACTGCACTTGATGTTGACCGACTCTTGTTCGACCAATTTGTTCTGCAGGTATTCACCGAGATGCATTCGATGCCCAATGGTGAACAAGCTTTGGAACAGGCCCAGGAGGGGGAGGACAGCGCGGAAGAGAGTGGTGAGTGGGATTATCAGGGAGAAGATGAGGAGGAGGACAGCGAGGAGTCGGACGAGGAGGAGGAAGTCGACTCGCCGCCGCGCTCCGAACGTCAATCCAAACAGCAGCAAGATCCGGCTGGCGGGCGCGAGAAAAGCGTGGGGCCGAGTGCCAATACTCAGAAGCGCACTCGGACGTCGACTCCGGAGCCGACGGAGAAGGTGGCCAAGCAGCCTAAAGTTGCTCCTCCCAAGGCCCGGAAGACATTGCCGCGAATCAAGATGGATGTCCCCATTGCCTCAGGGTAGGTATCTTGTTTGTGTTTCCGTAGGTCGACTGAAGATTTTCTTGATTTGACCGACCAATTCTTGTGTCCTTCCAGCCCCACCTCTGTTGCTACTGACATGGACATTGACAAAGCACCAGGAGACGAATAGGCCACCTCACGAGCTGGTAAGTTCGTTCAACCAAGTTTTGTTTAGTCGAGTGGGTGGCCAATTGACTGAAAATTTGATACTTCTCTTCTTATGTAGCTCCGCAAGATATCGTTGTTCTTCCTGATGACGAAGAAGAAGAAGTGCCTCTACGGGAGAGGAGGAAGAAGAGTGGAGGCTCAAGCAGGAGGAAGCTTGAAGTCCAAGTCCCTAAGTCGACACCGGCGCCTGAGGCAATAGTTCGGACCAACGTCACATTCGCTAACCCGTTGACGACTGATCGTCCGTCGGGGTCGACTTCACAGACACCTGCTGCACCGGTGCAACTCCACTCGTCTGACCCGGTAACTACTTCGACCATTCTGGAGCCGTCCCTCTTTGCTACATATCAAACTCCAGACGACTCGCCGGGCCGCTAGAGAAGCCCTTCACCAGGTGAATCTTGTCATGGAGCAGGTGAAAGTGATGCATGAAGCTAGTCAGGTAGCTTACAACGCCAGCACTGCCCTTTAGACCAATGTTCAGGTCAGCAAAATTCCGACTGAGCTTTTGAGTGTTGCTTTATATCTGATCACCCATTGGGTGTTCCTTCGTTTAGAACTCAGTAAACCTTCAATTCTGCACTTTTCGAATCAGTGGGGGCACGCCGAGTGCACCCACTGGGTGTAGTCCCCGAGCCCACGGTTGGCTGCTGGCAGTCGACTGAGGTCTTATGATGTATCTCTTTCTCTCTCTTTTTTGCTGGGATCCAGTGGGGGGGCGCTAAGTGCACCCACTGGGTGTAGTCCCCGAGACTACTGTTGAATATTTGATTCAGCAGTAGTCTTAGAGTAATTCTTCTCCTTCACTGTCGCCTATATCTGTCGACTGACATGTCTGTCTTTCTGGCTGCAGAGGTCTTGTGATCTTGGAACTCGGCTCACCGAATTAAAGAAGAAGCATATCAACGTTGAACTTGACCTCGAACTTGTGAAGAAGAATCTGAAGAATGCTCAAGAAGAAATGGCCATTATGGGAGGTAATCACTCGACCATTTTGTCTGCTTTGTAGCTTCACACTTTGCACTAGTTTTTCTTTCAGTCTCTTTGACCTGAGTGATTTCACACAAGCAGATGTGCGTAGTGAAAATCGCCAACTTCAGTCTCGTCTGAAGAGTGATGTTTCTTTAGAGAGGATGAAGGAGGCTTTGGAGCAGAAGGATCTGGATCTGGCAGCTGCTTAGAAGGAAGCACGCGAGAAGACGAAGCTTGCGGACCAGAAGCTGGCTTGGGTCAGCAAATTGGAGGAGGAGAACGCGAAGCTGAAGACTGACATCTCGGACGCTAATCGAGAAGTCGAGCAGCTGAAGAAGGACAAGGAGAATCTGACCATTGAAGTCGGCGGCCTCAAGACCAAGACAGTCAAGCTAGAGTCCTATCTAGAGCAACTCGCCGCCAAACTTGTTCTGAAGCTTGAAGGTATGATCAGTCGACTACGATTAACTTGTTGTCGACTAAACTTTGTTGCCATGCCCTCGACTTATCACTTTTTGCAATGGGACAGAACTGTGTCAGGACTTTGAGGCTGAAACTGGGCGGGTTGAGACGGGTCTCGACCCCATGAACTGTCCTGTGAAAGATGACACTGCAATGAATCTGCTTCGATTGGTCGCGCTTAGATGGTGCGGTTGCTTATCTCGCTCGGCTGAAGGCGGCGATGGCTCAAGTGGATGCTGAACTCTGGCCTTGGACGGAGCTGTCTCAAGACCTCGAGTCCCTGGTGACTTGACTAAATCAGATTCCAGGCCGAGTGCAAGAGTGGACAAAATCTTCAGCCCGCTGCGGTGCCGATGTCGCCTTGTCTTTGGTCCGAGTGCACTGCAAGGAAGCTAAGGAAGCACTCCTTCTAGGACTTCATGGACACCTTTCTCGAGGCAGCCACTCGCATCGCCGACAGCATCGACCTTGACAGTTTCTGCGATCCGGCTAGTCCTTCTCCCGCCGAGTGACTGAAAAACATTATGCCTCACTTTTATTCGCCTCAGAATGCCGAGTGATTTTGTAACCGTTAAAACTCCTTTGGGCCTTAGGCCCGAGCACTTTATTCTGCGGTTAAGAACCTTTGGGTTTATCATCTCATATATTGCGTCTGTCTTCGAACGAAATTCGTTTTCCTCTCGGACTGTCGTCTGCTTACTTGATGCAGCTTCTGGAGGAGAATGGCCAGTAGACCGATCGGGCAATCCTTGAGCAGCATTGATCAGCTCATCAGCAAGGCATTCAGCAATGGTCTTGACGTTCCAGTCGACCGATCGGGCGATCCTTGAGTAGCATTGATCAGCTCATCAGCAAGGCACTCAGCAATGGTCTTGACGTTCCAGTCGACCTATCGTGCGATCCTTGAGTAGCATTGATTAGCTCATCAGCAAGGCACTCAGCAATGGTCTTGACGTTCCTGTCAACCACCCGGTAAGGTTTTTCAAACTTAGGCGAGCACTGGGCTACAACTAAGCCCCCAAGTGGGAGGGTTGCTCACCACTCGGTAGGATTTTTCAAACTTACGCGAGTACGAGACTGCAGCTGAGCCCCCGAGTGGGAGGGTTGCTCACCACTCGGTAGGATTTTTCAAACTTAGACGAGCACTGGGCTGCAGCTAAGCCCCCGAGTGGGAGGATCGCTCACCACTCGGTAGGATTTTTCAAACTTAGGCGAGCGCTGGGCTGCAGCTAAGCCCCTGAGGGGGAGGATTGCTCACCACTCGGTAGGATTTTTCAAACCTAGGCGAGCACTGGGCTGCAGCTAAGCCCCCAAGTGGGATGATTGCTCACCACTCGGTAGGATTTTTCAAACTTAGGCGAGCACTAGGCTGCAGCTAAGCCTCCGAGTGGGAGGATTGCTCACCACTCGGTAGGATTTTTTATCACTTGCGTGAGCACTGGGCTGCAGCTAAGCCCCCGAGTGGGAAGCGGACTCACCACTCGATAGGATTTTTATCACTTAGGCGAGCACTGGGCTGCAGCTAAGCCCCCGAGTGGGAAGCGGACTCACCACTCGGTAGGATTTTTATCACTTAGGCGAGCACTGGGCTGCAGCTAAGCCCCCGAGTGGGAAGCGGACTCACCACTCGGTAGGATTTTTATCACTTAGGCGAGCACTGGGCTGCAGCTAAGCCCCCGAGTGGGAAGCAGACTCACCACTCGGTGGGATTTTAATCACTTAGGCGAGCACTGGGCTGCAGCTAAGCCCCCAAGTGAGAGGCAGACTCATCACTCGGTAGGATTTTTATCACTTAGGCGAGCACTGGGCTGCAGCTAAGCCCCCGAGTGGGAAGCGGACTCACCACTCGGTAGGAGTTTTATCACTTAGGCGAGCACTGGGCTGCAGCCAAGCCCCCGAGTGAGAGGCAGACTCGTCACTCGGTAGGATTTTTATCACTTCGTCTTAGGCGAAATAGATTCGCAGCTAAGGTAATACGTACAAAAGAAATAAACAACAATCATTCGGAAGAACTACTTTATTTCTTTTGATAGCCAAACTAAAAGGTATTTCTTATTACATCTCATCAGTCTAGATATTTAAGAATAGAAAGGGCGGAGCAGATCCGCATTCCAGGTGCGTGCTTCATCTTTATTATGTTCGACGTTGAAGAGACGTATGCTCCGTTGTGGAGCACCTTGGTGATGACGAAAGGGCCTTCCCAAGCAGGAGCGAGCTTGTGAGGTCTCTGCTAGTCCACTCGAAGAACCAGGTCTCCTTCTTGAAATGCCCGACCCCTCACATTTCTAGCATGAAATCGACGCAAGTCTTGCTGATAAATGGTCGACTGGATCAAGGCCATCTCTCTTTCTTCTTCTAGGAGATCGACTGCATCTTGCCGAGCTTGTTCTGCTTCTTCTTCTGTGAAGAGTTCGACTCGAGGTGCATTGTGTAGTAAATCACTGGGGAGAACGGCTTCAGCTCCGTAAACTAAGAAGAATGGAGTCCTTCCAGTCGACCGGTTAGGAGTTGTCCTCAACCCCCACAGTACGGATGGGAGATCGTCGACCCAAGCTCCTGCTGCATGTTTCAGGTCACGTATCAACCGAGGCTTCAACCCTTTGAGAATCAATCCATTTGCCCGCTCGGCCTGCCCATTCGACTGAGGATGAGCGACCGAAGCGTAGTCGAGTCTCGTGCCTTGGGAGGCACAAAAGGCTTTGAATTCTTCAGAATCAAAGTTTGAGCCGTTATCCATGATGATGCTGTGCGGGACGCCATATCTTAATATAAGTTCTCTGATGAAACTCACAGTTGTGCTTGCTTCAAGGCTTTTGATGGGCTTGGCTTCGATCCATTTGGTGAACTTGTTGACTGCTACTAACACATGAGTAAATCCACTCCTGCCCGTCCTCAGAGGTCCAACCATGTCCAGCCCCCACACGGCGAAAGGCTAGACGAGTGGAATTGTTTTCTGGGCTGATGCAGGTTTATGAGACATGTTGGAGTAAAACTGACAGCCTTCACACTTGTCCACTATCTCCTTAGCCATCTCATTGGCCCGCGGCCAGTAAAACCCGGCTCGGTATGCTTTGGCCACGATGGTCCGAGAGGACGCGTGGTGACCGCAGGTTCCCGAGTGAATATCATTGAGGATCACTCGACCTTCTTCCGGTGTGATGCACTTCTGGCAGACCCCAGTTGCACTTTCTCTGAACAACTGCCCCTTTATCATAGTAAAGGCCTTAGATCGCCGGACGATCTGTCGAGCCTCTTCTTCATCCTCTGGAAGTTCTTCCTTAAGAATGTATGCTATGTACGGCACTGTCCAGTCGGGAGTGATGACCAGAACCTCCATGACTAAGTCGACCACGGCTGGGCTTTCAACTTCAGTCGGATCTGTGGCTCTCTTGGGTTGTGGCGACTCTTCTGTGAAGGGATCCTCTTGAACTGAAGGTGAATGAATATGTTCCAAAAACACATTGCGGGGATTGGCCTCTCTCTTTGAACCTATCTTCGCCAACTCATCTGTAGATTGATTTTTCAATCGGGGTACATGGTGAAGTTCCAACCCTTCAAACTTCTTTTCCAGCTTCCTAACAGCATTGCAGTAACCAGTCATGGCTGGACTTCTGACATCCCATTCCTTCATCACCTGATTGACCACCAAATCTTAATCGCCGTATACCATGAGGCGACGGACGCCGAGTGAAATGGCCATACGCAACCCATATAAAAGTGCTTCGTATTCTGCTTCGTTATTGGAGGAATCAAAATGAATCTGGAGAACATAGTTAAGCTTGTCTCCACGGGGGGACACCAATACTACTCCAGCACCTGATCCGTTTAGCATCTTGGAGCCATCGAAGAACATAGTCCAATGTTCCGAGTGATCTTGAGTTGGTAGTTGCTGCTCAATCCACTCGGCAAGGAAATCCGCGATTGCTTGGGACTTGATAGCTTTCTTTGCCTCAAACTTGATGTCCAGTGGAAGGAGTTCAATCGCCCATTTTGCTACTCGAATAGTTGCATCTCTGTTATTCAGAATCTCAGACAACGGTGCGTCGCTGACGACTGTAATAGAGTGATCAGAAAAGTAATGTGCAACCTTCTTCATGGTCATGTAAATTCCATAGACAAGCTTCTGATAATGAGGATATCATTGCTTGGATGGAGTCAAAACTTCAGAGAGATAATAAACTGGGCGTTGAACCTTGTAAGCTTTTCCTTCCTCTTCTCGCTCGACCATGAGTACCGTACTGACAACTGTCCAGTGGCTGCAATGTAAAGCAGTAAAGGCTCTTTGCTGATTGGCGCAGCGAGCACCGGCTGGGTGGAAAGCAGGGCTTTGAGCTCTGCAAACGCTGCAACAGCTTCTTCAGACCACTCGAACTTATCAGATTTCTTCATCAGTCGGTAAAGAGGCAAGGCCTTTTCACCGAGACGAGAAATGAATCGACTCAAGGCGGCCAAACAACCAGTCAGCTTCTGAACATCATGCACTCGCACGGGGCGTTTCATTTGGAGGATGGTATCAACTTTTTCTGGGTTGGCGTCGATCCCTCGTTCGGAAACGAGAAAACCGAGCAACTTTCCTCCTGGAACTCCGAATGTGCACTTTGACGGATTAAGCTTGATATCGTACCTTCTTAGGTTGGCAAAGGTTTCTGCAAGGTTAGTCAATAGGTCAGAACCTTTGCGAGACTTGACCACAATGTCATCCATGTACGCCTCCACATTCCGACTGATTTGGGTGAGCAGGCACTTCTGGATCATTCTCATGAACGTGGCTCCGGCATTTTTAAGACCGAATGGCATGGTGACATAGCAAAAACACCCGAATGGGGTGATGAAAGCTGTTTTTATTTCATCGGGGCCATATAGTCGGATCTGATGATACCCAGAATACTCATCTAGGAAAGTCAGGCCCTCACACCCTGCAGTCGAGTCAACAATCTGATCGATACGGGGGAGAGGGAAGTGATCTTTCGGGCAGACTCGATTGATATGCTTGAAATCAATGCACATACGAAGCGAATCGTCCTTCTTGGGGACCATGACGACATTGGCAAGCCACTCGGAGTGGTAGATTTCACGGATGAACTCTGCTGCCAATAGCCGAGCCACTTCTTCGCTGATTGCTTTTATCTTCTGAATGGCGGACCGCCGAAGGTGATCTTTGATGGGTTTTGCCTTGGAGTCGACACGCAAACGGTGCTCAGCCAGTTCTCTGGGTACACCTGGATGTCAGAGGGTTTCCATGTGAAGATGTCCCAGTTCTCACGGAGGAACTAGATGAGCGCTTCTTCCTATTTGCTGTCGAGTGTTGTTGAAATATGAGTCGGAGCAGCATTGGGATCGGTCGGGTGAATATGAATCGGTTTCGTTTCACCAGTCGACTGAAATGCAGAGTATGTAGCAGGCTTCTTGGCTCGGAGCAAATCACTCGGATCTGCACTCTTCTGATACTCCTGGAATTCAACCGTCGCCATCTGTGCATCGGCAATTTTGGAACCTTTCTAGAAACATTCTTCTGCTTTACGCGATTGCCGGATCGTGATCACACCTTTGGGACCAGGCATCTTCAGCTTCAGGTACACATAGCACGGTCGAGCCATGAAACGTGCGTATGCCGGCCTCCCCAGGATGGCATGATAAGCACTCTGGAAATCCACGACTTCAAATGTCAACTTTTCTTTACGATAATGCTTGGAATCACCAAAAACCACGTCGAGAGTGATCTGGCCGAGTGATTCGGCTTTCTTTCCGGGGATAATGCCGTGAAAGCTCATATTGCTCTCACTAAGCTTGGACATCGGATGCCCATCCCCTTCAAGGTTTTAGCATACAGAATATTCAGACCGCTACCACCATCCATCAGCACTTTAGTCAGTCGAGTGCCACCGACCACCGGGTCGACCACCAGCGCTTGCCTCCCAGGGGTGACTACGCGAGCAGGATGGTCTGACTGGTCGAATGTGATGGCAGTCTGGGACCATTTCAGCTACGTGGTCGTTGTCGTCGGAGCAACCATATTCACCTCTCTGTTGATAACCTTCAACTGACTCTTGCTCTCAACATCAGCAAAAATCATGAGTGGAATTGACCTTGGGGTAACAATCGTCTTCTTCCTCTTCCTCATCTCTGTCCGACTCTTTCTCCTTCTCATTGGGCTATTTCTCCCAGAACTGTTGGATCAAGAGTCGACATTGCCGAGTGGTATGCTTTGGGTCAATCAGATTACCTTCTTCATCTTTCTTCGTGTGGATGTGACACGGCAAATCCAGCACATCATTTCCGGCTTGATCCTTTACCTTCTTGGGGGGCCAGGTCCCCTTAGGTTTTCCCTTAAACTTTCCTTGAGCCACTGCTACAATCTCACTAGGTGCCGCTGGCTCGGCTTTACGCTTTTGTTTCCGACTGGAACCACCTCCATCGGCCTCTTGGCCGACTGGTTTACTCTTCCCGCTATGGAGTCGATCCTCTTCTTCTCCGTTAGCATACCGGGTGGCTATCTCGATCATCCGGGTTAGAGTCATATCCCCAGTCCGACCAAACTTCATAACCAACTCTCGATACTTGACGCCTTCCTTGAAAGCGCACACTGCCTGATGCTCTGATACATTCTCAACGGTGTGATGCAAAGTGGTCCACCTCTGAATGAATTCCCTCAAAGTCTCATTCGGCTTCTGCACACAATGCTGCAACTCGGGAAGCCCTGCTGGCCGCTTGCACGTGCCCTCAAAGGTTCTTACGAACACCCGAGATAGCTCTTCCCAACTGTGTATACTGTCTGGGGCCAACTGAGTCAACCACGCTTGGGCCGACCCTTCCAACATAAGAGGGAGATGCTTCATTGCTATCTCATCGTTTCCGCCTCCAATTTGCACAACCACTCGGTAATCTTCAAGCCAAGTTTCAGGCTTGGATTCTCCAGTGAACTTACTGACTCCTGTTGCCAATCTGAAGTTGGGAGGAAACACTGCTGCCCTGATGGCTCTGCTGAAACACTCTAGGCCTGAAACATGTAACCTGCTGCCACTCAGACGATTTCTGCCCAGGTCTTCTCTGTGCGCTCTATTCCGGTCGACCAGGCCTTGGACGAGAATGGATCTCGCATCAAAGCCTGGCTCCCTTGGGTCGACTGGAGCTCTACGCTCGTCCCTGTGATGGCGTCTGTCATTGTTCTACCGAGGCACGTGCGACGCACTCCTCGGAGGAGGCGTTGGCACTGGACGATGATTGTCGCGGTCGAACTGACGATCGTACTGCCCACGGCCTTCACGCCACGGGGGCGATCTTGGGCTATGGGCTGACTAAACTGTATCCGCTACCACGGATCTGTTGTGTATCCTATTCCGCGACCGAGACACCCAGAATTCTGCTCTCCTGCTGCTCGGAGCAAGGCCCGGATCTGCTCCAACCCTCGGCCAGCCTCTGACTGGGAAGGTTGAATCGACTCTGCAATTCGGGCCGCAGTAGTGAGGTTCTGAATCGGAGTACGGTATACCTTAGGTGGAGGCGGGAAAAGCTGTCGTCGACTGGACTCAGGGACTAGCTCCCGGGCTCGCTCGTCGAGAGCGCGTTGCAAGTTCTCCAGTCGAGTGCGCTCAGCCAAATTGGCCAAGCGCGCCTCCTCCAAGGCCCGAGCCTCGGGAGTTTCTCCAACGATGGGCGTGTGAAGTGCGTCCATGTTGCGACGACGAAGATCCTCTCTCTGCTGCGAAGAGAGAGGTTCGGGATGATACTCCTCGTGGACCCATGATGGATCACCGTCAGCATCTTCGCCGTCCTCGCGGAGAAAGCCAGGTGGGCCACGCGGACCATCGACCATCAGGACTTCAGCCGCAGGATCGCTGCTATCGCACTCGGACGCCGTGTCCGTGGAGCCAGTCGACAGATCGAACAGGCCGTGGAGAGTTTCATCAAGCTGGATTGCCGCGACTTGATGAGTGGCCGAACGCCGAGCCACCGCATGCTTCACCCACCGCTGAAGCCGCGACCGACCGGATCGCTTGCGGCGGTGAACAGCGGGGAGGGAAGATGTCACCGGAGCCGACTGATACTGGGTCGACGGCTGCCGAAGAAGGACGCCACGAACGCACGCGCGAAAGTGCATTGCCCCTCGTACGGGGAGCGCCTCAACATCGAGCGGAGCTTCCTGAAGCTACGCCGAGTCGTCGGCGACGAAAACAAGCGCGCCGAGACGGATCTCGCGGCCCTCAACCATCTCGCCGTCGGAAACCATGATGATGATCGGAAAAACTTGCAACTTCACCAATAAGTCGCTAAGACACCTGCCCCACGGTGGGCGCCAACTATCGTGGTTCTAAGTCTAATAGTAGAAAGGGGGGTAGGTAAGGAGAGGCAAGATCTCAGCTATGGCGAAGGTGTACACACGGAGTTTACGAGATCAGGCCCTTCTCGGTGGAAGTAACAGCCCTACGCCTCGGTGCCCGGAGGCGGTCGATTGGATTATGTGTGTGATATTACAGGGGGTGCGAACCCTTGTGTCAGAGGAGGAGGGTGGCTTATATAGAGTTCGCCAGGACCTCTCCCGCCCTCCATTACAAGGGACTAAATGTACATAAAGTGCTGGCGTTACTGGTAACGCTAGCCTTAAATGCTATTAATGGCCTTAAAGACTACGGAGTGAATGTGCGACCGTTGTACGCTGAGTGACTCCTGATCTTTGGGAGGTCGAGTGATTCTCTTGTTAGTCGAGTGACGGTAGGTAGGGAGACTCCCGAGTGAAAGGCGTCGAGTGGATTACACTTGACACCTTTGACCGGGGGTCTCATGGAGTCTCTTGACCTTCTTGCCTTCTTGGGTAGTGACCTTGGGTAGGACGTATAGGTCAGGCCTATGACCCTACCCCAGGTCTGTATCCTCATCACCTGCCGACCAGGCATGACCAAGCGTAGCACCTGTCGGTCAGGCATGACTTGACATCTCCACCGAAGCTCCGTGCAAGACGAAGCCGCTCCACCTCCTGCCTCTGACTTCCAGCGCTGCTCCACAAAACGATGCTCCCAAGAGAGAAACGACACCGCAGTGCCGCCATCGTCCGGTCTGGAACACCAGATCCTAGGGTTTCCCCTGGAGCAATACGAGTGGGTTGACGGTAGTCACATGATGATGCCTTTATCAAGGGAACGACGTGGAACACCGCCATCGCCCGCCATCGGCTCGATTTTCACCGGCAGCTACGTCTTCCCGACTTGCAGCTGGTGCCAGATGACGGATCCTGAGATCCGAACACCCAGCCTCAGGCCGACCACCTCTGACGGAAGAGATGACCACCACCGCCGGCTGCACCGGTCAGAATAGATCTGATCGGAGGTGCCGTCGACGAAACCACCAGGCCCTCCACGCCGCCGTCGCTGATCTGAAGGCAGCATGCATGCCACCGCAGCCAAGCCGGCCGCCGCCGCCCGAAGGGCCATCCTAGCGCCCGCAGCCCTGGCCTCCGCCGCGCCAAGCCGTCGCCGCCTGAGGATGGGCTGGTCTCCTGCCGCCTGCAGCCATCCGTCATACCGCAGATCCCAGATCGGTCGTGCCACCACACGCCTTGGGGGTCCGCCCCACCCCGGAGACGCGTGAGAGAGGAGATGCCCCGCCATCGCCATCGGCCCCCGGGCTTAGCCCGACAGTGTCTTCCAGCGGCGGTGGAGGGAGAGGAGGAGGGAATTTGCGGCGGCGGCGACTAGGTATCTGGCCGCCCGAGTCGCCGTAGGGGGAGAACGACGCGGACGATAGAGTCGCTGTTTTCATTGCCTATGAATCATCAGACAATTTACTCGAATCAGACTCCAATGCTGATGCTTCAAGTGATGATGAACCAATCACATTCTGTCTCATGGCAAAACCATCTAAGGATCAGGTATCAGCAAAACACCCAAAATTCATGAATGGATATTCTCCTGAGTATATTGCCTATGCCTAACTGGGCAAGAATGCAAAATCTCAACATGATGAACTTGAAATGCTTGAAAATAATCTTAGGAAAACCAAAGGATTACTGGTCGAAGAGATGGAGAAGAATCAAAAGTTGATGGAAGAGAATGATGCTTTTTCCTCAAATATTGATGATCGTTCCAAAATATCCGATTCTCTTTTAGTCAACTTCGAGAGTCTATATGATGAACCCCTTAACATGAATCAAGGACTCGGGTCTCTAAAAGAGTCTCATAACGAGCTTGTGAAAGAAAAAGATTCTCTCTTCACCGATGATAACCCACAAGTATAGGGGATCGCAACAACTTTCGAGGGTAGAGTATTCAACCCAAATTTATTGATTCGACACAAAGGGAGCCAAAGAATATTCTTGAGTATTAGCAGTTGAGTTGTCAATTCAACCACACCTGGATAACTTAATATCTGCAGCAAAGTGTTTAGTAGCAAAAGTGGTATGATAATAATGGTAACGGTAGCAAAAGTAAAGATAAATGTTTTTGGGTTTTTGTAGTAGTTGTAACAAGATGCAACGGAAAAGTAAATAAGCGAAGAACAATATATGAAAAGCTCGTAGGCAATGGATCAGTGATGGATAATTATGCTGGATGCGATTCCTCATGCAATAATTATAACATAGGGTGATATAGAACTAGCTCCAGTTCATCAATGTAATGTAGGCATGTATTCCGTAAACAATCATACGTGCTTATGGAAAAGAACTTGTATGACATCTTTTGTCCTACCCTCCCGTTGCAGGGGGGTCCTTACGAAAACTAAGGGATATTAAGGCCTCCTTTTAATAGAGAACCGGAACAAAGCATTAACACATAGTGAATACATGAACTCCTCAAACTACGGTCATCACCGAGAAGTATCCCGATTATTGTCACTTGAGGTTGTCGGATCATAACACATAATAGGTGACTATAGAATTGCAAGATAGGATCAAGAACACACATATATTCATGAAAACATAATAGGTTCAGATCTGAAATTATGGCACTCGGGCCCTAGTGACAAGCATTAAGCATAGCAAAGTCATAGCAACATCAATCTCGAACATAGTGGATACTAGGGATCAAACCCTAACAAAACTAACTTGATTACATGGTAAATCTCATCCAACCCATCACCGTCCAGCAAGCCTATGATGGAATTACTCACGCACGGCGGTGAGCATCATGAAATTGGTGATGGAGATGGTTGGTGATGACGACGGCGATGAATCCCCCTCTCCGGAGCCTCGAACGGACTCCAGATCAGCCCTCCCGAGAGAGATTAGGGCTTGGCGGCGGCTCCGTGTCGTGAAACGCGATGAAACTTTCTCCTTGATTTTTTTCTCCCCGAGATGGAATATATGAAGTTGGAGTTGAGGTCGGAGGAGGTCCAGGGGGCCCACGAGATAGGGGGCCGCGCCCGAGGGGGGGGGGCGCCCCCTGTCTCGTGGACAGGCCGTGGGCCCCCTGACATGAATTCTTTTGCCAAAAATTATTATTAAATCTGAAAAGTGCCTCCGTGGATTTCCAGGACATTTGAGAACTTTTCTTTTCTACACATAAAACAACATCATGGCAGTTCTGCTGAAAACAGCGTCAGTCCGGGTTAGTTTCATTCAAATCATGCAAGTTAAAGTCCAAAACAAGGGCAAAAGTGTTTGGAAAAGTAGATACGTTGGAGACGTATCAACTCCCCCAAGCTTAAACCTTTGCTTGTCCTCAAGCAATTCAGTTGATAAACTGAAAGTGATAAAGAAAAACTCTTACAAACTCTGTTTGCTCTTGTTGTTGTAACATGAAAAGCCAGCATTCAAGTTTCAGCAAATATTATGAACTAACCATACTAACAATAACACATAGGTCTCACAATTACTCATATCAATAACAAAATCAGCTAGCGAGCCATAATAATAGAACTCGGATGGCAACACTTTCTCAAAATAATCATAACATGATATAATAAAATGGTATCTCGCTAGCCCTTTCTGAGACCGCAAAACATAAATGCAGAGCACCTTTAAAGATCAAGGACTGACTAAACATTGTAATTCATGGTAAAGAGATCCGATCAAGTCATACCCAATATAAACCAATACTAATGAATGCAAATAACGAGTGTGCTCTCCGGTAGTGCTTTTTAATAAGAAGGGTGATGACTCAACATAAAAGTAAATAGATAGGCCCTTCGTAGAGGGAAGCAAGGATTTGTAGAGGTGCCAGAGCTCGATTTTAAAATAGAGATTGAATAACATTTTGAGCGGCATACTTTCGTTGTCAACGCAACATATATGAGATGGCTGTATCTTCGATACTACATGCATTATAGGCAGTTCCCAAACAGAATGGTAAAGGTTTATACTCCCCCAACCACCAACAAGCATCAATCCATGGCTTGCTCGAAACAACGAGTGCCTCCAACTAACACCAGCCCCGGGGAGTTTTTTTAATTATTTTGATTTGCTTTGATCTTTTTGGATCATGGGAATTTGGGCATCCGGTTACCGGCCCTTTGTCGTGAATGAGGAGCGGAGTCCACTCCTCTTGAGAATAACCCACCTATCATGGAAGATATAGGCAGCCCTAGTTGTAACATGAGCTACTCGAGCATACAAAACAAAATTTCATTTGAAGGTTTAGAGTTTGGCACATACAAATTTACTTGGAACGGCAGGTAAATACCACATATAGGAAGGTATGGTGGACTCATATGGAACAACTTTGGGGTTTAAGGAGTTTGGATGCACAAGCAGTATTCCCGCTTAGTACAGGTGAAGGCTAGCAAAAGACTGAGGAAGCGACCAATCGAGAGAGGCGACAACGATCGTAAACATGCATTAAAATTAATTCACACGAATACAAGCATGAGTAGGATATAATCCACCATGAACATAAATATCGTGAAGGCTATGTTGATTTGATTCAACTACATGCGTGAACATGTGCCAAGTCGAGTCACTTAATACATTCAAAGGAGGATACCATCCCATCATATCACATCATAATAATTCTAATAGCATGTTGGCACGCAAGGTAAACCATTATAACTCATAGCTAATCAAGCATGGCACAAGCAACTATAATCTCTAAATGTCATTGCAAATATGTTTACTTCATAATAGCTGACTCAGGAATGATGAATCATCATATTTACAAAAACAAAAGAGGTCGAGTTCATACCAGCTTTTCTCATCCCAATGAGTCCATCATATATCGTCATTATCGCCTTTCACTTGCATGACCGAATGGTGTGTATAATAATAAAAGTGCACGTGCATTGGGCTAAGCTTGAATCTGCAAGCATTCAACTCAAGAGATAAGACAAGTAATATGGGCTCTAAATTAAAGAAACAATCATGCATATAAGAGCCACTAAGCAATTTAAATATAGTCTTCTCGACCCCCAAAGGAAAGAAAAGAAAATAAAACTATTTACACGGGAAAGCTCCCAACAAGTAAAAGAAGAACAAGAAATCCTTTTGGGTTTTCAATTTTAATTTCTACTACAAGCAAGGAAATTAAACTAACTATTTTTTTGTTTTTTCTTAAGGTTTATCAAACACACAAGAAGAAAACTAGAAAAAGAAATTTAAACTACAATGGATAATACAATGAAAGAGTGTGAGCACCGATGACTAGTGTGTGAACATGAATGTAAAGTCGGTGAGAAATACGTACTCCCCCAAGCTTAGGCTGTTGGCCTAAGTTGGTTTAATACCAATGACCGCCTGACTGATATCCTTAAGAATAGCTGGGGTAGTACTGAGATGAAGAGGCGACCGCCTCCTGAGCAGCAGCGTGTTGGCGAGCTGCCTCCATTCCCCTCTCATATTCAGTTGCTTCTTCCCTGGGGACAACATATCTTCCTTTTGCCTGATAATCAAAAAGGTGGGGAGCAGGAAGAGTAACAGGGACGACGTTGCGTCTGTTATAGGTTAGTCGATAATGGAGGAATTGTTCATTCCTCTCAAGAAAATGATGATCAAACATAGCTGCTTTATCCAAATAAACAGGAGGTACAATCATGTCCCCCTCTCATGGAGCTATATTAAGAAAATTAGCCACACGGGTTGCATAAATTCCTCCAAAGATATCTCCCCTTCTACTATTATTCTGCAACCTACGTGCAACTATTGCCCCCAAGTTATAACCTCTATAACCTGACACAGCACTCTTGAGGACACAGAGATCAGGGGCACACATGTGACATACTTCGTCCTTACCGTTAATGCATCTACCAATGAAGAGAGCAAAGTAATGTATAGCAGGAAAATGAATGCTCCCTATGGTAGCTTGTGTTACGTCCCTAGATTCTCCCACAATAATACTAGCAAGAAAATCTCTAACTTCATATTTGGGAGGATCATTAACATTACCCCACTGCGGGAGTTTGCAAGCAGTTGTGAAATCCTCTAAATCCATGGTATAAGATGTATCATAAATATCAAACATAACACTAGGAGGATTACACGCAGAAATATATTCGAACCTACGCACAAAGGAATCAGTCAATTGATAATAATGAGGACACTTATCTTGTAAGAAGTCCTCCAGCTCGGCATTACGCACATATGCGTCAAATTCCTCCTTGAAGCCTGCTTCGACCATAAAATCATCGGATGGCCACTCACAAGCCCGCACATTTGCGTCCCTCGGCAAATTAACATCTTGTTCTCGTATAGCAATCCTTGGCCCTTTCTTTGCCGAGGAGCCACCTTGGTACATTCTTCTAAGCATATTTCTTTTTCTGAAAATTTCTGAAATTTTAGTAACTTCAAAATAAAAGTGGATAAAACTAAACAAGATTGATAGCAACTACTCCTACAAGTGCCTAGAGCCTATATCATGCATTGGAATTGCTTGGGACCTCAAAAATTTAACATGCAAGCTCAAGAACATGGTCACCTATGCAGCAACATTTGCAATGAATAAAGCACTAGAACAAAAACTAATTGGACCAATGGAGGAGTCACATACCAAGCAACAATCTCCCAAAGCAGTTTTGCGAATGGAGCTTTGAGCTAAGAGATCGAAAATCGCAGCAAAATGAGCTAGAACTCGGGCTTGAGCTAGATGGGGTTTTTTGGGTAGAAGATGAAGTGTGTGGGTGCTGGCATAAGTGGAGGGGGGCCACTAGGGGCCCACGAGACAGGGGCGCGCCCTACAGGGGGCGCGCCCTCCTCTCTCGTGGCCTGGTGCTTGGCCCTCCTGCAGTGTTTTCAGTGCCTAAAATCCTCAAATATTATAGAAAAAATCATACTAAATTTGCAGGGCATTTGGAGACTTTTATTTTCGGACTATTTTTTAATGCACGAATAATTCAAAAAACAGACGGATAATGCTATTTTTTCTTTATTTATTCTAAATAACAGAAAGTGAAAAGAGAGTACAGAAGGTTGTGCCTTCTAGTTTCATCCATCTCGTGATCATCAAAATGAACCCACTAACAAGGTTGATCAAGTCTTGTTAACAAACTCATTCCGAATAACACGGAACCGGAGAAATTTCGAATAACACTAAGTTACCTCAACGGGGATATGAAAATCCCCAACAATAAGAATATCATACTTTTTCTTGATAGTAGGGAGAGGAAATTCAAAACCTCCAAAAATGATAGTTGGAACTTTTTCAATAGAATTGATACTATGAACTTGAGATTGTTTCCTCGGAAAATGTACCGTATGCTCATTACCATTAACATGAAAAGTGAAATTGCCTTTGTTGCAATCAATAACATCCCCTGCGGTATTAAGAAAAGGTCTACCAAGGATAATAGACATACTATCGTCCTCAGGAATATCAAGAATAACAAAGTCCGTTAAGATAGTGACATTTGCAACCACAACAGGCACATCCTCACAAATACCGACAGGTATAGCAGTTGATTTATCAGCCATTTGCAAAGATATTTCAGTAGGTGTCAACTTATTCAATGCAAGTCTATGATATAAAGGGAGAGGCATAACACTAACACCGGCTCCAAGATCGCATAAAGCAGTTCTAACGTAATTTCTTTTAATAGAGCATGGTATAGTTGGTACACCCGGATCTCCAAGTTTCTTTGGTATTCCACCCTTAAAAGTGTAATTAGAAAGCATGGTGGAAATTTCAGCTTCCGGTATCTTTCTTTTATTTGTGATGATATCCTTCATATACTTAGAATAAGGATTTACTTTAAGCATATCAGTTAAGCGCATACGTAATAAAATAGGTCTAATCATTTCAGCAAAGCGCTCAAAATCCTCATCATCCTTTGACTTGGATGGTTTAGGAGGAACGGGCATGGGTTTATGAACCCATGGTTCTCTTTCTTTACCGTGCTTCCTAGCAACAAAATCTCTCTTATCATAACGTTGATTCTTTGATTGTGGGTTATCAAGATCAACAACAGGTTCAATTTCTACATCATTGTCTTTACTAGGTTGAGCATCAACATGAATATTATCATTAACATTATCACTGGGTTCATGTTCATCACCTGATTGTGTCTCAGCATCAGAAATAGAAATATCATTGGGATTCTCAGGTGTGTCTACAGTAGGTTCACTAGAAGCTTGCAAAGTCCTGTCGTTTTTCTTTTTCTTCTTTTTAGAAGAACTAGGTGCCTCTAAATTATTTCTCTGAGAATCTTGCTCGATTCTCTTAGGGCGGCCTTCAGGATACAAAGGTTCCTGAGTCATTCTACCAGTTCTAGTAGCCACTCTAACAACAAAGTCATTTTTATTATTCAATTCATCAAGCAAATCATTTTAAGCTTTAAGTACTTGCTCAGCTTGAGTATTAACCATAGAAGCATATTTGCTAACGCGGTGAAGTTCATCTTTAACTCTAGCCAGATTATCACCCTCTGGCGTCCTATCTAAAAGCATTATTCTTTAACTCTCTACCAACATAAGCATTAAAACTTTCTTGTCTAGCCATAAAGTCATGAAATTCATCTAAGCATGGGCTATGAAATTTAGTAGAGGGTACTTCAACTTTATCATATCTATAGAGAGAATTTACCTTTACTACCTGTGTTGGGTTATCAAGACAATGTGGTTCTTCAGGCGGTAAATTCAGACCATGTATTTCTTCAATAGGAGGTAAATTCTTAACATCTTCAGCTTTAATACCTTTTTCTTTCATTGATTTATTTGCCTCTTGCATATCTTCAGGATCGAGAAATAAAACACCTCTCTTCTTGAATTGGGTTTAGGAATAGGCTCAGAGTTGGCTCAATTGGTTCAGAATTACTTGAGAACTGGCTCAGAAGAGTCCAATTATTTTCATTAGTCAACATATTATTCAATAGTATTTCAGCTTCATCGATCGTTATTTCCACGAAAACACAACCAGCACAACTATCCAAGTAGTCCTTGGAAGCATCGGTTAGTCCATTATAAAAGATATGAAGTATTTCATTTTTCTTAAGAGGATGATCAGGCAAAGCATTAAGTAACCGGAGAAGCCTCCCCCAAGCTTGTGGGAGACTCTCTTCTTTAATTTAAACAAAATTATATATTTCCCGCAAGGCAGCTTCTTTCTTATGCACAGGGTAATATTTAGCCGAGAAGTAATAAATCATATCCTGGGGACTACGCACACAACCAGGAGCAAGAGTATTATACCAAGTCTTAGCATCACCCTTTAATGAGAACGGAAATATCTTAAGGATATATAAATAGCGAGACTTCTCATCATTAGTAAACAGGGTAGCTATATCATTCAACTTGGTAAGATGTGCCACAACAATTTCAGATTCAAGGCCATAAAAAGGATCAGATTCAGCTAAAGTAATAATATCAGGATCAACAGAGAATTCATAATCCTTATCAGTAACACAAATAGGTGAAGTAGCAAAAGCAGGATCGGGTTTCATTCTAGCATTAAGAGACTGCTGCTTCCATTTAGCTAATAATTTCTTAAGATCATTTCTATCATTGCAAGCAAGAATTTCCATAGCAATTTGTTTCATGCATAACATAGCCCTTAGGAACAACAGTAATACATAATCATTGGGGGACCTTCATCATCACTATCATCATTAATAGGATCTTCAGTAATTTCATTCCCCCTAAATCTAGCAAGTTGTTCATCAATAAATTCACCTAATGGCAATGTAGTATCACGCACAGAAGTAGTTTCATCATGCATAGCAGAAGTGGCATCATCAATAACATGCCACATATCAGGATTCATAGCAGTAGTAGGTTTAGGTGTAGCAAGCCTACTGATAATAGAAGGAGAATCTAGTGCAAGGCTAGATGGCAGTTCCTTACCTCCCCACGTAGTTGAGGGCAAAATAGTAGTTCGATCGTCTTTCAAGTTCTTCATAGTGATCAACAGATACATATCCCAAGTGACTCAGAGAATAGAGCTATGCTCCCAAGAACGGCGCCGTAAATTAGTCTTGATAACCCACAAGTATAGGGGATCGCAATAGCTTTCGAGGGTAGAGTATTCAACCCAAATTTATTGATTCGACACAAGGGGAGCCAAAGAATATTCTTGAGTATTAGCAGTTGAGTTGTAAATTCAACCACACCTGGATAACTTAATATCTGCAGCAAAGTGTTTAGTAGCAAAAGTGGTATGATAATAATGGTAACGGTAGCAAAAGTAAAGATAAATGTTTTTGCGTTTTTGTAGTAGTTGTAATAGTAGCAACGGAAAAGTAAATAAGCGAAGAACAATATATGAAAAGCTCGTAGGCAATGGATCAGTGATGGATAATTATGCCGGATGCGATTCCTCATGCAATAGTTATAACGTAGGGTGATATAGAACTAGCTCCAGTTCATCAATGTAATGTAGGCATGTATTCCGTAAACAATAATACATGCTTATGGAAAAGAACTTGTATGACATCTTTTGTCCTACCCTCCCATTGCAGCGGGGTCCTTACGGAAACTAAGGGATATTAAGGCCTCCTTTTAATAGAGAACCGAAACAAAGCATTAACACATAGTGAATACATGAACTCCTCAAACTACGGTCATCACCGAGAAGTATCCTGATTATTGTCACTTCGGGGTTATCGGATCATAACACATAATAGGTGACTATAGACTTGCAAGATAGGATCAAGAACACACATATATTCATGAAAACATAATAGGTTCAGATCTGAAATCATGGCACTCGGGCCCTAGTGACAAGCATTAAGCATAGCAAAGTCATAGCAACATCAATCTTAGAACATAGTGGATACTAGGGATCAAACCCTAACAAAACTAACTTGATTACATGGTAAATCTCATCCAACCCATCACTGTCCAGCAAGCCTACGATGGAATTACTCACGCACGGTGGTGAGCATCATGAAATTGGTGATGGAGATGGTTGGTGATGATGACAGCGACGAATCCCCCTCTCCGGAGCCCCGAACGGACTCCAGATCAGCCCTCCCGAGAGAGATTAGGGCTCGGCGGCGGCTCCGTGTCGTGAAACGCGATGAAACTTTCTCCTTGATTTTTTTCTCCCCGAGACGGAATACATGGAGTTGGAGTTGAGGTCGGAGGAGGTCCAGGGGGCTCACGAGATAGGGGGCCGCGCCCTAGGGGGGGTGCCCCCCTGTCTCGTGGACAGGCCCTGGGCCCCCTGGCATTAGTTCTTTCGCCAAAAATTCTTATTAAATCTTAAAAGTGCCTCCGTGGATTTCCAGGACATTCCGAGAACTTTTCTTTTCTACACATAAAACAACATCATGGCCGTTCTGCTGAAAACAGCATCAGTCCGGGTTAGTTTCATTCAAATCATGCAAGTTAGAGTCCAAAACAAGGGCAAAAGTGTTTGGAAAAGTAGATACGTTGGAGACGTATCAGCCGAGCAATCTGTTCGACTTCCTAATGATTTTGTGCCCCTTGCTTAAAATGCCTAGAACGTAGCAATGCTGATTCGAATGCTGAAACTTCTAATGTTGTCACTAAGAATATTACAACAACTACGAGTGATATTCTAACCTCTCCGTCGAGGAATTTGTTGCTCTCTCTGATGAAAATTGTAGGTTAAAGAATTTGACCGGGTCAGGAATGCTAAAGACCTTAAAAGGGCATCAAACTCTTTGTCATGTGCTCAAAAAGTCCATACTGTACAAAAACCCTCGAAAGGAAGGTTTGGGTTTCAAAAGGAAACTCAATGTTGACGGAACCTATTGGACTCCCGAGCAATATCCTCAAATAACCTGGGTTCTTTCTAAGAGTAAAACTCTTGATCCTGATACTCGTACTGGAGATAAGTCACCCATTTCTGTTGATACTAACGAGTTTGATGACTCAAACTACAAACTCTTCAAACAACAGAATGGTGAGGTATTTGCTCGATATGTTGGTACTAACTGCAGGTCTGGTTCACCCAAGAGGCAAATCTGGGTGAAGAAGTGCACTATTGAAAATCTGTCTGTCACTACTAACTTGAATATGCAGAGTAATTCTCTTCGAGATAATGATTATCATTTGCAGAATGGCATAGGAAAACCTTCAAATGAGCATCGATCAAACCCTCGACAGAAGGAATACATGCGTATCTCCTCAAATGATTATACTCATGTCTCTGGAAATAACTTCAATGCATATTCATATGATTACTCTCGAAGTGCACAGGTGTCTTGCAGATCTCACCGAAGGAATGTTCCTACTCAAACTAAGCGAATGAGCCGCTCGCCGCCCACGCAAGTGTGGGTTGCGGAAAAGAACTAACTCTTTTTGGAGGAACTTTCTCAGGGATACCTATTGCTTACTTTAAGCCCTGAGATCTATTATTGTTGATGTTGTGCTCTCTGTGTTTTTGTTCATTTGTTTTATTCTCATTTTGTTGTGTTTTGCATTCTGTCCGATGAACAACTCACTCATAGTTTTGCTTTGCTGTGTTTCCTCCTTTCTGGCTAGGTGATTTGTTTCACACCATGTTATCCCTCTATTCTTTCTCGTCCACTCTATGTTGTCCATCATATACATGCAATTTGATCTGCAGAAGATTTCAGTCCGACGTCCTTGGTCACGAATGAAATCAACTTCGAACTTTAATCTGTTTTTGATGTTTGCCATTCTTCAAACCCTTTGGTCTCCTATTCAGTTTCCGATATTTTCACAGGAAACGGCTGCCACGTCCCCATGATCCCCACAATCATTATCGTGTCCGTTGAATGTGGAACGTCCCGTGTTTGTTGACCATAGATCTCAGAGGGGTGGTTCTGCGCTCCTGCTATATATACACCTTCCTTTGTATTCATCCTCTTTAGTTAGTCATTTCTTCATCCATCTCCTCCCGAGCCCGAGCTCGAAGCAACACCGTCGAAGCGCCTCGCGGTGCAACTCCGGTGAAGTCTCGCCGTCGTTGGTTGCGCCAGTGCGGTAAATCCTCTCCTCTGCATTGCTGTAGTCGATCCTAGCTACCAAGTTAGGGTGCCTAGATCTAGAACTGGCCCTATCCCTTCTCTATTCTAGGGCACTTCATACCGACACATTTTTCTTTCTTTAATTCCTTGCAATAGATCCTTAGGGTTAACTAGGTTATGACTGGTACAGTTTGTAGTTTTTACCTCGTACCAGTTATCCTGGATCTGGAGTTCATGTGTATTTCTCTCGAAAGCTTAGATAGTTGTCACTCTACCTCTTTGGCATGTTGAAATTCTATCAATGATATCTTCTCAAAATATACCATGGATTCCTTTGTTGCCTCCAAAAAACTTTCTGTTTTCAGTCAAAATTGCTTCTGTGCATGTTTGTGACCCTATCTTGTTTCCCTTCGCATATATTCTGCTTCACAGGTTGGTCATGGCTCACAATTCGGAAGAGCAGTCTGGTTTTGAAGAAGAAATGCCTCAGTTGCCTCCCTTGTCCGAATGATTGAAGTTGACTGGTGGAGCAAAAGCATCAAAGCCACCCAAGATACCGAAAAAGAAACCTGGGTCAGAATCCGAAGAAGAAGATGATGATATTCCCTCAACTCACAGTCAACCTAAGGATGAACTGGTCACATATGCTATGACTCTTTTCTCTGATGGAAATCCAAAGAAAGGTGGTCGTGGCAGAGAGAAGAATACAATGGCAGAAATGTCTGGTCCCAAAAGCTATAAAACTCCACTTGGAGTTGAAACCACAACTGAGAGAAATAACAGGCTGCAAAGGATTCACCATCTCTGGGTGAAGAAATGGTTCAACTATGAGAATGTTCGAAGGAAATATCAAATTATATTTGCATTCACTCCACCTTGGAATGACTGTATTGCTAAAAACTGCCTCGGCCCAGACGATGAAAAAGCCAGGCCACCTCCAACAGAAAATGCTCATCCTGACTCCCTCAAAACAATTGCTGATTTTCCGAAAGAACTGGAAAAGAGTGCAAAGGCCAAAGCTAAGCATGAAGCAAGGGCTACGAAGAGAAATCAACTCGAAGAGAGAAACATCACGCTGACTCAGCAAGACGTGCCTCTGCTCAAAAGGAAAGCAAGGCAAGGAAACCAGTTTCCCCTCGAGCTTCCCGAAAGAAATCTATTGCCAGAAAATCCAAGAAGGCAGCATCTGCCTCATCTGATGGATCCTCCGATGAAGATGCTCCTGAAGAAATACCCATGTATGATCAACGAGCTCTTCTAAACAAGCCATACCAAACGCCCTCACCAGTGAAAGTTTCACCCCCACTAAGTCCATCACCAAGACTTGCACCTGTTCTAGTCTCTGACAAACCTTCGGGTTCCGCCGCCCCTTCTACAAAGAAAAAGCTGCTGCCCGAAGAGAAAGCTATTGCTTCTGTCAAGAAAGCCAAAACCAGTGTTTTTCCTTCCACAGAGGAACAGAAATATGACTTCGATCTCATGACTGATGTTATTGAAAGTGCTACCTACGATGCCAAATCAGTTAATTTGAGTAGTTTGGGTCTTCCAGATGACGTTACCAGGCTGGTAACGAAACATTTCGTTGAGCTGGGAAAAATGACCGAGAAGCTAAATCAAACTGTCGGGGACAAGAAAACTCTCAAGCAAATGAGATCATAGCATCAACAATATGTTTAGTAAAAGCTTTATTTTGACTATAAGCATGAGGTTAATTAAGCATGGATTGCAACAATAAAATATAATCAATCAAAGAACAATTATCATAATTAAAGTCCTTGAAATCGAAAAGAGTGGGTTCATCGCTACTTAAAGTTTTGACCTCGGAAATCCCACTTTTATCAATTTTTCATTAAGATCTTCACCCTCCAAATTATTGGGATGCCTTCTAGCTAAAGTTGACTCATCTCCAGTCCCATCTTCATCAAGATTTATATTAAAAAACAAAGATTCAATAGGAGTCACACTAATCACTTTAATATCTTCATCATTATTGAAAGAGTCCAGTTTAGTGGCCATCTTATTTACTAAAGTAGTTTGCTTATCGGAAATTTGACCTACTAAATTTTCAATATGGGAAAATTGGGATTTAAGACCATATATTCCCTTAGTAACATCATCAAGCTCTTTATTGATATACTCCATCATAGTTTTTTTGTTTTTTAAGTTCGTTCCTAAAGAAACTATTATGCTCAAATTGTAAGGACATAAAGCCTTTTCTATTGTTTTCAATTTCCTCCAACTTTCTATAGTACGGATCAAGGCTCTTGGGTTGAGCCATAGAAGCAAGCAAGCAATCTAGCACACAAGCAAACAAAAGGCAAACGAAAAGACGAACGAAAGAAGGGCGAATAAAAAGGCAAATATTTTTGTATTTTTCTGAAAACGTTTTAGAAGTGGGGGAGAGGAAAACGAGAGGCAAATGGCAAATAATGTAAGTGCAAGAGATGAGATTTTATGATAGGGTACTTGGTAGGCTTGACGCAGAACCTCCCCGGCAACAGCGCCATAAATTCTTCCTGCTACTTCTAGAGCTTGCGTTGATTTTTCCCTTGAAAAGGAAAGGGTTATGCAGCAAACTAGAGATAACTATTTCCCTCAGTTAAGAACCAAGGTATCAATCCAGTAGGAGGCACAAGCAAGTCTGCAATATATGCACCTGCACAAACTAATGAACACTTGCACACAACGCGAAAAAGGGGTTGTCAATCCCTTCACGGTCACAACCAAAAGTGAGATCTAATAGAGATAGGTATAAAATATAAATAAAAGAGCAAACTAAAGTAAATATAAATAAAGTGCAACAAGGTATTTTTGGGTCTTTGGTTTTATAGATCTGAAAATATATGATGGAAAATAGACCCGGGGGCCATAGGTTTCACTAGAGGCTTCTCTCTTGAAGAAAACATACAACGGGTAAACAAATTACTGTTGAGCAATTGATAGAAATGTGCATAGTTATGATGATATCTAAGGCAATGATCATGAATATAGGCACCACGTCCCTGACAAGTAGACTGAAATGATTCTGCATCTACTACTATTACTCCACACATCGACCGACTCCTGCCTGCATCTAGAGTATTAAGTTCATAAGAACAGAGCAACGCTTTAGGCAAGATGACATGATGTAGAGGGATAAACTCAAGCAATATGATATAAACCCCATCTTTTTTATCCTTAATGGAAAGAATACAATATGTGCCTCGCTACCCCTTTTGTCACTAGGTGAGGACACTACAAGATTGAAGCCATCACAAAGCACCTCTCCCATTGCCAGAAAAACCAATCTAGTTGGCCAAACCAAATTGATAGATCGGAGAGAAATACAAAGCTATCTCAATCATGCGTAAAAGAGTTCAGAGAAGACTCAAATGATATTCATAGATAATCTGATCATAAATCCACAATTCATCGAATCTCAACAAACACACCGCAAAAGAAGATTACATCGAATAGATCTCCAAGAAAACCGAGGAGAACATTGTATTGAAGATCAAAGAGAGAGAAGAAGCCATATAGCTACTAGCTATGGCCCCGTAGGTCTGTGGAAAACTACTCACACATCATCGGAAGGGCAACAAGGTTGATGTAGAGGCCCTCCATGATAGAATCACCCTCCGGTGGAGTGCCCGAAAAGGCCCCAAGATGGGATCTCATGGGAATAGAAGCTTGCGGCGGCGGAAAAGTATTTTTGGTGTGCCCCCTGATGTAGGGTGAATAGTTGGGTATTTGTAGAAGTGGAATTAGGGTTGGAAGATCTACGGGGGGCCCACAAGCCCTGGAGGCATGCAGGGGGCGCCCCTACGGCTTGTGGCCTCCCCGTAGGGCTTCTGGCCTCATCTTCAAGTCTCGTGGGTTTCTTCTAGTCCAAGAAAAATCGTCATAAAGTTTTATTCCATTTGCACTCTGTTTGATATTCCTTTTCTGTAAAAGTCAAAAACAAGGAAAAAACATAAACTGGCACTGGGCACTAGGTCAATAAGTTAGTCCCACAATAATATAAAATAGCATATTAATGCATGTAAAACATCCAAAATAGATAATATAATAGCATGGAACAATAAAAAATATAGATACGTTGGAGACGTATCAAAGCCCGTTAGGAGACCACCAAAAGCTTCATTCAGTCCGCTGTTAATGGATCGTATTCTTCGTAAAACCAAGCCCACAAAGGCGCGGTGTTCCTCGATGATGGAGGAGCTACTCAATGCCTCCTCCATCACTTCCGGCCACCCAGCCATCGCTCGCTCTGTGGCCGATGGTGCTGGTGGTGGAGCCCCGGTCCCCCCTTCAGTAGAGGTCGTAATGGACTACTCCGAAGGCCTTGGGGGCTCCTAAGCCATCTTGGGGAAAAGTTCGGACTGTCCGAGCTCCCCCTCTTTGTTCACCACATGGGACCTCCCGTCCTAGTCTTCGGCGGCCGAGGTGTTAACCTCAGCCATGATATCATCACCTCCGCCCCCCCTCCCCGTGTCCGGGCCGAGAGGGGTCTTTCAGGACAACACCTCTCCAGTCTCCTTGATGACCGGAGGGGGCGTTGAGCGTGATGCGGTCCTGCTTTCCTCCAGATCGGCTTGCGGGGAGTCCCCCTCCAAGGCACGATCGGTAGGGAGGTCGCACGGCGGGCTGCAATACGAAAGACATGCACATTATTAAGTAATGAACCTTGAGGCAAATGCCCGAAGAGTCTTCAATTAGTACCTTTGGTAAGGGGCTTGACCCTGGGGTTCCTTTTAGGAACCTCTTCGGAAGCCTCAGACTCCTCGGTGGAGTCCAAGCTGTCATCGGGCATGACCACTTCGGCCCTGCATTGCTTCTTCGGTGCAGGAGGAGGCAGATCCTCCTCTGCATCATCTGACACCGCCCTCTTTCTTGTTTGGGAGGAGTCTCTCTCCACCCCATCCTCTTCCCGCTCCCCCTCATGGGCGAAGGGGGCTTGGGTTTCCCTGGACTTGGTGTCCAGAGGTCCCCTTGGGCGAAGGCCCTCTAGGGCCTCCCTCTTCTTGATCTTCTTCTTCTCCTTATTCTTCGACGCCTTGTATAGTGCCACGGTCAACATCTCCTCCAGCAGATTCATCCTGGGCCCTCGTCCAGCGGGGCCGAACAGTCGATCTTCGCGGCTTTCTCTAGCCAGCTCTGCGAATGCGGGGAAGAAAGGAGTCAAGTTCCTTGTTAAAAGGCAAATATCTGAACATAAAGGATAGAACTATGTTATCTCCCGAGGAGGGTGTGCGGCGTCGAGGATGATCTCTTCTTTCTTGTCCGGCTAGTCCTTTTGGGGCTTGAACAACACCTTCCACAACTTGTTGTGGGCGGTGCTGTAGAAGAGGAGCACGGTGGCGGGGTCCTCGGTCTTGTAGGACAACATTGGGGCAGCCAAGCGCTGGAAAGGGAGGAGGCGGCCCAGTGTTGGAGCTTAGTAGATTGGGAAAGCAATGGCGAGAGAGGAAGGGGAAAGGCGTGCAGAAAAAATGTGGTTGTTTTCCTTTTATAAGCTGCCATAATACAAAGAGTCCCTTTGCTGCGCCATAGACCTCGCCGCTTCCCGTTGTAATCGTGTTGTTATGCGCAAGTGGGGTAACCGAAATCATTAACCATATCCCTTAAAAAATGGGGCACGATCTTGTTGCGAAACGTAGCATGCAATTTCAAAAATTTCCTACGCTCACGCAAGATCTATCTAGGAGATGCATAGCAACGAGAGGGGGAGAGTGGTCCACGTACCCTCGTAGACCGAAAGCGGTAGCGTTTGATAACGCGGTTGATGTAGTCGAACTTCTTCTTGTTCCGACCTATCAAAACTACAAAAAAAACACTTCCGTGATGATACGTGTTTGTCACAGTAGGTCGCGTTTTTTGTCATGCATGTACATCCATGACGATTTTATGACCGAATCAAGATAGTCATACATGTGCTATCACAGAAGTGTTCCATGACATTACCAAAATTATCATCACGGAATTGTCCACTTCCATGACGATAAATCGCGCGCCACAGAAGTGCTTTTGTCAAGGGTGACCGACACGTGGCGTCCAATGTAACGGAACACCGTTAAGCTATCAGGTCCCGTTTTGGATCCGATAACCCGTTAACAGCTCGGACCAATGGGGATTTTCCACGTGTAAAATCATGATTGGCTGGAGGAAACACGTGTCAGCTCCCTGTTGGCACAGGTGTCACTCATCCGAAGGTCGAGATGTGCTTATGAAATGTTGACACGTGGACCGGCCCAGAAGTGGCCCATAAAGTTTAAATGGGCCGGCCCAACTAAAGGGCCACAAGATTTTGCGGTCCATAATGGACCGGCCCAGCAAAAGGCCCACGAGATTTTGCGGGCCATAATGGGGTGGCCCAGCTAAAGGCCCACCAGTTTTTGCGGGCCATAATGGGCCGGCCCAGCTAAAGGCCAGCGAGATTTTGCAGGCCATAATGGGCCGGCCCAGCTAAAGGTCCCCAAGACTTTGCGAACCATAATGGGTCGGCCCAGCTAATGGCCCACGAGATTCCGCCACCCATAATGGGTCGGCCCAGCTGATGGCCCAAAAGATTTTGATGACACTAGTAGGCTGGCCCATTAACAGGCTGTCATGTTTTGGGCCAAATGCCGGCCCATATTTGATCCAGTCCATTGACAACCTGCCATGTTCAGGGTCTAACAGAGGCCCATATGAGATCCGGCCCGTTAAAAGCCTCCCACGTTCTGGGCCAAATTACGGCCCAGACCAGGTCTGGCCCTTTGAGAGGCTTTGGGCTAAATTATGGCCCATATCAGATTCGGCCCGTCAACTGGACGCTATGCTTTTGGGCCCACTTGATAAAGATCCATTTAGTTATTCGGCATGATATTAGTTTCGGCCTGTTAAAGGCCCGTTTAACATTTCGGCCCTATATATATTTCGGCTTATTAAAAGCCCGTCATATAGTTGGGCCTAACTACGGCCCCGTTTGCATCCGGCCTGCTCACAGCCGATAATCCAATTGGGCCAAACAAGGATCGAGACAATTATGGCCTGTTATAAGCCCATGATTTGATTGGCACAATCATGGTCCGGGGTCTATTTCGGCCTGCTGCCGGCCCGTGAGCTGTTCGGCACGTTTCAAGCCCAACCTACTTTTCGGCCTCCTAAAAGCCCATTGAGTTTTCCTGGGAAAATAGGGCCGGCGGTTTACTCGTCCTATTAAAGGCCCGAATCTACTAGTGGGCCAGTTTACATTTAGGCATGTTAACGGACCATGATGACGGGGCCCATGATGCGGATCATACATAGTGATTTGCATGACGGCCCGATTATGTATCATAATTTTACGGTTTGGCCGGTTTACTGCAAAGACAGGATATATATACAGTAAAATAGCTGCAGCATCGTGAATAAGAAAAAACCTAGACTATACAATAAAGAAATTACGGCATATTACATCCACTAGGCATCAAAGTTCGCCACTATGATAATAAAGCACAAGCAGACAGTAGATTACATACACTGGGCATCAAAGATCGCCACCAGTGCAATTAAACATGCCGAAAAAATAATATACAAAATGGACAACACTTCAATAGAGTTCAAGAAAGGTTAGCCCTGCTCGGAAGCTGCAGGGCAAGCAACTGAGCAAGCTGATGAGGCTGCACTTGTTTGACACTTATATCCTCCTCACTCTGAAAGATAAACAAGCAGACAGATGACAGGTTTTGCACATATAGGTATCAGTGCTGACAATTCATCACATTTTTTACTGACGAATAAAGTGACACAGTTTAAAGTAGCATTAACACAATATGGTATTGTTCAGGTCAAGACATGGCAGGAAAAGACATTGTGAAGGAGTTGGCAGCTTCACGACACCACTGGATTACAGATCAAGAACTCATAAGTATCAATGGTAAATGTGTTGTCAATTTACCCATTTCAGATTGGCAAAATAAGATCACTTGCTCTGTATAGTTTAATTTACATGGCATGAAGAAGGAACTTGGTTGTACAACTGAAAACTTGAATTGAGAAGGACAAACTTTTGTTTATGAACTAGATAATAAACTTTAAACATGCAATTTGATGCAAACACCAAAAATAAACATCTGTTGCAGTCATGCCTAACCAAATAAAGTTTGAAGTCTTGAGAAGGACAAACTTACATTATTGGTGAAGGCAGGCTCTAAAAAGCCCTTGTCCATTCTGATGGGGGGGGCGCAATTCAAGAATTTTACCTCAGAATCTTCTTCATAAGCATTGCCATTATTCTACATTTTGTTAAGAGTAAATATAGATGTGACAATATAAGAAAAATTGGAGAATATTTAAAATAAGATGAAGAGTGATGCTACATAACCAAGTAGCTATAAATGTAAGTACAACGATACAGGCAAAAGGTACAGCCAAGAGCAATGCAGAGCTAAACTTCTTCAGTACCATCGGTGTTATCCAACCTTATGGTAAGAGTAAATATAGATCTGATGTGTAGAAAATGGAGGGCAAAGGAAAATAAGCTGCATAGTGATGGTACATGAACAACTACCTGTCAATATAAGTACACTGATAAAGGACAACAGGTAATTACAAGAACAATGCAGAGCTAAAAAAATTCATTGGCATTGGATATATTCTACACTAATGTAACCATTCATATAAATCAGATAATTTTGAGCGAACAATTGATAAGCAAGCTATCATGCATACTGCTGTCACATAATGAACCAGATATGTATGCAAGTACAGTGATACAGGACAACAGGTACTAACAAGAGCAAAGGAGCCGGCAACATATTTGCGATATCCTGTCATTCTTTTCAAAATGGAATTCTTTTTCGAGCAGATTTCCTGCAAAAAAGATCCGTAAGGCACATGCGGAAAAGTAGAAGTTCAAATTGTCATGCGATATCATAGACAGTACCTTATCCTCGGAACGAGACCAGTGCATAACGAGCTTTTTCCATTCAATGTCTTCTAAATTTAGCACAGGAGACTTCACCGGAAATTCGTTTATAGACTTGCCATCAAAGTGTGATTTCCTCAGGTAACACCGATACTGCTGCAATGCTTCCGTGAAAAGCGCAAGCAAGCTTTGCTCGTCATGACCATCCAGATTGACCCTTGCCTACTTACAACAATGCAATGTATATCATTGATGTGTTCAATCAGCAGAAAAACAGGAAAATAATCACCATGAATAATAGCACTTACATGTAAGTGGGACAGGAGGATGTGAAAATGGTGTTTGTCTTCACTATAATCTTCCCATGATGGGAATATATGCACGTAGTCCCTAACAACACTGAAAGCATTGTCTTTTAAACTAGGAATAACTGGAATGGGGTTCCAATCTGCAGGAATTGGCCGTCTCGGGATAGGTCTTCGGCCGGTGGACTTGCTGTACTTTTTGCTGGAGTGGGATTTTTCTGTGGTACGGCTGGTGCTATGGCAACTGAAATCGGCATACCTTTTGTTGGAGTGCAGGTCCTGTGTGGTGGGGCTAGTGGTGTGGCCAGTGAAGTATGGGTACAGTTTGCTGGAGTCGGTCCTACGTTTTGTGTCACTAGTTGTACGGCCAATATAAGTGGGGTGCTGTCTGATTTCTCCGGCACAACCACGTTTTTCAAATACTTTGCTGGTGCTCCTTCACGTTCGGCAATCACCCTCTTCCTTTTTTATGTCTGATGCACAAGAATAACATTTGAGTGAAAAAACATGGTATGATGACAGATGGAATATGTATTGATAATGGATGGGCATGGCATCTCGACATATATGATGAGTAAATTAAGCAGATGGCGATGCAACAAAGTAGAAGAAATGCAAGACAACGTATGCAAGATACGTGCAATCAATAAAGCCTTGCCAAATTATAATAGGCACCTTGATGGGTGAACATGACAGGCCATCTGCCTTTGACTCCTCGAGGTTAGAATAGTCACTAGGATCACATTCTGAACAAGAATCTACATGGGGGGAGCGTATGAGTTTCATTGCATCCAGAATGACACTCAATGCCTTGGTGCCAATTTTGTAAGTCATTGCAGTGTTCCACAATATTCTTCTGATGCGCGGATTCTGATATTCACTTTGTAATTACGTATAATATCCGAGAACCATGAAAACATAAATAGTTGTGAGATTATCTTTGTAATGTAGATGATATTCTAATATAGGGGTGCCCTGTAAACACTTGTGTGCTATCACCGATTACGATGAGAGAGCTCATGTGTGCTGTAATATGGTGCGTGCATTTATATAATCTAGCACAAGTACACAAAAAATAGGCTCCAGAAGTAAGGATAGTTGGCAGATGATAGGTTCATACTGTATAGAGAGTTTATTCCCAAACCATGATAACAAGAGCACACAACAACTAGGCAGATCATAGTGTACATAACAGGGGTACACCATAACCACAATATATAAATCGGGAAAGTGGAACTGGCTTCAAAATATGGTGTTGTATTGCCGCTAGTAATTGAAAGCCTATCGATCACGTACAGGCCAGCTCTATCAGCTGTTGACTGCAGATGTCCCTGCGCCCCTTCCTGACAAGGAACATACTGTACGTACTAAATAAAGAATAGACAAAGAGGAACATGTTAAAGAACAGAAGAGGAATCATATTCTTGAGGTTCTGCTTCAATTGCATACAATGTTGTTTCCTACTCATGATGAATCACAGCACCCAAAGAAATGCAATTCCATGTTGTCTCTCTATATGTGGCAATTTTGAACAAGAGTCATTAGGATCATATTCTGAACGAGAGTCGACAAGTGGGGAGCGTATGAGTTTCATTGCATCCAGAATGGCACTCAATGCCTTCATGCCAATTTTTGTAAGTCATTGCAGTGTTTAGCTACAAGACTGGACTGCTGCTAGTGCGACACAAAGCAGCTACATAGATCATAGTGTAGATATAACGGGTGTCTGCGTTCTGGGAACGTGGGTCCCCAGTCTTGCCTGCCGCGGCGTGGCTCAAGTGGTGGCCCAGTACGGCCCGTCTACATCCACCCAAGCTCAAGACCCTCGCGAGGGGCCAAGCCTCACGGGCGGACGACGCAAGGCTTCCTCAAGGGCGGCCTTACCAGGCAGGCTCGCGAGGAGGCGGAGAGATCAAGGAAGGGGTACCTCGCGAGGTGCTCATGATGCAAGCCATGACGATCGAGACCAGGCGGGCGCCAGGCGGGCGACAGCCTGCGCAGTGTCCTTGTTTCCTCTTTGGTGCAAAGGGGGCAAGTGCAGGCGCAGAGTACCGAGGCATCAAGCAAAGGTTACCATATCGGTGCAATGAGACCAAGACCAGCAGAGCGGCAGGACGGAGGTCACCGTGGAGCCCAAGACGGCGTCATCGCCAGTGCCTTTGGCAGTTGAAGACCAACTTTAGTCAGGATAACTTGTACTAGTTGTTCCCCTTCAAAATGGCCGTTGTTGGCTCCCTTCCCGCTTAATATTTGGGAAGAGGACCAGGGCCTCTATATATAGAGATAGCCACCACCACAGTAGGGATCATCTCTTCTAGAGCTGATCGAACCCATCCCAAGTAGAACACCACACTAGCTCAAGAACACCCCTCGCGAGGCTGTTCTTCCTCTGTATTGTTCATCATCAGCCCTAGAGGCAATCCACCACACCACACACAGAGTAGGGTATTACACCCCAACGGTGGCCCGAACTAGTATAAACCTTGTGTCCCTTGTGTTGTTCATCGTGTAGCTTAGATTTGCGACGAGGCTTGGGGGCGTGAATCGGTAGGGAGAAGATCTTCGTGCGCACCTCACACTTCGAACCTTAAGGGTTTTGCCGGAACCCGATATCCGACATTTGGCGCGCCAGTAGGGGTGCACCGAAATCATCTTTCTGCCGACCCGCGTCCCATTGCTTCGTCGCGTCCATGTCCGGTGAACCGATGACCAACGCCGACCGCTGGGCAGCATGGCATGCTCACACCGCGCCGCCTGCCCAAGGTGACCTCAACCCCGCGTCTCAGGCAGCCCGCGCTCCGCAGAACGCTGCAGGGCACGGGCGACGCGGTCAAGCGCCACCTGCCCTCACCCCTCGGCAGGTGCGATCAGCAGCAAGGGCCTCAAACCATGCCACGGCCACAGCGCCGCACACTCGACGGGAGCAGGCGAACATGAGGGCCGCGCTTACGATGGCATGAGAGCTGCTACGGTGCAGGCTGCAAGAAAGCGCCCATGACATGCTGCTGGAGCGCGTCGCCGAGCTCCTTGAAGTTGAATTTGTGCTTGCGTATGCGGGGGAGGGGCGCCTTGTCTTATTCGCGTGATTTCTCGTATTCCGGTTTCTGCCCAAGTTGGAATTCGCACTAGCAGCCCCCCCTCGCGAGCCACTCGCGGGCGAGGCTGGGTTTGGCACCCTCGCGCATGCCGTCCTGCGGCTAGCGCTCGCTCTCGCGAGACCCTCAACAAATGGCCAACAGGTCCCAAGGACCCTCGGATAATCACCACAAGCCTACTCAAGGCTCGCTCAGGATAAAGGTAAGTCATAGCAACTAACCTATCGCAGGGCCAATAACATCATACAGGCGTCCATTTGGCGCCGTCCTTAACAAAGTGTGGACAGTGATCCTTTTTTACATGAGGGGCTTCCCCTCCCAAAATGCTCTTACAACCCTTAGGGCCACGCCCGAGCTTTTTCCGTGCAGGATAAACAGCAGGGGGCGCAGAATCAATCAGACATGTCGCTCACAACTTCCTCTTGATCGCCTCCGGAAGCATCGCTGGCGCCACTGTCGCTAGTGCTGGCTTCACCATCGCCGTCGTTGGCACCATCTTCGCCGCCGTTCACCACGTCACCTTCATCCGCAGCAACTACCACCCCGTCATCATCAGAGGTGAAGGCCCGGACAAGTGCATCCATGTTGTCCACCACCCACCGCGCCAGGACGCCTCGAATGGCCACGGGCATCGGAGCAGTGACAGCGTCGAAGTCAAAGTGAGGATCCCTATCCTGAAGGTGGCTGAAGACACGGGAGAACACACGCGCGAGCAGGCTGCGGCTCCTCTCCTCGACAAGTAGGCGAGCCCTCTCAGAGCGATTCTCCAAATGCGTCACCACGTCAGTGAAGAACTAGATATTGCCGGCGTAGTTGGTAACATGAGGTTGCTCAGCGGTCGCGTCGCAGATATTGCCCAGGGCCGTGTTGGCCTTTTCCCTGAGCGTTCGGAGCATGGGGCCATGCATGTGCTCCAGCGTCTGCCGCTGGCGAATCTCATCTTCGTTCCGCCGCGCAAAGGACTCGGCGTCATCCACCCTCCGTTGAAAGAGAAGCAGCTCGGCACGGGAGCAGGCCAACTCAGCCTGCGCTGCAACTAGGGCGGCTGCGGTGGTCTCCGCGCGCTGCGTCGCTTCAGCCAGCTTGGTCCTGAGAGCGGCAGTCCTGCCCACGGCCTCGACTTTAATCAGCTCCAACTTCTCGTCGTACTCGCGCACAAGACCCGCGTGAACTTTCGCCACGCGGCAGTCGATCTCTTCTTGGATTCAGGCCTCCCGCGCGCCAACGTCGTCCTCCGCCTAGGTAACCTGGCGTTCCCTCGTCTCCAACCGATCAAGATCGAGGTTGCGCTCGGAAGCCTCCAGCGTTAGCGCTTCCTCGCACTTCCGGAGATCCTCCTCTTAGATAGGCGTCCCCTTCAGCGACGCAAGGGTGGCTTGGCGCAACTCCACTTGCCGCTCCAGGCTTGGCACTCCCACGCATGCTTCTCCGCGATCTCGCGTCGACGGTCTGCCTCCTGAGCCTCCTGAATGGCTCGGGAGCAGGCCTTTCATGAGGCCGCGAGAGATGCTTCGGCCTTGGCGTTGTCAAGATCATGCTGATGATGCGCAAGGGATATGGCCACCTTCAGCTTGCGCTGCTTCTCAGCCAGCCACGGGCCTTCGGCTTCAAGACGCGCGTCCACGTCCGCGAGCTCTCCACCGAGCTGGCCCATCGCGTCCGTCGCCTTCCGGAGAAACTCTTGGCGGATGGCGCTGCGCTCCCGCGCACGCTTGAGCATGTCTTTGATATCGTCCTCTGCCGTCGGCGTTCGTGGAGGGCCCTGAGGTGGTCCGCCCCCCTCCCGACAAGGAGCTGGGGGCTGGCGCCCCCACAATCACCGGACGGGCCCCGTGAGGGACCCAGCCCGATGCTGATCCATCCCCAGAAGAAGAGCGGAAGATCAACTTCAACCATTCGTCGTCCACGATCAGAGAAGGGGCCCAGGGCAAGCTGATCACGTCCCAGGCCAGGTCGCGAAGGAAAGGTGGCGAGGACACGGGCTCGAGGCACCATGCGGGCCGGCTTGCCTCTCCGGACGAATCCGCGTCATGGGCGGCACGCAAGCTCGGGGCGCTCAAGGCCAGCGATGGAGGAGAGGCCTGAGGAGGTGGCTTATTAGTTGGCTCCGCAGGTTTGGCAGGAGGGATCCTGAAGGGCCACGGTCAGCAAAGGGAACAACGAACGAGGAATTACAAGAAGGAGGGACTTACTCATCCATGGCGAAGTACTTCCTATACTTCAGCGGCCGGCAGGGGCGCTCGCTGCCCCTCGAAGACTCCTTCCTCTTGCGGAGGGTGTCGAAGTCTATGCGGAACCGACCCAAGCTCTCGACATGAGGGGCGGCGCGTGGCGTGGACGAAGAAGCACGAAGGTGACCTGCCTCAGGGGCACCAGGCTGGGAGGGGCGATCAGGCGCCACCTCTTGGTGGCCTGCCGAGGTCTCGAGGGTTTCGGCCTCAGGAGCCGGAGGTTGCGTCCCCTCATCAACGACCGCCTCAGGACGGGTTTCACAAGTTCCGGAGGATGACGCCTCGGGAGCCCCACGCGACATCAGCATCTCGACACCGGATCCCCCAGTCTCCGGCGATGCTTGCCTCCCTGCACCACTCCTGAGGCAAGATCAATGTGGGCGACGGGGAGAGGAGCCACGACGACGGGATTTTCACGGAGCCCCACGGGGTCGGCCGGGCGCCACCCCCATTCATCAAAGTGGGGCATCTACCTCGCGAACTCGGCCCTGCCCGAGCAAAGATAGAAGAGGCCGCCCCCGTGCCGGATGTCACCCGGAGAGGGGTCGCTAGTGAACACCTCCAGCACCTTCTTCAGTGTCTCAGGCGCAAGATCCTCCTCCTGAAGCCTCATGCGGTCCTTATACCTAGTCAGGGTCCACATCGGTCGGGAGTGGCGCTGGAGAGGAGCGATGCGACACTGGAGGAACTCCTTCACCACTTGGGGCGCCATCACTTCAAGCGTCCTCAACCTCTCGAATCGGCGCCAGACGAAGGTGAGCTGGAGGCTCGCGAGCTTCTCGTGGCTCCAGCCTAGACTGGGGATAGCAGGCAATGTCGGATGCGCGAGAAGGGGGCTGGGCACCCCGACATCCACGTACAGCCACCGCGTCCGGAACCCGCTAATGGAAGGTGGAAGGCCAAAATCAATCCCCGAGGCGGCCGTCTCTGGCACGTCCTGGAAGCTCACACACCCCAAGCATTGCAGTGGGTCGGTCAGGCGCAAGGAGAAGAAGTGGCGCAAGAGGGCAATGGAAGGGGCAATGCCCACCATGGCTTCACAGACGAAGGCAAAGACAGCATGAAGAGTAATGGATTGAGGATCGAGATGCATCATATGGATCTGGTAATGGGAAAGCACCGCATTGAAGAAAGTAGAGAAAGGGGGAACCAGGCCAGCCCACAGAGCGTCGGCGAAGAATCGAACCTCCGTGACGATCCTGTCAAAGGAGGCATGGGACGCAGGCCAAGCCGTCGTCCTTCCGCACTCGTTAAAGCTGGAGGCGAGGGCGGAGCGGACCCTCTCCAGGGCTTCCGGATTGAGTATTCAGCGACCGGCCAACGGCGGGCGCGATTGCCGGAGGCGAGCTAGCCGAGGGCGCGGGCTTCTTCCCTTTCTGCCTTTTTGTTGGCGCCATGGCAATGGAAGGGGGTAGAGCTTAGATCAGATTGGAGGTGGAAGCGGAGGCTCAAGTAAGAAAGGGAAACAGGAAGCTCGCGGGCAGCAACGAGGGAATAATAGTGTGAAAGTTTCATGGCCGCCTAGCGAGGCAAATATTGGGGGAGCGTGGGGAAGCGGAGACGCCCACGTCCAATCATCCGCCACGCGGCGACCAAGGCCGCAGGCTGTTGGGGCCCGCGGCGCTCCGCATTTGCCCTTTGGCTTCGCTCCTAAGCCAAGTCCGAGCGCGCCTTGGGCCCGGGGGCTACTGTCGGCGTTCTGGAAACGGGGGTCCCCAGACTTGCCTGCCTGCGGCCTGCGGCGTGGCTCAAGGGGTGGCCCATTACGGCCCGTCTACATCCACCCAAGCTCAAGACCCTCGCGGGGCAGACGATGCAAGGCTTCCTCAGGGGCGGCCTCACCAGGCAGGCTCGCGAGGAGGCGGAAAGATCAAGGCAGGGGTACCTCGTGAGGTGCTCGACGCAAGCCATGACGATCGAGACCAGGCGGGCGCCAGGCGGGCGCCAGCCTGCGCAGTGTACTCGTTTCCTCTTTCGTGCAAAGGGGGCAAGCGCAGGCGCGGAGTACCGAGACATCAAGCAAAGGTTACCACGTCGGTGCAACGAGACCAAGACCAGCAGAGCGGCAGGACGGAGGTCACCGTGGAGCCCAAAGGCAGGCGTCATCGCCCGGTGCCTTTGGCACTTGAAGACCAACTTTAGTCAGGATAACTTGTACTAGTTGTTCCCCTTCAAAATGGCCGTTGTTGGCTCCCTTCCCGCTCAATATTTGGGAAGAGGACCAGGGCCTCTATATATAGAGATAGCCACCACCACAGTAGGGATCATCTCATCTAGAGCTGATCGAACCCATCCCAAGTAGAACACCACACCAGCTCAAGAATACCCCTCGCGAGGTTGTTCTTCCTCTGTACTATTCATCATCAACCCCAGAGGCAATCCACCACACCACACACTAGAGTAGGGTATTACACCACAACGGTGGCCCGAACTAGTATAAACCTTTCGTCCCTTGCGTTGTTCATCGTGTAGCTTAGATTCACGATGAGGCTCGGGGGCGTGGATCGGCAGGGAGAAGATCTTCGTGCACACTCTAGAGTTCGAACCTTAAGTGTTTTGCCGGAACCCGATATCCGACAACGGGAAAACCTTAAGCATCAGAATAAAATTAGCAAAGTGGAACTTGCTGGAATATATGTGCTAGTATTGCCGGTACGGCTAGAAAGGCTTCGGATACCAGCTCTCTTCAAGTGAAGGCGCGATATTGTTAATATCAGTGTAACTCTCAAAGGCGACACAGGTCCCCGTATTTCCTTGCTATTCTTATAGGAGTCAAGTGGGCAGGCCACTACAAATCCTATTCCTAAGTTTACAAAATCCTACGAATCAAAGAGGCTCAAAGTGTCCATCACAATCGACCGTATAGACCTCTACACTGCAAATGTCCCTGCTCATCTTCAGTACAAGGAACATATTGTACTACTATCATACTCCCTCCGTTCCAAAATATAAGTCTTGGTAGAGATTTCCACTCTGGATCACATACAGATGTATCCAGATACATTTGAGAGTGTAGATTCACTCATTTTGCTCCATATGTAGTCCATCGTGGAACCTATACAAAGACTTGTATTTAGGAATGGAGAGAGTACATATTAAAGAAGAACGGAAGAGGAACATGGTAAAGAAGAGCAAGCAGATTTTGGATAATAAAATGTTGGTTGCACAGTGCCCACACATGATGAACTAGAGCGCATTAAGAATGCAACTCCCAGCTGTCTCTCGACCATTTCAGGCGGTTGGATGAAGATCCTACATCTCCTAACCCTTCTTCTTCCTCGTCTCTGATTCTTCCCATACAGAACAACGCACGGGCCGCTGGCCGGACCACCGCCCCCCACCGCCTGTGTTCCTCCGCCACCCCCACCTCCCACCCCCGCCCCCACCCGCGTCGAGTTTTCTTCGTTCTGGGAGGCCCCACAACCACCCGAGCCCCTTCGTTCGCATCGGCGAACTTCGGCGAGCTCTGAAAAATCGACTGACCTAATTTTGAAAATTAGTCTACTGTGATTTAGCTAGTGTGGAATATAAAAGGGGAAAACCATAAGCATTGGGAGTATAGTGTTGAGCATGCCATGGCGGATCTGAAGGTGCAAACCGGACAAAGGCAACTTCGCAACCAAGACAAGAAATCAGAGTAAAGCAGTGGCGATCTATTTTCTTGCTGCGATAAATAAGTTGAGCAGATACGAAAGAGTACCACCTCTGGTGCGGCGCCGTGTATGCATCTGCTGAGAATTTGACGGTGCTGCGGTAGCGATGGCTGTCGGCGGCGTGGAAGCAGATCTAGGAGGGTAGACGGTGGCGGCGGGGCGCGGAGGACGAGACGGTCATAGGAGCGGCTCCGGCAAGGTGGATGATGGCGGGGATGAAGCGAGAGGACTGGATGTAAGGATCCACATCCGAAGCCGTGGATGAGAGAGATCGATCTCTTGTAATGGACGGAGGCGTCAGGGTATCAGCTTCGGCATGGTGTAGGAGGACGGCGGTGGATGGGTGGTGGACGGCGGCGGACGAAGGATGCTGGGGTGGAGAGGGTGTTTTGGCGCCCACGGAGTACGAATGGGGAAAATGGAGGTAGAGAGGAAGGGGGGAACCATGTATTCAGGGCGCGCTTGTCTCAAATGCGAGGAAATTTACAAACTTAGCCGCCGTTTCAAATTTCCTACATCACAACAATATTATTCGGTTGGGGATAGGACGGTAATCTCGCATACACCAAATATTTGCCGACGATAGTTTGTTTTTGGCGCCCACCATGTATGAATATGAATCGGGGAGGGAGTCGATTTCGGCCAAGGATACACTGTGTTTTGGCGCCCATCGTGTATGAATCCGGGTGAGAGGCGGTTACGTCACGTTTGGGTGAAATTACAAACCTACCCCTATCGAAACCTATAGAAATCCAGCAGATAGGCTTTGTGTGGCAGGGATAGGCAGTAGTAATTTCCATCTTGCAGATTTTAATTTCGGGCGGTTACTGCGACTTTCGCCGCTTCGTTCAAATTTTGCAGAGTGCACGTTTACCGTGCCAACTCAATTCGAGTCCCGTTTGTATTCTATTTTTTTCAGGCGGGATCCATTTTCAATTTGGAATTAAATTCTATATACATCCATTTTTTATATATACTTTCAAAAGCACAACACCATTTATACATAAATATTGTTTACAAATGGCATGATCTCAGATTCATTAGGTTGTATCCATCAATTTGGATTTTCAAATATTTGAAACCACTTTATGTTGAAATCCAATGTGTGCATTCCTCGCTAACTGTGTCCAATTAATGTGTGTTTCATGCGTTTCTTTACTTCTCAAACATGTATAATGTGTTTCACACACGCAACCTATAGTGTAATCCCGTTTAGGCATTAATTGCATATAAACCATGCATTCTTTGTAATTAAAGAATCTATGGATCACCAATATTGATAAACTATATAACATTACACGTGTGCTCAAATTCAAATGAATATGCATGTTTGATACACCAATTTGCATTATGATATTATCGATGTCGTGATCTCCAGTTTAAATATTTGAATCCCCTTTAATCCAGATATTCGTCTCATATAGCTATCACTTATGCTTATATAGGACTATCTCTCTGGGCCTATATGCGTTCATCGTCTCTCGGGTATCTCTCGTGCTACCTATATGTCGACAATGATCTTTTATCTTCCTAACACACTGACGGTACTCTCTCCCTCGACCTTCATCACTCTATCTCTCTCTAAGTATATCCCGCTCCCTGCTATGTGTCTCTAACTATGATTCTCCATGTGGAATCTCTTTCTCTCACACAAACACAAAACTTTGTCTCCCGGGGTCTCATTTCTCTCTACTATTCCCATGTGTGCCACTCACACACCCCTCATACAGAGATGTCTTTCACTCCTTAGATGAGAACCTACGACTCTTCCTCTTAAATATCTCTTTCTCACACACTAACACAAACTCTGTCTCCTAGGGTCTCATATTTCTCCACTGTTCTCTTATATGTCGCTCACACACACTCTCTCTCTCTCCCTAGAGATATCTTGCATTGCCTCATATGTCTCTCTAGCTATCACTCTCGTGTGAAATATCTTTCTCTCTCGCAGACACAAAACTCCGTCTCTCGGGATCTCATTTCTCTCTGATATCTGTTTGTATGTGACTCACATGCACTCTCTCTCTATCTCTCTCACCCCCTCACACATAACTCAGCCTTCTGATCCACTCGACTCCTATCTCTAACGCACAGTAGCTAGCATCTTTATCTTTCTATTTATCTGTTTCTCCATCAACCTTCTTTCTCGCCCTCACTCTTGCTTCCTATCACGCACACTACATATGTTTCTCTCTACATGAAGTCAAGTGCCCTCTTTTTATATTTCTCTCACACACACATATATAGCTTCACCCTCTGAACCACCCGACGGTCATCTTAACACTCAAACTAGCGGATGTCCCTCTAGCTAGCATCTCCATCTCTGTATCTGTTTGTAGTTTCTCCATCAACATTTCTTTCTCGCACGGAGTATTGCTTACCCACACTATATATGTCTCTCCATACATATTGCATTTATAGGTTGATCACTTTTGTACAATCGTTGTGCCCCACTCCCTCTGCTCGCCATAGATGCATGCTCCAGCCCACGCCACTATCTCTTAAAGACAAAAACACATGCTCAATTGTTGGTCCTTCTTCCCTGCATTCTCACATGCATGCATATTGTCATACCGACCCGTCTCTCCCATGTCGTTGATCTTATGACTTATGTCTTCTTTCTTTTATCTCGATCATGCTTGGCCTTTACACACACACACACACATCCCACGTATACATGTATACCTCTCACACATGCACGTTCAAGGTCTCTATGTCTCCATACGTAGTTACTTACCCTCAACCCTAATGCCACATCGAATCGTTCTCCTCTTGTGTGCACATAACTTCCGCCTGGATGGGTAAAACACACACTCACACTTAACAATCCCCTTCTAGCTACCCCCCTCTCACTCTTCCCCTATATCCCGGAAACCAATAAGACCATCCATTTGTTTAGTTACCGCCTACATGCACCATCGATATATAGTAGTCTTCCTTGGTGTCTCTTGAACAAACACGTTCTCTCGATGTCGACTCCTCTTACATGCGCACACCTTCTCTTCCCTCTCTACGGGTATTTTCTCTCTCGCACCCCATCGTTGGTGGCCTCTGCCATACACATCACCTCTCTATGATGAAGCCATGCACACATAAATTACATCCGCCACCGAGGACCCCGCGACACACACACACACACACACACACACACACACACACACAAACACACACACACACACACGCACACCCACCCACCCACCCACCCCACACACACACACTAAGACTCCATCTCTCTCTCTCATACACACACACACAAACACACACACGCACACGCACGCACGCACGCACACCCACCCACCAACCCCCCCCCCCACACACACACACTAAGACTCCATCTCTCTCTCTCTCACACACACACACTAAGACTCCATCTATCTCTCTCTCTCTCTCTCTCTCTCACACACACACACACACACACACACACACCCCACACACACACTAAGGCTCCATCTCACACACACATGCTCTAGGCGGAGCATTTGTTACTACCACCCTTCATCCAACCTTACCCGTATGATAAACAATCACCTTAATCTACTTGTATAACATGGACAAATTCCACTTTACTTTAGCAGTCAGCAAACTTATCATCCGTGCCCTTATAAAAAACGAGTTGGCGATGATGGTGTGCCTGCCATCTTGTAATATAGACCATTTGATCTATATCTGACGGATAGAAAGCAAACTATGATAATTTTACAAAAGATACCCGCACCTCTCTCCACATCCTTATCTCCCACAACCTCATTGCTCAGCAATTAAAAAGGTAAGTCTCTGGAACAATCTAGCATGGTGGCCGCTGCGGCCTGCCGGCGCCGTCCATCCCCATGCCTCCGCCCATTCCGACCACCAGTCACCACCACGCTCCACTCCTCCTCACCTTATCTCTCATCTTTCATTTTTTATGACATTATCAAGATACCAGTTTTCCGATAAAATTCTCGAGATATCATTAGTTTTTACACATGGGATTACTCCTGCATGGGTCAATCACAATAGGTGTTTTGTAAAAAAAGGCATATTGATGTTCCATGCAATGCATGAGCATCTTGCTTGTAATTATATAACGCAAATCATGAGCAGGAAGTGACATTTTTTTACACAACCACGTTAACATGGCCACATAAATCACTAGCTAAAGTAAATAGCATTTTACTTATATCCCGATGCAAAAGGTTGATCCGAAGAGTAGAGTCGCACACACGCACTCTGTCTCTCAGAATCTCTCTGTCACACACACACCAGTTACGTGACGCCCACTTAAGCAGACACGTATGTTACAATTTGTGCACCCGCGGGTACACGTGATGCTGCACATTTATTTAAGCCGGAAGGCGAACCCAAACAGTAGCTGCATTCATACCCCTCCCGCTGTCTCTTCTCTGGTCGTCGTCGCCCGGTAGCCATGGCCCGGCCGAAGGTAACAACATACGCCATACTCCCGCCGGAGCGGCGCTTTAATATGGAAATTTTAATGCTCATGCATGCATCTTTTTGTGCTAGCACTCCTATATAAGGGTTGACCGTCGCTTCCCGCAGACGTGCGCGAGCGGTGGAAGAGGAAGGAGAAGGGAAGCGGGCTGTGCAGTAACGTTTTTTCCCGCAATTTCTTAGGAAACTGAGTGCAATAATTGAGTAGTTTTGCAAACTACCATTACTACACCTGAAACGGTTCAAAACCTATACTCCCTTGCCAGCGCGCGCTTCCCACGTGAAACGGTCAGCATCGCCAGGCGTCGATGCCGCATTAATGCCCGGAAAGCGGAGGCGACCTCTCACTAGCGCCCGGCTTTGAAGTGGCACGACGTCAGAGAGCGCCGCTTCGGTGCACGCGATCGCCTCCGTCGAGGCGGCCATAGGCCCTGTTTGGATCCATGGGCTAGAGTTAGTTTGAGCTAGTTGGGGCTCAAATAGCCCTAAAGTATCCAAGCATGGGGGTTTAAATTGGAGCAAGTTGCACCGAACCCACCAAAAAAAACTGTCCCACCCAAGAGGTGCTAACTGGAGACAGTTCTCATTGGGACCACTGAAAAATCACTTTTCTCTCTCCATCAAGTGCATTTATTGTCAATCTTACCCTGTCACCCAAACACCTCTTTGGCTACAGTTAGTTCAAGGTTAGTCATGAGTTAGTCTAACATCTAGCTAAGTTAGAGTATCAAACAGGAGCAGTATAGGACATGCAAGTTGCTCAAAGCATACAACAAATTAAATGCGTGAAAGTATTTTTTTCTTTTTGAAAACGGAACGTGAAAGGAATTTTTTTAGAATGCTCTTGGCATGTCACTAACATGTCATGAGTTAACCGACCTCAATAGATGGCAAAATTGCCAACCTGCCGCACTTTGAGAGAGACGAGGAGGGAGAAGCGATACAGGCTGCTGGATTACTAGAGATAGGTGTCGCACGGAAGCCATGAAATATGGTGATAGCGTGGGTTAGCCATGTAGTACTAGTATGATGTAACTACATGGGCTGCCGTGTTTCGTACTCTTCTAGTCCACTGTGGAGATGATTGGTTGATTTTATATCGCTGAATAATATTAAATATTATGAGTGCAGACGCTCCACCACGAGGTTCCTTGCTCCTTCTCGGTCGTCGGGAATCTATGTTCTTCCACTCTATTTTTTACGTGAGCTTTGTTCATCCTTTTGCCAACACGCGAGACATCTAGCATCAAGGTGCACGTGTTATGCAAGGATCGTTCCATCTATATGAAGAACACGTGGAATTTGGAACTCTGAGATGAACATGTACCCGTGGAGTGGGACGTCTGAACCTGAGTAATGTAGCGATGAAGTGAAGTAGGAAGGCACAAATGGTATGAACATGTGTGGCATATAGGGTGTGTTTGGTTGCGTTCTCGTCTCAAAGATAGTTGTTCCCTCTTCATGCATGCTCAACTCAACACCCCTCTTCATGCATGCTCTCTTCATGCATGCTTCTAGTGTATTTGTGCTAAACTAGTGTGGACTTATGCACCCTCCATACACTCTACCAAACACCCAAAAGTGGTTCGAGAAGGGAACTCTTGGGCGGCATTTGTCTCTTACTACGTACTACCACTAAATGTTGTACGTGCAATACATGGTGATGTTGTGGAGTATGTGCCTAAGTACTTTACTACTACTATATTAGTTGGAGGCACATATTAAATTTTATATTTGTTTACGTGTATGCCCCGAGACCTTCCAACTAGACATGTCTTTCTCTCCAGGTTGCACTTTGTATCGTTCATACCACGAACTACTACTACGTGTGGTCTCCAACCCAGAAGTGGAAGAAGTGGAGACGCTCTACCACGCTGTTTTTTTTTGCGCTGGGCTCTACCACGCTGTTCATGTCCCACTCCTTTCGCTGACATGTGGGACATCCAGCACGTGCCGTGTTTGGCACTCTTCGTCTTAAGAGTTCAAACACTAGCATTCATCAGAAATAAAAAATAATTATAAATCAGTAGTGATACTATTTTTTTTGAGAACCAATCAGCAGAGATACTATACCACGCGGTTTCCTTGCTCCTCGATATTAGAAAGAATACTTCCGTTCGCCAACATGTGGGACGTCGACCATCCTGGTCCACTTGCCATGCACGCAAAACTCCAAGGGAGAGTCACCCCGGTCGTCGCGCCGCAGTAACAATGACTAATGAGCTGTCAAATCACAGGCCCACTTCCCACTTGAAGTTGCTCGGACGAAGGAACCATCATGACTTCGTTGAATTCCGCTTCTTGAAGAAAAATACTATACGAGAAGTACTGCTAGCTACAGTAGTTACTCCAACAGAGGCCTCCTTTCGTTCATAGGAAAGGAATTTTATAGGAATATGAAAATCATAGGAAGTGAGATGACATGCATCTCAATTCCTATAGAGAAAGAGATGCCATTTGATGCATAGGATAGGAATTTTTCCATTTAGTCTAGGCTAATGTACTGGTAATTTGCTCTAAAAACTATAGTAGTAACTAGTAGTACTGGTACATGCTCGTACTCATACACAAACACACACACACACTAACTAATAGTACTACTACTTCTCACATGCTGGCCAGATGCCGTCGTTCTCCTTCCTGGCTTTGTCGGCGACACCCCACCATGCTTGGATCTCCGCCGACCTCTCCGCAGCAGCGTGTGCGTCCTCTTCTTTCTTGCAGCGGCAGGCCTCTCTTTTCTTGAGTGCTTTCTGACTTTTCCGCTCCCTCTGTGTGGCTTTGGCCGCCTCTTGCTCTACCGCCCATTCGGCCTTGGCATCTTCAAATTCCTCCCACATACGTGTGAGCTCGCGAGCAGCGATGAACTCAGCACGGTGGGATGCCATCGCTTCCCTACCATTTTGTGTGCGCTCGTGGGCGGCGAGGAACTCGGCGCGACGGGATGCCATTGCTGCCTTACCGGTTAGTCTGCGGCACGGTGGCATGAACGACGCTTGGTGAGAGCTCTGTGGTGGAGTGGCCGGACAACCGTATAGTGCATTGGTTTGTCAAGAGCTCAAGGACAGAAGACGAAGGAAATTTGGATTCCCCTTCAATCCTGGTCATTTATTACCGAGTAAAGTGCATTGGAGGTCATCGAACTTGTCTTGATAGCTCACTTTGATCATTGTATACGAGATATGGTGATTATACGGTCACTGGCTCAGCGTATAGCTCCGTATTTATCTGGTTGACCAGTCAAACAGTCCGCATGCGCCTCATCAGCTCGTGTTCTTTACCTATCTATGCGGGCCTACCTGTCAATGGAGAAAGAAATACTGTAAAAACCAAAATTATGCGTATGTGGGGAATCAAACCACAGACTCGTCGTTGCAACGCACCCTCCTCAGCCAAATGAAAATGAAATACTTCGCGTCAGACACTCACGCTCACGTTGTGAAAGCATGCTAATGCATGCACGTCGCCCTCTAAATCGAAGTCCTGCTCATGGCGCGACGCAAACGGCGAGCCCATCACCTGCGCGCCCCGACGGTGCCTGACATTACTGTTTAGACGTTTGATGGAGGCCTACGCGAACGCCGAGCATGTATTCACCTGGCTCAACACCAACGGTCATACTCGGAACGACTTGCTCATGTATATGGTCCATCAAAACGATAATGTATAAAACAGCCTAGCTAGAGAGGGTACTATGGTACGGAGTATGTACTATCGTGAGCAACCGATCTTAGTGCCACTGCACTCGAGTGTGTGTCTGATCGATTCGTCCATTATTCGTAAGTTATGCATGGTTGTGTGGTGTCTATGGTGGTTGTCGGTGTCAAAACCGGCGGATCTCGGGTAGGGGGTCCCGAACTGTGCGTCTAGGCGGATGGTAATAGGAGACGAGGGACATGATGTTTTACCCAGGTTCGGGCCCTCTTGATGGAGGTAAAACCCTACGTCCTGCTTGATTAATATTGACGATGTGTATTACAAGAGTGGATCTACCACGAGATCAAGGAGGCTAAACCCTAGAAGCTAGCCTATGGTATGATTGTTGTAATGGATGTTGTGTCCTACGGACTAAAGCCCTCCGGTTTATATAGACACCGAGAGGGCTAGGGTTACACGTAGTCGGTTACAATGGTAGGAGATCTACATATCCGTATCGCCAAGCTTGCCTTCCACGCCAAGGAAAGTCCCATCCGGATACGGGACGAAGTCTTCAATCTTGTATCTTCATAGTCTTGGAGTCCGACGGACGATGATAGTCCGGCTGTCCGGACACCCCCTAGTCCAGGACTCCCTCAGTAGCCCCTGAACCTGGCTTCAATGACGATGAGTCCGGCGCGCATAATGTTCGGCATTGCAAGGTGGGTTCCTCCTCTGAATAATCCATAGAAGATTGTGAACACCTGGATAGTGTCCGGCTCTGCAAAATAAATTCCACGTTCCACCGTAGAGAGAATAATATATACACAAGTTCAATCTGCTGACGTATTTTGCGGCATGACATCACACCACTACCAAGCCTTTACTTGAATTGTTTTTTATTATACCGCCTCAGCGCGTTTAGCGAAGCGGTTTCCTTGGCACGTCTTGTCGAAGCAGAGATCGTGTTCCCCTTATTCAGGGATTCTCATCAATACGGACATGGGTAACCCAACCGCGCCCGTCGCCACGCCTCCTCTATCGAAGGCGAGTCCCGAACGGTCACGGAGACGGCTCTTGGTATTCTCCTTCTTTATAATGGGACCAAGGCTCGTTTCTTTTCTTCAATCTTCCATCGAATCCTCTCCTTGCTCCAAGTTCCAACACCCAGAGCCCCAGATTCGAGCGCTTCGGACCTTTAAGAATGTCCGGCTCCGACCTTCAGGGCCGGTGGATGCCCTCCTCCGTCACGGAGGAGGATGTGCTGAAGCTGCGAGAAGCCAAGTACCTGTCCTACGAGATTTCGCACAGGTTGCCTGCCGAAGGGCAGGCCATCCCCACCCCCGAGCCCGGCGAGTATGTCGTCTTTGTATCCCACCTCCGTCGGGGTTTAGGCTTCCCGACGGATCCTTTTGTGAGAGGGCTCATGTTTTACTATGGGTTGGAATTCCACGACTTGGCTCCGGAGTCCATCCTCCATATTTCCGCGTTTATTGTTGTCTGCGAAGCCTTCCTCCGCGTCACCCCCCACTTCGGCCTGTGGCTGAAGACCTTCAATGTGGAGCCGAAGATGATCGGGGGGCGTCAAGCGAAAGTCTTGGCGGCGGCCGTAAGCAGGAGGGCCGATGCCCCGTGGCCCGAGGGCTCCTTCCAAGAGGAGCTCGGCTTGTGGCAGCAGGAGTGGTTCTATATCACCGCTCCGAAGGGCAGCAGGCAGAAGCCGCCGCCCATATTCCGCTCGGGACCTCCTCGACAGTTGATGTCGTGGGTCAACCAAGGGCTCAACTGGGGGCCGTCAAAAGACGTGCCCCTATTGCAGGGCCGGATTCGAGACCTCCAGGCGAGGGAGATCGATCTGGTCGTGGTGATGCAGGTTATGCTAATTAGGCGTCTCCTGCCCTGCAAACGCCGTCCTCTCCGGCTATGGGAGTTCAATCCGGAGGGACCACGGATTCTCCAACACTTTATGGGTACGACACCCGTGGAGATGTACAAGTTGTTCTTCGGACCACAAGCGGCGTGTCCGGAATTGACCGAGGATGCCGGCCTAAGCTGCAATCGCCCGGATACTCAAGTAAGTAGCCAAGTGTTCGGACGTACCATCTGTTTGCTTTTCTATAATTCGCCTTTTAACCCGTTATCCCGCAACAGGAGTGGATAGCGCAAGCAAAGCTGACACGGTGTCCGGCCCCCCTCCCAGAGACCGCGCCGGATCCCGTACTGGTTAGGATGTTGGAGGTTGCGCCTTCAGAAGAAGGCGAAGGGGAAAATAGAGGAGCTACCGCCTCGCCCAAGGGGGCGCTCGAAGAAGGGGGGATCGAGAATCCCCCCCTCCAGGGGGAGAAGAGGACCGCTTCCGAAGACCCGGAGGCCAAAGCCCCTAAGCGGGGGAAGAAATCTTCACCAGAGGGTCCTGCGTCCGGGGAGGTCCCGGCCGCACAGTCTTCTCTAAAGAATCAGCCCTCCAGCGAGCCGTGAGTAGAAAAAGGGGGAGTTCATTAATAAGAAACATCCCTATTTGTGCTTCTGAGGATAACCGAAATTTTTACCTTGTAGTTCGGATCTGCGACCTTCTTAGATGAGCTCGTCTTCGGGAGATCTTCGTCCGGAGATGATGGAGAGCGAGACGCCTCCGTCTGCTGTGCCGTCGGATAGGGCGGACGAGCCTGAAGTGTCGTCATGGAGGGTATCCCCGAGCCCGGCAGAGCCGAAGAGTTTGGCGCCGACTAGTGTTCGGCCGGGGGAGCTGAAGGATCTGCTAGAGAGGGCGTCCATCTCAGAAGATCACCGTGCATTGATGAGTACGGTGATTGGAAGGATTTCGTCCGCCGAAAGCGGATTGCATAATGCCGTCAGGAGTTTGCTGGCGGGGTTTGAGGTACGTAAAAGCGACGCACCTTTTTGACAGTTTTGCACATCACAGTGCGCCCTGTATAGATAGTAGCCCCTGAGACTCGGTAGGTTGTCGAAAGCGACAGCGTGCCGAGGATCAAAATCGCAGGTATTGAGTGTCGCCTTTCCTTTGCAGGTGGCGGTTAGTCCGGGGGCTAGCCGGACTGATGGAGTTGATGAATTGATGCGGCAACTCGATGTTGCAGATGCAGACATCGCGCTAGTCAACAAGCGACTTGACGAGTCGCAAGGTAAGTTATCTCTCCGCAGTCACCTATTAAGGGAGTCAAAGCCCACCTCTTACAATATTTGTGCTTGACGCAGATGGTGCTGCTGCTGTGGAGAGCCTTCGGGCAGAACTTTCTCAAGCCAAGGAGCAAGCTAGAAGAAGTAATGCGGCTGCCTCGAGGGCGGCCGAGGAGTTAGAAGCCGAAAGGGCTGCACACTGCCGAAGCAGGGAAGAGATGGCCGAACTGGCCGTTAAATTGAAGGATGCTACCGACCGCAATGAGGCTCTTGAAAAGGAGCGCCTATCGGAGCGAGAAGACCTGGGGAAGGCCACCGCCAAAGCCAAGGATGCCCGTTCTGCAATGCGGGCTATGAAGGAGGAGCTGCGTCAGGTCGGAGACATTGTGGCTGGCAAGCCTTTTCTGCTGCGCCGCAGGTTTACGGATCCAAAGTATGCTCAGCTTGGCCAGCTGTGGGGCCCGGAGGATCCATATATGGACTTAGCGGCGAGTGCGGCGGATGCCGTTGTGCACTTCCGAAGTCAGAAGGATCACAAGACGGAAGAGATGTTTTGGTCTCAATTCCATAGTCCGGATCGTTCACTTCCGCTGACCGATCGGTTGGCCGAATGGGCTGAGCTGAATAGGTTGTCCGGACTTGCCATGGCGGATATCGTGACTCATGTCTGGCCGGAGAGGCCCAAGCCGAAGAGCTATTTTGGCTTATTGCAGCAGTTTCTTGGGGCGGTGCCGCATATCAAGGCGATGAAGCGGTCGGCCTGCATAGAGGGTGCGCGGATGGCCCTCGCCCGTGTGAAGACACATTGAACAGAGATGGACGCCACCGCTGTTGCAACCCAGGGTTCGGACGAAAGCCGGTTACCCGCCGAGCACTATTTTGGGGAAGTTATGCGTGGTGCTCGTGTAATAGAGTCGCAGTGCTCGAAAAATGTCACGTTCAAATAAACATTTTATTTTGTAGAACAATGGTTATGATGTAATCGCTTTTTATACTTGTGCGTTCAAGTATTGAAATATCTCCTATGCGGCCGATTATGTATACGTGTGTATAACCTGAAAGATGGCAGTCTTCGGCTTCAGCCCCCCCGCACAAGGTGCGGGGGTGTTTGAAAAAATAGCGCATTTTCACACTTAATCCAACGTCTCGGTCCTGTTGAGGAGGTGGTAGCGTAGCGAACGAGGCAACCGTACTATAATGCTTTATCACTTTCACTTAGCCATTGGAGTTCGAGGGTGGGACTACGATATAGCCCACAGGGCACCGCGCTCTCGAATTTGGGCGGCGTGTGTTCTGACCGAAAGCGGTCCTTCGTCAAAGCGGAGGAATTCTAAACATTCCGGTGGTCGATCGAGTGGTTGACCAGTCTCGTTGTATCATGACAGATCAGTTTCGGCTTTCTCTCTTGAGGTGCTCGCCAAATTAACTGGGGCACAATCGCAGCAGTTCTCCTGGTGCCGCGTTAGCTGATGATACGGAACGTAAGGCAGCAAAACACAGGAGCCGGGCAAACCCAACATTTGACCAAAGACATGATTCGGAGCTGATGCATATAAGGCCTAACTCGAGACGCCGAACACTCCCTGAGGTGTTCGGTCTTTATAATAACGGGCAGAACAATGCCCTAAGCCCCTAGTGTCCAGGTACGGGCGAGGTCCTCTGACGCGGCCGATGCCAAAACGTCAGTCTCCACTCTGGTTATAATGAGAAACCAGGGGATTATAGCAACAAGAGACAGTAAAAAAGGTTTACGCAGGGTCTTAATCTAAAAACAATCCTTGCGACGGGTCCCTACTGCACGTCTGCGCCTGTGTCTCCGTTGTGCCGTTATCCTGGACGGGTATGCATGTTGTTCATCTGTAAAAGAGAGGAACTTAGTTTGGAAGGAAATCGTGCAAAAAAGTGCATGAAAAATATTAATAAATGAATAAAGCGGAGTCTATACTAGCTCATTATTGCTTATACGCACAGCCCCTTGTGAAAGGGTGCGCGGCTAGGGAGCCCCAAGCTTATTTATGCCGGACTCGTCTAGCCGTGTCCAGGGTCTCTGAATGACCCTCTTAATGAAATGATGCCGCGTGGACCGGGCATTTTAAGTGTAAGAGACGCGTAATGTGGTATGGCGTTAAAGCGGACAAAAGCTTCACGTCCCAATAGTGCTTGATAGCTACTTTTGAATGGGGCGACATGAAAGATTAGTTTTTCGCGTCGGAAGTTGTTCGGTGACCCGAACACAACTTCTAGTAGTAAGGAGCTTGTGCACTTGGCGTAAGGGCCTGGCGTCACTCCTTTAAAGGAAGTGCGGCTATGTCGAATTTTAGCAAGGTCTATCCCCAAATTGCGGATTGTGTTCAGATATAGCAGGTTTAAATCGCTGCCGCCGTCCATCAGGACTTGTGTAAATTGTAGTCCGTCGATTATAGGATCCAATATCAGGGCAGTCCATCCTGCATTTCGAACACCTCTGGAATAATCCAGGTGGTCAAAAGTGATTGGTTTTGACATCCAATCTCGAGGTTCCGCTGGGGGGGACCGTGCGAGACCCGTCGTAGCGGGTGCCGCATTTTTATTCCATATTATCACATGAAGTGAGTTTACTGCTTTGACTTCTTGTGGGAAAGTCTTTTGTTTTCCGGTGCCCTGCTGGTGGGGTTCGTCGTCGTCCTCGCTTGGTGCGTCAAGCCCCTTGTGTTCGGCGTTGAGTTGGCCGGACTGTTTGAAAACCCAACAATCTCGGTGGGTGTGGTTTGCAGGCCTTCCGGAGGTACTGTGGATTTGACATATCCGATCCAAAATTTTGTTTAAATTGGATAGCTCATCATTGTTGTCCTTAAGAGGCAATGTTTTGTTGTTTGGCCGCGACCTTTTGAATCCGGCGTTGACCGCCGTGTTCTTTGGGCTTTTCTCTTTATTCCGGCGCTGATCTTTTCTGCGCCGTGATTTTCCGTTTCCATCTCTGATCTCGGATGTACTTGGGTCATTGGTGCTGCATCTTGCTAGCTAGCTGTCTTCCTCAGCATAGCGGGTCATGAGGCTTGTTAGCGCGGACATTGTCCTCGGCTTCTCTTGGCCGAGGTGTCTGGCGAGCCATTCGTCTCGGATGTTGTGTTTAAAAGCTGCTAAGGCTTCGGCGTCCGGAAAGTCGACTATTTGGTTCTTTTTAGTAAGGAACCTGTTCCAGAATTTGCACGCTGACTCTCCGGGCTATTGAGTTATATGACTTAGATCGTCGGCATCCGGAGGGCGGACATAAGTCCCTTGAAAATTTGCTCTAAATGCATCCTCAAGCTCTTCCCAACTTCCAACAGTGTTTTCTGGGAGGCTTTTGAGCCAATGCCGAGCTGGCCCTTTGAGCTTGAGGGGTAGATATTTTATGGCGTGGAGGTCATCTCCTCTAGCCATGTGTATGTGTAGTATATAATCCTCTATCCAGACTCCAGGATCTGTTGTTCCGTCGTAAGCCTCTATGTTTATGGGTTTACACCCTGCTGGGAATTCATGATCCAGCACCTCATTGGAGAAACATAGTGGGTGTGCGGCGCCCCTGTATTTGGGTGTACCGCTGTCTTCGAACACTTGGCGTGTTGTGTTGCTTCCTGGGGACCTCTTTTTTGGCCCGTAAATGGACCTGGCTGGGCCATCTGTTTTTCCAGCATCATGAGTCGGTTTGTGTGCGGCGCCGCTTGTAGTTTTTGGCCTATCATCTGGCCGTCTATCCGGCTAGGCGGCCTCTTTGTCTTTTGACTGTGAGGGCTCTACGGCTTCCTCGTCGAACTCTGGCAGCAGCTTGCGTTTCGGGTAGCTCTTTGATTGATAGCCATTGCTGTATTTGTCTGCGGTTTTGAGCACTTTGCTCCACCTCATCCTGAGTATGTCTTCCGCTGTTTTGAGCTTCCGTTTTTCCTTCTTCAGACTTCTTGCAGTGGCGACGAGTCTTTTGCGAAGGCTCTTATTCTCCGGTGGTGTGTCCGGCGTGAGGTCGTCTGGACTGTTGGTTTCACCGGGCATGGATTGATTATCCGATTCGTCCTGTTCGGACGGTTGCTTGGCTGCATGTTCGTCGTCCACTGGTTTGCCCTGCTTTATTGCTGGGTCATTAGGAGCGCTGTTGTTGTCGAGGCGGGACTTAGGGCGGCGTCTGCGTCACCGTTTTGGTTGTTTATCGGCGGGATTATCCTTTGCCGCGCCCCGTTGGTCCTAGTTATCGCTTCCTTTTGGGGTATCCACCATATATACATCATGGGTTGGGGTGGCTTTCCAGTGCTCTGTGAGCGCTGGTTCTTGATTGTCTCCGGCATCGTCGTCCATACCGTCGATGTCTTCGGAGTCGTAGTCTAGCATGTCGGTTAGATCGTCGACAGTGGCTACAAAGTGGGTGGTGGGTGGGCTTTGAATTTCTTTGTCGTCCGCATCCCAACCATCCTGGCCATAATCCAGCCTGGGATCTCCGGATAGCGAGAGATGCTTTAGCGAATTTAGGATGTCGCCAAAGGGTGAGTGCTGAAAGATGTCCGCAGCGGTGAACTCCATGATCGCCGCCCAATCGGATTCGATTGGCAAGGGCGCAGGAGGTTCGGAGTCCGGCAGGGAGTCCGGCACCTCGGAGTCACGAATTTTATAGGGGACAAGGTCAGTGTTTGGCTCCATCGCCGCGGATGTTGCAGCTCCCGAGGGGGTGTCCAGCCACTCGCCCTCGATCTGCGCGATCGGCTCCGAACTATAGGTCGGAGCGGATTCATGTGCGGCCTCCAAGGCGCTGTCCGGCGGCAGAGCTAGATCGTGCCCATCGCGACAGTGCGGCACGCTCGGCTGCGGATCGGATCCATCGAAGATCAAGTCTCCGCGGATGTCCGCCGTGAAGTTTAGGCTTCCAAATCTGACCTGACGGCCAGGGGCGTAGCTTTCGATCTGCTCCAGATGGCCAAGTGAATTAGCCCGCAGTGCGAAGCCGCCGAATACGAAGATCTGTCCAGGGAGAAAAGTCTCACCCTGGACGGCGTTGTTGTTGATTGAAGAAGCCATCGAACCTATCGGTGACGACATAGAGGAACTCTCAATGAAAGCACCAATGTCGGTGTCAAAACCGGCGGATCTCGGGTAGGGGGTCCCGAACTGTGTGTCTAGGCGGATGGTAACAGGAGACGAGGGACACGATGTTTTACCTGTGTTCGGGCCCTCTTGATGGAGGTAAAACCCTCGTCCTGCTTGATTAATATTGATGATGTGTATTACAAGAGTGGATCTACCACGAGATCAAGGAGGCTAAACCCTAGAAGCTAGCCTATGGTATGATTGTTGTAATGCATGTTGTGTCCTACGGACTAAAGCCCTCCGGTTTATATAGACACCGGAGAGGGCTAGGGTTACACAGAGTCGGTTACAATGGTAGGAGATCTACATATCCGTATCGCCAAGCTTGCCTTCCACGCCAAGGAAAGTCCCATCCGGACACGGGACGGAGTCTTCAATCTTGTATCTTCGTAGTCTTGGAGTCCGGCGGACGATGATAGTCCGGCTGTCCGGACACCCCCTAGTCCAGGTGTCAGGACCCCGATCCTAAGTCACACCGATCTAGCATGTAACACCTCATATCACTTTGCGGCCTCACGCACGGTATTCCCACGGGTGTCGCCTTACCATGGCCCGGGACCGTTTGCGTCTTTTGGCTCACGTATATGATAATGTCGCTAGCATCCATATGACAAAGAACCCGGGCCGACATGGCTAGTCGTGAACCCAAAGCGGCGCTTAACCTATGGGGACAGGCATACATGAATCACATCGAGCATGTCGGTCATCAACGTATGTATTCGGGCTGTAACCTGGCTAACAGGACTCCGGTATCGAGTAGCAGAGCTAGGCAGGACTCCGAATAACACCGCGTGACATTTCCCGAAGGGACGGACATAGGAACGGTGAAACACATGCCGCCGGTCGGTGTCCAAGCGGTAGTCTTTGGGCTAGCGTGACTCCGGTGGACCGGGCAGAAGCGGACTACTATCGCCGAAGCACGAGACTACATTTCCCCATATGAGAGGCTGTCAAGGATAAACAACTAGTTTGTCGGATCCCACACATACCAAGCATTTCAAACATACACACATTATGCTCAATATGTGTAGATACAACATGGCATCACAACATAACTCTACGACTCAAATATGATTCATTAGGCTCAAGAGCGAGATATTACAAACATGGGTCTCATGACCCAACACTCGAAACATACAAGTCAAAGCACAAGCGGAAGCTAATCATGTCTGAAAGTACGCATAACTATAAACGAAAAAAGGCTGAGAAGCGACTATCTACCGAGATCTGCCAAGGCACAAGATCGTAGCTGAGGTAACAAGCTAAACGTCAAGCCCACGTGGAACTACTAGCGAGACCGGCGTCTCTCGCAAAACATAAAATAAGCAAACGTGAGTACAATTGTACTCAAGAAGACTTACATCGTAAACTAACTACATATGCATTATTATCAAAAGGGGTGGTGGAGTTTGGCTGCAGCAAGCCAGCTTTGACTCGGTGGCTATCCTGAACTACGATTGCGGGTAACTCTTTTGAGGTGGCGCACGAGTCCACATATTCACCATATCAATACACCACTATGGACCCGCTCCCGTCTCCCTACGAGAACGCCATCCATAGCACTCACGCTTATCTTGCGCATTTTAGGGTATCCACTTTCACTTGTCTATGAACTGATATAGGCAACCCAGAAGTCCTTTTCCGTGGACACGGCTATTCGAATAGATTATATTAAACCCTGCAGGTGTACTTCTTCACACGCTCTCACCACTTACCGCCGTTTACACGACATGTACTCGGCAACCTTCAAGCGGAAGCCCAACGTGGGTGTCGGCCACGGCCTACCTAAACACTCAAGTCCCAAGTCCGTGTTTATCGCCTATTCGGTTCCATCCGCGAGGAGTCCGCCGAGGTTTCCCATACGGCCCCGAACGATGTGTACAGGGTTCCCGAGATACCAAAGCGGGCACTCGGTACATCAAGGCCACGGTGCCTACCGCAACACAACCCACCCCTAAGGTCAGCGTTGCGTCTGACTGACATACTACAAACACCGAAACTACTTGCAACTCCGGACCGAGGACAAGGGTGGTCAAGAAGCCGAGAGGGTCCATTGGTTTCGGGCCCAATGCGTGGTAGTAGCTAGTTCATGGATCACAAATACAGATCTCAGTTCCTGAGGACGGTTTCAATGAGACAACCCACCATGTACTCCTACATGGCCTCTCACCGCTACCTTTACCAAATCGTGTTCACACACTTAGCTCACACACAATAGGACATGTTCACTCAACCATTCCAATTCATTCCCGATGAATCAGACCTGACTCAACTCTAAGCGATGCGGGCATGACAAACAAGCATAGATGAGTAGGCACAACATGGCTCAAACAATTCCTACTCATGCTAGTGGGTTTCATCTAATTCTTTGTGGAATGACAGGTCATGCAAAGGATCAAGGGGTTCAGCTACCGCAGCAAGTACACATGAGTCGTTGTTGTCCTAATGCAGTAAAATAGAGCAGGAGCGAGAGAGTGGGATTGTATCGTAATGAACAAGGAGGTTTTGCTTGCACAGCACTTCGAAGATAATATAATTCTTCATCGGTGTCATCGAATAATCGTCGGAACATCGCTCTCTAGGAGGAACATACACCAAGATGGCGAGAAAGAACACAATCAATGCAATGCACATATATGATGCATGAGCATGTTAAGGAACTGAATTCACCTAATGCAATAATAATCCAAGTTAGTTGAAGTGGAATTCAAACAAGGTTGAATTCCAACTCCAAATGCTATTTCATAAATTACCCTAATCATGATTCATCCTATTCAGTGATGTTAACTTGTTCAAACATGCATGAAACCTGTACCAATGGATAGAGTGTATTTTTCTGATAATTTTCATATATAAATCTTTGCATTTGGAGTTATAGATAAAAAGTTATAAGCATTTGAAATTTGAAATATATTCTGAATTTACTATATAGAATTAATTCCAGAATTTGAATTAATGCGCCAAGATGAGGTCAAAGATGACGTCAGGGTCAACGGGTCGCCCGTGTCAAACTGACCAGTGGGACCCGCATGTCAGGTTAATTTAAACTAATTTAGTTAATTAGAACTAATCCTAATTAGTTTAATCGAGGGGTCCACTGTCATTGACCTGTATGGTCAACAGGCCCACTTGACGGGGTCAACTCACCGGCGTCTAGCCGCCGGCGAGGCCAGGCCGGTGAACAAGTGCTTTTGCACTTTCCGGGCTCCAAATGGAGTCGAGGAGCACCTACGATGTAGCTGGAGGTGAGCAGCGGTTAGTGGTGGAGTTAGTTGGGTTAGGGGTGGCCGGAGTGGGCGCCGGCGGACGAGTCGAGGCGGCGGGCTCGACCATCGACGGGTTTGGGGCTAGAGGCTTGGCGGCGCGGGAAGTGCAGTTAGGCCCGTGGGGCGTGGTGAGTGTGATGGACGTGGTGGCGGGGCGTTAGGTGGCGGAGCATCGTCGGCGGCGAGCTCCATGGCGGTGGGTTCGGGTGAGCGGCGTGCGCTTCGTGGTGGTGTAAGAAAAAGAGAGCGGAGAGGGCGGGAGGTAGCCGGGCTCACGGTGATCTCGTAGAGAGCCTCGGCGGGGTCGGGGATGCTCTGACGCGGCGGCGACGGCGATGGGGATCTCCGGCGGCTCGAGCTCGGTCGGAGTCGGTGTAGAGGCCTCGGGGTGTTTTAGAGCGAGGGGAACCAGCTAGCTAGAGGTAACGGGGTGCGCGGAGCTGCTAGACATGGCGGGAGGAGCGTGGGCGGCGGGGAGCACGGCGTCGGCGGTGGCGTGTCGGCGATGGCGTCGGCAGTCGAAGCGGCGAGAGAGAGAGGCAGGGGGAAGTGAGGTGTCCAGGGGTTCGGGTGGCGGCGTGGAGGTCGCCCACGGAGCGAAGCGAGGGAGGGCAGGCGGCCAGCTGCGTGGCGCCCTGCGCCACGGCCGACACCAGTACTGCTGGCGAGCCAAGCAGCTCATGTTGGCCTTGCTTTGGCTGGGCAGCGGGTGGGCGATCATGGGCGACAGGTAAGCCTTTCTTTTTTAAAGTTTTTCTATTTCAGAACTCTGTTGGGGTTTTTAAAAATACCAAAACACTTTTAAAAATCACCAAAATGCTCCTCGTCACTTGTTAGAATATTCCTAACATGAAACATTTTGGTTTGGTAATTTTTAACATTTAAAATATTTTATATAATTTAAAATGCTCATTTCAAAAACTTGTGGATTAATTCTAGAACCCTTAGATGACCTAGAAAATGGTACATCTCCTTTGACATGGGTTACGAACCAAAGTAAAGAGGATGAACATTTTGAAGGGCATTTCAGGTTCATTGAAATAAATTTTAGTAAACCCTAGTTGTTTTAAGGGGGTGTTCGGGGTTTCCTGCCTTCCCATTTCAATTTTCATGGAAATTAAACATGATGCATGGATGCAATGCTACTAGTTACAAGCAAGCTCTAGGGTTGATCTGGGGCTGTGACAACTCACCCCCACTAAACAAGAATCTACTTGAGATTCAAGACGTGAGGCAAGAGGAAAAAGGGAGTCGCAAACTATCACATTCTTCATGATCTGTTTGCCCTTCTCGAAGATGTTGATTTACTCCATCATCTTGGTCTTGACGTCTTTGTTTCCAAGATCTTCACTCGACACGACAATAGAAAGAAAGGGAAAACCCTACATGATTCGATCTTCACAAAGATCAAGTAAACATGATCGACTCACGGACTGAAGTGGTGACACAACTCGAGTTGAGGCACCAAATACATCGAGAGGGATGGAAGAACAACAACGGGGTTTGATTAGTGGCAACAATCCCACGCTTAGAGAGATGGTGGATGGTGTCATGGTGGCGAGGAAATATTTACCCTGATCCCGTAACGGGGCACCTCGAGAAAGGTGACGCAAAGAACTATTCCCTTAAGTGGCAAAAAGAATTACTTTTGAATTAGAGATCATCGAGACTCTTTATATCAGCCTAAGTCAATCGTAGCGATCATGTGGTGGAATGCAAAGGAATGGTACACCGGACTAGAATGGATGATGTGGACTACCTTGTTGAAGACAACGCAATGGATGATTTTTGCTTATCATCGGAGGTGGAGGGAACCCATGGTAAGTCCACTTTTGAGGATGATCTTGAACAGAAATTACTACGAAGGCAGCCCATAGTGAAATGGCATAAGGACGGTGCAAGCTGGGAATGAAATGCAACTGTTCGACTGTTCCAACCATCATATCTGCCTGAGATTCAGATCTGGTTGGTGTTAGGATATTTCAGACTCAGCATGTCTGAAAAGGAAAGGTTGCAACACAATTTGACGCGATGGCGTTGCGAGATTCTCGGGATATAACTACGATAGCAAGCTCCAAAACATGAGCTAGTTTTGCTACAAACATGTGAACACATTGTCCTAGACAAACATGACCACATGGTAGTCTTATAATAAAATGCTACCGAAGTTCGGGTGGGGAACCATCATCGAGGATATCGGAGTTTAACATAAGTCATATGATTAGCTCTTATGAAAGAACTCCTTTTCCTTGAACAAATCAATCGGTGGCTTGGTGTGCTATGGAATCCATATGGAATGAAGATGATCGATCTATCGCACCATAAAATACTTCGCATGCGTGCATGACCGACTTGGGACGATTCCAAAGAACAAAACAAACCTTTCTCAAATTCATGGCGGCAACTTACCCCTAAGGCACATGAATGCGAGGAAGTCACTACTTTCATCCAAACATATGCTTCATGAATGAAACACGAAGAAATGCTTACACAAGTTTCCAATACTAGGTTGATGCTCAACATGACTCATGGGGAGACAAAATGCTCTTGATGGGCTCAACAAAGCAACTTATCGGAATTTCCATATCACCGACTTCCATCATCATGTGAACAAAGTGTTAGCATTGGTCAGACCAAAAATATAATGATGTATGCTCGAGGGATCAACCACGAGTAAGACAACATTACGATCACCGTTGGTACTGATTTGATTTGACGATAGCCCATACTCAAATCAAAGGATTGGTAAGACGATAGATCCAACAACTGATCACGAGGAACAATCGATGAAGATATCATCTTTCTTCAACACACACTACGAAAATATCCCTTTGGAACGAACTAAATTGGGCAAGCTTTTATCTTCCAACTCTCCAAGTTATTGTCTAGCTTAACCAACTAGCTCGGGGATATTCAACACAGATTCTTGGAGAAGGGGTGGTTTACGGAAAACCAACTTGATCACGAGCCCAACACATCGGTCGAGGAAGCAACCCGATAACACTTCCAAGAAGATATTTGGAAAGTCACGAACCACGGTATGTTACTAAGCTCGAGAAAAATCTTGCTTTTCGTGGCAAGACGATATTATCAATTGAGTGAGGACTTGACAAGATCCCAACTCGTCAATCGAAGTGTGCACCGTAAATAAGGACTAGGTAGCACGATCAATCTTAGGATGATGATTTAATAATCAACACGCTAAAAATGAGGATATTGTCCATTAACTACCGAAAGCAACAGAAGTTACTAGGAGTATTGATGTCACACATCTCAATTCACTCGTCGGCATTCCGGTTTCAACAACTCGGAACCGAGGAATGAATAATGATGGCGAGAAGTATCACTGCATCAAGAATTCATAGGAGAAGGTGCAATTCTCATGATGTTCCTGACATAAAGATGGTAACACTCCAAGGTAGAGCAGAATCAAAGCTGGATTGACATTTTGATCTGCGGAATACAACTGCTTTGACCCAATCACGGAAATGGATGAGGTATCGGAGTTTGTTTCTCCTAGTCATTCCAGCGAATGGCTTGACGGACCATAAGGATAATAGACATCGATAAACACGATCGCACACATACCCTTGACTATCAATTGATAGAGGATGGTCGGGATACAACTAAAGAGAGCAACTCAAAGGAACATATAATTTTTTCGAGTTGTGGAAGCACAGATTAGTATGTCGAACGAAGCTCAACATTTCTTCCGGATAACCCATGCGAGAAAAGTAGAATTGGCGATTCACAATTATGAATGGAGAACTCCTCAAGAGCACTCTAGTTGTGATCTTTTGGTTTAACAAACTTACGCCATAAGTGGTTCATGGTATTTGGAAGAAGGATATACCACGGACCTCGAGGACTATCGCAAAGGTTACTAATATCCTAAAGGCACTAGCAATACTAACGACATGAAGTAGGATGAATCTCGGGTTCAGAACTCAGGAGTAGAATACCTACTACTAAATGGCATCACGGGATGCTTTCGAAAGTGATGGCCAGAATCATCACACTTGGGATACAAAAGCATTGCTGAATTGCTAGGTGACTTCCTAAACACTTAGGGTCATAATAATAATTCCAACATATATGTTGAGGCAGCGGAGTACCTCAACACACCAATTTGTGTGATTAATCCGGCCGGATGAACATTAGAAATGGAGGGAGGGATTTGCAAACGATCGGACTATTTAAAGACCAGGATGACTCGGACAGCATAACGGCTGTAAATGCTCAAAATGATTTGAGACATCCTGCAAAAATGGTGGCATAACCACTCAACAACATCATAACAAGATTCTGAGATCAACAGTTATCATACAGGAGTAGTAAGAACTGAACTGGGGATTAAAACCAACAATCTTATAAGTCTATGGATTAGTAACACGTCATCCTAATGGATAGATGAGAAGCCTAGTTCTTAAACCCGTGAGAAGAGAAGAGGATGACTCGGATCGTAAGGCCATGAGGTATAAGAAGTAAAAGAGCCTTACGCTCCCTTCCACAATCAATTCCCTTATATAACTAAAGCATTTCTAGACACAACTTGACCAGTTTGGCTTGGTAATCCCTCTGAGCAACAGGCTCGATACCAACGCTGTCGGGACCCGATCCTAAGTCACACCGATCTAGCATGTAACACCTCATATCACTTTGCGGCCTCACGCACGGTATTCCCAGGTGTCGCCTTACCATGGCCCGGGACCGTTTGCGTCTTTTGGCTCACGATATGATAATGTCGCTAGCATCCATATGACAAAGAACCGGGCCGACATGGCTAGTCGTGAACCCAAAGCGGCGCTTAACCTATGGGGACAGCATACATGAATCACATCGAGCATGTCGGTCATCAACGTATGTATTCGGGCTGTAGCATCTATGAGGACTCCGGTATCCCGGTACATGGCAGGCTAGGCGGGACTCGAATAACACCGCGTGACATTTCCCGAAGGGACGGACATAAGGAACGGCGAAACACATGCCGCCGGTCGGTGTCCAAGCGGTAGTCTTTGGGCTAGCGGGACTCCGGTGGACCGGGCTGTAGCGGACTACTATCGCCGTAAGCACGAGACTACATTTCCCCATATGAGAGGCTGTCAAGGATAAACAACTAGTTTGTCGGATCCCACACATACCAAGCATTTCAAACATACACACATTATGCTCAATATGTGTAGATACAACATGGCATCACAACATAACTCTACGACTCAAATATGATTCATTAGGCTCAAGAGCGAGATATTACAAACATGGGTCTCATGACCCAACACTCGTGAGCATACAAGTCAAAGCACAAGCGGAAGCTAATCATGTCTCGAGTACGCATAACTATAAACGAAAAAAGGCTGAGAAGCCCGACTATCTACTGCATCTGCCAAGGCACAAGATCGTAGCCGAGGTAACAAGCTAAACGTCGAAGCCCGTGGAACTACTAAGCGAGGCGACGTCTCTCTGCAAAACATAAAATAAGCAAACGTGAGTACAATTGTACTCAAGAAGACTTACATCGTAACTAACTACATATGCATTATTATCAAAAGGGGTGGTGGAGTTTGACTGCAGCAAGCCAGCTTTGACTTCGGTGGCTATCCCGAACTACATTTGCAAGTAACTCTTTTGAGGTGGCGCACACGAGTCCACATATTCACCATATCAATACACCACTATGGACCCGCTCCGTCTCCCTACGAGAACGCCATCCATAGCACTCACGCTTATCTTATGCATTTTAGGGTATCCACTTTCACTTGTCTATGAACCGATATAGGCAACCCAGAAGTCCTTTTCCGTGGACACGGCTATTCGAATAGATTATATTAAACCCTGCAGGGGTGTACTTCTTCACACACGCTCTCACCACTTACCGCCGTTTACACGACATGTACTCGGCAACCTTCAAGCGGAAGCCCAACGTGGGTGTCGGCCACGGCCTACCTAAACACTCAAGTCCCAAGTCCGGGTTTATCGCCTATTCGGGTTCCATCCGCAGGAGTCCGGCCGAGGTTTCCACTCTGACCCCGAACGATGTGTCTGTGGTTCCCGAGATACCAAACGGGCACTTTCGGTACACCCCACGGTGCCTACCGCAACACAACCCACCCCTAAGGTCAGCGTTGCGTGCGGCCCCAAAGATACTACAAACACCGTAAACTACTTGCAACTCCGGACCGAGGACAAGGGTGGTCAAGAAGCCGAGAGGGTCCATTGGTTTGGGCCCAATGCGTGGTAGTAGCTAGTTCATGGATCACAAATACAGATCTCAGTTCACGAGGACGGTTTCAATGAGACAACCCACCATGTACTCCTACATGGCCTCTCACCGCTACCTTTACCAAATCGTGTTCACACACTTAGCTCACACACAATAGGACATGTTCACTCAACCATTCCAATTCATTCCCGATGAATCAGACCGACTCAACTCTAAGCGAAAGCGGGCATGACAAACAAGCATAGATGAGTAGGCACAACATGGCTCAAACAATTCCTACTCATGCTAGTGGGTTTCATCTAATTCTTGTGGAATGACAGGTCATGCAAAGGATCAAGGGGTTCAGCTACCGCAGCAAGTACACATGAGTCGTTGTTGTCCTAATGCAGTAAAATAGAGCAGGAGCGAGAGAGTGGGATTGTATCGTAATGAACAAGGAGGTTTTGCTTGCACAGCACTTCAAGATAATATAATTCTTCATCTGTGTCATCGAATAATCGTCGGAACATCGTCTACCGAGAGGGAACATACACCAGTAACTGAGAAAGAACACAATCAATGCAATGCACATATATGATGCATGAGCATGTTAAGGAACTGAATTCACCTAATGCAATAATAATCCAAGTTAGTTGAAGTGGAATTCAAACAAGGTTGAATTCCAACTCCAAATGCTATTTCATAAATTACCCTAATCATGATTCATCCTATTCAGTGATGTTAACTTGTTCAAACATGCATGAAACCTGTACCAATGGATAGAGTGTATTTTTCTGATAATTTTTCATATATAAATCTTTGCATTTGGAGTTATAGATAAAAAGTTATAAGCATTTGAAATTTGAAATATATTCTGGAATTTACTATATAGAATTAATTCCAGAATTTGAATTAATGCGTCAGATGAGGTCAAGATGACGTCAGGGGTCAACGGGTCGTCAGGTCAAACTGACCAGTGGGACCCGCATGTCGAGTTAATTTAAACTAATTTAGTTAATTAGAACTAATCCTAATTAGTTTAACCGGAGGGGTCCACATCATTGACCAGGCGGTCAACAGGGCCTGGACGGGGTCAACTCACCGGCGTCTAGCCGCCGCGAGGCCAGACGCGTGAGCAAGTGCTTTTGCACTTTCCGGCTCCAAATGGAGTGCGGGAGCACCTACGTGTAGCTGGAGGTGAGCCGCGGTTAGTGGTGGAGTTAGTTGGGTTAGGGGTGGCGGAGTGGGCGCCCGGCGGCAATCGAGGCGGCGACCGGGCTCGACCATCGACGGGTTTGGGGCTAGAGGCTTGGCAGCGCGGGAAGTGCAGTTAGGCCCGTGGGGCGTGGTGAGTGTGATGGACGTGGTGGCGGGGCCGTTAGGTGGCCGAGCATCGTCGGCGACGAGCTCCAGCGGTGGGTTCGGGTGAGCGACGTGCGCTTCGTGGTGGTGTAAGAAAAGAGAGCGGAGAGGGCGGGAGGTAGCCGGGCTCACGGTGATCTCGTAGAGAGCCTCGGCGGGGTCGGGGATGCTCGACGCAGCGGCGGCGGCGATGGGGATCTCCGGCTCGAGCTCGGTCGAGGTCGGTGTAGAGGCCTCGGGGTGTTTTAGAGCGAGGAACCAGCTAGCTAGAGGTAGCAGGTGCGGCGGAGCTGCTAGACATGGCGGGGAGGCGTGGGCGGCGGGGAGCACGGCGTCGACGGTGGCGTGTCGGCGATGGCGTCGGCCAGGTCGAAGCGGCGAGAGAGAGAGGCAGGGGAAGTGAGGTGTCGGGGGTTCGGGTGGCGACGTGGAGGTCGTCCACGGAGCGAAGCGGCGAGGGGGACGAAGCAGGGCGGCGGCCAGCTGCGTGGCGCGCCCTGCGCTCGCCGGCCGGCACCAGGCTGCCTGCCTGGCCGAGCCAAGCAGCTGGCGCGGATCTTTGAGCTGGGCCGGGGGTGGGCGATCATGAGCTGACAGGTAAGCCTTTCTTTTTTAAAGTTTTTCTATTTCCTGTAACTCTGTTGGGGTTTTAAAATACCAAAACACTTTTAAAAATCACCAAAATGCTCCTGGTCACTTGTTAGAATATTCCTAACATGAAACATTTTGGTTTGGTAATTTTTAACATTTAAAATATTTTATATAATTTAAAATGCTCATTTCAAAAACTTGTGGATTAATTCTAGAACCCTTAGATGACCTAGAAAATGGTACATCTCCTTTGACATGGGTTACGAACCAAAGTAAAGAGGATGAACATTTTGAAGGGCATTTCAGGTTCATTGAAATAAATTTTAGTAAACCCTAGTTGTTTTAAGGGGGGGTGTTCTGGGGTTTCCTGCCTTCCCCATTTCAATTTTCATGGAAATTAAACATGATGCATGGATGCAATGCTACTAGTTACAAGCAAGCTCTAGGGTTGATCTGGGGCTGTGACACCAGGACTCCCTTAGTGGTCGTCAAAGGCTAGCTGGCGACAAGAGCGGTTGTCAATACGTTCCGCATATGCTTCAAAGGCTCGTCATCCACGAGTTCATACTTTACCACCACGCCAGCGTCTGACCGCCCTGGCCTACCGAAACCCCTTCCATCGCTAGCGCGCGCTTCCCGCCTGAAACGGTCACCGTCTCTCCAGAACATTAATGCCGCATTCACCGGACTTAACTGCAGGTGCAATTGGTGTGTCACTGACATGCGGGCCAGATGCCCGTTGGGCCCACATGTCAGTAACCCAACGCATCTGCAGTTAAGTCACTGAAGCAGCGTCCGCATTCACGCCCGACGAACCTACTCCGGCGCCAGTTGTCCATCCGTCTGCCGCCGCTCATTGCCATTCGCCCGCTATATTAACTTGAGCCCCAGCTCCCAGCCATAGCCAAAGACCCACACTTATTCTCCTTCGGTCCCTTCCTTCTGTCGTCACCACTCCAACCATGGCCTCCTAGCGCTCCGAAGCTCTCTTGGACGTATTGTCGCAGGAGCAGACGAGGGACATCGACGGCTCTGCTCCGGGCGCGCTCCAAAGCTCTCTTCGACGTATTGTCGTAGGAGCAAATGAAGGAGATCGCCGGCACCCCCCCCCCCCCCGGCCGCCCTCCTCCGCCACGACCACGAAGCCGGCACGCGTGCGCGGGCGCAGCCGGTAGCGAGGAAGAGTAGTACACGGTAGGTCACTGCCGCTCTGGTCCCAGGAAGGCCACCGCTACTCCACTCAGTCGACGCTAAGGTTGGTGGGGTAAACATCAGCGGCCGATTAGCTGCTTGATGGTGACGTGGAGGTGGAAATCTTCAGAACCTTGTGCTCCTGAGGAGGAGGTTATCGAGGCAGATGAGGAGGAGGCAAAGGCAATGGCCGGCTTTCTCGTGTTCATGGCCGGACATGGTGGTCGGGCGCCGGCGATCGTTTAGATTAGGTTTACAGTAGGTTTTAGTACGGTTCGTGTGAAATATGTATTGAATTTCGTCCAGTTTGTAGGAAAAGTTTTCGAAATGTAATGAATTTCATCCAGTTAATTTGAAATTTGCTTTGTTTGCACGAATTTCGTCCGGTTAGTTCATATATTTGTCGAAAGGTATGCGGGCAGCATTGGATGGCATCCATCAGTGTCCTCTAACAGATGTCGGTGTAAATTTGTGGGCCAATGCTGGAGATGCCCTAACTATCATGCTATAATCGCTAACAGTGCTCCATTATTTGGCAGGGAACAGTTATCCCTCAATCAAAATCAGATCCGCGGTGTTTCGCACTCCTCCCGCGTAAGAGTGAAAACTCTTGCTTACATAAAAATGGAGCAAGTGGACAGCACTGTAGCACGTCATATCACTCAAACTAGCCCGCCTAACGAGCGGGAAAGCACCGCCCTCGTCATTTTGTTCTGGATTTCTATCGATACATCAAGCAAAAATGTTACGCTTCACAAGTTCTAAAGGAAAAGTCGGCACACTTACGACTCGTACGCGTCGCACCCCCGACAGTCCGGCTCGCACGCCGCTCACCAGAGGGGACACACGTTGTCTTGCAGTTTCACTGACATGTGGGACTGTAATTGAATAAACCATCGATAGCGGAAATCTAATCGCTCGGAGGGCATCGGCTGAGAAGAGAGAAACGGGGGAGGGAGAAGAGATCGCCCGCCCGCCGCGCACGGACTCCAAGAAATATATGGTGAAAATGTGAGGTGGGCCATGCTGGAGTCCGGACCGCTTCCGGAGCCCGCTCTGGCCGCCCTGGCCCCTCAAGACGCCAGCTACCCGCCACATGCATTGACAAAGTAGTACTAGTAAAAAACTGGGCTATAAGCCCGCTTATGTGGAGGAGAGAGAGGCATTGACAAAGTCAAGGAGTGGGCTCTGCAAGAGCCCGTCTCTACATGTGCTCCTAGGTATAAAATAATAATTCTAAAAAAGTCATAAAAAACAATTGTGTCAAAAAAAGAAAGGTAAAAAACATTTGAGAGGAAATAGATAGAGAGAAAGTGAGAAAAAGTTGTAACCTTATAGTCAACAGTATGGTAGCATTACATGAGGAAGGATAAGTTCACTGGGCTGCCGTGTTTCACACTCCTCCGTCGTAACAGTGGAGACAATAGCTTTCATCAAAAATAAACAATGAATACTCGTTGCTCTTCCTCTATATCGGAAAGAATACTTTCATTCGCTGACATGTGGGACGTCGACCATCCCGTCCACCTGCCATGCACAAAATTATCCTGGTCTACCCCGGTCGTATCGCAGGCCCAACCTTTCCCACTGTAAGTTGTTCGGACAAAGGAACCATCATGACTTCGTTGAATTCCGCTTCTTCAAGAAAACTTACTGTACCCGCAATACTGCTACCACACGCGAAGACTGGACGGCACTGTACCACGTCATATCACTGAAACCCACTAGGCCAAACTAGCCCGCCTAGGTCATCTATTTTGGAACGGACGGAGTACGTCTCTGCACTGCTATGATTTTCTGTTGTACGTCTCTATACTTTTGCTATGATTTTCCTACCCTATGAACCAAATGAGGCCTGAATGTATCTATGTCGACTATTATCTGATCGATCGCTAAGCCTACAATTTTAGGAGCTAGGGCTATTGGTCGATCGACAACGGATAAGTATAAGAGTACCATGAGCTCATCAGCCCCAACGTTCCTCTTCGGTGAGTGTTTTGCAAGTACTATAGCTCGCACAGTAGCTAGCCTACTAACACCAAGAATCATCAAACAAGCCCTGCTGTTATATAAATAGTTCAAACTTACATCTAAGCATGCCATATATTACATCAAAAGCTGGTGAGGGTACATCTGTTTCCATAACGCGGAGAGGGTTTGCATGATTCACTATCAAACAACAGTAGCAAGTACCGCCCACACAAGACAGTGCACTAGCCATCGTTCTGGTAATTAAACACAGGGCAATGCAAACTACCCTAAAGGATTAGCGTGACCAACTATTTCTTTTCATCGGTCTCTCGGGCAATGACCACAGCATGGACAACGGCATGGGAATCGATCTCTGGGGCGATGTCCACAGGACTAACCTCGACATCAGAATCGATCTCTGGGGAGAAGTCACAAGATGGACAGCGGCATCGGAATCGATCTCCAGGGCGATGCCAACAGGGCGGACCGCGACATCGAAAACGATCTCTGGGGCGTTGTCCACAGGACAGGCCGCGACATCGGAATCATCAAGGACGTCCACCGGCACCTGCACAACCCTAACATATTAGCAAGCACATTGCAAATAATCATAAACCACAACTATGGTAATAAGGCATTATTTTTTACCTTGTGCAGCTCACCGGGGGATCTCATCCCTCCGGGGGCCATCTCCTCATCCTCGATGGGGGCCATCACCTTGCCAGGGGAATACTGCTTCTCAACGGCGAATATCTCCTCAAACTCGGCCTTGAGCCTCGCATAGGTGGCCATCAGAGTTTCTGGGGTAGGCACGGTGGGGCCCTTGCTGTTCTTCCAACTTTCTTTGAGGAGTTCGTCCGCCAACGTCGTCAACTCTTTGCCGAGTGCTTGTTTCTTGGAGTTCTTCGTCTCCATGGGTTGGCCCGCCAACATGGTCAACTCGTTGGTCAGTGCTCGCTTCCTGGAGATCGCTGTCTCCAGTGGGTTGTCCACCGGCAACTCTTTGCCTAGTGCTCCAGGATCCATCAATGAACTGACATACAAAAAGCAATTGAAAGGAAACCACAATCGCAATGAAAGCAGGAAAAGAATAGGCTATGAGAATCAGTCGGTGCTTCGCAAAAAGAAGATTCTTGGAATGAAAATATAGCAGCATAACTGATTCGCCCACCTTTCCTTCATCGGTACAGAAGAAAAATGGCAGAAGTGAGTAGCACAGGTGAGGTTTTCTTCAAGAAAGGGAAGAAAGGGCTTCAACGAGCGTTCCAGTGAAATGATGGTTGCTTCGTTCATTCCAACTTGGAGGCCACCTTACCACTGCTGGTAAAGGTGTAAGTTTTGTAATATGACGGGTCATGGCAGCCACACCGGGGTGACAGGTGAGTCTCGACTGTAGCACCTTGCTGTGATTTGGTGGATGGCACGCGGGCCCGGATGCTTTGATGTCCCGCATGTAGATAGAGCGGCTAGTCATATAGGAGTGCTCAATATTGTACACCGCGACCAAGTCGGAGAGTAAAACGAGAGAACTACGTAATTAATGCATGAGTTTAATTAGGGTAGTTCTGTAAAGTACGAGATACACTCCTCCAATCGCAAAATGCCTTGGTTCATGAGGTTTGAGATTTGAGCCCTATAAACCGGAAGGGAGGGAGTACTACACGCGGTGTAGTCTAGTCACTTGTTGAAATCTCTAGAAAGACAAATACTCCTTTTCCGGTTTACAGGGCTATACTACTCCCTCCGTCTAGGTGTGTGAGTCATCTTACAAAAACCAAATAGTCCCAAAACACTTAGGCGCGGTGCATTAACTTCTACCTTGTTTCTTCTTTCTTGGCATGTCAACCAATAAGAGATGAGAGGTGTGCATGCTTTTAATGACTTAAAACTACCAAACACGACATGCAGTGGCTAGTTCATTGCATGCAATGCTATTAATTAGCAAATAAACATTGGTGACCCCAGGAGGAAACGGTGCTAAGCGCGTGGACCTATGCAGAATGAGTATCAACCAATGGATGATGGAGTTTAATTGTTAAACAATTCAATGAGGGAAGCTTAGCTACAAATTCAATGACTTAGAGGATGCTTGGATACGTTTTAGTCCTATGACTAAAAGTAGTGGGACTAAAACTTGCTAGCCTCACCCATGCTTGGATCCAAATACTAAAGAGACTAACATCAAGTTAATGAGCATTTATTATCCTCCAAACCCTCCAATCCGTAACTACTTTGTGTTAAAGGAGAGGAGTTAAATGAGGAGAGAGAGGACTAATCCACATTTTAGTAGGCGTATCCCTGACTAAAAAGATTTAGTCTCAAGACCAGTTTTAGCCCCTCTTTAGTCAAGGGTGCTTGGAACTTTAGCCTCTTAAAGAGACTATTTTTATTAAGACTAAAATAAGTCCCTTGTATCCAAGCACCCTCTTACTCACCTAGACGGGGGGAGTAGCAAGTACTAGTACTACTACAATAGTGGGCTCAAATAGCAATTTTGTCTCATGCAAGAGCCTGGCTACTATACGCATTCTCCAAGGCACCGCACCACGCGAGCGTTTGCAACTGCCACGTTCGGGTTGCGCTTGGATCTTTGCCTCTTTGAGAAGACAAACAATGATGTTACTCCTACTTCTACAGTATCGAATCCACTGTTGCATGTCCGTCCACCTCGTGCGGGAGGGATAGCGTGTAGCGAAAGCTTCTACTTACTGCTCCTGCCTTTGCGTCTATGAAAGGGGTGCCCAACATGTGGTTGGCCCTCTGTCATGCAGCCAAATGCAGGTGCAGTTAAGGCACCGGAGCTCAGTCCGCGAGGGAGAGGGTGTTGTAGTAATCAAACTTCTCAGTCTTGTATGAGTTGACGCGACATCAAAGCACTGCACTCGATATAAGTCTTTTTACACATTTCAAATGGACTACAACATACGGATGTATGTAGACATATTCTGCTTCGTATGTAGTCACTTGTTGCAATCTCTAAAAAGACTTATATTTGGAAACGGAGGGAGTACAACGCATGCATGCATTCCGTGACTTTCCTTTTGATACTTGCTTGTGTTGATTTGATGCACCTTGCCAAATTTTGACTATAAATTTAACTAACCAAATTTTCATGTATGTCACAAAAAATTACGGGGCTGTTTGGATTGTGACTATGTTTGTCTTATGTTGCCACATTATTTTTCCCACACTTGCCACACTTGCCTAACTTGAGTTGCTCAAATTGGTAGACACACTTTGGCTTGCCTAAGGGAATCTTGCCACAATTTTTGTTTCTATGACATGTGGGGTTCACTACTAATAAAAAAATTCTTGTCATAGGTGTGGCTAATAAAAAAGACTTATATTTAGGAACGGAGGGAGTAGAAAATATAAATAATAATGCATGTTGGGGAAACCCACATTTCCGCTAATCTTAGCCGTGGGCTTGTTCACAATTTTTACGAGGGGGTGGTTGTTCATTTAATGGAGGGACTTGTAGTACCAGACATGAACGATACAAAGTGCGACCTGGCACACTGTAACACCACTTGGAACAAGCGGGTAGCTATCTCAAAAACAATCAACAACTAAAAAAACCGCGACCTGGCATGTAGTACACAATTTTAAACGATTGTTTTGATGGAGTGAAAAAGGAAAACTACCCCACTACGTATATATAGGTAGGAGCCTCCGCGCTTGCTTGCTAGGGTTGCTCTATTCACACACTCTCATCCTCTCCAGATCTAAACAAGATAGGGGTGGTAACACTGTCTTTCTCCCTTCAAAAAACACTGTCTTTCTATCATCACCGCAGGTTACAGATCCGGACGTATCCCCCTCCACCGGTGAAGGGGAGGAGGGGCGGCGTTTAGGCCGTCGTCGATAGCGAGGGAGGAGACCCACTGCAGGCCGCACTGTTATCTCTGGCCGAGCGCCGGCACAGGAGGTCCTCCGATCCCTTCGTCGTTGCCTGTGGGTGGATCCAGCCTCCCACCGCCCACCTATCCACATCCGGACGACCTTCAGGTATATCTTTGTTCGAAACCGCCTTAGCTCTACTTCCCCAGGTCGCTACTTCGATGCATGTGCATCATTTTCTACCTCTCAGCCCCTCTCGGTCAGATGGTCCAACGTCACATATTTTTTCTTCTATTGTTAGAGGCAAAGCTACTTCATGGAGTCGAATCTTGTACTCCCTTTGTCCGGAAATACTTGTCATTGAAATGGATGTATCTAGATGTATTTTAGTTCTAGACACATCCATTTTGATGACAAGTAATTCCGGACGGAGGGAGTACTTGGTTCAAACAAAAAATAAAGTGGGGGGAATTTAGTATGTACATCGGACTTGGTATGCAGACAGGAAGGAAAGGGGTGAAAGTAGTACAGACCGTCATCCAACCGGTCTCTTGGTCGAAAAGGGAAATATAGGGGTAACGCTGTACACAGTGGTATGACCAGGACTAGGTTTGCTATCCACACATAGGAGTAGGTGGCTAGAGTGAACAAAAATGGGAACCCAGATATGTTTCTTGGATGCTTATTTCTCGGGGCACAACTATGAATCACCACTTTATGCCCATGTTTATGAACATGGTGCTGGACTGCTGGCGCACCCACTGTCCCATGCCCTTATACCAAATATTTATATGTTTTTAATCTAATGTCCCTGGTAAAAATGAAGCCATGCCACTGTTATAAGCCGTGACAAGTTTAGCCAAAAGTTTTTGCATGTAATTGTTTGAGACTCTGACTGTTTCCTTTTTGTGCAAACAGGGATATCCAATTCACCTGGTTGCTGTTGTGACCTTCTGGTGCACTGCACAAAACTCTTCTTAAAAGAAGTGACTTTTGTGCTATTTAACTAGAATGTCAGAATGGAATAGTTGGTTCATTTCGGTGGAACTGCACAAAGGGAGATCTGTGTTCCAATCCTCATCATCCATATTGGCGCCATAACCTTCCTTTAGGTAAGAATGATATTTAATGCATGTGTTCATCTCTATTTTGCGACTGCCATGAGAAAATAATGCTATTTTTACTAGTACACTTGTACTCCCTCACTAACAAAACCAATTCTGAAATAGAAGGCCAATCATGTACTTGGTTTCACCAACTGGTGAGGAGAAAGAGAAATAGAGCATGAAGAGGAAGAACAAGAAGAATAAACAGTGCCAAGGCGATCTTGCTGAAGCCAGAGGCCTCAGTCGAGGCCATTCAAGGGCTCCGGCAATGACTACCTTACATGTGAGACGATCCTCCAGGGAGCCCTTCCACTTCTGCTGTCTCACTTAATAAATTAGGAGTACTTAAGTACCACTAATTTATTGCTGCCTAATTTTCCTGTCGGAGTTAAACAAATCTTTAGTAGTACCCTATCTTTGAATCATGTACGTGTGTATGTTTGTCTATGGAGGTGAATCATGTGGTGGAGCAGGGAGGGAATATTATTAGTGTCATGACATAATAGTGCTATTGTTTCGCATGTCAATTTATTGCCATTGGTTCAATGAGACAATGTTTTGCGTATTGTCCATCATGAACTTGATGCTACTGTTAGAGTAATATGCTAATGTCTTCCTATCCTTTCTCACTAAGCTAATGAAGGTTTCACCTTGCTCCTACTTGTGCAAACATGAATCATGTTGTGACAATCATACATTTTAGTGGAAGTACACAAGACAAATACAATGAACAGTATCCCAGCTAGTGCTTTAACTCTGCTGGAAGTTCTTGATAATATTTCGATATAATCTCAGCACTGGTAAACAAGAGTGATTTCAACCATACATTTGAAGTGCACAAAAATATATACTATTGAGTGATTCCAGTGAGTGCTTTATCATCTCTTATGGGACTACATGAATAAGCTTTTTTCTCAGTTGGTACGGGCCTAAGTCCTTCATTCATATTAGTTTGATGTCATATATGTTTGTATCGTGATACTTTCATTATAAACTCATTTATCTTAGCAATTTAAAGTTTTGCAACCTATGATAAATGGCAATGCTTTGAGTGTTGAGCTAATTGGCACTGATTAAATAAACTAATACCTCTCTTTAAGCAAGACTACTATGTTGCTAACTTTACCCGTTAAGATAATGAGGGTGCTTCTATTTGTTAGTGTATGTTTCATCAACTAGTCCCACTATTACAGTAATCTCACTCTCTCAATATATGTGCCAACAGGGATGCTCGATTTTGGTGGAACTGCACAAAAACTTTGGGTGCTTCATTGCCTCGACAGCTTCCGTCCTTTCCTGTCAGTCGCTAATCTCGGCTTGCTTTCTTCCTTCGCTGTCAGTCGCTTCGCTTATCTTGGCTTCCAGTCAAAGGAAATAGTAATTGATATGCTGCCTCACACAGGTTGGTACTGGTCTTTATCCTGATTATTGTGCTTGTCATGTATTGGTAATTTGGTATTGTGCTACTGTTTGCTGATAACCCACAAGTGAAGGGGATCGCAACAGCTTTCGAGGGTAAAGTATTCAACCCAAATTTATTGATTCGACACAAGGGGAGCCAAAGAATATTCTTGAGTATTAGCAGTTGAGTTGTCAATTCAATCACACCTGGATAACTTAGTATCTGCAGCAAAGTATTTAGTAGCAAATTAGTATGATAATAAAGGTAACGGTGGCAAAAGTAAAAGACAATAGTTTTTGGGTTTTTGTAGTAGTTGTAACAGTAGCAACCGAAAAGTAAATAAGCGAAGAACAAGATGTGAAAATCTCGTAGACAATGGATCAATGATGGATAATTATGCTGGATGCGATTCCTCATGTAATAGTTATAACATAGGGTGACACAAAACTAGCTCCAATTCATCAATGTAATGTAGCCATGTATTCCATAAATAGTCATACGTGCTTATGGAAAAGAACTTGCATGCCATCTTTTGTCCTACCCTCCTGTGGCAGCGGGGTCCTAGTGGAAACTAAGGGATATTAAGGCCTCCTTTTAATAGAGAACAGGAACAAAGCATTAACACATACTGAATACATGAACTCCTCAAACTACGGTCATCACCGAGAAGTATCCCGATTATTGTCACTTCGGGGTTGTCGGATCATAACCTATAATAGGTGACTATAGACTTGCAAGATAAGATCAAGAGAACACATATATTCATGAAAACATAATAGGTTCAGATCTGAAATCATGGCACTCGGGCCCTAGTGACAAGCATTAAGCATAGCAAAGTCATAGTGACATCAATCTCAGAACATAGTGGATACTAGGGATCAAACCCTAACAAAACTAACTTGATTACATGGTAAATCTCATCCAACCCATCACCGTCCAACAAGCCTACGATGGAATTACTCACGCACGGCGGTGAGCATCATGAAATTGGTGATGGAGGATGGTTGATGATGACAACGGTGACAAATCCCCCTCTCCGGAGCCCCAAACGGACTCCAGATCAGCCCTCCCGAGCGAGATTAGGGCTTGGCGGCGGCTCCGTGTCGTAAAACGCGATGAAACTTTCTCTCTGATTTTTTTCTCCCCGAACGTGAATATATGGAGTTGGAGTTGAGGTCGGTGGAGGTCCAAGGGGCCCACGAGATTGGGGGGGCGCCCTATAGGGCCCCCCCCCATCTCTTGGACAGGGTGTGGGCCCCCTGGTGTATTTCTTTCGCCCAGAAATTCTTATTAATTCCAAAAAGTGCTTCCGTCGATTTTCAGGACATTCCGAGAACTTTTCTTTTCTACACATAAAACAACATCATGGCAGTTCTGCTGAAAACAGCGTCAGTCCGGGTTAGTTTCATTCAAATCATGCAAGTTAGAGTCCAAAACAAGGGCAAAAGTGTTTGGAAAAGTAGATACGTTGGAGACGTATCAACTCCACCAAGCTTAAACCTTTGCTTGTCCTCAAGCAATTTAGTTAATAAACTGAAAGTGATAAAGAAAAACTTTTACAAACTCTGTTTGCTCTTGTTATTGTAAACATGAAAAGTCAGCATTCAGGTTTCAGCAAATATTATGAACTAACCATACTCACAATAACACTTAGGTCTAACAATTACTCATATCAATAGCATAATCAGCTAGCGAGCCATAATAATAAAACTCGGATGACAACACTTTCTCAAAACAATCATAACATGATATAACAAAATGGTATCTCGCTAGCCCTTTCTGAGACCGCAAAACATAAATGCAGAGCACCTTTAAAGATCAAGGACTGACTAAACATTGTAATTCATGGTAAAAGAGGTCCAGTCAAGTCATACCCAATGTAAACCAATAGAAATGAATGCAAATGACAGTGTGCTCTCTAGCGGATGCTTATTAATAAGAAGGGTGATGACTCAACATAAAAGTAAATAGATAGGCCCTTCGCAGAGGGAAGCAGGGATTTGTAGAGGTGCCAGAGCTCGATTTTAAAATAGAGATTGAATAACATTTTGAGCGGCATACTTTTTGTCAACGCAACAACCATGAGATGGTTGTATCTTCCATACTACATGCATTATAGGCAGTTCCCAAACAGAATGGTAAAGGTTTATACTCCCCAACCACCAACAAGCATCAATCCATGGCTTGCTCGAAACAACGAAAGTGCCTCCAACTAACAACAGCCACAGGGAGTTTTGTTTAATTATTTTGATTTGCTTTGATCTTTTTGGATCATGGGACTGGGCATCCCGATTCTGGCCCTTTCTAAATGAATGAGGAGCGGAGTCCACTCCTCTTGAGAATAACCCACCTAGCATGGAAGATATAGGCAGCCCTAGTTGTAACATGAGTTGCTCGAGCATACAAAACAGAATTTCATTTGAAGGTTTGGAGTTTGGCACATACAAATTTACTTGGAACGGCAGGTAAATACCGCATATAGGAAGGTATAGTGGACTCATATGGAGCAACTTTGGGGTTTAAGGAGTTTGGATGCACAAGAAGTATTCCCGCTTAGTACAGGTGAAGGCTAGCAAAACACTGGGAAGCGACCAACTGAGAGAGCGACAACAGTCATAAACATGCATTAAAATTAATTTACACCGAGTACAAGCATGAGTAGGATATAATCTACCATGAACATAAATATCATGAAGGCTATGTTGATTTGTTTCAACTACATGCGTGAACATGTGCCAAGTCTAGTCACTCAATTCATTCAAAGGAGGATACCATCCCATCATACCACATCATAATCATTCTAATAGCATGTTGGCACGCAAGGTAAACCATTATAACTCATAGCTAATCAAGCATGGCACAAGCAACTATAATCTCTAAATGTCATTGCAAATATGTTTACTTCATAATAAGCTGAATCAGAAACGATGAACTCATCATATTTACAAAAACAAGAGAGGTCGAGTTCATACCAGCTTTTCTCATCTCAATCAGTCCATCATATATCGTCATTATTGCCCTTCACTTGCACGACCGAACGATGTGTATAATAATAAGAGTGCACGTATTTTTCTTAAGCTGGAATCTGCAAGCATTAGACTAAGCTGGAATCTGCAAGCATTCAACTCAAGACTAAGCTGGAATCTGCAAGCATTCAACTCAAGAGAGAAGACAGGTAATATGGGCTCTAAGTTAAATAAACAGTCATGTATATGAGAGCCACTTAAACATTTTCAATATGGTCTTCTACTCTCGACCCCAAAGGAAAGGAAAGAAAATAAAACTATTTACACGGGAAAGCTCCCGGCAAGTAAGAAGAAGAACAAGAAATCTTTTTGGTTTTCATTTCAATTTCTACTACAAGCATGAAAATTAAACTAACTAATTTTTTTGGTTTTTCTTAAGGTTTATCAAACACACAAGAAGAAAACTAGAAAAAGAAAATTAAACTAGCATGGATAATACAATGAAAGAATATGAGCACCGATGACTAGTGTGTGAACATGAATGTAAAGTCGGTGAGAAATACGTACTACCCCAAGCTTAGGCTTTTTGGCCTAAGTTGGTCTAGTACCAAGGACCGCCTGGCTGATATCCGTAAGTGAAACTGGGATCATACTGAGATGCAGTGGCAACCACCTCCTGAGCTGCGGCGTGTTGGCGAGCTGCCTCCGCCCTCCTCTCGTGTTCAGCTGCTTCCTCCCTGGTGACAACATATCTTACTTTTGCCTGATAATCAAAAAGGTAGGGAGCAGGAAGAGTAACAGGGACGACGTTGCGTCCGTCATAGGTTAGTCGATATTGGAGGAATTGTTCATTCCTCTCAAGAAATTGATGATTAACCATAGTTTCAGAATCCAAATAAACAGGAGGTATTATCATATCCCCCTCTCGTGGAGCTATATTAATAAAATTAGCCACACGGGTTGCGTAAATTCCTCCAAATAAATTTCCCTTTCTACTATTATTCTGCAACCTACGTGCAACTATTGCCCCCAGGTTATAACCTTTATAACCTAACACAGCACTCGAGGACACACAGATCAGGAACACACATGTGACATGCCTAGTCTTTACCGTTAATGCATCTACCAATAAAGAGAGCAAAATAATGTATAGCAGGAAAATGAATGCTCCCTATAGTAGCTTGTGCTATGTCCCTAGATTCTCCCACAGTAATATTAGCAAGAAATTCCCTAAATTCAGATTTGTGAGGATCATTAATGTTGCCCCACTGTGGAAGTTTGCAAGCGGTTGTAAAATCCTCTAGGTCCATTGTATAAGATGTATCATAAATATAAAATATGACACTAGGAGAATTATGCGCAGAGTTATATTTAAACCTCTGCACAAAGGGATCAATTAATTGATAGTACTGAGGACACTTATCTTGTAAGAAGTCCTCCAACTCAGCATTACGCACATACGCGTCAAATTCCTCCTTGAATCCTGCTTCGACCATAAAATCATTGGATGGCCATTCACAAGCTCGTACATCCGCGTCCCTCGGCAATTCAACATCTTGCTCACGTATAGCAATCCTGGGCCCTTTCTTCTCCGAGGAACCACCTTGATACATTCTCCTAGACATAATTCTTTTCTGAAAAATTTCTGAAATTTTAGTAACTTCAAAATAAAAGTGAATAAAACTAAACAAGATTGATAACAACTACTCCTACAAGTGCCTAGAGCCTATATCATGCATTGGAATTTCTTGGGACCTCATAAATTTAACATGCAAGCTCAAGAACATGGTCACCTATGCAGCAAAAATTTGCAAAGAATAAAGCACTAGAACAAAAACTAATTGGACCAATGGAGGAGTCACATACCAAGCAACAATCTCCCAAAGCAGTTTTGTGAATGGGGCTTTGAGCAAGGAGATCGAAAATCACAGCAAAATGAGCTAGAACTCGTGCTTGAGCTGGATGGGGATTTTTTGCGTAGAAGATGAAGTGTGTGGGTGCTGGCATAAGTGGAGGGGAGCCACCAGGGCCCACGAGACAGGGGGCGCGCCCTATAGGGGGGGCGCCCTCCACTCTCGTGACCTGGTGCTTGCCTCTCCTGCAGTGTTTTTCAGTGCCTAAAATCCTCAAATATTCCATAAAAATCATACTAAATTTGCAGGGCATTTGGAGCACTTTTATTTTCGGACTATTTTTTTAATGCACGGATAATTCGGAAAACAGACAGATAATACTATTTTTGCTTTATGTATTCTAAATAACAGAAAGAAAAAAGAGGGTACAGAAGGTTGTGCCTTCTAGTTTCATGCATCTCATGATCATCAAAATGAATCCACTAACAAGGTTGATCAAGTCTTGTTAACAAACTAATTCCGAATAACACGGAACCGGAGAAATTTCGAATGATACTAAGTTACCTCAACAGGGATATGAAAATCCCCAACAATAAGAATATCATACTTTTTCTTGACAGTGGGGAGAGGAAATTCAAAACCTCCAATAATAATAGTTGGAACTTTTCCAATAGAATTGATGCTATGAACTGGAGATTGTTTCCTTGGAAAGTGTACCGTATGCTCATTACCATTAACATGAAAAGTGACATTGCCTTTGTTGCAATCAATAACAGCCCGCGGTATTAAGAAAAGGTCTACCAAGGATAATAGACATATTATCGCCCTCGTGAATATCAAGAATAACAAAGTCCGTTAAGATAGTAACATTTGCAACCACAACAGTCACATCCTCACAAATACCGACAGTTATAGCAGTTGATTTATCAGCCATTTGCAAGGATATTTCAGTAGGTGTCAACTTATTCAATTCAAGTCTACGATATAAAGAGAGAGGCATAACAGTAACAACGGCTCCAAGATCACATAAAGCAGTTCTAACATAATTTCTTTTAATGGAGCATGGTATAGTTGGTACCCCCGGATCTCCAAGTTTCTTTGGTATTCCACCCTTAAAAGTGTAATTAGCTAGCATGGTGGAAATTTCAGCTTCCGGTATCTTTCTTTTGTTTGTGATGATATCCTTCATATACTTAGCATAAGGATTTACTTTAAGCATATCAGTTAAGCGCATACGTAAGAAAATAGGTCTAATCATTTCAGCAAAGCGCTCAAAATCCACATCATCCTTTGACTTGGATGGTTTAGGAGGAAAGGGTATGGGTATCTGAACCCATGGTTCTCTTTCTTTACCGTGCTTCCTAGCAACAAAATCTCTCTTATCATAACGTTGATTCCTTGATTGTGGGTTATCAAGATCAACAGCAGGTTCAATCTCTACCTCATTGTTTTTGCTAGGTTGAGCATCAACATGAACATTATCATTAACATTATCACTAGGTTCATGTTCATCACCTGATTGTGTTTCAAAGATCGTAAATAGAAATATCATTGGGATTCTCGGTGTGTCTCTCTGATGGGTTCACTAGAAGCACGCATAAAGTTCTATCGTTTTCTTTTTCTTCTTTTAGAAGAACTAGGTACCTCTAAATTATTTCTCTGAGAATCCTGTTCGATTCTCTTAGGGTGGCCTTCAGGATACAAAGGTTCTGAGTCATTTTACCAATTCTAGTAGCCACTCTAACAGAAAGTCATTTTATTATTTAATTCCTCAAGCAAATCATTTTGAGCTTTAAGTACTTGCTCAGCTTGAGTAGCAACCATAGAAGCATATTTGCTAATGAGTTTGAGTTCACCTTTAACTCTAGCCATATTATCGCTCACGCGTCCTATCTCGAAAGCATTATTCTTTAACTCTCTACCAACATAAGCATTAAAACTTTCTTGTCTAGCCATAAAGTCATCAAATTCATCTAAGCACGGGCTATGAAATTTAGTAGAGGGGATTTCAACTTTATCATATCTATAGAGAGAATTTACCTTTAGTACCTGTGTCGGGTTATCAAGACAATATGGTTCAGGGGGTATATTAAGACCATGTATTTCTTCAATAGGAGGTAAGTTCTTAACATCTTCAGCTTTAATAACTTTTTCTTTCATTGATTTCTTTGCCTCTTGCACATCTTCAGGATTGAGAAATAAAACACCTCTCTTCTTCGGAGTGGGTTTAGGAATAGGCTCAGGAGTTGGCTCAATTGGTTCAGGAATTACTTCAGGAATTGGCTCAGGAAGAGTCCAATTATTTTCATTAGTCAACATATTATTCAATAATATTTCAGCTTCAATCGTTTCTTTCCCCGAAAACACAACCAGCACAACTATCCAAGTAGTCCTTGGAAGCATCGGTTAGTCCATTATAAAAGATATCAAGTATTTCATTTTTCTTAAGAGGATGATCAGACAAAGCATTAAGTAACTGGAGAAGCCTCCCCCAAGCTTGTGGGAGACTCTCTTCTTTGATTTGCACAAAATTATATATTTCCCGCAAGGCAGCTTGTTTCTTATGAGCAGGAAAATATTTAGCAGAGAAGTAATAAATCATATCCTGGGGACTACGCACACAACCAGGAGCAAGAGAATTGTACCAAGTCTTAGCATCACCCTTTAATGAGAACGGAAATATTTTAAGGATATAAAAATAGCGAGACTTCTCATCATTAGTAAATAGGGTGGCTATATCATTCAACTTGGTAAGATGTGCCACAACAGTTTTAGATTCAAGGCCATAAAAAAGATCAAATTCAACTAAAGTAATAATCTCAGGATCAACAGAGAATTCATAATCCTTATCAGTAACACAAATAGGTGAAGTAGCAAAAGCAGGGTCAGGTTTCGTTCTAGCATTAAGAGACTGCTGCTTCCATTTAGCTAATAATTTCTTCAGATCATATCTATCATTGCAAGCAAAGATAGCTCTAGCAGCTTCTTCATTCATAACATAACCCTCAGGAACAACAGGCAATACATAATCATTGGGAGAACCTTCATCATCACTATCATCAATAATAGCATCTTCAATAACTCCATTCCCCCTGACTCTAGCAAGTTGTTCATCAAGAAATTCACCTAATGGCAAAGTAGTATCACGCACAGAAGTAGTTTCATCATGCATATCACAAGTGGCATCATCAATAACATGCAACATATCATAATTCATAGCAGTAGCAGGTTTAGGTGTCGCAAGTTTACTAATAACAGAAGGAGAATCTAGTGCAAAGCTAGATCGTAGTTCCTTACCTTCCCTCGTAGTTGAGGGATAGATCGTAGTTTTGTCGTCTTTCAAGTTCTTCATAGTGATCAACAGATATAAATCCCAAGTGACTCAGAGGATAGAGCTATGCTCCCCGGCAACTGCACCAGAAATTAGTCTTGATAACCCACAAGTGTAGGGGATCGCAACAGCTTTCGAGGGTAAAGTATTCAACCCAAATTTATTGATTCGACACAAGGGGAGCCAAAGAATATTCTTGAGTATTAGCAGTTGAGTTGTCAATTCAACCATACCTGGATAACTTAGTATCTGCAGCCAATTATTTAGTAGCAAAGTAGTACGATAATAAAGGTAACGGTGGCAAAAGTAAAAGATAATAGTTTTTGGGTTTTTGTAGTAGTTGTAACAGTAGCAACGGGAAAGTAAATAAGCGAAGAACAAGATGTGAAAAGCTCGTAGACAATGGATCAATGATGGATAATTATGCCGGATGCGATTCCTCATGTAATAGTTATAACATAGGGTGACACAGAACTAGCTCCAATTCATCAATGTAATATAGGCATGTATTTCGTAAATAGTCATACGGGCTTACGGGAAAGAACTTGCATGACATCTTTTGTCCTACCCTCCCGTGGCAGCGAGGTCCTAGTGGAAACTAACGGATATTAAGGCCTCCTTTTAATAGAGAACCGGAACAAAGCATTAACACATAGTGAATACATGAACTCCTCAAACTACGGTCATCACCGAGAAGTAACCCGATTATTGTCACTTCGGGGTTGTCGGATCATAACACATAATAGGTGACTATAGACTTGCAAGATAAGATCAAGAACACACATATATTCATGAAAACATAATAGGTTCAGATCTGAAATCCTGGCACTCGGGCCCTAGTGACAAGCATTAAGCATACCAAAGTGATAGCAACATCAATCTCAGAACATAGTGGATACTAGGGATCAAACCCTAACAAAACTAACTTGATTACATGGTAAATCTCATCCAACCCATCACCATCCAGCAAGCCTACGATGGAATTACTCACGCACGGCGGTGAGCATCATGAAATTGGTGATGGAGGATGGTTGATGATGACGACGGCGATGAATCCCCTTCTCCGGAGCCCCGAACGGAGTCCAGATCAGCCCTCCCGAGAGAGATTAGGGCTTGGCAGCGGCTCCGTGTCGTAAAACACGATGAAACTTTCTCTTTGATTTTTTCTCCCCGAACGTGAATATATGGAGTTGGAGTTGAGGTCGGTGGAGGTCCAGGCGGCCCACGAGATAGGGGGCGCGCCCCCCTGTCTCGTGGACAGGGTGTGGGCCCCCTGGTGTATTTCTTTCGCCCAGAAATTCTTATTAATTCCAAAAAGTGCCTTCTTGGATTTTCAGGACATTCCGAGAACTTTTCTTTTCTACACATAAAACAACATCATGGCAGTTCTGTTGAAAACAGTGTCAGTCCGGGTTAGTTTCATTCAAATCATGCAAGTTAGAGTCCAAAACAAGGGCAAAAGTGTTTGGAAAAGTAGATACGTTGGAGACGTATCATTTGCCGATTTTATAAAGGAGTGACTTGGAGCCTGAACTCGCAGGCAAATCATTGCATTGGGTGATTTCAGTAGAACTGCACAAAATGATCAGATGGACAGATACTTATGCTGCTGCTATGTACTTCAAAGTTCACTCAAGCAAGCGTCGATGTTGATAAGAAGTGCCTATATTCATTCGAGTATCAACCGCCATCAACCAGTTGTCAAACTCCCAAGTATTAGGAGAGTGAACGCCAAAAATATTGCTTGGCGCATAGCCCAGAAGAACACAGTCCAGTCTCTGGTCTCAACTTGTGCCTTTTGGTTATCAGAAGATATGGTAGCGAACTGTATAGCATGGAGTCTAAAGATTCCAGACAAGTTGGTTGACGCGTATATTCATCTGGCACTTAATTAGTCTGCATGCCAGGGATGCTCCATTTCAGTTGAACTGCACAAAAAATTTGGGTGGTTCATTTTCTCAACCGCCTCCTTTCTCAAATACGCAATGTAGAATTTTGGCGAGCTACAGGACCAAGATGAGCCAGTAAACTAGTTGGATCAAAGTAGTGGCCAAGTTGCTCAAACCTCGCTCGGCATGAGTCCACTATTTGAGGATAAACCTACAAGCAAAGTTCAGATTGTCTGTGCTGCCTCTTATGTACTCGAAAGTTTACTCGTACAAGAATTAATTTTAGCAAGAAGTACCTCCGACTGAACACCATTTACCAGTCTGTACCCTAGGTAATTGAAGTTCATCCATGGATCGTATTGGCTGTGATCTCAATCATTTGGATGCATAAACATACTGAACATGTGTATATCTGAATCTGTTTGTGAATTATGTATGAATATTGTCATGTGATCTATCAATCATTTGGATGCGTTGATATGCTGAGCTTGTGTATATATGAATCTTTTGAGTTGTTGATAGTGAATGTTGGCTATGAATATGAACGTGTCCTGTGAACCTGAGTTTGATATGAATGTTTAACTTTTACATTGTATTTGTGTGTGAACTTGTTAGTATGCCTCTTTGTGGGGTATGTGACGTGTGGGTGTCAACGGCACACCTTCTTCCCGAGAAGAATTGCACCTGCTTTGTTAGGGTAGCAACGGTGCATCAGCTCTTTTTAATCTTTTTATTACTCTGTCTTCCCCTCTCCCCCGCTCAACCCCTGCCGTAATGTTTTCGGCCTCAAAACAAACATAGTACTGCGTTGTTTTGAGGGCTTGATGAAAAATCAAGTGCTGGTTTTTGTAGGTTGGCCCACGCAGAAAATGGGCTGTTGGTCCACCATGACGGACTGGGAGGCTAAAAATACAAGTTGTATGGTGTAGAGGCAAGTAAAAAACGCTATCGAGAGCCATCCACTGAAGAAAAAAAATCGCTCCTGATGTGCTTCTTCAGTCGAGCCGTCGGCCCCCTCTTTAGTCCAGTTCGCTCCGGGATCTGGTATCATTTTTTTCCAGAGGGCGAACAAGTATCACCTAGGCCTAGGTTTTGTATTTTAACATGCGTAGCCCACGACATATGGAGATATTGGTTTCAACTTATTTTTTGAGGTCCATACCGGCCTATGGGCTTTTTCTTAAAGATCGGCAACCCAATGTATTTTTTTAATAAAACGTAGGTCTCTGTTCTATTTATCTATATATAATAATAATAATTTTGTGTCCAATTTATGTTTTCCCTTCTAACCACATTATATATATTTATATTATTACTATTATCGTATATTTTATAGAGACTTATATATACATTATAAAAACATCCCACATGTTATTAACTTATAAAAGTAAATGTTTAACAGAAGTTGGCAAGGAAAATCCTGGTTGTTTTTGACTCACACGCAAGGAAAATCCTGGTTATTGTGTACAAAAGCTTGCGAAGATTTTAAGGACCAATTTAATAATAACACGCTCATTTTTATTTTGAGCAATAACTCGCTAATTTGTTAATTATATATATATATATATATATATATATATATATATATATATATATATATATATATATATAATGTGCCTCTCGGTTTATTCTTTGATATTAATTGCTCCTTCTAACATAACATTATATATATAACGAGCCCAGCTAATTCGTGTATTTCAAGGAAGTGCAAATGGGCTGGGATTTCTTAGAAAATATAATGGGCCTGATTGACGCGAAATTATTTGTTCACCCAGTCCAGCAAATGGACTGTACATTCTAGAAAACATGGGTTAAATATATGCCACATTTTTGCAGGCTAACATGTGGGGCCAATAGGTCAAAGCCTACGCAGGGCGTTGTCAACTTGGTCAACCAATGATTGTGACATCCACAACCATTGGATTTATATCGAACGGCCGGCATGCACCTTCAATCTCTCGTCTTCTTCCTCCAGCATCGCCGGGACCGCCTGGTCCGGCCTCCGGCGGCTAGCGACTCTGCTTAGCACGCATCGCTGCGAAGCGCTACCCCACCGACGGCCAGGCTATCCCTCCACACCTCCTGTTATTCTCCACCGACTGCAGCCCCACGCTGCACCAGAACCAGTTATAACCCTTCTCCTCCTCTCAATCTGCGACTCCACTGCCACGTCTTTCCATCTCCGAGTCGTTCCCGTTTGGGGCCTCGCCGTCGTCCATCGCTGCGCTGCGCTTGGTGCGGCGTGGTCAACAAACGAGAGTCATCGGAAGAGGACTGTATGTGGAGAGCCTGACGGCTGGGACCCACGAGGTCCATGGTCGCACGCAAGGAAAGTTCCTCCTTATTAAGCTGAAAAAAATGTTTCCTCCACCTGACAGCTGGGACCCACCAGCTGTATCTTCGCACGGAAGGAAGTGCCTCCTTGTTTTGCAAAAAAAAAATATTCATCCCGTTGACAGCGGGACCCGTCAGATTTGGTGGCTGACTTGTGGGCCTACTAAGAGGACGTGTACGCAGGGCTTTGTCAACTTAATCAACAAATGATTCTAGCAGTTGGACCGTTGGATGTTAATCCAACAGTCGTGCTCCTTCATCAACCTCTGTTCTTGCTCTTGTCTCCCGTGGGCGGCATCAAGCTGTCTTTGCCAGCACCAACCGATCAAGTTTCCCACTCCTCTCCATCTGCGACTCCACTGCCCCGTCTTCCCCATCTCTGGGTCGTTCCAGTCTGGGGCCTCGTCGTCCACCGGCCTTAGTGCGCTCGGCACGGTGTGGTTAACGTGGTCAACAACCGAGAGGTATCAGAAGATGACTGTACGTGAGAGGCTGACAGTGGGGACGCACCACGCCCATGGACGCATGCATGCAACGGAACGCGACATGGTCAACGTGGTCAAGGAACGACTTCCATCGGAAGTGTACTGTACATGGAGAGGCTGACAGCTGGGTCCACGGCCACAGCAAGGAAGTGCCTCCTTATTACGCGGAAAATAATGATTCCTCCACCTAACAGCAGGGACCCACTGGACGAGCCACTGTATTTTGCCAAAAAAAACGTTTCCCCCCTGACTGCTGGGACCCACCTGACGGGCCACCGTATTTCGCGAAAAAAACGTTCCCCCCACTGTCAGCTCGGTGCCACCAGAAGTGTCTCCTTATTAAGTAGAAAAAAAATGAATACTCCCCCTGCTAGCTGGGACCTACCTTGGTCGGAGGCTGACTTGTGGGCCCACTAAGTTGACGGGAACAGAGAGCTTTGTCAACTTAGTCAATATGAACGATTCTAGCTCCAGTGACCGTACGATGTCCATCCAACGGCCGTAGTGCTTCTTCAACCTCTAGTCTTCTTGCTCCAGCTGCCCAAAGCAGCGCCGGTCGTGCCGCGTGCTCCAGCCTCCCGTGGCCGGCTGTGATTCCGCGGAGGCCTCACCGCCCCCCTACTACTCCTGCCGCTGGCCAGGCCATCCCTCTACTCACCCACACCCCCTATTATTCTGTGACAACGGCATCCTCACACCGCAGCCGAACGAGTGAACCCTCATACTCCTCTACGCGTGGGCATCCACTGCCGCGTCTTCCCCGGCTCCGCGTCATCCCCTTCCTAGGCCTTGCTGTCGTCCACCGCCCTAGTGCTCTCGGCGCGGCGTGGTCAACGTGGTCAAGGAACGATTTCCATTGGAAGAGTACTGTACGCGGAGAGGCTGACAGCTGGGTCCACGGCGGCTGCAAGGAAGTGCATCCTTATTACACGCAAAATAATTATTCCTCCACCGGACAACAGGGACCCACCGGACGGGCCACCTTATTTCCTGAAAAAACATTTCCCCCCTGACTACTGGGACCCACCAGCTACATCTTCGCACACAAGGAAGTGCGTCTGAAAAAAAACGATTCGCCCCCCTGACTGCTGGGACCCACCAGCTACATCTTCGCACGCAGGGAAGTGCGTCCGGGCAAAAAATAATAAAATGATTCACCCCCCTAACTGCTGGGACCCACCATCTACATCTTCGCACGCAAGGAAGTGCCTGGCAGTCGGGACCCACCTGGTCGAAGCGTACGTAGCGTTATCATTCTGGTCGCGAACGTGTACATACATACTCGTGGATGTAGAGGCGCGCACGTGTCGTAGTAGAGGCGCGCACGTAGCATGTACATGTACGTACATCGGCCAGTGTGCAAGAAAGAAAATACATCCACGTATGTATATACGGGCAGGGTCTCGAATTCCTACTCACGCATACGTACGGCCAGGGCTCGTGTACATGGCTGGGTCGGAACGGAGAAATAGCGTCGTCATCGTGTTCATGGGGAGCCAACTGGCTAGGTCGGAACGTAATGCGTCGTCGTGTTCATCGGGAGGGCTTGGACGGAATAGGCGATGGAAACAAGGCCTAGCATACTGCAGAACGGAGGAAACGGCCTTGTGTTCGACCGGCCACGTTCGAAACGGGATCCTGTTCATCAGGAGGGGTCTGGCGTACCGCAAAACGGAGGAAACGGACTTGTGTTGGACCTCCTATGGTCGAAACGGGGTCCTGTTGATCGGGAGGGGTGTGGCGTACCACAAAACGGAGGAAACGGACTTGTGTTGGAGCGCTACAGTCGAAACGGGGGTCCTGTTCACCGGGAGGGGTGTGGCGTACTGCAAAATGGGACTCCATGGGATATTGTTCATCTCCACGGTCGACCTCCTCCAGCCTCCATGGGCTACTGTTCATCCACCGTCGACCTCCTACAGCCTCCACCTAAGACTGTTCATCCACGGGCTCCTGTTCATCCAGCCTCCACCGCGCGCTACTACACCGGCTACTGTTCAACCACCCCTCTCCACGTGCTCCTGTTCAACCACCCCTCCACGGGCTACTGTTCATCCACCCCTCCACGGGGTCGTCCTGTTCATCCAGCCCTCCACGGGGTCCTGTTCATCCAGCCACAATCGGCTAGATCGATCGGGGTCCTGTTCATCGGCAACGCCACGGGGTCCTGTTCATCCACCCCCACCACTCACTGTTCATCCACCCCCCCCCCTGCAACGCTCACTGTTCATCCAGAGGCAGCATCGATCGGTTTCAGTTAGCAGCAGTAGCGAAGGAATCGCTCGATCGGGTTCAGTTAACAGCCATCGATCGATCGCTCGGGTTCAGTAATGCGTAGCCTGCAGTGCAATCGCTCGGGTTCAGTTAGAGCCCAACGCCTTGCACACACGCGCGTACGTGTACGAGAGAAACTCGCATCGCTCGGCCCCGACCACCCGCCGTAACCGGGAACACCCCTATATTTTCCTCGCCCTCATTTCTACCACGGTTTTTTCCGTCATGGACAGCCCAAAGAATGTCATGCAGCTGCGTCTCCGGCCCGCCCAGGACAAAAAGCCCATTTTCTGTCATGATTTTTCGTCATAGAAGTAGGAGCCCACCATATCTATGATGATACTGGGTTTTGTCAGAATTATCGTCATAGAAGTTTCATAAGTATGACAGAAAAAAAATTCGTTTGGCCCAAAATGTCACGGATGTATCTTTTTTTGTAGTGCAAGCACCGAACGTATGGCACCTCCGAGTTCTGCACACGTTCAGCTCGATGACGTCCCTCGAAATCTTGATCCAGCAAAGTGTCGAGGGAGAGTTCCGTCAGCATGACGGCGTGGTGACGGAGATGGTGAAGTGATCCGCGTAGGGTTTCGCCTAAGCACTACGTGAATATGACCGGAGGCGTAAACTGTGGAGGGGGGCACCGCACACGGCTAGGAATCAATGTTGTGTGTTCTAGCAGTGCCCCCCCACATATATATATATAGGTGGGAGAGGGAGAGTGGCAGCAAGGGGCACCCCAAGTAGGAGTAATCTTACTTGGGTGCCTCCCACAAGTCGGCCTCCCCCCTTCCATAAGTGTCGGAGGAGGAAGGAAAAAGAGGGGGGAGAGAAGGAAAGGGGGAGGCTGAATCCTCCCCTTTCCTTTCTCCCTTCCCCTCCATCCTTCTCCTCCTATTCGGACTATATGGGGCGCACCAGCCCACTAGGTGCTAGTCTGTCCCGCTCTTGGCCCAATAAGGCCATATCTTTGCCGGGGGTGCCCGAAAACCCTTCCGGTGACCCGATACGTACCTGGTACCCCTGGAACACTTACGGTGTCCGAATACTATCGTCCTATATATGAATCTTAACCTCTCGTCCATTTTGAGACTCCTCGTCATGTCCGTGATCTCATCCGGGACTCCGAACAACAGTCGGTCACCAAATCACATAACCCATACAATATAAAATTGTCATCGAACGTTAAGCGTGCGGACCCTACGGGTTTGAGAACTATGTAGACATGACCGAGACACTCCTCCGGTCAATAACCAACAGCGGAACCTGGACGCTCATATTGGTTCCCACATATTCTACGAAGATCTTTATCGGTCGTACCGTAATGGCAACATATGTTATTTCCTTTGTCATCGGTATATTACTTGCCCGAGATTTAATCGTCGATATCTTCATACCTAGTTCAATCTCGTTACCGGCAGGTATCTTTACTTGTTCCGTAGTACATCAACCCCCAACTAACTCATTAGTCACATTGCTTGCAAGGCTTCTTATGATGTGCATTACCGAGAGGGCCCAGAGATACCTCTCCGATACTCGGAGTGACAAATCATAATCTCAATCTATGCCAACCCAACAGAAACCTTCGAAGATACCTGTAGAGCATCTTTGTAATCACCCAGTTATGTGGTGACGTTTGATAGCACACAAGGTATTCCTCCAGTATCCGGGAGTTGCATCATCTCATAGTCAAAGGAATATGTATTTGACATGAAGAAAACAATAGCAATAAAACTGAAAGATCATTATGCTATGCTAACGGACGGGTCTTGTCCATCACATCATTCTCCTAATGATGTGATCCCATTCATCAACTGACAACACATGTCTATGGTTAGGAAACTTAACCATCTTTGATTAACGAGCTAGTCTAGTAGAGGCTTACTAGGGACACGGTGTTTTGTCTATGTATCCACACATGTATCAAGTTTCCAGTTAATACAATTCAAGCATGAATAATAAACATTTATCATGATATAAGGAAATATAAAGTAACAACTTTATCATTGGCTCTAGGGCATATTTTCTTCAGTCTCCCACTTGCACTAGATTCAATAATCTAGTTCACATCGCCATGTGATTTAACACCAATAGTTCACATCACTATGTGATTAACACCCATAGTTCACATTGCCATGTGACCAACACCCAAAGGGTTTACTAGAGTCAATAATCTAGTTCACATCGACATGTCATTAACACCCAAAGAGTACTAAGGTGTCATCATGTTTTGCTTGTGAGAGAAGTTTAGTCAACGGGTCTGCCACATTCAGGTCCGTATGTATTTTGTTCTATGTCTACAATGCTCTGCATGGAGCTACTCTCGCTAATTGCTCCCACTTTCAATATGTATCCAGATTGAGACTCAGAGTCATCCAGATCGGTGATGAAGCTTGCATCGACATAACTCTTTACGACGAACTCTTTATCACCTCCATAATAGAGAAATATTTCCTTAGTCCTCAAAGGATAATTTTGACCGTTATCCAGTGATCTACTCCTGGATCACTATTGTACCCCTTTGCCAAACTCATGGCAAGGTACACAATAGGTCTGGTATTCAACATGGCATACTTTATAGAACCTATGGCTGAGGCATAGGGAATGACTTTCATTCTCTTTCTATCTTCTACCGTGGTCGGGTTTTGAGATTTAGTCAACTTCATACCTTACAACTCAGGCAAGAACTCCTTCTTTGACTGTCCCATTTTGAACTAATTCAAAATCTTGTCAAGGTATGTACTCATTGAAAAATCTTATCAAGCGTCTTGATCTATCTCTATAGATCTTGATGCTCAATGTGTAAGCAGCTTCACCAAGGTCTTTCTTTGAAAAACTCCTTTCAAACACTCCTTTATGCTTTCCAGAATAATTCTACATCATTTCTGATCAACAATATGTCACTCACATATAATTATCAGAAAGGTTGTAGTGCTCCCACTCACTTTCTTGTAAATACAGGCCTCACCGCAAGTCTGTATAAAACTATATGCTTTGAACAACTCATCAAAGCGTATATTCCAACTCCGAGATGCTTGCACCAGTCCATAGATGGATCGCTGGCGCTTGCACATTTTGTTAGCACCTTTAGGATCGACAAACCCTTCTGGTTGCATCATATACAACTCTTCTTTAAGAAATCCATTAAGGAATGCAGTTTTTTGACTTCCATTTGCCAGATTTCATAAAACGTGGCAATTGCTAACATGATTCAGACAGACTTAAGCATCGACACGAGTGAGAAAATCTCATTGTAGTCAAAATCTTGAACTTGTCAAAAACCATTTGCGACAATTCAAGCTTTGTAGATAGTAACACTACCATCAGCGTCCGTCTTCCTCTTGAAGATCCATTTATTCTCTAATGGCTTGCTGATCATCGAGCAATTCAACCAAAGTCCATACTTTGTTCTTGTACATGGATCCTATCTCAGATTTCATGGCCTCAAGCCATTTTGCGAAATCTGGGCTCATCATCGCTTCCTCATAGTTCGTAGGTTCGTCATGGTCTAGTAACATGATTCCTAGAATAGGATTACTGTACCACTTTGGTGCGGAACATGCTCTGGTTAACCTACGAGGTTCGGTAGTAACTTGATCTGAAGTTTCATGATCATTATCATTAGCTTCCTCACTAGTTGGTGTATGCATCACAGAAACGGTTTTCTGTTATGAGCTACTTTCCAATTCGAGAGAACGTACAATTACCGCATCATGTTCTACTTTCCTCCCACTCACTTATTTAGAGAGAAACTCGTTCTCTAGAAAGGATCCATTCTTAGCAACAAAGATCTTGCCTTCGGATCAGTGATAGAAGGTGTACCCAATAGTCTCTTTTGGGTATCCTATGAAGACGCACTTCTCCGATTTGGGTTCGAGCTTACCAGGCTAAAGCTTTTTCACATAAGCATCGCAACCCCAAACTTTAGGAAACGACAGCTTAGGTTTCTTGCCAAACCACAGTTCATACGGTGTCAACTCAACGGATTTAGACGGCGCCCTATTTAAAGTGAATGCAACTGTCTCTAATGCATAATCCCAAAATGATAGTGGTAAATCGGTAAGAGACGTCATAGATCGCACCATATCTAATAAAGTATGGTTACGACATTCGGACACACCATTACACTATGGTGTTCTAGGTGGTGTGAGTTGTGAAACTATTCCACATTGTTTTAAATGAAGGTCAAACTCGTAACTCAAATATTCGCCTCCGCGATCAGATCGTAGAAACTTTATTCTCTTGTTATGATGATTCTCCACTTCACTCTGAAATTCTATGAACTTTTCAAATGTTTCAGACTTGTGTTTCATTAAGTTCATGTACTCATATCTGCTCAAATCATCTGTGAAGGTCAAAAAATAACAATACCCGCTGCGAGCCTCAACACTCATTGGACCGCATACATCGGTATGTATTATTTCCTATAAGTCAGTAGCTCGCTGCATTGTTCCAGAGAATGGAGTTTTAGTCATCTTGCCCATGAGGCATGGTTCGCAAGCATCAAATGATTCATAATCAAGTGATTCCAAAAGTCCATCCACATGGAGTTTCTTCATGCGCTTTACAATAATATGACCTAAACGGTAGTGCCACAAATATGTTGCACTATCATTATCAACTTTGCATCTTTTGGCATCAATATTATGAATATGTGTATCACCACGATCGAGATTCAACAAAAATAGACCACTCTTCGAGGGTGCATGACCATAAAAGATATTACTCATATAAATAGAACAACCATTATTCTCTTATTTAAATGGATGACCGTATCGCATTAAACCAGATCCAAATATAATGTTCATGCTCAACGCTGGCACCAAATAACAATTATTTAGTTCTAAAACTAATCTCGAAGGTAGATGTAGAGGTAGCGTGCCGACGGTGATCACATCGACCTTGGAACCATTCCCGATGCGCATCGTCACCTCATCCTTAGCCAATCTTCATTTAATCCGTAGTCCCTGTTTCAAGTTACAAATATAAGAAACCGAACCAGTATCAAATACCCAGGCACTACTACGAGCATTAGTAAGGTACACATCAATAACATGTATATCAAATATACCTTTGTTCACTTTGCTGTCCTTCTTATCCGCCAAACACTTGGGGCAGTTCCGCTTCCAATGACCAATCCCTTTGCAGTAGAAGCCCTCAGTTTCAGGCTTAGGTCCAGCTTTGGGCTTCTTCACGGGAGTGGCAACTTGCTTGTCATTCTTCTTGAAGTTCTCTTTCTTTCCTTTGCCCTTTTTCTTGAAACTAGTGGTCTTTTTAACCATCAACACTTGATGCTCTTTCTTGATTTCTACCTTCGCCGATTTTAGCATCGCGAAGAGCTCAGGAATCGTTTTCGTCATCCCTTGCATATTATAGTTCATCACGAAGTTCCAGTAACTTGGTGATAGTGACTAGAGAACTCACAATCACTATATTATCCTGGAAAATTAACTCCCACTTGATTCAAGCGATTGTAGTACTTTCGGACATCTGAGCACATGCTCACTGGTTGAGCTATTCTCCTCCATCTTGTAGGCAAACTACTTGTCAGAGGTCTCATACCTCTCGACTCGGGCATGAGTCTGAAATACCAATTTTAGCTCTTGGAACATCTTATGCTCTGCGGCGTTCAAAACATTTTTGAAGTCCCGGTTCTAAGCCGTAAAGCATGGTGCACTAGACTATCAAGTAGCCATCATACCGAGCTTGCCTGCAATAGTTCCGTCACCTAGCGCTGCATCAAGGACATAATTCTTCTCTGCAGTAATGAGGATAATCCTCAGATCACGGACCCAGTCCACATCATTGCTACTATCATCTTTCAACTTATTTTTTTAGGAACATATCAAAAATAAACGGGGAGCTACATCGCAAGCTATTTATCTACAACATAGATATGCAAATACTATCAGGACTAAGTTCATGATAAATTAAGTTCAATTAATCATATTACTTGAGAACTCCCACTTAGATAGACATCCCTCAAGTCATCTAAATGATACGTGATCCAGATCAACTAAACCATGCCTAATCATCACATGAGATGGAGTAGTCATCAATGGTGAACATCTCTATGTTGATCATATCTACTATATGATTCACGTTCGACCTTTCATTCTCTAGTGTCCCGAGGCCATGTCTGTACATGCTAGGCTCGTCAAGTTTAACCGGAGTATTCCGCATGTGCAAAACTGTCTTGCACCCGTTGTATGTGAATGTAGAGCCTATCACACCCGATCATCATGTGGTGTCTCAGCACGAAGAACTTTCGCAATGGTGCATACTCGGGGAGAACACTTATACCTTGAAATTGAGTTAAGGGATCATCTTATAATGCTACCGCCGTACTAAGCAAAATAAGATGCATAAAAGATAAACATGACATGCAATCAAAATATGTGACATGATATGGCCATCATCATCTTGTGCTTTTTATCTCCATCTCCAAAGCATCGTCATGATCCCCATCGTCACCGGCTTTACACCTTGATCTACATCATAGCATCGTGGTCGTCTCGCCAACTATTTCTTTTACAACTATCGCTAACGCATAGGGATAAAGTAAAGCAATTACATGGCATTTGCATTTCATACAATAAAGTGACAACCATAAGGCTCCTGCCAGTTGCCGATAACTTTTACAAAACATGATCATCTTATACAACAACTTATATCACATCATCTCTTGACCATATCACATCACAACATGCCTTGCAAAAACAAGTTAGACGTCATCTACTTTGTTTGCAAGTTTTACGTGGCTGCTACAGGCTTCTAGTAAGAACCATTCTTACCTACGCATCAAAAACCACAATAGTGATTTATCAAGTTTGCTGTTTTAACCTTCAACAAGGACCGGCCGTAGTAAAATTCGATTCAACTAAAGTTGGAGAAACAGACACCCGCCAGCCACCTTTATGCAAAACTAGTTGCATGTCTGTCGGTGGAACTGGTCTCATGAACATGGTCATGTAAGATTGGTCTGGGCCGCTTCATCCAACAATACCGCTGAATCAAAATAAGACATTGGTGGTAAGCAGTATATCGATCACTGCCCACAACTCTTTGTGTTCTACTCGTGCATATCATCTACGGATAGATCTGGCTCAGATGCCACTGTTGGGAAACGTAGCATGCAATTTCAAAATTTTCCTACGCTCACGCAAGATCTATCTAGGAGATCCATAGCAACGAGAGGGGGATAATGAGTCCATGTACCCTCGTAGACCGAAAGCGGAAGCGTTTGATAATGCGGTTGATGTAGTCGAACTTCTTCTTGTTCCGACTGATCAAGCACCAAACGTACGACACCTCTGAGTTGTGCACACGTTCAGCTCGATGACGTCCCTCAAACTCTTGATCCAGCAAAGTATTGAGGGAGAGTTCCACCAGCACGACGGCATGGTGATACGTCTCCGTCGTATCTACTTTTCCAAGAACTTTTGCCCTTGTTTTGGACTCTAACTTGCATGATTTGAATGGAACTAACCCGGACTGATGTTGTTTTCAGCAGAACTGCCATGGTGTTATTTTTGTACAGAAATAAAAGTTGTCGGAATGACCTGAAAATCCATGGAGCAACTTTTCAGAATTAATAAAAAATATTAGCGAAAGAAATAGCACCAGGGCCCACACCACATCCCACGGTGGGGCGCGCCCCCAGGCGCCCCTGCCTCGTGGGCCCCCTGGACCTCCACCGACCTTAACTCCAACTCCATATATTTGCTTTCACGAAGAAAAAAATCAACGAGAAAGTTTCATCGCATTTTACGATACGGAGCCGCCGCCAAGCCCTAATCTCTCTCGGGAGGGCTGATATGGAGTCCGTTCGGGGCTCCGGAGAGGGGGATTCGTCGTCGTCGTCATCACCAACCATCCTCCATCACCAATTTCATGATGCTCACCGCCGCGCGTGAGTAATTCCATCATAGGCTTGATGGACGGTGATGGGTTGGATGAGATTTACCATGTAATCAAGTTAGTTTTGGTATGGTTTGATCCCTAGTATCCACTATGTTCTGAGATTGATGTTGCTATGACCTTGCTATGCTTAATGCTTGTCACTAGGGCCCGAGTGCCATGATTTCATATCTGAACCTATTATGTTTTCATGAATATATGTGAGTTCTTGATCCTATGTTGCAAGTCTATAGTCACCTATTATGTGTTATGATCCGATAACCCCGAAGTGACAATAATGGGGATACTTCTCGGTGATGACCGTAGTTTGAGGAGTTCATGTATTCATTATGTGTTAATCCTTTGGTCCAGTACTCTATTAAAAGGAGGCATTAATATCCCTTAGTTTCCATTAGGACCCCGCTGCAACGGGAGTGTAGGACAAAAGATGTCATGCAAGTTCTTTTCCATAAGCACGTATGACTATATTCGGAATACATGCCTACATTACATTGATGAACTGGAGCTAGTTCTGTGTCACCCTATGTTATTACTATTACATGAGGAATCGCATCCGACATAAGTATCCATCACTGATCCAATGCCTACGAGTTTTTCACATATTGCTCTTTGCTTATTTACTTTGTCGTTGCTACTGTTACAATTACAACAAAACTGCTACTGTTACTTTTGCTACTGTTACCGTTACTTCCATACTACTTTGCTACTAAATATTTTGCCGCCATACTAGGTTATCCAGGTGTGGTTGAATTGACAACTCAACTGCTAACACTTGAGAATATTCTTTGGCTCCCCTTGTGTCGAATCAATAAATTTGGGTTGAATACTCTACCCTCGAAAACTGTTGCGATCCCCTATACTTGTGGGTTATCAAGACTATTTTCTGGCACCGTTGCCGGGGAGCATAGCTCTATTCTTTGAGTCACTTGGGATTTATATCTGCTCGTCACTATGAGGAACTTGGAATACGAAAGAACTAAGATTTATCCCTCAACTACGAGGGGAGGTAAGGAACTACCATCTAGCTCCGCACTAGATTCTCCTTCTGTTATGAGTAAGCTTGCGACACCTAAACCTACTTCTGCTATGAATTCTGATATGTCGCATGTTATTGATGATGCCACCTCTTCTATGCATGATACTTAGATGAAACTACTTCTATGCTTGATACTACTGTGCCATTAGGTGAATATCTTGATGAACAACTTGCTAGGGTTAGAAAGAATGAAATTCTTGAAACTGATATTATTGAAGATAGTGATAATGAAGGTTCTCCCCCTAAGTATGAATTGCCTGTTGTTCCTGAGGGTTATGTTATGGATGAAGAAAATGCTAGAGATTTTCTTGCTTACAATGATAGATCTAATCCTAAGAAGCTATTAGCTAAACTGAAACAGAAATCTCTGAATGCTAGAATGAAATATGACCCTGCTTTTGCTACTTCACCTATCTTTGTTACTGATAAGGATTATGATTTCTCTGTCGATCCTGAGATAATTACTTTGGTTGAATCTGATCCTTTTTATGGCTATGAATCTGAAACCGTTGTGGCACATCTTACTAAGTTAAATGATATAGTCACCCTGTTCACTAATGATGAGAAATCTCGCTACTATTATATCCTTAAGATATTTCCGTTCTCATTCAAGGGTGATGCTAAAACTTGGTTTAATTCTCTTGATCCTAGTTGTGTGTGTAGTCCCCTGGATACGATTTATTACTTCTCTGCTAAATATTTCCCTGCTCATAAGAAACAGGTTGCCTTGAGGGAAATATTTTTTTTTTTGCAAATTGAAGAAGAGAGTCACCCACAAGCTTGGGGGAGGCTTCTCCGGTTACTTAATGCGTTGCCTGATCATCCTCTTAAGAAAAATGAAATACTTGATATCTTTTATAATGGACTAACTGATGCTTCCAAGGACCACTTGGATAGTTGTGCTGGTTGTATTTTCAGGGAAAGAACAGTCGATCAAGCTGAATTGCTATTGAATAATATGTTGACTAATGAAAATAATTGGACTCTTCCTGAGCCAACTCCTGATCCAACTCCTAAACCAACTCCGAAGAAGAGGGGTGTTCTATTTCTCAGTCCTGAAGATATGCAAGAGGCAAAGAAATCTATGAAAGAAAAAGGTATTAAAGCTAAAGATGTTAAGAATTTACCTCCTGTTGAAGAAATACATGGCCTTAATATACCACCTACTAAGGAAACACATGGTCTTGATAACCCGACACAGGTAGTAAAGGTAAATTCTCCCTATAAATATGATAAAGTTGATATCCTGTCTACTAAGTTTGCTAGCCCATGTTTGGATGAGTTTGATGACTTTATGGCCAGACAAGAAAACTTTAATGCTTATGTTGGTAGACAATTGAAACAAAATGCTTATATGATTGGACACTTGAGTGATTATATGGCTAGAGTTAAAGGTGAACTTAAACTCATTAGTAAATATGCTTCTATGGTTACCACTCAAGCAGAACAAGTACTTAAAGCTCAAAGTGATTTGCTCGATGAATTAAATAATAAACATGATTTTGCTGTTAGATACTAGAACTGGTAAAATGACTCAGGAACCTTTGTATCCTGAAGGCCACCCTAAGAGAATTTAGCAATATTCTCAGATAGATAATTTAGATGCACCTAGTCCTTCTAAAAGGAAGAAAAAGAAAAATTATAGGACTTTTCATGCTTCTAGTGAAACTGTTGTAGACACACCTGAGAATCCTAATGATATTTCTATTTCTGATGATGAAACACAATCTGGAGATGAACATGAAACTAGTGATAATGTTAATGATAATGTTCATGTTGATGCTCAACCTAGCAATAATAACGATGTAGAGATTGAACCTGTTGTTGATCTTGATAACCCACAATCAAAGAATCAACGTTATGATAAGAGGGATTTTGTTGCTAGGAAGCACGGTAAATAAAGAGAACCATGGGTTCAGAAACCCATCCCTTTTCCTCCTAAGCCATCCAAGAAAAAGGATGATGAGGATTTTGAGCGCTTTGCTGAAATGATTAGACCTATCTTTTTGCGTATGCGTTTGACTGATATGCTCAAAGTGAATCCTTATGCTAAGTACATGAAAGATATTATTACAAATAAAAGAAAGATACCGGAAGCTAAAATTTCCACCATGCTTGCTAATTGTACTTTTAAGGGTGGAATACCTAATAAACTTGGAGACCCGGGAGTACCAACTATACCATGCTCCATTAAAAGAAACTATGTTAAAACTGCCTTATGTGATCTTGGAGCCGGTGTTAGTGTTATGCCTCTCTCTTTATATCGTAGACTTGAATTGAATAAGTTGACACCTACTGAAATATCTTTGCAAATGGCTGATAAATCAACTGCTATACAACCGGTATTTGTGAGGATGTGCCTGTTGTGGTTGCAAATATTACTATTTTAACGGACTTTGTTATTCTTGATATTCCCGAGGATGATAGTATGTCGATTATCCTTGGTAGGCCCTTTTTGAATACTGCAGGGGCTGTTATTGATTGCAACAAAGGCAATGTCACTTTTCATGTTAATGGTAATGAGCATACGGTACACTTTCCGGGGAAACAACCTCAAGTGCACAGTATCAATTTTATTGAAAAAATTCCAACTATTATCATTGGAGGTTTTGAATTTCCTCTTCCTACTATCAATAAGAAATATGATATTCTTATTATTGGGGATGTGCATATCCCCATTGAGGTAACTTAGTGTTATTCAAAATTTCTCCGGTTTCATGTATTCAGAATGAGTTTGTTAACAAGACTTGATCAACCTTGTCAGCGGATTCCTTTTGATGAGCATGAGATGGATGAAGTTAGAAGGCACAACCTTCTGTACCCTCTTTTTACTTTCTGTTATTTAGTTTAAATAAAGCAAAAATAGTATTTTCTGTCTGTTTTCTGAATTATCCATGCAATAAAAAATACCCCGAAAATAAAAGTTCTCCAAATGCCCTGAAAAATTAGTATGATTTTTTCTGGAATATTTGAGAATATCTGGCACTGAGAACACAACAGGGGAGTCGGCACTGCCACGAGGGTCGGGCGCGCCTCTACCTCCCCGGCGCGCCCCCTGCCTCGTGGGCCCGCGGTGGCCCCCCTCCACTTATTCCTGCACCCACACACTTCTTCTTCCTCCCAAAAAAATCACTATCCAGCTCAAGCACGAGTTGTAGCTCAGTTTGCTGCCATTTTCGATCTCCTTGCTCAAAGCTCCATTGACAAAACTGCTTTGGGGGGTTGTCCTTTGGTATGTGACTCCTCCAATGGTCCAATTAGTTTTTGTTCTAGTGTTTTATTCCTTGCAAATTTTTCGCTGCCTAGGTGACCCTGTTCTTGAGCTTGCGTGTCAAATTTATTTGGTCCCATGTATTTCTAATGCATGATATAGTCTCTAGGCACTTGTGGGAGTAGTTGCTATCAATTTTGTTGAGTTTGGTTCACTTTTATTTTGAGTTACTAAAAATTTCAGAAATTTTTCAGAGGAAGAAATATGTCCAGGAAAATGTACCAAGGTGGTTCTTCAAGGAAGAAAGGACCCAGGCTCGCAATACGTGAGCAGGACGACGAACCACCGAGGGAAGCTGACGTGCGGCCTTGTGAATGGCCGTCAGAGGAGTTTATGGTCAAAGCAGGCATCAAGGATGAATTTGATGCATATGTGCATAATGCTGACCTTGAGGAGTTCATGCAAGATAAGTGCCCTCAATACTACCATTTGACTAAATCCTTTGTGAGAAGGTTTAAATTTACATCTTCGCGCAATTCTCAGAATGTCCTGTTTGATCTTTATGATAAATCATATACCATGGACTTAGAAGACTTTACTATTGCTTGTAAACTCCCGCAGTAGGGCAGTGTTAATGAACCTCATAAATCTGAATATAAAGACTTTCTTGCTAGTATCACTGTGGGAGAATCTAGAGAAATAGCACAAGCTACCATAGGGAGCATTCATTTTCCTGCTATACATTATTTTGCTCTCTTCATAGGTAGATGCATTAACGGTAAAGATGAAGCATGTCACATGTGTGTTCCTGATCTTTGTGTTCTCAAGAGTGTTGTATTAGGTGACAAGCAATACAACTTGGGGGCAATTGTTGCACGTAGGTTGCATAATAATGGTTTAGATGGAGACTTGTTTGGAGGAAATTATGCGACCCGTGTGGCTAATTATATTGGTATACCTGTACATGAAGATGATAGGGAGTTGCCTCCCGCTTATTTAGAATATAATGCCATGGTTAATCATCATTTTCTTGAGAGGAACGAACATATCCTCCAGTATCGACTAATCTTTGACAGACGTCGCACTGTCCATATTACTCTCCCTGCTCCTGCCTTCTTTGATTATCAGGCAAAAGGAAGATTTGTTATCACCGGGAAGGAGGCGAACAAGTACGAGAGAAGGACGGAGGCAGCTCGCCGCCATGCTGTAGCTCGTGAGGCAATGACTGCTGCATCTCAGTACGACCCTAGTTACAGCTTCGGATATCCGCCAGGCTACCCATGGCCATAGACCAACTTAGGCCAAAAGCCTAAGCTTGGGGGAGTACATATTTCTCACCGACATTACATTCATGTTCACACACCCACTCTAGTTGTCGGTGCTCATACTTTTTCATTGTACTATCCATGCTAGTTTATTTTCTTTTCTTGCTTTCTTCTTGTGTGTTTGAATAACCTTAAGAAAAACCAAAAAAATAGCTAGTTTACTTTCCATGCCTGTAGTAGTAGTAACTAAAAGAAAATCCCAAAAAGATTTCTCGTTCTTCGTTTGCTTGTTGGGTGCTTTCCCGTGTAAATACTTTTATTTATTTTCTTTCCTTTGGGGGTCGAGAGGAGAAGACCATAATGAAAATGTTTAAGTGGCTCTCATATGCATTATTGTTGATTTAACCAAGAGCCCATATTACCTTGTCTTCTCCCTTGAATTGAATGCTTGCAGATTCTAGCTTAGTCCAATGCACGTGCACTATTATTATTATCCACACCGTTCGGTCGTGCAAGTGAAAGGCAATAATGACGATATATGATGGACTGATTGAGATGAGAGAAGCTGGTATGAACTCGACCTCTCTTGTTTTTGTAAATATGATTAGTTCATTGTTCCTGATTCAACCTATTATGAATAAACATGTTTGCAATGAGAATTAGAGATTATAATTGCTTATGCCATGCTTAATTAGCTAGGAGCTTATAATGGTTTACCTTGCGTGCCAACATGCTATTAAAATGGTTGTGATGTGGTATGATAGGGTGGTATCCTCCTTCGAATGATTCGAGTGACTTGACTTGGCACATGTTCACGCATGTAGTTGAAACAAAATCAACATAGCCTTCACGATATTTATGTTCATGGTGTATTATATCCAACTCATGCTTGCACTCGGTGTTGATTAATTTTAATGCATGTTCATGACTGTTGTCGCTCTCTAAGTTGGTCGCTTCCCAGTCTCTTGCTAGCCTTCACCATACTAAGCGGGAATAGTGCTTGTGCATCCAAACTCCATAAACTCCAAAGTTATTCCATATGAGTCCACTATACCTTCCTATATGAAGTATTTACCTGCCGTTCCAAGTAAATTTGTATGTGCCAAACTCCAAACCTTCAAATGAAATTTTGTTTTGTATGCTCGAACCGCTCATGTATCAACCAGGGATGTCTGTATCTTCCATGTTAGGCAGGTTATCTCAAGAGGAGTGGACTCCGCTCCTCATTCATGAGAAAATGCATGGTCACCGGGATGCCCAGTCCCATGCTTAAATCAAATCAAAATAATTGCAAACAAAACTCCCCCAGGATTGTTGTTAGTTGGAGGCACTCGTTGTTTCAGGCAAGCCATGGATTGATGCTTGTTGGTGGTGGGGGAGTCTAAACTTTACCATTCTGTTTGGGAACCGCCTATATTGTGTGTAGCATGGAAGATATCGAGATCTCTTAGTTGTTATGTTGACAGTGAAAGTATACCGCTCAAAATGTTATTTATCTGTATTTCAAAATCGAGCTCTGGCACCTCTACAAATCCCTGCTTTCCTCTGCGAAGGGCCTATCTATTTACTTTTATGTTGAGTCATCACCCTCTTATTAAAAAACACCCGCTGGAGAGCACCTCTGTCATTTGCATGCATTACTATTAATTTATATTGGGTATGACTATGACTGGATCTCTTTTACCATGAATTACAATGTTTAGTTAGTCCTTGATCTTTAAAGGTGCTTTGCATTTATGTTTTGTGGTCTCAGAAAGGGCTAGCGGGATACCATCTTGTTATATCATATTATGATTGTTTTGAGAAAGTGTTGTCATCCAAGATTTATTATTATTGCTCGCTTGTTGATTATGCCATTGATATGAGTAAACATGATACCTAAGTGTTATTGTGAATATGGTTAGTTCATAATCTTTGCTGAAAACTTGAATGCTTGCTCTAAATATTTGCAACAACAAGAGCAAACAGAGTTTGTAAAAGTTTTTTCTTTATCACTTTCAGTTTGTCAACTGAATGCTTGAGGACAAGCAAAGGTTTAAGCTTGGGGGAGTTGATATGTCTCCGTCGTATCTACTTTTCCAAACACTTTTGCCCTTGTTTTGGACTCTAACTTGCATGATTTGAATGGAACTAACCTGCATCGATGTTGTTTTCAGCAGAACTGCCATGGTGTTATTTTTGTGCAGAAATAAAAGTTCTTGGAATGACCTGAAAATCCACGGAGCAACTTTTCAGAATTAATAAAAAGTACTTGCGAAAGAATCAGCACCAGGGGGCCCACACCATGTCCATGAAGGTGGGGGCACCCCCCTAGGGCGCGCCCCCTGCCTCGTGGGCCCCCTGGACCTCCACTCCAACTCCATATATTTTCTTTCGTGGAGAAAAAAATCAGAGAGAAAGTTTCATCGCGTTTTACGATACGGAGCCGCCGCCAAGCCCTAATATCTCTTGAGAGGGCTGGTTTGGAGACCGTTCGGGGCTCCGGAGAGGGGGATTCGTCACCGCCGTCATCATCAACCATCCTCCATCACCAATTTCATGATGCTCACCGCCGTGCGTGAGTAATTCCATCGTAGGCTTGCTGGACGGTGATGCGTTGGATGAGATTTACCATGTGTCGGCGTTCTGAGAACGGGGGTTCCCATACTTGCCTGCCTGCGGCCTGCTGCGTGGCTCAACTAGTGGCCCAGTACGGCCCGTCTTCATCAACCAACGCTCAAGACCCTCGCGAGGGGCCAAGCCTCACAGGGCGGACGACACAAGTCCTCCTCGGGAGTGGCCTCACCAGGCAGGATCGCGAGGAGGCGGAAACATCAAGGCAAGGGGTACCTCGCGAGGTTCCCGTGAAGCAAGCCATGATGATCAAGACCAGGCGGGCGCCAGGCGGGTGCCAGCCCGCGCAGTGTCCTCATTTCCCCTTTGGTGCAAAGGGGGCAAGCGCAGGCGCGGAGTACCGAGGCATCAGGTAAAGGTTTCCATATCGGTGCAACGAGATCAAGACCAGCAGGACGGTAGGATGGAGGTCACCATGGAGCCCAAGATGGCGTCACCACCAGCACCTTGGCAGGCGAAGACCATCTTTAGTCAGGATAGCTTGTACTAGCTGTCCCCCTCCAAAATGGCCATTGTTGGATCCCTTCTCGCTCAATATTTGGGGAGAGGACCAGGGCCTCTATAAATAGGGCTAGCCACCATAGTAGGAAGGCATCGGATCCGAACCTAGCTCACCTACACACCAGCGCCACAAGAACACCTCTCCTCACAAGGTTGTTCTTCCTATGTACTATTCATCATCAGCCCAAGAGGCAATCCACCACCACACACAGGAGTAGGGTATTGCACCACAACGGTGGCCCGAACCTGCATAAATCTTGTGTCTCTTGTGTTGTTCATCGATCTAGCTTAGGGATCACGGCGAGGCTGAGAGTGAGATTCGGTAGGAGGAGATCTTTGTGTGCACCCCAGAGTTTGAACCTTAAGGGTTTTTCTAGAACCCTACATCCGACATTTGGCGCGCCAGGTAGGGGTGCGCCGGAATATTCCTTCCACCGATCTGCGTCCCATCGCTTCGTCGCATCCATGGCTGATGCTCGCCGAGCCAGCGTCGAGCGTCGGGCTGCTCTCGCCGCTCGTGTCGCCCAGACGGCTCCTGTCGGCAGGCCTCCTCGTTATTCTCCGTCGCTTGCCGCCAACGCCGCCACCGGCCCGGCGGGGAACGAGCAGCAAGCATCTTCGCTGCACCCCTCGGTGCGGCGGGAAGGCCGCACCGCCACTCCGTCGCCAACCCTAGCTGGTTCATCGTTCGTCGCACCCCCACGGACGTGCAGGCCGTGTTGCTCCTGGCACGTGAGCTCCTGCACTACCGTTCCGTCGACGACCTCTACGAAGAATGGCTCGCTCGCATCACCGAGCTCGTCAGTGCCGTAAGGGGCTCTCCCGCTCCGTCCCTCTCGCTGCCTCGCCCTCCGTCAGGCATGGGCGACGCGGCTCAGTTAGCGCCTCCGCCACCTCCGCCCCAAGACGGCGCCCTGGCTCCAAGACGCGTGGCCCCTGGACGTGACCCACCGCATCCAGTGCTCGCGCAACAAGAAAGAAGCTGCCAATAAATCCCTCGACCTCAAGAAGGTGCTCCCGTGCTTCCTGCACCAGCACGAAAAGACCGCGTCCCTGCACCGGCGCGCCAAGATCCTGTACTTCCCCTGGCGGCGGTGCGCGGGTACCAGCAACAGCAAGCCCCGCGTCAGCAAAGGGCTCCGGTGACCACAGCAGGTTACCACGTCTTTACCATCGAGCTGCGTAGCGTCGCCTGGCCGGGCAAGTTCAAGCCGGACCTGCCTCCTCGCTATGACGGCACCGCTGACCCCACGGAGTTCTTGCAGCTCTACGAGCTGGGCATCGGGGCGGCCAACGAAGACGAGAAGGTCATGGCGAACTAGTTTCCCATGGCGCTCAAGGACAGTGCCCGCACCTGGCTCCTGAACTTGCCTCCCGGATCGATCTCCTCCTCGGACGAGATGCGCAGCCGTTTCATCGCCAACTTCCAGGGCACTCGCGACCGCCCTCCGGCCGCGGGTGACCTGCGCCGCATCAAGCAACAGCCTAGGGAGACCCTGCAGAAATACATCCAGTGCTTCAATAGCGCCCGCCTCAAGATCCCCAAGGTGACGGACGAGGCCATCATCTCAGCGCTCTCTGATGGCGTCTGTGATGTCAAGATGAAGGAGGAGCTTACCATCCACGAGGAGTTGTACACGTCTCTAGAGCTGTTCAACCTGGCGACCAAGTGTGCAAGAGCTGTGGAAGGACGCCTCTCCCTCCTCGAGCTTCCAGCTGCTGACCCGAAAGAAAAGAAGTCCAAGGCCAAGGATGTGAAGCGCAAAGGAGAGCCGTGCTCGCAGCAGAACTAGACACGAAGCGTGGCAGGGACCAGCCGGAGTTGTCCAAGGGCAGCCGGCCGTTCTGCACCTACCACAACCTCCACACCCACAACACCAACGAATGCCAAGAGCTCAGGGCCGTTCGAGAAGGACGCTTCGGTCGACGCCCCGAGCGCAACGACCGGGGCTACGGCCGAGTAGGAGGACAATGCGGAGGATGACGGGACGACCATGGCCCTCGCCAGGAGTGGCGTGACCGACCTCATGAGGATCGCTGACAGGACCAGCCTCGTGAGGGAGCCTGGAGGGATCAGTCTCGCGAGGACCGCCCGCAGGGCAACGCAGGCCTTCCTCCTCTGCCACCGCCGCCAAGAAGGAATGACGACCATCATCAGGATGAGGGGGCTGGGCGCTTCCAGGAACCGCGCGCTATCGCTTGCATCTTGGGCGAAGCTCAGGCCCCAGCCTCTCAGCGCATCTTCAAGCAGTTTGCTCGCGAGGTGAACGCAGTCCTCCCCAAGCTCGAGGCCACGCGCCCGCTCAGGTGGTCCAAGTACGCTATCACCTTCAGCTTGGCAGATCAACTCAAGTGCGCAGCTACTGCTGGCGTCCTCCTGATGCTTTGTTCCCTAGTCATCAGCAACGTGCAAGTTACCAGGACCCTCATCGATGGCAGCGCAGGGCTCAATGTCATGTCCATCGGGATGTTCGACAACCTTCAAGTGCCATACGATTAGCTCCAGCCAACCAAGCCTTTCTCAAGAGTCACCGACGGTTCCACCACTCCGATAGGGCAGGTCCGTCTCCCTGTCACCTTCGGGCAGCGCGACAACTACCACACCGAGCTCATCGACTTCGACATCGCCCACATCCACCTGCCATACAATGCCATCCTCGGGTATCCATCCATGGCCAAGTTCATGGCGGTGACCCACCATTGCTACAATGTCCTCAAGATGCCAGGAAGCGGCGGAATCATCACGGTCCCCTGCGAAGAGAGAGATGCGGTGTGCTCCCTCGAGCGCGCCTTCCAAGATGCATCAATCGAGGACCCAGATAGTAGGGACGAGGATCCTCCCAAGGTAGTCCCCAAGAAGAAGAAGACACCGCTCAGCTCAAGGCCTCAGGAGGTTGGCATCTCAGAAGGTGTCGCGTCAGGATCAGCGCCTGTGCAAGGGGCACCCCCTTCCATCGCGTAGAAAGGCGCGCCCGATGCCCTCCTCGGGCAGGGCTCGGGGGCTCTCTTCTGGAGGGCCTCATACTTTGCCAACATCACGAGGGAGGCGCTCGGGCACCACTTGGAGGCGTGCTTCGCGGCACGTTTCCTTCAGGAGGTCTCAGGGCATGGTAAGCCCAACGTTCAGGAGTTCATCACCAAGACTACTCATGAGCTTTAGGAAGCAAGAGCCATGCGCGGCTGTCGTCGCTTGCCTGGCGTGGCCACCCATCCAGGCGAGGATGGTGGGCTGCGCCTCTGCATCGACGTCCCAGGGCTCAACCGAGCCGCATCTCAGGAGGCCAGGCACCACGCGGTCCTAGCAGAAATGGAGATGGTCCTCAAGGAGCCACCCGGACCCGCTGGGCCTCCCGAGGCTCAGGGATCCAGCGGCTCGTGAGGGTTTGCTTCTTCACGACGCGTCTTCAGCTACTCCAACACCCCCTCTACAATGATATCTGGTGACATCTTCCAAGTTCATTTCAGCTGGGAGCGCCCTCAGAGCTGCATCATTCCCAGGCCGCATGGGTCCGTCCCTATAGCGTGTATCCCTTTTGCTTATTTCTTCAGTTTACCTTGCTCGGGGCGCCCCTCAGGCTGCATCATCTCCAAGCCGCTCGGGCCTGACCAAGTGGCATGTATCCCTCCTGTGTTTACCTAAGCTGATTTGCCCTTCATGCTTAACCCGCCTGTTATTATCGCCCGTTCGACTAGCACCTACCACTAGAGCTGCTCACGCTGGCACGGCGCTTGCGCATGGGTCCGTCCTTGCAATGCCGACAAATCTGAGTGGTCGAGCTCTGGCCCGCGGCAGCCCCGCAAGCGTCACCTCGCCAGGCCCTCAGTGCCCTCACCTCTTTCTCGGAGCAACCAATGGCCAGTCGGCAATCGTAATGGCAACCCGTGTTTTTCTTGTGTTAGTTTACAGGAACCTCCTGAGGTCTATAGCGGGTAGCACCACGAGCTCTCTCTCTCTCTCTCTCTCTGTCTCTCTCTCTGTCTCTCTCTCTCTCTGTCTGTCTGTCTCTCTCTCTCTCTCTCTCTCTCTCTCTCTCTCTCTCTCTCTCTCTCTCTTTCCCACGCGATCCGCTTGCGCGTAAAAAGGGGGGCTCCTGAGCATCGCGACTCAGGAGCTCTTACTGGCTCTCCAGCCCTCACCCGCTGGCCTTGCCCACGGCATCGCGACCTGGCATACCAGCGGCAGCTGAGCTTGCTCGAGGGCCGGGACCTAAGGATGTAGAGCAGGAAGGAGAATGTGGGGAAGAAATGGAAAGCTCGTGAGGGCCTAACCTAGCTGTGCCACAGCTGCCGACGCACTAGTCTGGCGCAACACAAGGGAGCCGCTCCATATTACCAAGATAAGTTTCGCGCCTGGAACAGCTAATCGCTGCAACACAAAACCCTCACTTGATGCGGCTCTGTGACGGCAATGTGCCTCCCTTTCTCGCCTCTTGGTGGTTGCTTGCACACTAAAGGGGGCCTCTTGAGCATCGCACCTCAGGGGCTCTTACTGGACCTCGGGCCTCTCACCTCCTGGCCTTGGCCACGGCATTGCGACCTGGCATACCAGCGGCGGCTGAAGCCTGCCTGGGGACCAGGACCTATCAGTGTAGAGCGCTAAACCTTCGCAAGGTTAGAAAGGGGGAACCAAGCCAGGACAGGGCAAGCATTCGCACAGTTTCATAATAAGGATCACATTAATCGCGGACCCTTTAGATGCCCCCACGGGGTGTTTTCTCGGTTCCTCACAGGGAACAAAAGACGAGAATCCTAAGGAGCCCTAACTACCCGCGCCTCCGTGGCCGACGCAATCATCAACAGTGGGCCACGGGAGGCCAGCGCCAACCCCATCCAGATCAGCCGCGGCGACGGCCTGATGCTGCCACCTTGCTCCAGGCGTGGCGCGAGCTCAAGGGCACATAGCTGTCGTCGCTCGTATCCGGAGTCACGAAGAGCTCAGGAGAGTCGCTGGACTCCCAAGCATCTCTGCTGCTACCGGAGGAGTCGTTGGGGAAGCGAACGGCAGGCCTAGCCCCTGCCACGTCGATGTCCTGACTGCCTCCTCTAGGACAGCACTCCAGGCAGCGGCCCTCAGCGTCGAAGACCTTGAAGAGCAACAAGGAGGCGCCATCGTATTCAAAATGAATTACGAGGGCGCCCCCCGTTCGGCAGACCCGGGCGACCTCGCCCCAGCCTCGGGTCATGAAGACCTTGCTCGGCGCAATGACTTCAACCTCCGCTCCGGTTGCCGGAGCGCCACAATCGGCGTGCTGCAGCCAAAGCTGGAGAGGCCCCCTCAGCGGCATCTCGGTGGCGAAGAATGAAGGGAAGCGGATCCAGGTGCTCGGAGGCATCGTAGCGTGCAGCACGAGCTCGCGAGAGGAGTCCGCGGCGTGGATTCCAGGAGCGACGGCGCGCGCCACCACAGCTCATCGACCGCGCCTGTGGTGTAGGCGGCGTCGCTCGTCATTCCTTTCAGATCTGACCCTACATCCGACACCATGTAATCAAGTTAGTTTTGTTAGGGTTTGATCCCTAGTATCCACTATGTTGTAAGATTGATGTTGCTATGACTTTGCTATGTTTAATGCTTGTCACTAGGGCCCGAGTGCCATGATTTCAGATCTGAACCTATTATGTTTTCATGAATATATGTGAGTTCTTGATCCTATCTTGCAAGTCTATAGTCACCTATTATGTGTTATGATCCGACAACCCGAAGGGACAATAATCGGGATACTTCTCGGTGATGACCGTAGTTTCGTGGAGTTCATGTATTCACTATGTGTTAATGCTTTGGTCCGTACTCTATTAAAAGGAGGCCTTAATATCCCTTAGTTTCCATTAGGACCGCGCTGCCACGGGAGGGTAGGACAAAAGATGTCATGCAAGTTCTTTTCCATAAGCACGTATGACTATATTCGGAATACATGCCTACATTACATTGATGAACTGGAGCTAGTTCTGTGTCACCCTATGTTATAACTATTACATGAGGAATCGCATCCGACATAATTATAGATCACTGATCCAATGCCTATGAGTTTTTCACATATTGCTCTTTGCTTATTTACCTTACCGTTGCTACTGTTACAATTACTACAAAACTGCTACTGTTACCGTTACTTCCATACTACTTTGCTACTAAATACTTTGCCGCAGATACTAAGTTATCCAGGTGTGGTTGAATTGACAACTCAACTGCTAATACTTGAAAATATTCTTTGGCTCCCCTTGTGTCGAATCAATAAATTTGGGTTGAATACTCTACCCTCGAAAACTATTGTGATCCCCTATACTTGTGGGTTATCGCGTGGTGACGGTGATGGTGAAGTGATCCACACAGGGCTTCGCCTAAGCACTACGTGAAAATGACCGGAGACGTAAACTGTGGAGGGGGCGCCGCACACGGCTAGGAATCAATGTTGTGTGTTCTAGCGGTGCCCCCCCCCCGGGACATATATATAGGTGGGAGAGGGAGAGAGGGCAGCAAGGGGCGCCCCAAGTAGGAGGTGCCTCCCACAAGTCGGCCTCCCCTCCTTCCATAAGTGTCGGAGGGGGAAGGAAAGAGAGGGGGGAGAGAAGGAAAGGGGGGCGAATCCTCCACTTTCCTTTCTCCCTTCCCCTCCTTCATTCTCCTCCTATTCGACCCATATGGGGCGCACCATCCCACTAGGGGCTGGTTTGTCCCACTCTTGGCCCAATAAGGCCCATATCTTTGCCGGGGGGTGCCCGAAACCCATTTTGGTGACCCGATACGTACCCGGTAACCCCGGAACACTTCTAGTGTCCGAATACTACCATTCTATATATGAATCTTTACCTCTCGACCATTTCGAGACTCCTCGTCATGTCCGTGATCTCATCCAGGACTCCGAACAACATTCGTCATTAAATCACATAACTCATACAATATAAAATCGTCATCGAACATTAAGTGTGCGGCCCCTACGGGTTCGAGAACTATGTAGACATGACCGAGACACCTGTCCAGTCAATAACCAACGGCGGAACATGGATGCTCATATTGGTTCCCACGTATTCTACGAAGATCTTTATCGGTCGTACCGTAATGACAACATACGTTATTCCCTTTGTCATCGGTATGTTACTTTCCCGAGATTCGATCATCGGTATCTTCATACCTAGTTCAATCTCGTTACCGGCAAGTCTCTTTACTCGTTCAGTAATACATCATCCCGCAACTAACTCATTAGTCACATTGCTTGCAAGGTTTCTTATGATGTGCATTACCGACAGGGCCCAGAGATACCTCTCCGATACTCGGAGTGACAAATCCTAATCTCGATCTATGCCAACCCAACAGACACCTTCGGAGATACATGTAGAGCATCTTTATAATCACCCAGTTATGTTGTGACGTTTGAAGTACACAAGGTATTCCTCCGGTATCCGGGAGTTGCATAATCTCATAGTCGAAGGAATATGTATTTGACATGAAGAACGCAATAGTAATTAAACTGAACGATCATTATGCTAAACTAACGAATGGGTCTTGTCCATCACATCATTCTACTAATGATGTGATCCCGTTCATCAAATGACAACACATGTCTATGGTTAGGAAACTTAGCCATCTTTGGTTAACGAGCTAGTCTAGTAGAGGCTTACTAGGGACACGGTGCTTTGTCTATGTATCCACACATGTATCAAGTTTCCGGTTAATACAATTCTAGCATGCATAATAAAAATTTATCATGATATAGTGAAATATAAAATAAAAACTTTATTATTTCCTCTAGGGCATATTTCCTTCAGATCTCTGTATTTATGGGACGTGCCAATGGAGCAGCTGCCTGCTACCTCTTGAGCATGCGTTCGTTTTCCCTTGAAGTGGAAAGGGTGATTCGGCAAAGTAGCGTAAGTATTTCCCTCAGTTTTTGAGAACCAAGGTATCAATCCAGTAGGAGGCTACACGCAAATCCCTCGTACCTGCACAAACAAATCAGAACCTTGCAACCAACGTGATAAAGGGGTTGTCAATCCCTTCACGGCCACTTGCTAAAGTGAGATCTGATAGAGATAATAAATATTTTTGGTATTTTTATGATATAGATTGGAAAGTAAAGATTGCAACATAAAATAGATCGGAAACATATATGATGGAAAATAGACCCGGGGGCCATAGGTTTCACTAATGGCTTCTCTCAAGATAGCATAAGTATCACGGTGGGTGAACAAATTACTGTCGAGCAATTAATAGAAAAGTGCATAGTTATGAGAATATCTAGGCTTGATCATGTATATAGGCATCACATCCGTGACAAGTAGATCAAAACGATTCTGCATCTACTACTATTACTCCACACATCGATCGCTATCCAGCATCCATCTAGAGTATTAAGTTCATAAGAACAGAGTAACGCATTAGGCAAGATGACATGATTTAGAGGTATAAACTCAAGCAATATGATATAAATCCCATCTTTTTATCCTCGATGGCAACAATACAATACGTGCCTTTCTGCCCTCATCCTTTGGGAAAGGACACTGCAAGATTGAACCCAAAGCTAAGCACTTCTCCCATTGCAAGAAAGATCAATCTAGTAGGCCAAACCAAACTGATAATTCGAAGAAACTTGCAAAGATAACAAATCATACATAAAAGAACTCAAAGGAGATTCTAATATTGTTCATAGATAATATTTATCATAAACCCACAATTCATCGGATCTCCACAAACACACCGCAAAAAGTATTACATCGAATAGATCTCCAAGAAGATCGAGGAGAACTTTGTATTGAGAATCAAAGAGAGAGAATAAGCCATCTAGCTAATAACTATATGGACCCGAAGGTCTGTGGTAAACTACTCACACTTCATTGGAGAGGCTATGGTGTTGATGTGGAAGCCCTCTGTGATCGATTCCCCCTCCAGCGGAGCGCCGGAAAAGGCCCCAAGATGGGATCTCACGGGTACAGAAGGTTGCGGTGGTGGAAATAGGGTTTCTTCGTGCTCCTGGATGTTTTCAGGGTATATGAGTATATATTGGCGAAGGAAGTCGGTCAGGGGAGCCACGAGGGGCCCATGAGGGTCGCGGGCGCGCCCTACTACCTCATGGCCGCCTCGTTTCTTTCTTGCCGTCCACTCCAAGTCTCCTGGATTGCGTTTGTTCCAAAAATAACTCTCCCAAAGGTTTCATTCCATTTGGACTCCGTTTGGTATTCCTCTTCTGTGAAACAATGAAAGAGCCAAAAAAACAGCAATTTGGGCTGAGCCTCCGGTTAATAGGTTAGTCCCAAAAATATTATAAAAGTGCATAGTAAAGCCCATTAAACATCCAAAACAGATAATATAATGACATGGAACAATCAAAAATTATAGATACATTGGAAATGTATCAAGCATCCCCAAGCTTAATTCTTGCTCGTCCTCGAGTAGGTAAATGATAAAAACAAAAAATTTGATGTGGAATGCTACCTAACATAATTCTCAATGTAATTTTATTTATTGTGGCATGAATGTTTAGATCCAAAAGATTCAAGATAAAAGTTCAATATTGACATAAAAATAGTAATACTTCAAGCATACTAACAAAGTAATCATGTCTTATAAAAATAACATAGCCAAAGAAAGCTTATCCCTACAAAATCATATAGTTTGGCCATGCTTCATTTTCGTCACACAAAATGCTCCCATCATGCACAACCCCGGTTTCAACCAAGCAATTGGTTCATACTTTTTCAACTCGCACGCAATACATGAGCGTAAGCCATGGACATAGCACTATGGGTGGAGTAGAGTATGATGATAGGGATTTTGTGAGAGAACAAAAAAGGAGAAAGTCTCACATTGACGCGGCTAATCAACGGGCTATGGAGATGCCCATCAATTGATGTCAATATGAGAAGTAGGGATTGCCATGCAACGGATGCACTTGAGTATAAATGTATGAAAGTTCATCAAAAGAAACTAAGTGGGTGTGCATCCAACTTGCTTGCTCACGAAGACCTAGGGCATTTTGAGGAAGCCCATCATTGGAATATACAAGCCAAGTTCTATAATGAAAAATTCCCACTAGTATATGAAAGTGACAACATAGGAGACTCTCTATCATGAAGATCATGGTGCTGCTTTGAAGCACAAGTGTGGAAAAAGGATAGTAACATTGTCCCTTCTCTCTTTTTCTCTCTTTTTCTCTCATTTTTTCCCTTTTTTTCTTCTTCTTCTTTTTTGTTTGGGCTTCTTTGGCCTCTTTTTTTATTTGGGCTTCTTTGGCCTCTTTTATTTTTCATAAAGTCCGGAGACTCATCCCGACTTGTGGGGGAACCATTGCTTCCATCATCCTTTCCTCACATGGGACAATGCTCTAATAATGAAGATCATCACACTTCTATTTATTTACAACTCAAGAATTACAACTCAATACTTAGGACAAAATATGACTCTATGTGAATGCCTCCGGCGGTGTACCGAAATATGCAATGAATCAAGAGCGACATGTATGAAAGAATTATAAAGGTGGATTTGCCACAAATAATGTGTCAACTAAATGATCATGCAAAAGCAATATGACAATGATGGACCGTGTCATAATAAACGGAAGGGTGGAAAGTTGCATGGCAATATATCTCGGAATGGCTATGGAAATGCCATAATAGGTAGGTATGGTGGCTGTTTTGAGGAAGATATAAGGAGGTTTATGTGTGATAGAGCGTATCGTATCACGGGTTTGGATGCACCGTGAAGTTTGCACCAACTCTCAAGGTGAGAAAGGGCAATGCACGGTACCAAAGAGGCTAGCAATGATGGAAAGGTAAAAGTGCGTATAATCCATGGACTCAACATTAGTCATAAAGAACTCATATACTTATTGAAAAAGTTTATTAGCCCTCGAAGCAAAGTACTACTATGCATGCTCCTAGGGGAAGGGTTGGTAGGAGTTAACCATCGCGTGATCCCGACCTCCACTCATAAGGAAGGTAATCAAAGAACACCCCATGCTTCAAATTTGTCACACAAGGTTCACCATACATGCATGCTACGGGACATGCCAACTTCAACACAAGTATTTCTCAATTTCATAATTACCCAACTAGCATGACTCTAACATTACCACCTTTATATCTCAAAACAATTATCAAGTATCAAGTTTATCATAGTATTCAATGCACTCTATATGAAAGTTTTTATTATACCTATCTTGGATGCCCGTCATATTAGGACTAATTTTATAACCAAAGAAAATACCATGATGTTCTAAGAGACTCTCAAAATAATATAAGTTAACCATGAGAGATCAATAATTTCTATAAAATAAAAAACCACCGACGTGCTCTAAAAAGATATAAGTGAAGCACTAGAGCAAAATTATCTAGCTCAAAAGATATAAGTGAAGCACATAGAGTATTCTAATAAATTCCGATTCATGTGTGTATCTCCAAAAGGTGTGGATGATTGTGGTAAACTAAAAATAAAAGACTCAAATCATACAAGACGCTCCAAGCAAAACACATATCATGTGGTGAATAAAAATATAGCATCAAGTAAAGTTACCGATGGACAAAGACGAAAGAGGGGATGCCTTCCGGGGCATCCCCAAGCTTAGGATTTTGGTTGTCCTTGAATTTTACCTTGGGGTGCCTTGGGCATCCCCAAGCTTAGGCTCTTGCCACTCCTTATTCCATAATCCATCAAATCTTTACCCAAAACTTGAAAACTTCACAACACAAAACTCAACAGAAAATCTCATGAGCTCTGTTAGTGCAAGAAAACAAACCACCACTTTAAGGTACTGTACTGAACTCATTATTTATTTATATTGGTGTTAAACCTACTGTATTCCAACTTCTCTATGGCTCATACCCCCCGATACTAGCCATAGATTCATCAAAATAAGCAAACAACATATGAAAAACAGAATCTGTCAAAAACAGAACAGTCTGTAGTAATCTATAACTTTCGAATACTTCTGGAACCCCAAACATTGTACCAAAATAGTAGTCCTAGGAAATTTGTTTATTAATCTTCTTAAAAAAGAATCAACTGAAAATCACGTTTCTGTGATTTATTAAAATTATTCTCGTGAGTGCAAAAGTTTCTGTTTTTCAGCAAGATCAAATTAACTATCACCCAAGATGATCATATAGGTCTTACTTGGCACAAACACTAATTAAAGCATAAAACCACATCTAATCAGAGGCTATATGAATTATTTATTGAATAACAGCAAGTAAAAATATTGGTTTGTCTCCCAACAAGCACTTTTCTTTAAAGCCTTTTAGCTAGGCATTGATAATTTTAATGATGCTCACATGAAAGACAAGAATTAAAGCGCAAAGAGAGCATCATAAAACACGTGACAAACACATCTAAGTCTAACATACTTCCTATGCATAGGCATATTATAAGAAAACAAATTTGCAAGGCAAGCAAAAACTAGCATATGCAAGGAAGAAGAAAGAGACGATAGCAATCTCAACATGACGAGAGTTAATTTAGTAAGATAAAAATTTCTACGACCATATTTTCCTCTCTCGTAATAATTACATGTAGGATCATAGGCAAATTCAACAAAGCAGCTATCACATAACATATTCTCAACACGATCCACATGCTTGTGAAGTTGACACTCTTCCAAAATAGTGGGATTATCATTAACTAAAGTCATGACCTTTCCAAACCCACTTTTATCAAAAATACCATAAGATTCAACATTCTCCAAATATGTGGGATCTAAAGTTGACACTCTTCCAAACCCACTTTCAATATTATTGCAAACACTATTATCAATCAATCTCATATTCATCATGGGGCTTAAATAAATTTTGAAGATCATAAGAAGAGTCACCCCAATCATGATCATTGCAACTAGTAGACATAGCAAAACTAGCATCCCCAAGCTTAGGGTTTTGGATATTATTAGCACAACTGATATCAAGAGAATTTAAATAAAATCATTGCAATCATGCTTTTCATTCAAGGAGCTATCGTGAATCTCTTCATAAATTTCTTCATCACAATTTTCAGATTCACGAATTTCAAGCAAAACCTCATAAAGGTAATCTAGTGCACTCAAATCACTAGGATTTGGTTCATCATAATTGGATCTCTTAAAAAGATTGGCAAGCAGATGAGGATCCATAAACTTTTAGCAAGCGAAGATGCAAGCAAAAAGAAGGCACATGGTAACACAAGATCGAACGGAACGAGGGCAAAGAAAAGGCAAAGGTGAAGTGGGGGAGAGGAAAACGAGAGTTAAATGGAAAATAATGTAATGTGAGGGATAAGAGTTTGTGATGGGTACTTGGTATGTCTTGACTTGTGCGTAGACTCCCTGGCAATGGGGCCAGAAATCTTTCTTGCTACCTCTTGAGCATGCGTTGGTTTTCCCTTGAAGAGGAAAGGGTGATGCAGCAAAGTAGCGTAAGTATTTCCCTCGGTTTTTGAGAACCAAGGTATCAATCCAGTAGGAGGCTACACGCAAATCCCTTGTACCTGCACAAACAAATAAGAACCTTGCAACCAACACGATAAAGGGGTTGTCAATCCCTTCACGGCCACTTGCAAAAGTGAGATCTAATAGAGATAATAAATATTTTTGGTATTTTTATGATATAGATTGGAAAGTAAAGATTGCAAAATAAAATAGATCGGAAACTTATATGATGGAAAATAGACCCGGGGGCCATAGGTTTCACTAATGGCTTCTCTCAAGATAGCATAAGTATCATGGTGGGTGAACAAATTACTATCGAGCAATTGATAGAAAAGTGCATAGTTATGAGAATATCTAGGCATGATCATGTACATAGGCATCATGTCCGCAATAAGTAGATCGAAACGATTCTGCATCTACTACTATTACTCCACACATCGACCGCTATCCAGCATGCATCTAGAGTATTAAGTTCATAAGAACAGAGTAACGCATTAGGCAAGATGACATGATGTAGAGGGATAAACTCAAGCAATATGATATAAACCCCATCTTTTTATCCTCGATGGCAACAATACAATATGTGCCTTGCTACCCCTGATGCCACTGGGAAAGGACACCGCAAGATTGAACCCAAAGCTAAGCACTTCTCCCATTGCAAGAAAGATCAATCTAGTAGGCCAAACCAAACTGATAATTCGAAGAGACTTGCAAAGATAACAAATCATACATAAAAGAATTCAGAGGAGATTCAAATATTGTTCATAGATAATCGTTATCATAAACCCACAATTCATCGGATCTCGACAAACACACCGCAAAAAGTATTACATTGAATAGATATCCAAGAAGATCGAGGAGAACTTTGTATTGAGAATCAAAGAGAGAGAAGAAGCCATCTAGCTAATAACTATGGACCCGAAGGTCTATGGTAAACTACTCACACTTCATCGGAGAGGCTATGGTGTTGATGTAGAAGCCCTCCATGATCGATTCCCCCTCCGGCGGAGCGCGGAAAAGGCCCCAAGATGGGATCTCATGGGTACAGAAGGCTGCGGTGGTAGAAATAGGGTTTCGTCGTGCTCCTGGATGTTTTCAGGGTATATGAGTATATATAGGCGAAGGAAGTCGGTCAGGGGAGCCACAAGGGGCCCACAAGGGTGGGGGTGCGCCCACTCCCCTGGGCGCGCCCTCCTACCTCGTGGCCGCCTCGTTTCTTTCTTTTCATCCACTCCAAGTCTCCTGGATTGCGTTTGTTCCAAAAATAACTCTCCCGAAGGTTTCATTCCGTTTGGACTCCATTTGATATTCCTTTTCTGCGAAACACTGAAATAGGCAAAAAACAGCAATTTGGGCTGGGCCTCCTGTTAATAGGTTAGTCCCAAAAATAATATAAAAGTGCATAGTAAAGCCCATTAAACATCCAAAACAGATAATATAATAGCATGGAACAATCAAAAATTATAGATACATTGGAGACGTATCACTGCCTCGAACCGTGAATCGAGTTTTCACAAGGGCTCAGTGTTTGTGGCGGGTTGTGACCTTTCTCCAAAAGTTGTCAGGCGAGGGCACTATTCACACTTGATCAGTTGGCCTTCGAGGCTAAGTAATATTTACAATCTGGAATCTGGACATAATCCGGATTACATATGGTCAAACTTGGCTAAATGACCCTTGAAGGTTTGGCTGAGGGGAACTGCTTCCCTGGCATGAACCCAGCGGAGGGAAGGAACTGGTCTGCAAAGCCGATGATTCCCACACGTGCCTCGGCTCCGAAGACTAGTTCGCGGGTTGCTGAGGGAGTCCTGGACTAAGGGGTCCTCGGCTTGCCGGACTATCTCTTATGGGCCGGACAAGTGGGTTGTTCTACGACTACTAGAAGGCTAACCTATGGGGCGACTCTGGGTCCGGACAGGAAACCTTCGAAGCCTTGGTGTGTCCTCCAAGTCAAGATGGAAGAATTGGCATGTTTACCATTGTTGTAACCGATCATGTGTAACCCTAGTACCCCTGGTGTCTATATAAACTAGAGGGTTTAGTTCGTAGAGGCTAGAAGAAGAAACATCATCCTACTCACCTAGGGTTTAGTTCATCTGATCTCGTGGTAGATTGACTCTATAACCATCATATACACTTCAATATAATCAAGTAGTACGTAGGGTTTTATCTCTTCGAGAAGGCCCAAACCTGGGTAAACATCGTATCCTTCGTCTCTTGTTCCCCATTGATCCTAGATCCGCAGCTCGGGCCCCTACCCGAGATCCTCCGGTTTTGACACTGACACGGGGTTACTAGGTTTATTTTTCTTAAAACTATTTCTAATCAGATTGAAATCACCACCCACCACACAGGGGAGTGGGTTATCTTGGTAAAATCAGTAAAGTTCTACCATGAGAGTTGCCTTCCCATCTAACTGAGCATCTCCATATACAGTAATCAGATTCTAATGAAATTTAGATATTTTGTCAAAAACCAAAATTCTAACAAAATAGACACAAATCTCTACTTGAATCACATCCAAAACATCATTATTAACTCCAACTATTATTCCCCCAGGTTTCCCCATGGGGCCCAGTTCCAGACAAAGACCCCCCCCCCCCCACCACCACACACACACACAAATGTTATGCAATTCAGAGTTAGAAAATCAGATTTAGTTGTCTCCTGTATCCCAACAAAATCCATTTTTCTATCACAAATAATCTCCCTAACATATCTTTTTAAATGTCTTGTCCAATCCCTATCACATTCTAGAACGTACCTATCATGATGAATACAAAAATAGGTTAAAATCTTATTTGCTTTTCTTTTTGGGCCTTTTCAAACCCCCACTAGGAACATAATGCTTCACACAAATGATAAATGTTTAACATCTATAAGGTTTTCTAACATTGAAGAAAATGTTTTTCAAGTGGTTATATTAGCCCTCTTGTACATCAGCCTCAGAATTATCATTACTAGAGCAAGGCTGAGATAAGTCAGTACCACCAATGTCTATAGGACCTAGGATATTAGGCTCTCCAACATTTTCTATTATTAATATTCTGAAAATAAATATTCCTTGTAGATTGTTCTATTTTTTCAGTAACATGTAGGTTGTGCTCTACCATATGAATAGAGCTACCTAGATCAGTTTCAACAAGATTAGACATATGTAACAAGGAGATTCAGAATCAGCAGCTCTCCCCTTAGCCAAATGTCCAATCCTTACATCCTCCCTATCCTTACGTCTATTGCATCTTCTTTGAGGGACACTCCCCTCTTTAGCATTGGCTCCACCACTCAGACTTCCACGGATCATGCACATTCTGTTTCCTACAGAATATCCAGTATCCTAACTTCTAGTGCAATCCCCGGGCTCTACATAAGCATCATTGTTTTTTCCTTCCTCCCGACTTAGGTCCAACTCCATATCCTCATCCACCCTACCAACAGTTCTTTATCCATGGCATCTCTCTAGTCCATCTTCTGAATTCAATCATCTAGAATTTTTTGTTCTTTGCTAACCATCATTTTCAGCTTCTTATTAGCTCCAAACTTCAAAATCTTCTTATCTTCAACGGCTGTGAAAGCAGCAACCCTAGCTTTGTCCTCATCTATCTCTTGAATCTTTAGCAACACATTATCTAGCACAGTTTTCATTTTTTCCTTTATCATGTAGCCCCACCATGATTTGGTTTCGTTGTATCATGCTTTCCTCAGTCTTATTTTTCAGTTCTTCAAATTGGCCTAAGCTCAAACTACCCAAAGAAATTTTCTCTCTCCCAATCTCATTCCCAATGGAGTTCTTCTATTTTTTTCCTCATCTCTGCTTGTCCAACTTCTTCCATGTTCTGTATTATGTATTCAGTGTACCGGCCATGCGCAGTCACTGATTCCAGTTTCATAGTAACTCTGTATATCATCAGATCTTTTGTAGTGATCTCAATGTAGCGAGGGATCTTTTCAATATCTCTAACTCCCACCTTACCTTTGACCATTTCTAAAGTGATAATATCCATATCAATTTCTAGCACAGGTCTAATGGAAGCAGCAGTCTCACACATTCCAAAAAAGTGCCTAAAACATCTAGGTACCTTGCCAAACTTCATCCAGACTGATGCAACTTGCGAGTAGCTTGACTATCAAATGTTCAGGACTTCACATTGATAACAACATCAATTCCCTAGAGGTTGAAATCATCTAACTTGGACAGCTCCACTAGCTTAGCTTTATTTGGGAACCTCATCAAATATCTATTTCATCCATGGCTCCTACACCTCCACGTCCAATTCTAATTGGTCATATTTTGAAACCCTGCAAGAACTAGGTTTCATTAATCATACCAGACTTAATCTTGACAATGCCCATGAGATTGGCATGTTCAACAGTTAACACATCTTTAGAGCTCTGAACCAGGAGGATTCTCAAACCCCTAGCAGCATAGCCAACATCTGATGAGGACATCAATACCATTGTTACACCCACAGCCCCTACTGCTACATATACTGGACCAATTACTAGAGCACGCGCCCGCCAATTAAATTATCAGGTACTTTCATTTCTTGGTAATGATTCTAATGTTCATGAGAATATGATGCTGCCTAAATTGGATACATTTGTTTTGCTTACAAATGAAGGGCCTAGCTTGGAGAAGGATGGACATTGGAGCACGAACAAGCATGGATATGATGGCATGCGCAAGGGGAACAATAACGGAGTTACAAGTGATGATTTCAGGACTTTGAAGCCACCATAATGGGTGCATGAAGCCTTGGATGAAATATACAAGATGCCACTTCATAAATTTCGTCCCGAGGCTATTCTAGGTGCTGCGTCACCTTATTATTGGGCCAGGCCCATGTAATTTCGAAATACATAAGTATAGGCTATTTTTAAAGTCCGTATGTGTGGGAACAAGAGATAGGGTTGATTTCGGACCCTCCACCAAGGGCCACGAAATTCCCCTCTTTCTCCATATATACATTCCTTAGGGCACCGCTTAGACTTTGGGTTTTGTTTAGATTAAAAGTTCGCCATAGCTGCAACTTCGCGTGCCGTTTGTGTTCAACGACCGCATAAAGGCGTCCACGTAACCTCACCTTGATCAATAAAGCTTTCATCTTATATTCACAATATCCAGATTGCAATCTCAGTTTCTTGCTTGTTCTTCGTTTGCTCGCAGGAAACAGACCCTCGTGGTCAGGTTGATCGTGCTCCGACGTGGTCAATAACCTCTCGGAGTTGGTTTAGCGATTGCTAAGGCGCGACGTCCTCGCACGTTCGTAGTCGGATCGTCAAAGTCGACTTCCACCAAAGCGATATCCATCATCTCATCGAAAGATGGGACACCTTTGCCTCTATCAACATCTTTTGGAACAAGTATCATCTGCTTCACTCAAGTGCAATCATATGGAGTAAAATGCATAAAACCACTACTTTAGCGTCATAGCTCTCAGAAAACCACCACTTTTCAAAACATGGCACCTTGCACCGAACGAAAATTTGACAGTGGGGAAAAACACTGATGGTAAATTCTAAGCGTCTGGATGACGTCACTAATCAGCCGGGGCACACGTTAGGCTGAGTTGGAAAAAAACGGGTACGCTGGCAAATTGACCGCTTCTTCTTCTTCCTCCTCCACTCTGGCATTTTACCAAACACCTCATGTGCAAGTTGAGCAGTGGTGATCACTTTCTCTCGCTCGATCCAGTCGGCGGTGGTCTCTAGTGGCGAGCACAGAGATGAGGAGGAAGTCGCGCAGGACCTCGCAGCCGCGGTCGGCCTCGCCACCAAGAACCTCCTCGCAACAGTGGAGAGGAGGCAGAGCTCGTCGAGGGTGGGGAACCGGAAGAACGCCACGTTGCTGCCGCCGCGGTCGAGCATGAGACAGATGCCGGTCCGGAGGGCCTGCAGGTTGTTGCCGTAGTGCTCGCAGTCAAGGTTGAGGATGAAGGGTGCGTTGTAGAGCACGACCGAGGTGCGGAGCAGTGCGTCTCCCAGCACATGTACACGAGCGCTGGAACCCTTACATCGACGGAGCTGAGATCTAGTAGATTACTACTGACACCGGACTCTGGCTGTTAGCAACCTAACAGTTCCTCTCTCGATCTATTGATCTAGCACACGAACTCAAGTAGCAATTTAGGAATTACAATCTCTGGATACAAGAATTGGGGAAGAAGGAGGAAGGGGGAAGAAGCCGCCGCCGGTTCTTGCCGTGATCCACTGGATGATGAGAATGATGCCTGCTCCCTCGTACTTGTACTCTGCAGCTTTAGTGGTTTCCCGATGGGCCAGGCCCACGTACCGGTCCAGGGGAAAACCCACAACCCAGTCATGAGAGGCTCCTGACATCCCTCCCTTCTTGAAATGCGGCTTGACCCCAAGCCGACTCCACCAAGTCCCGCCCGGATCCCATTGCAGTCAATGTTGCTTGATTTGATCATAGTCACGATGGTCGCCGAAGCCGGGGTGGACTTCGACGATGTAGGAGCAGTTGTTGTGGCCAATGGGAGCCCCACCTAAGAAGGCGATGAGGAAGTAGCCCTTGTCAACATAGCGATGATCGGAGTTGAGGTAGTACTCATGGTCGACGGAGCCTTGTGCGGAGATGACGGCGACGGTGATGACACCCCTCCCTTCTTGAAAGTGCCCTTGGTTGTAGCAGGTACTGGGCACTTGAGTCGGTTGGAGTCCAGACGACCGATGAAGTGAAATATCGCTGGCGTGGATGAGGTAGTGCTTGTGGACGACAGGACCTTGCTCGAAGGCGGCGGCGATAGCTATGATGTCGCTCTCTCCTTGGAATTGTTCCACACCAATGTCATTTCCATCATATTCTGTACCAATCGCAGTCCTCTTTGGTGGAAGCAGTTTTGAGTGCATGCATGTCATGCTTCCTTCTGGAAATGGGACTTGCACAAAAAGGAGAGCAATCGTAGCAAATAAACTGGTATATGAATAATGGAGCTTTGTTGCCAATTGTACAGTCTGAACCCCAAGTAAGCTGAGAATCTGCGAACACCAACCAGAAGGATTGGCCTCACCACATCAGACTAGTTGATGTGACAGCCCAAACACTACATATCGCCACGGATGTTTACCACAGTTAATCTGCCGTGCTTCACTCATGCTAGCTAGAGCAGTAGTTCGCAATGGCTGAAAATGTACTAACTGAAGACCACTACTGGAAAATTCTATGCTCGGAGCGCCTGATTTATGTATGCTCCAAAACCCATGTGCAACCATAGTAACAACACAGAAGTGATTTTGTTCACGAGCAGTAGGAATATGGCATGCACAGAGTTCCAAAGTCCATTGTGTACCTTCATGGGAGAGTTGCTTACTGAAACATGATTCGGCACTGTCCTGTGGCAAAGCCCACAAGCACCAGAACTCAACTGGGAGTATCCTTATGCAATTTCCAAGTAGACTAAGCCACCGTTCCCTTATATTGCTAATGTGATCACTCGCATGTATGCTAAAGACCTTAATAGCAATGTTCACTGCAATCTGTACTTGAATAGAGGAAGGCCACGGTTGCTGATTGATTTTGTCCCGCAACGGTGGTAGAAGCAATTTTTTGCTCTCGGACACAATACAAACTACACGCCTCAGGGATAGCATAGGCTTCCTCATCGACTCATGGCCAGAGAAGACTGTACCGTACACATGAATAGCAGCAGCAAATGACTTGAGGCTTGTAGGAATAGTTTCTTCTGATGTTTTCTCTCGCACAGGTTGCCTGACCGCAAGTTGAATTCCAGCTCGCAAACCAAATAAATGTTTAGGCCTACATCGTCCACTCCCCTTAAATTCCTCTTGACGACAAAATTGCCAAAGCACCAAGATACTCATAATCTGTACTGCTCCCAGCATTTTTCCATGAATAGGAATCCCCCAAACAGCAGCATAAACCAGTACCAGATGCGACCAATCTCTAGTGCTCCACAATTTCTCAAGACAAAAGCGACTAGCTAACTCACTGACGTGCATACGAATAATAAACTTATGCTCACTGAATTCCACAATTTGTAGTTCAGACCAAAGGTGTACTGCTCGAGGAGTGTCAGATGGTAACAGAAACTGAAACTTGTGCATAAGGCCGGGCCTACGATCAGATGTTTTCTTCATAAAACTGAGAGTCCATGCAACTCTCCTTTGAAATTGTTCACAAGAGCTATGCAGAGCAATTGGATGGTGCACTCCCTGCTATTTGTTCCAACATGAGCAGAAGCAGGAATCATCTCACTACAACAAGTGGAAACCAAGAAAGTGAGCTGCCCAGAAGGCCATGGTTGCAACTCCACAGAAATGACAAACAAAGTCTGTAACTGAATAGGAAGATGCCATTGTGGCAACTTGATTTTCATCCTTGGCTGGTGGTCAGGTGGCCACCACAGAGAGCCAATGTCACCATCCGCAGCCCTGCCAAGGACCTGCATATCATCATTAGTTGTGATCTGTACTCGAATTGGAGGCGGCCATGGTTGCTGCTTGATGCCCTGATCGACTTCGTGGATGTGGTATTCCGTCGAACGCCTTACATGCGCCAGTGCATCTGACTGATGAACAACAGCAGGCGGCAGCGAGGAGGTCGAGAGGGCAACCGAATGCATTTATTTCGCCGAGCGTGAGAGCAGCGACACTGTCATGACTGAAGGTGGGAACGCCCCTGTGCCGTTGTCCTGGTTCGAGCATTCTATCGAATAGGTCACGGGCTTGTCGTCGATGGAGTCCTCAGACGCATCGTGGAGGACCACCTGGGCCTCGGTGGTGGAGGAGGGGATGCCGGGGAGGACGGCGAGCTCGGTGATGGCTACTGGAATAGCCTTCACCCATGTGTGCTCTTCCATACCCGTATCAGGGACGTGGCGGTTGCTGTCGAGGGAAGACTCCGGGGATGTGCCGTGGACCTCCTCGTCGATGGTGAGTGAAGTAGTCGTGGATGCGAGGTCGATATGAGTCAAGGTAGCGATGGCGAGGAGGGAGGCAGGCGGATCGACTTGCGAGGTAGCACCGATCGATCGCCGCGCAGCGGCCGCGAACTCGGACTTGATGCTATCCATCTGCGCCGATAGCTGCGCGAGAAACCACAACATCTGCTCGTCTGCGGTCATGGCGTCCCACTCCGGTGGATAGACCAGGGAACAAGGAGCCTGCTCCTGATCGGACATGGTGCTGTCGCCGGTGGAAATTGAGGGAGAAATTTACTGGCTCTGAATACCAGATGTTAGCAACCTAAAAGTTCCTCTCTCGATCTATTGATCTAGCACATGAACTCAAGTAGCAATTTAGGGATTACAGTCTCTGGATACAAGAATTGGGGAAGATGGAGGAAGGGGGGAGAAGCCGCCGCCGGTTCGTGCGGTGATCCACTGGATGATGAGAACGATGCCTGCTCCCTCGTACTTGTACTCTGCAGCTTAAGTGGTTTCCCGATGGGCCAGGCCCACGTACCGGTCCAGGGGCAAACCCACAACCCAGTCAGGAGAGGCTCGTGACACTGGCGTACTGCTGGGAGGATCCATTAGCACTTCAACAACTCCGGCATGATCTTCCAGCGTGTCGTGCGACCACTGCTGGCGCCGCACGTCCCCCGCCTGAAGCGCACGAGACCGCGTGCTCGTGGACGGGAGGTCAGCCTTTCGATGGATCTCCTGCATCTCGCTCCACGGCGAGTCCCCACGCGCGCCGTCCACCTCAAACCTCCCAAGCGATCCACCACTCCACCCCACCGCGGCCCATCCACCCCATCTGGATCCAGCAGCCGGCCTCCAGACACATCTTGTTGCTCGTGAGAGAGCACGGCCCCGGACGCATAAACTCAGCAGCCTGCAGCTCCCGCCCTGGCTGGCCCGCGGCAGAGCAGGACCCGCGCCTGGCTCGCCCAGCAGCCAGCAACTCCCTAGTTCCCCGCACAACGTTGAGGTGGGCATGGCCCAAAACTTGGTTGCTGCTGCTCGAACTCCATCGGCTGCGGCTAGGTCGGGGCCGCGTATTTCGAAACTACTTCGCGGACGACTGGTGAATGGACGATCCATGCACGATGTGCAATCGAACGGTGTCCTGCAGAGAGCTTGATGACACCAACGGCTTGATTATTAGTATCGTCTGTAAATCATGCATAGGACGTCGTGTGTATAGCAACATTGCACGTATTTCTACCGCGGCGGCTGCTGCTTCCTTATGACGACGGGTCACCGCGCGTAGCCATGTCAAAGTTGGTGCTGGGATGGAGGCGGGGGGCACGGGGTGGAGCGAGTCGCTGGCGTGGACCTCACGGCCATGTACGCCGCAGCGAGAGGCGACAGCTCGCGGACGCACATCAATTGCTTGATGTAATGTGTGTGTGTGAGAGAGAGAGGGAGAGGAGGAGGAAGAAGAACCAATCAATTTGCCAGCGTGTCAATTTTTTTCCAACTCAGCCTGACTTGTGGGCCCGGCTGATTAGTAACGTCATGCAAATGCTTAGCATTTATAATCAGTGTTTTTTGTCACGCTCAATTTTTCGGTTCGGTACAAAGTGTAATGTTTTGTGCAGTGATGATTTTTCGAGAACTACTCCCTCGGTTTTAAATTACTCGTCGTGGTTCTAGTTTAAATTTAAATTAAAACCACGACGAGTAATTTGGAACGGAGGGAGTATACGCTAAAATGGTGATTTCGCATTTTACTCGTACACTATGTGATGGCCAACAACTGACTTTGGTATTATCTTTTTTCGAAGTGAGATCAAATTTATTGACGTCGACGACGCGTTAAACCCTGGGTGGCCACTGTATGCAATTAAGCTAAGTCAACACTCCGTCGTTTACCCGAAGATTAACTCTACTCGCCTACTAGCTATAGGTAGGAGATAGCTAGATTTTTTTTTTTTTGAACTTAAACTGCATGCATCGACGACGAAGAACGACGCCACACGATCAAAGCACATGTCCACCTTACGTAGGAGCTCATGTACTTCTAGGAACTAATACGTAGGGGCTCATGTACTAGTGTTAATACGTACATAGTGTCTATGTAATGCGTTTAGGTGAGGGTGCACCGTTAAGTTAGTCACCATAAGCAAAACCATACAGGATATTGATGGTAATTAGCAGTAAGATATGCCCTACGTATGGTATATTGGCATACTCTCCTAAAAAAAAAAGAGCAGACCCCATTGAATACCTATGGTATGTATCTTGTCCTTCTTAATATATCCGCGGTGTGCATGGTTGATATTGGTTAAGTGGCATTAATGTAAGTGATCTAAGTACATCGCCTAGACCGATCTATAGGCGCTACTGTGCGACCGATCATCTATCATGAGGTCATAATATCGAGCAGGAGAAGTCACGTTTGTTAGATTGGGAAGCGTTCCTACTCCTTGATGAGGAGCCGTGTATCGTTTATATTGATGTGAGGCAAAACAGCCATGCCTTGGCTTGCAAGCAAGAGGAGACCGATCACATGCGATCAGGTCGTTACAAAAGAATCTCCTGGATAGCTGCGAGAGAGAGAGAGAGAGAGGGATAGAAGATATGTCAGTTGAGATTACAATTAGAGATAAATGTAAATTCTAACACCCTCCCTTAATCTCAACTATCCTAGGTTCAGATTCCTCTTGAATTCTTCAAATGGTTTTGCTGGCAGTGCCTTGGTAAATCCGTCAGCTACTTGATCTTTGGAGGAATGAACCGTATCTCAAGTTTCTTGTCCGCAACTCTTTCACGTCTGAAGTGAAAGTCAATTTCAATATGTTTCGTTCTGGCATGAAATACATGATTTGCAGATAAGTATGTTGCACCCAAGTTGTCACACCAAATACATGAGATACGATTTAACTTAACTCCCAGTTCCTCAAGTAGTGACTCTGAAAGGACCACGATGTCGCCTAGAGGGGGGTTGAATAGGCGTTTTAAAATCTTATACGGATTTGGCTATATCCTAATGCGGAAATAAACTAAAAGGATACTTTTCAAGCACAAATCCTAAATATACCAGGCTAACTAAGTGCACCAACAACTTAGGATAAACAAAATGAGAACAACGAGGATATGAGTAAGCACAAGTAAGTTACACAAACTTACTCAATGTATATCACAAGATATATAAATGAATAATACACACAACCACAAGTAAGCAATACAGGCTTACACAAATTGTATCACAATATATGGAATTGAATGATACAATGAAACTGAAGTAAGCACTACAAGCTTACACAAGTTATGTCACAAGATATGGAAATGAATGTTACAAGCTAGCAATTCACACTAAGCACACGATAGAACAATAGTAGCAAGTATGAATTGCGGACTATAAAGTGTTGGCCTAGATAATCTCTACGATATAGTAACCAACACAATATAATGAGGACAACAAGATATAGTGAATGGTCAAGAGACCAAAGTAAACCACAAGTAGTGGCTAGGGTTAGAATTAACCGAAGACACGGAGACGAGGATGTATCCCGATGTTCACTTCCTTGGAGGGAAGCTAGTCACCATTAGAGAGGTGGATGTTACCACGAAGGCACACCAACGCCACGAAGGCTCACCCTATTCTCCTTGAGATATCACCACGAAGGCGATTCTCAACCACTAGTGGTAGACCTTGAGGCGGCCTCCAAACCTTCACAAACTTTTCGGGGGACAAATCACAAGTTGATTCCTCACCGGAGCACTCCTACCGCCTAGGAGTCTCCAACCTCCAAGAGTAACAAGATCAAGGGGGAAATGCTCAAGACTTGCTCAAATCACGAATTGCTTTGGTCACAAGAGGGAGAGGGAGAGGATCTATCTTTTGATTGGAACAACTCTCAAGAACACTCACTAATCTCTCCGGGATCTAAGATTTGGTGTAGGAGAAGTGAGAGGGAGCCACTTGTGTTCTTGGGACGATTTGGGATGAAGTGCTCAACCCTCCCCCGGAGTGGGAGAGGGATATTTATACCCCCAAAGAAAATAGAGCCGTTACCCGCAGTTGTTGACCTGCCCGGATGATCTGGACGCATACCCGGATGATCCGGGCAATGCCCGGATGATCCGGGAAGGTCAATATACAATGTAGTGAAGTAGATACCCGGATGTCCAGGGACATAGCCGGATGATCCGGGCAATTCCCGGATGATCCAGGTGGGTAGCCGGATGATCCGGCTAGCGGAATAAGCTACTGTGATGAATTTTACGAATAACACGGATGATCCGGGCAGGAACCCGGATGATCCGGGCAAATCCCGGATGATATGGGAGAGGACCCGGATGATCCGGCCAAACCAAACTGCTGCAGCCTAGAAACTGAAACAGGCACAACTTTTACATCCGGACTCCGATTTTGATGATCTTGGGCTCGTTTTGAAGCTATGAAAAAAACCAGGTCCTCACATAGAGAACCACCCAAGATGAACCAAAATGGAGGATGCAAAATATGCAAAGGTTTTATCATGTATTTGGGTAACCTATTTGGCTTTGGATTTTCTTTGGTATATAGGATATGAGTGGAATTGTGTAGAGAAGATGTTGACTTGAGCAAATCTATCATGAACCCCTTTGATCCCTTCTTAATAGTGCGGGATCCATATAACTCAAGAATCATAAAAGGTCTACACTACATAGCTATCAAGAATCCATTCTTAAGTGTATGTGTTCCTTCGGTGTTCATCACTCCACAACACTAACGTCGAAGGAACTAATACCTTTGACTCGAGCCTTTCACTTGAGCTTGAAGTTGAAGTTTCTTCTTGGATCAAGTTGAATGGCAAGACATTGGTGAAGTCTTCAAGTAGCTTCCCCATACACAATGTGGGAAGCTTTGCTTTGTATTTATCTTCATGTGTCCATCATGTGATCATCCACAAGCTTCAAGCATGTAATCCTTCGGGATAGTTATCTTGAACTTGCCCTTGTCAACCATGATCATCAACACTTGATGTCATCCTCTCATAGACACTTAAAATCTCTCTCTCGATGCGAGCCCATGAGAATATCCTCTCAAAAAACATAGGCAACACATAGTATGGTTTAGTACACAAAGCGCAATTGACAAATTCTTACCATACCACAAGATCTCACATGGCACATGGTTTGCGCTTGTGTGTTGACCATCTTTGAATTCAATCTCCGATCTTCATCTTGGTCAACCTTAATCTTTGCTCCATGATTAATCTTGATGCACAACTACATGTATATGGCATTCATTCCGAATCCATTCAATATCCTTCTTGCATCACCCATGGAACAAACCTTCCTATATAACTTGATGTCATTGTTTCTTCATAGGAATTGTCATTCATTATCAAGTATCAATGCATATATAGATGTTGATGGATTTCATCCACCAATTCATCCAATATTCTTCATGCATTGCAAATGGAACTTTCCTTCAAATGTATATCTCAGTGCAAACATTAGTCCATTAGGATTGTCATTTAATTACCAAAACCACACATGGGGACTACATGTACTTTCAGACTCTAACCAAATAATCTTTGCAGTGGCATTTGCCAAAGATTTATACTCAGCCTCTGTACTTGACCTTGATACTGTTGCCTGATTTCTTGCACACCAAGAGATGAGATTGGACCCAAAAAAGACTGCAAAGCCTCCAGTTGATTTTCCGTCATCACTACAAATGCCTAATCAAGATCGGAAAATGCACTCACAAGTGTAGAACTGGGCGTCTCAAATTGAGGCCCAAGCTCACAATGTGTTTTACATATCTCACAATCCTCTTGACAGGTGACCCGATTGTGCGATGGTAGGAGCATGCAGATCTTGGCGGACTTTGTTAACGACAAATGAGATATCTGGACGTGTAAGTGTCAAGTCTCGTAATGCTCCAACAAAGGCTTCTATACCTCGTGCTTTCTGCATCTTGAAGAGGCTTCCTTCATAAGCTGAGAGTCTTTCCAAGAGGACAGTGGAGTAAGTGCAGGTTTACGCTTTTTCATTCCCATGCGAATCGAGCTCATTGGCATATTTCTCTTGGTTCAATACTATGCCATCCTGAGTTTTCTTAACCTCAATACCTAGAAAGAAGTGTAGATCTCCTAGATCCTTCAAAGCAAACTCTGAGCTCAAGTCATGTAGCAGAGCATTAGTAGCATCTTGTGATGAACTTGCAACAATAATATCATCAACATATATAAGCACAAAAATGACTACTTTTGCCTTGTTGTAGATGAACAATGATGTATCAGCCCTTGATGCAAAGAAACCAAGACATCTTAACTGAGTGCTCAACCTAGAGTACCATGCTCTAGGTGCCTGTTTTAACCCATAAAGTGACTTGTCAAGCTTGCATACATAATGTGGTAATTTCTTACTTACATACCCAGGTGGTTGTCTCATGTAAACTTCCTCTTCCAGAACACCATGCAAAAACGCGTTCTGTACATCCAGCTGACGCAAACTCCATCCCCTAGACACAACAATAGCTAGAACAAGTCTTATTGTACCAGCTTTCACAACAGGACTAAAGGTATCTTCATAATCTATACCATAGCGATGTTTAAAACCTTTTGCAACCAAACGTGCCTTATACCTGTCAATAGTTCCATCTGCCTTCTTTTAATTCTGTACACCAATTTGCAATCAATAATATTTTTATTTTCCGATCCGCACAAGATGCCAGGTTTTATTTTTCATGAGTGCAGAGTATTCTTCATCCATGGCTTTCTTCCACCTTGGATCATCAAGTGCCTCATTCAACGTTGTTGGTTCACTTGAGATACACAGCATACCATATCGTATAGTGCCATCAGTACATATTTTTGGGTTCTTTATACCTTTCTGTAGACGTGTCATGACTCGTGTAGAAGCTGCTGGTTGTACACGCTGTACAGGAGAGTCGGCCGCAGAAGATCTAGTCAATCCCACTGGCGTTGGCACAGGCGATCCGGGTGAGTCTGGTGTGGCCCCATCTCCACCAATCATCCTGGTGGCCACAGGATCAACGAATGCAGAAGAACCCGTCTCGCCTGGTGCATGCATGCAGGGAGACAACAACGTGGAGCACGAGGGAGATGCGGCCCTGCCTGCTGATGATGTGGCAGCGCGGGGCTGGCTTGACGAGGCGCGGGACCATGGCTTGAAGCACGAGGAAGATGCGGCCCCGCCTGCTGGCGATGTGGCGGCGCGGGGCTGGCTGATTAGAGGAGCGCGCCCGCGCCTGCTGAGCCCGTGATCCAAGGACGATTGCATCCCGCGATCCGGGGCAATCAGCCGCATAGGAGTTGCTGGCGACGCCGGATCAGCTCCGTTTTTAGCGCCGTTTTCGTCTTCTTGTGGCACATGAAATATCCCTTCGTTTTGATCATTCTGGACACCATTTTGAGCACCGTTTTCGTTGCCAACCTGCACAGGGACAAGAGCAGTATTGGTACAAGCAATATTATCATCATTTTGGTTAGTGCAATTGTCTCCCCCTTGATCAAAACTCCGGAGATTTTCAGGAAGGAGAAGAATTTCTTTTCGAAGGAGGGCTCCGGCGTTGGGATGTAGAGATGCAAATGGAAAGATGGACTCATCAAATACAACATCTCTGGATATATAGATTCTTCCTGTAGGGACATCCAAGCACTTGACTCCTTTATGCATGGGACTATATCCTAAGAACACACATCTCTTTGAACGAAAAGCAAGTTTACGTGTATTGTAGGGCCGAAGATTCGGCCAACATGCACAACCAAAGATGCGAAGAGATGTATAATCTGGTGTTATACCAAGGAGTCGTGTGATGGGTGTTTCAAGTTTGATGAATTTTCTAGGAAGCAAGTTGATAAGGTATGTAGCAGTTAAGAAGGCTTCATCCCAGAACTTAAGTGGCATGGATGCATTAGCTAGTAATGCAAGCCCTACATCAACAATATGATGGTGCTTTCTTTCAGCAGACCCGTTTTGTTGGTGAGCATGAGGGCAAGAGACATGATGAGAATGCCAAGTTTTTGAAAGAAGGAGTTGAGTTTCTCATACTCACCTCCCCAGTCTGTTTGCATGGCAATAATTTTAGAGTTCAGTTTGCGTTCAACAAGATTTTGGAAGTTGATGAAAACTTGGAATACATCAGATCTTTTCTTTAACAAGTAAATCCAAGTAAATTTACTATAGTCATCAATGAAACTTACATAATAGGAAAATCTTCCAACGGAAGTGGGGGCTGGCCCCCATACATCTGAAAAAATGAGTTGCAATAGTGCAGTGGACACACTGGTAGAGATAGGGTAAGGTAATTGATGACTTTTTGCTTGTTGACACGGATCACAAACTGACTCAACACTAGGATCATAGGAGAGCTTATTCTTGCTAAGGACATATCTGACGATTACTGAGGACGGATGACCCAAGCCACTGTGCCACTTTGCTGAGGATGGCTTGGTGACGAGGCACGCTTGTTTATTTGACGACGACGATGATGATGATATGAGTGGGTAGAGGTCTCCCACACACCGTCCTCTAAGAATGATTCTCCGCGTGACCAGATCCTTAACCAAGAAAAAATAGGGATGAAATTCTATGAGAACATGATTATCACGAGTGAATCGATGAAAAGAAAGAAGACTTTTTGCTGCTTCAGGAACATGAAGGATATTTTTCAAATGCAAATTTTTTATGGGGTTTTTAACAATTGAACTACCAATATGTGTTATTGCCATACCAGAACCGCTTGCCGTGTGGATTTGATCACCTCCGTTGTACTTCTCCCGCATCGTGAGCTGATCAAGTTCTCCCGTGATGTGATTGGTGGCTCCCGCGTAGGCGTACCAATTGGTATCTACGCCTTAGGTGGCCGCATGCGCCGCCTTCTCTTCTGGTTCTCCATCTTCATAGTGCCACCAGCAAAGCCGCGCCCCCCTGGATGATATTTGAGGCAAATCTGGCACTCAGGATTGTCACGCTGCTACTGATCACGCACCTGTTGAGGCTGGTTTGCTCGCTGGCGCCCTCTGTAGCTGTTTCCGCCGCGAGCAGGAGAGGGCTGCCGATCTCCATGACCGCGCCCCCTTGTGCCACGCCCGCGGTAGGGTTTCCTGCGGCCTTGGCCGCGGCCTCTGTAGGCAGCGTTTGCAGACGTGTGGAAGCCGCCATAAGAAGCATCGCCCAACATCTCCATTCTCTGATCGAACGCAGAGATTTGGGCAAAGAGATCGTCGGCGGTGATCGTGTTCTTGATGGCGCCAATCGCCGCGACCACGGGATCATAGTCACGGTCCAGCCCCGCCAAGATGTAGTCCACCATCTCCGGGTCAGAAACCGGATGGCCAGCGGCTGCTAGCTTGTCGCCGAGGCTCTTCATCTTGGCCATAAAGGCAGAGCTTGACATGGTGCCCTTCTTTGTGTTGGTGATCGCAATTCTCAGATTCGTGATCCGAGACTGCGATTGGGAGGCGAAGATGGCTGTCACCGCTGTCCACAACTCGAAGGTGGAGTCCTTCCCGATGACCTGCGCAAGTATCTCTGGAGTCGTGGAGTTCAGTAAATATGAGAGCACCTGTTGATCTTTTGCGATCCAGGCCGCATACAGCGGGTTCGGCGCCATGGCCGTGGTCTTGTCCGCCTGCGTGGTCTCCACCGTTTTGGGCGGAGCTGCGTCGCTGTTGTCCAGCAAACCAGTCACCTGCGCGCCTCGCAGGGCTGGTAGGACTTGTGCCTTCCAGAGGATGAAGTTTCCTCTTGCAAGTTTCTCAGACGGCGGTGACCCGAGGTTGAGGCCGACGAACGATGAGGAAGACATGGCGACGGCGGCGGCGATTTGTGGTTTGTGGTTTGTGGGTTTGTTGTGGCTAGATGTGTAGGGAAGAGGTGGCTCTGATGATCATGTTAGATTGGGAAGCGTTCCTACTCCTCGATGAGGAGCCGCGTATGGTTTATATTGTTGTGAGGCAAAACAGCCATGCCTAGGCTTACAAGCAAGAGGAGACCGATCACATGCGATCAGGTCGTTACGAGAGAATCTCCTGGATAGCTACGAGAGAGAGAGGGATAGAAGATATGTCAGTTGAGATTACAAGTAGAGATAAACGTAAATTCTAACAACGTTTTCATGTGGCGGGGAGAGAAGAATTAAATAACTAGTCTGTCAGGAGATGGAATCTCTTTGAGGGAAACCAAGCATCAGTAGCTAATTTTCTGACCAGTTCTACAACTGACCAGTTCTCATCAATTAATTACCGATCAAATAAAAATATGCATGGATTTGCATGAGAAGTTAATGCCGTCTACAAGCTGCTTGATCGATGCATGCATGCAGTGCAGTCAACGGTACCGCATGCTACCGTGATTAAGAACTTGTGTCATCGAATCACTCACAGCCCAAAGCGCGCGCCTTCTGCGTGTAAGATCCTACACCCATCACCCATCAACCATGAGCGGCTTCCACCACTATATATATATCCGCGCAACCCTGTCTGCTTTCCACACCCAACTCATCTCACACTCCACAGCTCACTCACAATGGCTACTAGCACTAAGCTTGTAGCCCTTGGCTTTGTTGTCCTCGTGAGCCTTGGGTTCACCAATTCTTCGAGGATGCTAGCTAGCTCCTCTAGTGCTGCAGGGGGAGGCGGGGGAGGCGGAGGTGGTGGCAGCTCGTCGGGTGGGACCGGGAGTGGATCGGGTGAAGGATCCGGAGAAGGCGGTGGCTTGGGATACGGTGAGAGTAGTGGAAATGGCAGAAACAAGTATAACTCTGCCAAGGGGGCTGGTGGAGGAGCGGGAAATGGTGCTGGTGGTGGTTCTCAAGGCGGAGCCGGATCCGGTTTCGGTGGTGGCTATGGCACCGGTGCTGGTGCGAGTGGCTCGGCATCAGCCCCTGGTGGCAATGGGTATGCCAACGCTGTTGGTCAGGGTGGGGGCGGTGGTGTAGGTGGTGGTTCAGATGGGTCAAGCGGGTCCGGAGCCGGAAGTGGTGTTGGCAAAGGATATGGTGCGAGTGGCATAGCAACCGCACCGGCTCCTTCTGCTGGTGGTGTCAGCTACTCCGATGCTGGCGGTGGTGGTAACGGTGGTGGTGGCGGTGATGGCGGAAATGGAGCTGGTAATGGCGCTGGAGGTGGACAGGCTGCCAGCGACGACACTTCTGGAGGCAATGCTAGTGGAGGGGGTAGCGGCAATGGTGGTGGCCAAACTGAAGGTGTCGCTCAAGGTCCAAGCATGGGAGTTGGTTCTGGCTCTGGCTCTGGAGGCGGACAGACTAGTAGCACTGGCTCCTATGGTCAAGGCTATGCCGTCGGAACTGGTGACGGAGCGGGCGGTGGTGGGGAAGCCTTTTGGCGCCTTCGGGGCGCGCAGCGTTGGGTCCTGAAGGGTGATGCGAATACGGCTTACTTCCAGGCGATTGCCAACGGTCGCCGTAGACGCAACACCATCCCCTGCTTGTGGGATGGGGCAGCCCTCCTTCAGATCCCCGCGACATTCGCTCCCATGTCGACGGTTTCTATCGGTCCCTCTTCTCTCCCGCTACTCGGAGCGGCATCTCCTCGCGGATTGTTGGGCCGGCGCCCAACTAGTCTCTCGACGCAGAACGCATCCTGACGGCTCCCTTCTCGGCAGGAGGTCCGGGAGGCCATCAAGGGATGAACTCCTCCTTCGCCCGGGACCGGACAGTCTCCCGGTCATTTTCTTCCAGACCTTCTGGAACGTGATTAAACCAGAGGTCATGGCCATCTTTGATGAGTTCTTTGTGGGTTCTATTGACCTTAGTCGCCTCAACTACGGGACCATCTCCCTCATCCCCAAGGTCCCTGGGGCGACTGACATTCGCCAGTTCCGCCCGATCACGGTCATTAACGTGATCTTCCGGATCTTGGCCAAGGGTACGCCAATAGGGTGACCCGCTTGCGGATCGGATTACCCACCCTAACCAGTCGGCCTTCATTAAGGGCCGTCACATCTGGATGGTGTCACGGTGCTTCATGAGGTCCTTCATGAGGTCCGGGCCAGCGCTCAAGGCGGTCTTCTTTGAAGATTGATTTCCATAAGGCCTATGATACGGTTAGCTGGCCTTCCTTAGGGAAGTCCTTCTTCGGAAGGGCTTCGACGACCGTGGATCACAAGAGTCATGCAAATGGTCTCTTGCGATGTCGCCTGGCGGTCAATATCAACGGCGAGATCGGCCCTTCTTCCCTACCCTATGTGGGGTTCGCCAAAGGCGACCCTTCTCTCCGTTCCTCTTCAATATGGTCGTTGACGCTTTGGCCGCCATTCGATAAGGCGAAAGCCTGGCCACATCCGGGATTACCCCCACCTCTCTGGGGCTCGGGGATCTCCATCCTCCAATATCTTGTGACACGATCATCATGGTCGAAGGCTCGGAGTTGGACATCACCAACCTCAAGTTCCTCCTTCTCTGCTTCCAACAGATGTCGGGCCTCAAGATCAACTTCGATAAGAGTGACGTTATGGTGATGGGGTACTCCCCTCGAGTCGGTGGCCATTGCCAACCGGCTTAATTACCGCTGGGCTCTTTCCCCACTACCTATCTGGGGCGCCCATTAGTGACTCGCGTCTCTCTCGCTGACTTGCGCCCCTCGTGACCAAGCTCCGGACCCGGATCACGAGCCTGGCGGAGGTGGCTCTCTAAAGCGGCCCGGACTATCCTTCTCAACTCATCCCTATCCAGCCTCCTCTTGTTTCTTATGAGCTTCTACGCCTCCATGAATCTCTCCATAAGGAGATTGCCAAGATTCAGTCCCGATTCTCTTTGGGCGATCGAACAGCGTAAGTATCACATGGTCACCGGCCGGACATCCGCAAGCCCGAGGGAGCGGGGTGGATTAGGCATCATGTGCTCTAAGCGGATGAATATCGCCCTTCTCTCCCGGTGGCTTTGGCGTATCGCGAGGTCAGGTGGCCTCTGGCTGGACATTATCCGGAGTAAATACCTGCGTGGTCAACCCTTGCCTTCCGCGGAAATCGGGCGGATCTCAGTTTTGGCAGTCTCTCGTCCAACTCCAGCGGTGCTCCGCATTGGTACCTCTATCTCGGTGGGGTCCGGCCTCTCGACGCTTTTTTGGTTCGACCGTTGGGCCGGAGACTCTCCCTTCGCGGCCCACTTCCCCACCCTCTTCTCTATCTCTGTCGACCCTATGATTTCTGTTGATAGGGCCCTTAGTGACTTAGGGCGCCTTGCTTTCCAACGTCCTTTTGGGCCGGCGAAATCCGCCGCCTGGCGTGAGTTACTTGACTGCGTTGCTCTTCACGAGCCGTTGGTGGATGGCGACCAGGACCTTATCTTGTTGGCCGGGCTGGAGCCGTCTGGCGATTCTCCACCAAATCGCTTTACTTGGCCATTGCTCCCTCATCCGCCCCCTCCTCCCCTTTCGATGGTGTGGTCCGTCCGCGTCCCATCAAGATTCGCATCTTCATGTGGCGGTGGATCCGTGGGCCAGGTCCCGTCCGGCGTGGAGGTCATAAGCGAAATAGCCCAGGCTATCTGCCCCTCTGCGATGTTCTGAAGACTCAATCACATTTTCTTCGCTTGCATTTCCGCCCGGTTCCTTTGGAGCTGCTTTCGCGAGATTGTCAGTGGGAGTTGGTGCCACACCAATTTCCCAGACCTTTTTGCTGAACTCCAAGTGTCCCCTACGACCTCTAGCCACATTAGGTGGCTGGAGGTTGGGGTCCTTGCCTGGACGCTGTGGACCGTTCGCAATAAGCTTGTGATCCAACATTCTCCCCTCCGTCGCTCTTGATGCTCTCTACAAATTCTCGGGTTTCTTGCAGCTTTGGCGGCCGCTTAGCCGCCCCGGATCGGGGCGCCATCTCAGCCTTCATCACCGATCTTGGCTCGATGGCCGTCATTCGCCGCCCGGAGCCAGACTAGATCTCCTGCGCTGGGCAGGCTTTGCTGTGTTGTGTTTTTCTTTTTCTCTTTCTTCTGGGCTTATTGAGCTGTGCCCTCAGCAGAACCTCTGTACTTTTTTTGTGGTACTTGGGTGGTGTGTGTGTGTGGACCTGCTTTGGTTGTATGTCTTGTGGCGGTTTGCTTTATTTATAAAGCGGGGCGAAAGCCTTTTTCGGTATAATTTATCTGCTGCCTCAACGGTTTACACTTTCGCAAGTCATCACATGCCAGTTAGTATTGTAGAAAGTACAACCTATTTTGATAATTGGATCAAAATCAAATGCAATTGTCATGCACCTCCTTTGGTTGAATCTGAAATTCTATAAGAAACATGACGAACCACTGAGATAGATCATCATTCTGTACAAAACTGATATATGTCATGTTTTTATAGTTCTTATGTCGTCTGATCGAATTTTCTTATCCCACATTTTATTTCAGATGCTGCAACCTGGGCGGTCCATTCACTCAATAACCTCGGATATTGTGCATGAAAAATAAAAATATGGAACATTGTTTGGCGTTGAATGGAAGGAATTGTGCAGAATAGAAACACAAGACAATATACTTTATAATCAGATTATACTGATTGAATGAAGCTGAACCATGCATGCTTGTAGGTCTATAATGCCATTGAAAGTAAGGCATGATACATTTGCTTGAACGTTGTTTGGGTGTCTTAGAGCATCTCTAGCAGGCCCCATATAATGCCGACCCGCAAAATGAGTTTACAATTCGCAGAAAAATGGCTTTGCAGGCCGGCGCGGGCGGCGGCAGAGTCAGACCCCGCAAAATGGACCCGTAAAAAAGGATATTCGCATAATATGCTCTTTAATGGGCCAGCTTTGCAGGGTCTGCTTCATCAATGTCGACAGCGTTGGTGTCCAACAAGTGATCATCCATGCCACCCTCTATTTCATTGTAATCGAAATCAGCGAACGGGGCTTGATCGATGTTGACGGCGTTGGTGTCCAACAAGTTCACGAACTCGGCAATGGCATTGTTCGAACCACCGCTACGTTGAGTGACATCAAGTCACGAGCTACCACAATGGCGAAAAGCGAAGCAAACACAAGGGATCGAAGATGCATACCTTCCTGTCATTTCATCGAACACCTCGCCTGCGGTGGGAGCAGCGCCGTTGAACGACATTGTCGGGGAACATCTTGCTGGGGCGGAGGGAGTGGACGAAGGCGGCGGCCTTGTCGTAGAACCTTCTTCCGCTTCACGCCTGAAACCTTGCTCACCTTCTTCGTCGGCGGCCGGGCAGATCGCGCAGTGGCGGCGGCACCCGACGCGCGTGCCCTTCCGGCAGGGCCAGCCGTTACCGCCCTGCACGACAACGTTGCCCTGATGCTCGCGGGCAGGCGCGGTGGTGCCTTGGGCGACGGCGGGGGCAACATGACCGGCGACGAGATCCGCCGGAGGGGATTGCGCGTGCGCGACCTCCACGGTGACGGGGGCGGCTGGGAGGCTTCCATGGCGGCAAAGAATGGCCAGGGAAGATGGACCGGAGCGGCCGCTGGCGGGGCAATGGCGGCCGAGGGGAGGGGGAGCGGGAACGGCCGCGCGGAAATTTCCCTCGCGCCAAATCTCGTTGCGGACAGGAGGCGAGCTCGGGTCGGCCTCCCACCCCGTGAATCTAAAGGTTCAGGGCGAACTTTTGCCGCGCCCCGCAAAAAATTATATGGGTCGGACGCGTTTGCGGGGTCTGCTCGGGCAGAATTTTCCGCGTCGACCCGTATTTTAACGGTTATTTTGCAGGTCGTGACATTATACGGGGTCTCCTAGAGATGCTTTTAGCAACCTAAACCAACCTCCTCTCCATTAGACACCATAGACACTCAGGCGGCGCCTCCAAGAAGGGGGTGTCACCGCCACCTAGACCTATGGTTTCCCCTCTACCCGAGGGGACGGTCAAGGTCATGACAACACTTAAGGGAGGCGAAGGTGAGTATAGGGGTCGTTGTTGTCCGCAGTTGCGAGCCCTGGCCATGTCATGAAGACTGTTGGAGCAAAGCTGACTACAGATGGGGGAGCAAGTCACCATCTTGAACCATTGTCCTGGTCGTGGAGGGGGGAGCCACACCCCATCGTTTTGTCGAGGAGGTAGACGCCCTATGAGTGTTGGCCATGGTCGTCAACACGTCGGCCCACAACCATCACAGCTAGAAACTACCAGAGACAGTAAAGGCATCGCATACCCGTCCTCTCATCATGGCGCCATCGGCCGCTTGCGTAGCTATCATCACGCGAGATCTGAAGGCCCAAAACCATAGCTCCGTGAGGCTATCGATTATAGCAAAGAAAATGTGTCGCCTCCACCTGCCACACAGGGCTTTGCCCAATGGGTTTCTTTGACGACGACAAGGAAGAGAGGAGGGAGGCAAGGGACTCCGTGGTCGCCACCCGTGTACCTTATCTTCCTTGAGCATAGACCTTCACAAATTGGTTCTCACATATGGTTGTAATATTTATCGAGACGTACGTTGCACGTGCATGCTTACTAGTTTATGAGAAACGAATGAGGATTAAACCAAGAACTAAAGCCCAAAGCATTAGTAACCCGTTGATAACAAGTCAGACTAATACTACTTGCTTGCATGTGCAAGAATATTATGTATTCGTGGGCCCCACATAATTTATCAAAATAATTGGATATATGCATCGCCCTGATGCAGGGGTCATCCTCCTTTTCGAGAAAAATCCAGGTATCTTCTTTCTTCGCGGGAAACATCAAGTTATCTGGTGTGATGATCAATAGACATAAATGAGTTAGAATTATGGATTAAAATACCCTCGTTTGACTCTCTTCAAATAAATTATGTGGCATATATGTGTATGTATAATAAATGTCAAGACTGCAATGCCTATGACAGTTCACACATGCAACATTACGTGTCATATCGTGTTGAAGTATGACAGTTAACTACTCCCTCCGATTCATATTAGTTGTCGCTGAAACTGATGTATCTAGACGTATTTCTATGCTAGATACATCTAGTTGAGCGACAACTAGATACATATGTTTTGGCAACAACTAATATGAATCAGAGGAAGTAGTTGATTTGGTGAATCTGATGAAGTCAAGAGTGCTAATGGACCGCAGTTAATTAGAACTTTTTTCTTACGGTGGAAAAAAATCACATTAATCAGCGGGCTCAGCAACATCGTTGGCTACCAATTTTGATTCAAAAACCGGCATAACCACCCCCCCTCCCCGGTTAGTGAGGATTTAGCTAAACCATAATTGTAGTTCGCTAAAGCGTGAACTACGACATTACATCTACGGCTACACTGCATAAAATTATAGGTTTCGAAAGCCAAAACACATAAACTCCTAGCTTCCCTGAATAGGACCCCAATATCCGAAAAATCCGCATCCCCCCTCTTCAGCGTCTAGCAATAAGACTCCAACATCATCATATGAATAACAATATCAAGACGGCTGCCAGACATGCCAAAGCTTCAACGTGGAGCGCGCTCATCACATGCTTCAATTTACATTTGAGAAAGATGTGGTCCCCATCTTCATCCATCCTCGAACAAACTAGACATCAAGTATAAATGTTACATGTTTCCCTTTAATATTCATATGGGTTGGCAGGCTATCATGGGTCAGTCTTCAAAGGAAAATAGGTACTTTTGCTGGCAACTGAATGGATCAGAGCTTCGTCCATTGTGATCTCCCCGCACACGTTTCTCCTAGCTCGCATATGCCTGACGCCTCGCATCTCTTTGGGTAACTCCTAATCTGTATGTAGACTTTACTTGAAAAACACCTTTGCCATTGAAATGCCACGCTACATGATCTTTCATTCCGCTTCTAAGAGTTATAGCAAGGATCTCCTTCGCATCTTTCAGACAAAACAAATCATTAACTAGCTCTCCGTCCCACTGCTTAGTGGTAGGATTAATGAGCTCTGCCACTTTATCCAAGATCACTTGACCTCGACCGAAAGCCAGCCTCCCTGTACCTCCTCTTGGTATCCATGGATCTCTTCATAGAGCAGTTTGGAAAATACTTTGCTTTTAGGACAATGCCACAAAGAGAATCTGGGGACTGTAACAAGCGCTAACTTTGTCTTGCTAATATTCCTAGATTGAGAATGTGCAAGTCTCTAAACCCCATGCCCCCTCACACTTTGCCTTAGTCATATGTTCGCAACTAATCCAGTGGTATTTATTCTCATGCTGTTGTCGACTCCACCAATATATGCATATGAGCTCGCTAATTTCCTCACACAACAAATTTGTCAGACTAAAACAAGACATAGCGTAAGTAGAGATGGCTTGGGCAGCCGCCTTGATCAAAATCTCTTACCTGTCTTCAACAAGAGCTTCTCCTTCCAACCCTGAATCCTCATCCAAATATGCTCTTTTAAGTACTCACATTCCCATTTCCTTAACTGACCAAGATGCACGGGAAACCGAGATATCATTGGTTTTGGGACTCCTGAGCAAATCCGAGAGCTACAAGCACTGATTTTTCCTGCCACACGGTGTCCCCTTACTAAACATAGCTAACGACTTGGCTTTATTTATCACCTGCCTCAAGTGCCGCTCGTAGAGAGCTAAAATTTCAGCAACTTATTTGCTGATTGTACATTTGCCTTCATCACAATGAGCGAATCGTCCACGCAGAAAAGATGGTTTATTCTCGATGCCCCTTCACAGATTTTCACACCTTCCAACGAGCCCTCCAGATCAGCTTTAGCTAGCAAAATAGAAATGTTTCAGCACATAAGATGAAGAGGTATGAAAACAAAGGGTTTCCCTGCTATAAGCCCCTTTTGGCCAAACGGAAATTGAGCCCAACTAGCACAGGCATGCATGTATGGTTTCATTATTATTTTTATGCTAGATCACTCCCATGGCATATGACCGATGACACCCAAGAGACTAATTAATGGTTGCATTTGGGAGTGTGTTTGTGTATAGCCAAAATGTCGTGCATATTCATTAAAAGTACGGTCATTTCGGAGTGGCAACGACTAGACCACTATGGTAGTGAGCGGAGCCGAGTCCCAGTTTGTCCTGATGTCGACTGTCTTATGGGCCAATGGGTGCACCTATGCTGATTTTTGGCTTTGGTAGTCGGAGCTGCGGACGGCGGGGCCACTGCGGCAACGATGACTTCATAAGGATGGTTTTCAGCGCGCAGTGCTCTCCGGATATTGCATTGAGCTAGGTCGGTGCGAGGCTTGTAACTTTTTTGTGAAGCTCATTAGCAAAATCGGAGCTGCCTTACCCTTGATGCTTTGGTCGACTGTTTGTTTGTGGTCAGAGATCGTCCGTGTGTGCCCAGTTTGTAATATAGGTTTTCGCCCGGTTTTCGTTTAGTTAACCGGCGACTCTCTTCTTCTTAGTCAATGAAATGGCAAATATTTTACCTCGTTTTAAAGAAAATATCTCGTTCAGCTAGTTCATAGAAATACGAGTTAACAGAAGAGATGGTCGTCCCTCTGGAAGATCCAGGTTCCGTCAAAGGTAAAGTTTTTGGTTTGGCGACTTTCTCAACAGTCCACCCACTCATCTCTTGTATTTCTAATCTAGCATGCGTTCAAACTATGGCATGTCGCGAAGGCCTTTGCGCTTGCGGTTGAAACTACAGCATGCCGCACGTACCACGACGGGAAAGGATGCCATGTGTCTGTACTGTGCGTGAACATGCAGCTGCACCACGAGTCCACGACAACCGTGTGGTTTAGCTTGACGTGCCACCATCGCACCACGCCGACCCACCTAACGACCGCACTCGGTCGAACGAACCACAGCCACAACACGCGCGCACCCGCGTAACCGACCTATCGTCTATCTATAGCTTCGCCCGGTCGCTTGCATTTCAAGGTATGGCGCGGGCCAAACATGCACGCAAGCTGGAGCGCACCTTGCATGACTGCTGTTGATTGCGAGTGTGAGTGAGTGAGTTCGGCACCGTTTCTTTGGGGTTCAGCATGCATGGGCCTACACAGTCCACCCCTTCTTTCCGTTTCTCCATTCTTGAAAATTTCGAGCGTGCTTAAAGCACGAAAGGTGATTCGTTGCGATGCCGCATGTAAGGAGACTGCGGCGGGAATATGGTTCTCTTTGTATGGCCTCCGTTCCAGCGGTGCGTCTAGCATCGTTAATGAAGGTGTATGCAGGTGTGCCTCTAGCGGGTCCTATGGGATTATGTAGGAGTGAGCCGAATCCACGGTGCCGTTATTGCTCCTCCTTCACTGAAGATGAAGCACGGTGACTTTTTTTTTTTGAAGCTCTGCACGACTTTCTATTACAATAAGTTTTTCGCGCCTCTGGTGATGGAGGGGCAATGACGGCGGCACACTTTTCGCTCGGTCCTATGCTCGTAATCGTGGCCTACAGACAAGAATATAATTTTTATTTTTATTTTTGATGTTCCTTGTACTAACATGACATTGATAATACTCCCTCCATTTCTAAATTTAAGATCAGAAGTTTTCCGAAGAAAAGAAAATCTGTAACATCACACACTGACCTGTTTCTTTCTCTAAGTGTCAAAGAAGGCAACATACAAGATACAACCACTAACACTAGTACTGCGCTTTCCCCTGGTCCTGGTTTCACACGTATCCAGCGCGTCCAATTAATTCCATAAGTCTACGTGCGCAGTTCATGCACGATTGATCTCGAGCTACCAGGCCATGCACGATTGCGCCCTATAAATACGGCAGCTCTAGAGCACTCACAAACCAACCAAGTATACCTGAACCGTCCCTCAAAAAAAAAGTATACCTGAACCGAGCTAGCAGCCGGCAAGCATCTCGAAGATGGCTACCACCAAGCATTTGGCCATTGCCGTTCTTGTCCTCCTTAGCATAGGCACGAGCACCAGCGCTCGAACCCTCCTGGGATACGGTCCTGGCGGAGGAGGCGGTGGCGGAGGCAGCGGTGGAGGTGGTGGTGCTGGCTATGGTGGATCAGGGTCTGGTTCTGGGTACGGCGAGGGTGATGGAAGTGGAGGAGGTATTAGCGGTGGTGGATACGGCCATGGTGGTGGCGGTGGAGGCGGTGGAGGTGAGGGCGGAGGCGCCGGTTCTGGGTATGGGTCTGGGGAGGGCTCTGGGTACGGGAGCGGCGCCGGCGGGTACGGTGGCGGCAGTGGCGGAGGAGGCGGTGGCGGCCAAGGTGGCGGCGGTTCAGGCTATGGGCATGGGTCCGGTGAGGGTTCTGGCTATGGCGGTGGTGCTAGTGGTGGTGGTGGTGGGCACGGAGGTGGTGGCGGTGGCGGACAAGGTGGTGGGTCTGGCAGGGGCTCAGGCTACGGTTCCGGGTCTGGCAGTGGATATGGTGGAGGGTATGGAGGCGGCGGCGGCGGCGGTGGCGGCGGAGGTGGTCAAGGTGGAGGCTCTGGCTATGGCTCCGGGTCTGGCTCTGGATACGGTTACGGCTCCGGCGGTGGCTTCGGAAATGGACACCACTGATCTCACTTCCATGGAAAGCTCAAGTATTCAAGATTATATAGTTAAAAGTCTTCCCGTGAGTGACAGTGATAAGCTTGTTCACTGATCTACTACTAGTGAAGATACAAGTTTGAGTGTAATATTGTACTCTGGTGGTGGTTTCTGCTTTACTTATTTGGTGAAGTCCAGTAAATAAGCGATCTTTACAAAGAGATCATCATACTCCTGTGTCCATTAATTTCTACAACCCGGATGATTGACAGATCATATAACATACAGTTCCTGAAGAAGGATCAGAGAAACCATTTGCTGAACTCTGTTTCTGAATATATGTTCTGCACATTTTGCAGTTGCCACACACAATTTGTTTACACATGGTTTCAGCCTATAAACCAGCGTGCCTGGATACTGAAACCTCTTTTATTTGCCGGGCTTGATCTGGCACTTGTCAGCTCACTTTTGTGCGATTTAGAAGCTGGTTTAGTCTTTTAGTGCGACCCTAGACTCTGCAGCCTTTTCTTTTCTTTTAAAAAATGGAGGCAAAGGTTTTGCCTCGTCTCACTAATACAGAAGGGGAGGCTAAGAAAGTTGGACGAGAGGTCCATTACGCCTCAACAAATGAATGAGAAAAAAGATTACTTTCACGGCATCAAAGAGCACAAATGTTTCGTCCCGCAAGGACCCAATTCCTTGCCTCCAATTTGGTGTTGTCGACCAGAATAGTAGGCATAGTGGACTTGTTTCGAAAAACACTTGCGTTTCTCTCATTCCACATCTCCATGTGACAAGCATGAGAAGCGATGAAATGGCCATCCTTCTATGTCCAAGCCGAAGAACTATCGTTGCCCACCAGGCCTGCAGTTTGAGTGTATGTGATTAATATTGTACTCTGGTGGTGGTTGCTGCTTTACTTATTTGGCGAAGTCCAGTAAATAAGCGATCTTTACAAAGAGAAACTGCATGCTCTGCTAGTGGTGAGGTAAACTACTTGAGAAGCTGAATTACCAAAACTCTTATTTCAAATGACAGTTGGACAATTAAATCCAGAATTCCTATGTTGGACCATCTGATCTCAGTTCCATTTTCAATATCAGCGGGACCTACAACCGATGCAACAAATCTAAAACATACACCACATACACGCGTTTTAAAAGCCGTCATCATCATCAAACCGCTGACCCATCTTCAGAAAAGATATCCGCATGATCCTTGCCAGTCCGGCCATCCGTTGATGCCACCACCACGCCCAATGGCACCACCTCCCTACACGCAAACTGTTGAGCATGTCGCGGTCGTCACCGGTACACCGCAACACCATGCCGCTACCACAATCCGACACAACTTGAAGTCTCTAGAAAATCTGTTGTGTGTAGCACCTCCGAACAGGCATGGCACAGCGTACCACCTGTCGGTCAGGCATGACTTGACATATCCACCGAAGCTCTATGCAAGACGAAGTCGCTCCACCTCCCGCTTGTGTCTTCCTGTCCTGCTCCACAAACGATGCTCCCAACAGAAATGACACCACAGTACCGCTATCGTCCGATCTGGAAGACCAGATCCTAGGGTTATCCCCGGAGCAGTACGAGTGGGTCGACAGTAGTTACACGATGATGCTTTCATGAAGGTAATGGCGCAGAACGCCGCCATTGCCCGTCGGCGGCTCTGTTTTCACCAGCAACTATGTCTCCCCGACTCGCAGCTGGGACTAGATGAGGATCTCGAGATCCGATCACCCAGCCTCAGGCCGACCATCTCCAACGTAGGAGATGACTATCACCGTCGGCTGCACCGGCCAGAACAGATCTGATCGGAGGTGCCATTGACCTGTCCACAATGCCCTCCACGCCGTTGTCGCCAATCCAAAGCCAAATGGCGCGCCGCCACCGTCCGAGCAGGGCTGCCGCGCCTGCAGCCCACGCCGCGACTCACGATTGGGTCGTCCGCCACGCTTGCAGCCGTCGCCCGAGGCAGGACCGGCCACAATGCCGTCGTCTGCCGCAGCCATCGCCCCACACCACAAAGACTAGATCAGTCGCGCCTCCACACGTTAAGGGGCCCCGCAGCACCCCTGAGACGCGGAGAGAGGGAGTCCCCCGCCACCGCCATTGGCCCCGGGCTTAGCCTGACGGCATCCCCTGGCGGCGGCGGAGGGAGGGGAGGAGGGAGTGTGTGCCCCCGACAGCTAGGGTTTGGTCGCCGCCTGAGTTGCCCTAGCGGGGAAGACGTGAGGCTACGGGGTCAAAAAACATCCAAAAGGATCATCCCAAAATGAGTGACTAATAATATGACAGTATGAATGTGTGTATGGAATATAGCTGCGCTGATAAACCAGTTATTTGATTACTCCTTTTTGAAAAGAAAAAGGGCAAAATGGGAGGAAAAGCATAAAGCCAGCACAGGAAACATCAAACTCAAACATGCTCTCTAGAATGTTCAAAAAGGAGATGATAAGTTGATAACCACTAGCAGTACAACCATTTCTGGTCCTCATTTCACACGGAATGCGTCCAAACTCTAACCAGTACTGGTATTGGAGTAGATGGCGTGCAGGTGACATGTTCTCAATTGTCTGATGCGACTCTTTTTCTCCTATACAAATCTGCCTACAATTTCATGGGATATGTAATGCATATTGGCAATTCCTATTTGGCGCTGCAGGCGCCGGTTCCTACTGTTTTTGCTAACCGGCGCCTGCAGCAGCTACTCGCGGGCCGGCCCATCTCGCCCGCTGCAGGCGCCGGTTCCTACTGTTTTTTAACGGCGCCGCAGCAGCCTACTCATGAAGCCCATCTCGCCCCCGTTTTTTCTGTTTTTTATACTTTTGAAACGCAAAAACTACAGCGAGTGCAGAGAATCGAACTCAAGACCTCACAGATAGAACTACACAGCAATAACCACCGCTCCAACATGCCCGACGTCATAACTACTTCTTCAAACTTTTTTTATTTCTTACTTCCTTTTTTACTTTTTTACTTTTTTGTTTTTCTCTTTCTATTTCTTTTTCTTTTTCCTTATTCCTGATTTGATGATTTCTTTCAAATTCGTGAATTTTTCTTAAAATGGATGAATTTCTTTATCAAAATTGATTCTTTTTTTATTCAAGTAGATGAACTTTTTTCAAATTTGATGAAAATTTTCAAATTTTTTGAATTATTTTTGAAAATCCATGAACTATTTTCAGTTTTGATGAACTTATTAAAATTTGATGAACCACTTTTGAAGATGGATAAACTTTTTTCAAATTTGATGTACTTTTTTCCAAATTGATGAACTTCTTTTTTTTCAAATTTGATGAACTTAAAAAAAATAGATGAACCATTTTCAAATTTGATGAACCTTTTTAAAATCGATGAACTTTTTTTTTGATTCAATGAACTTTTTTCAAACCTGATGAACTTTTTCTCAAAATTGATGAACTTATTTTTAAAATCGATGAACTTTTTTGAAAATCGATGAACTCTTTTCCAATTTTTTGAATATTAATAAATCAATGAACTTTTTTTAAGGTTGTGAACTTTTTCTCGAGATGATGAACTATTTTGAATTTCTATGAATCTTTTTTCTCAAATTCGTTACTGTTTTTAGTATTTTTTATAGAATTCTGTTTTGAATTTATATTTTCTTTTTAAAGTAATTTACACTGGATATATATAATATGTGTTAACTAGAGGAAGTGTCAAATAGAGATTTTTCTTATTTTCTTGTCAATGGAATGAGCTTGACCAGGTGGTTATGAGCGACTCCTCTCAACCCTCGCGCTAGGGGTTTGAACCCCAGTATACACGAATTGCCACAGGTAAATAAGCCCCTAATTTTTTTTTTCTGCAGATTGTTAGCAATGTTTTAATTGGGCCGCGGCCCATTGCCGGTCATTGTAAGCCTGTAAGCGCCCGTTGGACAATTGGCGCCTACAGCGCCGACTAGGAGCTCCCGTGCATATTATTGTCTATAAAAATGGTAAACTTTTAGGGACGGTGCACCGGCCCAATCTTCGGCCGGTCGCCCGCTACCACGCGCTCCTGTTTCTCTCCCGCCTCACCATTGCAACGACGAGCGGCCCCGTCTTGACCCGGCGGCGGCGACGGCAACAGCGGCTCCGGCAAGCGCCGTCTACCCTCGCCCCCTCCCCAACATCATCTCCTACCCCCCCCCCGCAGCCAATCGCGCTGGTGAGGTCGTCATCCACCCCCCGGCCGGCGATTTCCCCACACGCACGAAAGCACCTCTTATCCACAGCTCTGGCTATTCTCCCAACAAGACCGCCTCCAGCTCAAAGAATCTCCCATTCCGGCAGACGAGCTGCATAATCATGACGATGATGAGGCACATCCACGACACAGGTGATGCTGGAACCGGCGTCTGATTTTGCTGCAACCAATAAACCAAGAGCTGGAACCAGCACTTAGTTTTGGTGCATCGCCTGGGGTGTTTTCTACGTCGACATTCGCGGCCGCCTCATTTTGTTGCAAACGACGAGGCAAAAGCTTCTACCGGCAAGATTTTTTGCTACCACGGTGGCCGTGAGCAAAGAATGGCTTTTCTAGCAAATGATTTTTGTCCCAAAGCTAGAGTGGAACCAGCTTTTGTTTTTGCTACAGCCAAAGAAATTCAGAGCTGGAACCAACAACATATTTTTGCTGGAATCAAAGGAAGCAGGGATTCGATGGATGTACGCCGAGCTACAACCGGTCTTTGAAAAATGCTACTTCCGGCAACCAAGAAAGCTACAACCAGCTTTGAAAAAAGCTTCATCTGGATACGAGGTAGCTGGAGGTCGGCATTGCGCAGCGGCAAAAAGCTGCAACCGGCGTGGAAGAAAGCTACAACGTGCTTCTAAAAAAGCTTCAAACCAAGAACGGCTAGCTAACAATGGTGAGCTGCGGCGACGGAGATGCATGGCGCCCGGTCTTTGCGGCGAGGCGTGACAAGCTATGACGGCGGGCTGCGACAATGTCGAACCCTCACTTGGCGGTGCTGCAACCAGAGGGAGGGAGACACGCCCGACCCGGCGGAGCTAGGGACGTCTTTCTTTCGACTGGCCCGGCAGAGCTGCATACGACAAGTGCCCCCGGCGAGCTTGCACCGGCGAGCTGCGACGCGGCGGCCAAGGGTGAGCACGAGCGGTGCCTGCGAGCTGCGACGGCGAGATCCGTTTTTTCCCTGTCGTTACGCGTGCGTGCGGGAGGAAGAAGATGACTTGGTCGAAGCAATCTCGTCCATTCACGCATACGCATCCAACGATCCGCAGTGGACCGGCCGGGTGCACCGGCGCAGAGTACCGCCCTATAAAAATACACTTTAGCTATATGAAATTTCCCTGAAAAATGGATTTGGGTCGGTCAATTTTTGTGCCATTGATTTCTTCTTTAAGATTTGTTATTCTTTTCCGATTTGCCTGCTGTCTTATTTTGGGCCGAAATTTTTGACTGGCCACTGTTCTGGGTCAGTCTAATTCTTATTGGGCTGAAGCCCATTTCGTGCTTCGTTCTGTTTCCTATAGGACGACATGCTTGCTCTTTTTCTTCTGTTTGCATGCTTTTTCGCTTTTCTTTCTTGTTTTATGTAGTTGGTTTTTATGGATATTTTAGGGATGTTGGGCGAGTGTTAAATGTATACACGCATTCTATATAACAGATGTATAAATTATAATATTAGAGTGTGAAACTGCACTCTTATATGCTTATTTCTTATCCATATTAAAAAAGTGCAAAGTTGTGTGTAGTCCTGGCCATGCGCAGCCCGGCCCGGATGGCCCGACCCGACCTTGCCCATGGGTCGGGCCGGGCCCGGGCTCATCGTATTCGTTGTTTAAGGAAAAGGCCAAGCCCAAGGCCCGACGGGCTTTTAGCGTGATGGGCCAGGCTCGAGCCCAATTTTCAGGCCTGTCGGCCGGGCCGGGCCCGGGCCTGGGTTGTTTGCATCAGGCTTTGGTAGGCCCGGCCCGACAAATGGCCAGGTATAGTTGTGTGCAAGGTTTTTTTAATTTTGTTTCTTCTTCGATGCTGAACTAATTTATTCTACCTTAAAAAGTTCATTATTTTGATTTTTTTTTTGTTTTTGTTTCTTCTTAAAGGTTGATACCAACGCGAATAATCAAATTCTTATTAGGAAACTTCTTTTTTTCTGAAATTCAACTATATACATGTTTATTCTTGCATATTATAAAAAAGCGCAATTTCTGTGTAAATTTGGTGGTCATTAGCTTTAGTTATTTTCTTTTCTTTTTCCTTAATGGGTAATACCAAAACCACTAATTCATTCTTTCTTAAAAACTTCATTATTTTTTTTCATTTTTATCTCGTTTAATTTATCCTCTACGTGTAATATCAGTGCCACTAATTATTCCTTCTTAGAAAACTTCATCTTTTTTAAGATCCACTATTATATGCTTATTATTGCATCATATAAAAAGTTTGATTTTTTTTAAATTGTGATTTTTTTTCATGATTTGTTTTTTATTTTCTTTTTTTAAAGGGTAATACCGATGCCACTAAATCCCTCTTTGTAAGAAAACATTATTGTTCTGTTTTTTATTTTCTTTCTTCTTAAAGGGTAATAACAATGCCACTAATTCGTTATTGTGTAGAAAACTTTTGTTATTTATTATATTTTTTATTTTGTTTCTTCTATAAGGGCAATACCAATGCAACTAATTCGTTTCTTGTTACATTTTTTTAAATCCACTAATATATGCTTATTTTTGCATATTATAAAAACACAATTTCGGTGCAATTTTTTCCTTTTTTTGTTTAATTTTTTCCCTTCTCTTTCTTCTTAAAGGGTATAACAGTACCATTAATTTGTTATATCTTAGAAAACTTCATTATTATGTTATATTTTTTATCTCATTTTATTTCTACATTAAGGGTAATACCAATGCCACTAAATTCATTTCTTCTTGGAAAACATCTTTTTTCTTAAATTGCACCATTATATGCTTATTGTTGCATCTTATGAAAAGTGCAATTTCTTTATAAATTGTGTCTAAATTTTTTCACTATTTGTATTTTCATTTTCTTTCTTATAAAAGGGTACTACACATGCCAAAAATTGGTTGTTCATTAGAAAATTTCATTATTATTATTTTTGTTCTCTTAAAGTGTAATACTACTGCCATTAATTCATTCTTTCTTAGAAAAAATTGTTATTTTGATTTTTTAAGTTGTTACTTCATTTATTTCTTCTTTAAGGATAATACAAATGCCACCAAGTCATCCTTTCTTAGAAAACTTTTGTTTTGCAAAAATTTCACAATTATTCGCCTATTCTTACATTATGAAAAATCGCAATTTATCCTAAATTGTGTGCAAATGTTTTCATTATTTTTTATTTCATTTTCTTACTTCTAAAATGGTAATACCGTTGCCACTAATTTATTTTTCCTTAAAAAGCTTCTTTTTATTTAGTTTTAGTTTTATCTCAGTTTTGTTTTTCTTTAAAGGTACTACTAATGTCACTAATTTATTCATTCCTAGAAAACTTTCTGTTATAGTAATTCTACTATTATATGCTTTTTATAGCATATTATAAAAAATAGTAATTTATTTGTAAATTGTGTGCAAATTTTATCATTACTATTGGGTTTTTTCGAAAGATTAATTCCAATGCCATTAATTTATTCCTCCATAGAAAACATTTTTTTGTTTTAAGCCTTATTTTGGTATAATAGTACTGGACAGCCAAAACCTGGTGGGTTCCCGACGAGACTTTGATCTAACCCCAAAAGGAATAATCTATCATGAGATCTGAACTTTAAGTAGACTAAAATTCAGTGATGTTGCCTTTTTTTTTACCTTTTTAGGCAAACTTGCAAAGCTTTATTTCAACCTAACTGAATGTTTACATGAATAAAATTGAGTTCTCTCGGTTGGACCAACCACACACGATGGCAAAAGCCTAATAATAATGCATACTTTGCGAGGTTGTGAGCTTCAAAATTTGAGATGCTAAACTCATGAACTATATTACAAGAAACAAAAGAAATAGCCCGGCTCTTTATTTCCCACATGATAACTCCATAATGTGAGGGTGTTTCCCCTGATTTGATGATATCAACTACTATTTTGCAATCGGAGGCAACGGTAATCCTCTGAATCAATAGATTGTCTGCTAAGGCTTGTGCTTCTCTGATTGCCATTGATTCAACGCACTCTGCATTAGATAGTGACTGCATAGTCAAAGTAGAAGGCCCAGGAAAGTTCCCATGTGGTCCGGCACACCACTCGTACTGAGCCATAATTTCCTCCTGCCGTAACCACAACATCGACATTAAATTTGTATGATCTGCTGATGGTGGCAACCAGTGGAGCGGCCGAACCTACGATGTCACACTCTCCTTCTTCGGAGGCTTTTGCAATAACTTAATGTCTTGAAGATAAGACTCGATGAACTTGTGAGTGGAGATCGGGCTCTTGAAAATCTCTTCATGGATTGCTTTCCTCCTGCCACTCCAGATCGCCCAAAGCGTCACGAACATTCTTGTGAACACATCATGGTGTAATATTTCATGCATGGCAAAAATCCACTGCCTTGTGTCCTCAACAAGGTTTGTGCACATCTAATCCACTATTTCCTCCAGAGCAAATTACACACGTTTGTTTGATCCATGTGTCAGTGATGAAGCACATACAATGTTGGCATTGCGTGTTGGCAAAGGCGCCACAAGAAGACTTTGATTTTTGCCGTCACACAAATACCCCAGAGTTTAGACCAACCCTTCTTATTTGTTGCATGGCTTGACTGGCCCTCGGTTTTGTTTATCCACTCTTCTCTTGAAAGCTTGGTCCTGATCAACATCTTATAAGCCAATCGTACTCAGAAAGTGCCCTCTTTCCCTCATTCCATGCCCAAAAGTGATTAACATGTTAAGTGTAGAGTGGAATCTTCAAGATTCCTGTCGCATCAATAGGAACAAACACAGAGCAAACCAACTCCTGCCACTACTACAGGATGATGCTAACACGACACTACGATCAGAGATCTTCGACGAAACTGTGTGCGATGCAATAATCGCAAACAGTGGTGTAAAAAACCATCAAAAAAGGTGCAAATGTTTGCGATGGAGGATGCATCAAACACGGTTCAGATTTTAGTTGCGTGTGCGATGCAGGGTATACGGTTCAGTTCAATCAAACGTTTACGATGAGGAGGAACAAAAGAAACAGGCAGCCAGATGAAGGTGTGTGCGATGTACAACATACGGTTCACTCGGATGAACTGTTTGTGATTAGGCAACACAAAAGAAATGGTCAGCCAGATCAAGGTGTGTGCGATGTACAACATACAGTTCACTCGGATGAACTGTTTGTGATTAGGCAACACAAAAGAAACGGTTAGCCAGATCAAGGTGTCTGCGATATACGACATGCGGTTCACTCGGATGAACTGTTTGCATTGAGACAAGAGAACATAAACGGTTCAATATAACAAATGCCATAAATATTGCAAGGTTCAAGTTCAAACATTACAACGCCCAAATTCAAACATTGCAAGCATCGTCATTCCTGCAAAGGGATCATCTGCTAACAAGTCATGTTTGGGTTTGACAAAATGACTTCCAATTGCTCCGGCATATGCTCTTCCAAAACGAAGTCTAGCTTTTTTGGAGGCTCTTCCATTCCGCGGTACGTGCCGGCTCTGATAATCATACCATTCATCTTTCCTAATTAAATGTGTGTTCAATCTCAGTACGCTCAGCACCCTTGCTCTGGTAAGAAAGAACCTGGCGAGTGTAATCTCCGGTAAGGTCCCTCGATAGGAGTTCAAAGTAATATTTGAGAGATGCAGATCCAGGCATTCGATGTGATTGTCGTTATAAACATTATCCACCTCTGGGCCTATTATTATCTGCAAAAGAAGAGAACGTGTTAGTGCCTACATGCAGTTTTGAACACTGCTACACGCCCATTTGGTTTGCAGGATTTGTAAAATGCACCAACGTGCCATCTTTGATCTGACATGATTAACATGGGCATTTCATTACAATCTAGAAACATGTACCCTTCTTCACAAGCGGTTGTATTGGATGAAAAATTCCCTAAGAAAACTAGTACAGATGAATCCAAAGGAGAAATGCTTATGGATTGTAACCATATGAATCAAGCAACCAATATGGGGTGGGGTGTATGTCCTGAAATCCTGCAAAATTCCTTCAGAAATCGTAGTACATTGTCATTGTAAACTTGGGAAAAGGTCCAAAAATTTGAAATCCCTTATGGTTAACATTTAACAGGAAAGGAACATCACCTCGATATACAGCTTCTTCAGGCACGGAAAGCATCTCAGGCAACTGACAACTTGGTCCAGGTTGGGGCCGACAGATTCTAGTGCCAAGACCTTCACTGTGCCCAGAATCTGGGTGAAGCTTTGCTGGATGACAGACGAACATACATCTTCAAAACTAGAAATAATGTTGATATCAAGAAGGAGAGGTATAAGGCGACTGTTGTACCTGAAAGTAGTAGTATTTGACAGACGAGTAGCCCACCACTGTCAATTTCGGCGCAGAAATGACATTGATTCTTGTTGGACCTTGTTGATCAACTACAAGTAATATCTCAAGTGAAGGTGTGTCCTCAATGACCATATTGTGGTCTACCTTTTGTGATCTCTCGTTGCAGCACGAGCAACAGACATAAATAGTCCAGAGAGTCCTGGAGTTGATGTGCAAGGTACTCGACCAATTCATCGCCTGCACGAAGGAACTCGAGTGCAGTACAGCCGCGGAGCAGGCACTGCATGTCATCCTCTGGGATGCAGACGGTGACGAGCTCGAGGTGCTTCAGTCGTGGTAGAAAAAGAGCAGGCATGTCATTAAGGGGGGAATGGCAGTTCATGAACTTGGCGAGGTGCAGTGTGGGCGTGAAGCGGAGCGCGGACGTTGGCAGCAAGCACATATGCCCATCATTAAAACTGAGCTTCTCAAGCTGATCTATGGCGGGGGATCGGAACCACTCGTCAAGCTTGGCTCGGTCCTTGCCATTGGAACGGAACTTGCCCGTGATAAGGCCTTTGATTGGGCCATGGTGACTGCCGAGGATCTTGGAGAACGCATCCAAGCTTTGCCAATAGCCATGGCAGAGGTCGTGGGCGTCGAGGAGGTCCAGAGGGGTGAGTAGCCATAGGGAGCGCCACCGCCGAGAAAGGGCTGTTGTCCTCGCCCGATATTTGATTGTGAGGAGGGATATGATGACTCTCAACACATCATCAGGGAGGTTGTTGATGAAGTCTAGGCCTGGTGGAGTCGCTTGCGGTTCTTTCTCGACCCGCCTCCGCTTGTTGGCATGCTCGTTCTCCACCTCGTTGGCGGCGACGGAAACCTCTGTCTCCATATTCAGGCCATGCTCCGGTGCTTCAGGAGCCCTGGCATCGCCACTCCCTCCGATGGGGCGCTTCAGCGGCATCCTCATACACTAACGGCTTTGAGGACAGAGAGCGGTGTCGAGGATGCGGGCGGAGAGAGAGGATTGTGTGTGTGGCGAGGATGGGGGTGCGTCCGCTTGGCCGCGCCATTAATACAGACCAGTGGAAGCGAGGCGGGCGGCGGTCGAAGGCTGTCTCACTTCCCGGTGAGAACGTCTACTTAATCTCTATGAATGAAATCTATGCTTAATTACTGAATTTTAGTTGCAAAAAATAGGTAGTACTATTGATTTTTAGCTGCATATTTTGACCAATCGCAGTTTCTCTTGGCTTAGCACCGAAGTCTGGCTTTAATTTGCATACCGTAATCTGAACCGTTTGCGTTGAAGAGATGCACAGATCCTGCATTGAACAGCTTGCACGCTTCCCGGTGAGCCTGTGCACCGGACTGCGCTCGCACGCCTCCCATTCAGTCAAGCAGCTGTCATCACTGCACCTCCTATAGCCATTAAAACCAAGACACGCGGGGTCACGTGAATGGTTAACAGAACGCACGCTGTTTGAATTATACAAACGTTTGAGATATTAAAGTGGCAGCTATTTTTTCAAAATGCCTTTGTTAGTTGTTATTCGAGTGCGCCTTCTCTCAAAATGGACACGAAAAATACCACAGCATGTCGGGTGCCATTCCATTATATCATGAATTTTAGACGAGTTTTGGATTTACTAGAATTTAAAAGCCAGGTATCTCAATGTTTTGTCGGCAATCAGTAGTCCCCTGGTGTTTGAAATTCATTCTCATTTCTTGCATGGACCTAAGCATGCACCCAAGGACACATATTTGATTTTTCAACCAATTTATATGCACTGGAGCATGTGCATGTATTTCAAATTTGAATTATGCACATAAAATGCCTAGAAAACCCAGTTAATGTATAAAAATGTCCAAGCGAACCCCGAAAAATTCCAAAACTTAACACAACACTCCTGTTGTTCTATGTTGGCACTATAAATTTTTTGAAAGCAATAAGAGGCAACGGATATTGTTTCGTCCTCAAAGGTGGCACGTTCCGTACCAAAACCATCAGGCTTGTTGTGAGAAGCTCTGGTTTGTGAGAAGCTTATACCCAAACCTGCCCCAAATGGGACAAAAATATTACCACGGCATGTTGATGCCACTCCATGATACCATGCGAAGTTTCATGAATTTCAGAAGAGTTCTGGATTTACTAGAATTTAAAATTCAGGCATCTCAATGTTTTGCCGGCAATCAACAATGCCCTGGTGTTTGAAATTCATTCTCATTTCTTGCATGGGACCTAAGCATGCAACCAAGGATAGGGATTTGAGTTTTCAACCAATTTATATGCACTAGAGCATGTGCATGTATTTCAAATTTGAATTATGCACATAAAATGCCTAGAAACCCAATTAATGTATAAAAATGTCCAAACGAACCACGAAAAATTTCCAAAACTTAACACAACACTCATGTTGTTCTATGTTGACACTAGAAATTTTTTGAAAGCAATAAGAGGCAACGGATATCGTTTCATCCCCAAAGGTGGCACGTTAAAATCGAAACCATCGTGCTTGTTGTGAGAAGCTCGTTTGTGAGAAGCTTATACCCAAACCTTCCCCAAATGGAACAAAATTTTTACCACGACATGTTGATGTCGCTCCATGATACCATGCCAAGTTTCATGAATTTCAGACGAGGTCTGGATTTACTAGAATTTAAAAACCAGGTATCTCAACGTTTTGCCGGCAATCAACAGTGCCCTGGTGTTTGAAATTCATTCATATTTCTTGCATGGGACCTAAGCATGCACCCAAGGACACATATTTGACTTTTCAACCAATTTATATGCACCGGAGCATGTGCATGTATTTTAATTTTGAATTGTGCACCTGAAATGGCTAGAAAACCAGTTTAATGTATAAAATGTCCAAACGAACCCTGAGTAATTCCAATACTTTTACGACACACATATAGTTGCATGTTCACTGCAGATAAAAGGTCTAGCAATTCAAACACCGTCCATTGCCACTGTGACCCCATTATGTAATTCAAATCAAGATGAAAAATCAAGTAGATCCCACACAGTTTATTATCACCAACCGTGTGAGATGTAGTACAAAATATCCTGGAGCATCGTCGGTGTATAGTACGTCTATGGCTTACGCGAGAAGGTGATAGCTCGCTCCCCAAATACTCCCGCCTCTGCATCCCTCGCAATCTTGAAACTATTACTGCCTCGTAATCTCGAAAATATCTATCGCCTGGAAGGTTTTAATGTTTGATAGCACACGATTAGTATGTGTGGACCGTGTGCGATGTTTGTTACTCCCGCTTTGCTTTTGTCCCTTGATTCAAATTTTCAGTAGCCCCGACATTTTACTCCCGCCTCTGCATCCCTCGCAATCTCAAAAATATCTGCTCGCCCTTGATCCAAATTTTCAGTACCATGTTACTCCCGCCTAGTAAAATTTTCAGTTGCCGAAGTATTTCCTCAAACACCACCTTGCCCCCCCCCGCCCCCCTCCACACACACCACACACTCGCCAAAACCTCCGCTCACACAGACACACACAACCCTCAGAACCATTGGTAGGTCGCTGCCATCGCCGGCGCCTCCATCCTCAACCTCTGCCTGTGTGTCAGGGAGCTCGAGGAGCCAATGGCCAAAAAGAGGTTTATCGCAGCCTTTTCGCCCGACGCCGGCGAGGTGGCCGCCGAGGTGTCCCCGCCGTCCTCCGTGGGCTCGATCCACCGTCACCGGTCCCACGATCCGCCCGCCGCGCTGCCCCTACTCCGGTTCAAGGACTTCCCCGTCCTCCCTCGGACCCGACAGCCGACGAGGTCCTACCTCGGGGTTCGGCAGCGGCGGCGGGGGACGTGGGTCACCGAGATTACAGATCTGGAGACCCACACCCGCCGGTGGCTCGGTAGCTTCCACACAGCCGAGCTCGCGGCCATGGAGTACGACCGCTGGCAGGTCCGCTACCACGGCACGGCGGCTAGGCTCAATTTCCCCTTCGGCACACGTCCGGTCGACCTCGTTCCGCCGGAGCCAGGGGTGGTGAACTCGGCTATGGCGCGGGAGGACCGCGAGGCATTGGAGCGCCTCGAGGCCGAGGCAGCCGACGAGGCCTACATGCAAGAGCTCCGCCGGCAGCACCCGGAGCTCGTGGAGGCAGAGCGGGCGATCTTTGCCGGCGCGGAGGGTAGCGAGGTTATCGAGCTCTCCTCCGATGATGAGGTCGAAGGCGGCGAAGACGGCGACGCGGAGGGTGGCGAGGTTATCGCGCTCTCCTCCGATGACGAGGTCGAAGGCGGCGGCGACGACAGCACGGAGGGCATCAAGGTGGGCCCTGAGGACGAGGAGATCGACGTCGACGAGTGAAGGAGTGCCTTCCCCAACGACCCTGACGACACCACCGGCCCGGACCCGGCTCGCAGCACACCGTACATGACAAGGAAGGATTGGCTCGACCTCTACTTCGACCGAAAGTAGTTTAGCTTAGTTTAAATTTATGTTTTATGTTCGGTTATGCAAAACTATCTATGTTTATGTTTGAATGCATGCTACTTTTGGTTGAACCTGCTTTGAACTTGATCAAATTGAAGTTTACAACCTTAAGTTTAGGGGATTGGCTAGAAAAGGCCAAAAATTGCCGGAGTGTGTGTGTGTGTGTGTGTGTGTGTGTGTGTGTGTGTGTGTGTGTGTGTGTGTGTGTGTGTGTCCACTAAGGGTTTTAGTCCTTTAACTTTTTAAGGATCGGCTAGAGGTGGCCTTATGACTTGTTTATTTCAGTTCTTCACAATGTGATGCTTTATATGTGCAACTATTTGCCGCGCAGTTCAATTTCATCAATAACAGTTTCAACAATACCACTATGCATTACGATATTTGGTTGATGTTAAGGATATTGCAGTTAACATGCCTTTTTTTAACAATAACTAGTGTACTTTAGACCTGCACAATACCAGTTTGAATGGCTATTTGCTTGTTTTTAAATGTTATGCCTGATGCAGTTAACACACCTTTCCACTTCATGTTTTGCTTAACTAGCGTGCTTAAGCCTGCACACTGAAAGCTATCATTTGTAGATTATGTTGTCTACCATGGATATATTTGGTTGAAGTTTAGCCTATTGTGCTTAACATGCCTTTATATGTACTCATGCAAGACAATATTGAGAACAGTGTTGTTTTTCATCAAGGTTAGTTTCATCGCATTGCTTATATGTACTCACTGTTCAGGATGTCGGTAGCTGGTACCATATAGCCTGGGGCTGATAAGGGATTAATCGTCGAATCAGACATTTCACTCAATATATCTGTAACCCATTTATCAGTAGGTTAACTAGGGTCATATTTAATATATATGAGGCTACTAGCAGCATGCATTGTACTTCATGACTAAATATGCAATCCCAGGCTACATAGCAACAAGGAAGAGTGTTACCTTAATGTTCCGATGATATCTAGATATACATGTAATAAAATCTTATATAATGGGATGGAGGCAGTGTTGTACTACATCATTTTTCAATTATTGTTTAGCTTCTAATATTAACTTGGTGCTTTTAGGTACATATATTGTTGCCAAAGATCCACACTTCGACCCTTTCTGCGTATGGGGCAATGAGATATTCATGAACCAGCATCAAGTGAGGAAACTCATAAAGATTGTTATTAAAATGGGTCAAAAGATGTCAATTGAACTATTTGTTTACACTTTATGCAAGACAACAGTGAACTGCAGGATGGTAAGTAAGAACCTTGTAGCCTTCTTTTTACTGCCTGTAATGAGTTGTGTTAGATGACAATGTCTGAATCTTTTTTCTTTTGTAGTGGATCCTGAAGCAGTTTACTCAAGATTACCTCTCAAACTACATGATTGGCGACCGGCCATCACAAGGGGTTGGACTAGAGTCCTGCATGCCTTCTGCATCCAGGAGAGCACAATAGGGCCATTCTGCTTCACCTTGTTCAACAACCGGAATGTCTGTCACCTCTTTCTATACCATCTGTAATAGTACAAGTATAGAACCCTGATTCATCACTCTTTATTTGGTGCTTATGTAATTCTCAAACATATGTACTTGTGAATCGAATAATGCATTGGTTATTTGAACCTAATGGATATGAATAGAGCTATAGCCTACTTTCAAGTTTAAATTAGGTAGAATTTTAAATAGCAGGAATTAAATTAGGGCGTAATTACGGTCTGTGGGTCATTACGGCGCACACAGTTAATAAAGCACAGTGTGTGCGATATACATCATAATCCGACACGGTTCACAGAGAGGAAACATGTGTAAAAATGCACACAGTTGTCGTTTGCAAAGCGTGTGTGATGTCAGACACTATCACATACGGTGCGGGAAAACTAAATGTGTGTGATTGTCTACCTATCGTACACGGTTTATAATCATGAATTGTTTGTGATGTGCCGGGCATCGTAAAACTCCCGTGCCTAGAATCTGCTTGGAAAGCTCTCGTGCCTGGAACATGCTTGGTTTTAGGTAAAACCACAAAACTCCGACTGCAATGGCAATGCGAGCACAAACGAGTAGCAAGGATGAAGCGTTTGGGATATTTGAGATATCGTAAACGGTTATATAGGGACAACTGTATGCATCAAGGCTCCCTATCCCCGACGGTTTCTGGATCGTGTGGGAAGGACCCCCCTATCACCGCCACTCACTAGGTGACGATTCCAAATGCCGTCGCAGAAAGGGGTTAAAAACCGTTTGTATAGCACCGACGCATACCAGTGTCCTTCCAAATTGCCGAAGTAGAGTCAATGATATCAGACACCCGCTGAGGAGGTTTCGGTACCAGCGATGCAATCGGCTATAACATGCCTGTTCTAGGGATCCAGTTATGTCGCCACACTTTGTAGTTTGCCATGTCCCTATCCTCCTCATTACCCCCTGGTTCATCACCTCTCATCCGTCAAGTATTGCCCTCCACACTTGGGAAGGTTGAGTACCCAAATCATCTTCTAGTATAGAGGTGTGAGGGTAGTAGACCATCTCCAACAACTTTGAATTAAGCGAAACTGGGTCATCTAGTAAGCGCCAAGCTTGTGTGGCCAAGAGGCATAAATTAAAAATTTCAAGATCATGAAAACCAAGACCCCCCAAATACTTTGGCCTTGTCAAAACATCCCAAGAAACACAACAAGGTTTCCTCTTTCCACGCTTGCTGCCCCACCAAAACTGACGAATGAGCGAGGTAACACTCTCACATATTTCCCACGGGAGTTTGGAACATGCCATTGGGTACACCGGGATAGCCTATGCTACTGATTTAATCAAAGCTTCTTTAGCTGCACTTGACAGAACTTTCTCCATCCATCCCTTTATTTTCTCCCACACTCTATCCCGCAAATACTTGAATGTGTCTTTCTTTGAGGGCCCATCTCTGTTGGCATATCCAGGTACCTGTCGATCAAGGATTCACTGTGAACATTAAGAGCATATTTGACATTATCTCGAATAGTCTGGCTATACCCATTACTGAAGAAGATAGAAGATTTATCATTATTGACTTTTTGTCCTGAAAATTTGTAGTAGGTGTCCAACAGGTTTGATACACAATTTCCCCCCTCAACGCTAGCCTTGAAAAGCAGCAGGCTATCATCGGCAAATAAAAGATGGTTGACAGCTGGCACTGTTGGTGCCACCTTTATTCCCCTGAGCTTCGATGGCTGAAGAACAGATTTTAAAAGGCACGAGAGGCCCTCTGCCGCAATCAAGAGAAGGTAAGGGGTGTTGGATCTCCCTGACGAATTCCCATGGATGGTTTAAATCGTTCCAACTTCTCTCCATTAAATAAGACAGACAAAGGTACATATTTTACCATGCCCATCACCACTGTATCAAACCAGGTGCAAACCCGAACTTTTCCATCATCGCCTGCAAATATGGCCACTCTAGCCTGTCATAGGCTTTCATCATATCTAGCTTGAGCGCACAATACCCATTGTTCTTCGCCTTACTCTTTTTCATAAAATCCAAGCATTCATATGCACATACGATGTCATCTGTAATTAGTCGTCTTGGGACAAAGGCTGATTGATCCACTGAAATTATGTCAGGTAATATTTTCTTCAAGAGATTCGAGATAACCTTTGACGCGATCTTGTACAAAACACTGACAAGCTAATCGGTCTGAACCGCGTTAACTGAGTTGGATTAAGTACCTTAGGAATCAGAACTAAGAAGGTGTCATTGATGCTATCTACTTCTTCTTCCCCTATTATGATCCTCAGAACCGCATTATTGAGCTCCTCCCCACAAAGGTCCCAGTGACGTTGATAAAGTGTGTAGGAAAGCCATCTGGGCCTCGTAATTTAGTTGGAAACATTTGGAACAAAGCTATTTTAACCTCATTAGCCGAGTACGGGGCACAAAGTATCTCATTCATCACATGTTGTAGCACCGAATCAAGATTATGTACACCCTCAGAGGTATAAAAAATCATGTAAAAATATGTGACCATCCGCTTGAATTCCCTCATATTCTCTATCATCACCCCAAGAGAATTAAGCAAAGCTTTCACCATATTCTTTTTCCTGTGTATGCTTTCCCGAAGATGAAAGAATCGAGTATTCTTGTCACCACATCAAGCCATTCTATCCTTGACCACTATCTCCACATGAGCTCCTCCCTATGATACAACTCCACTAGCTTTCCATTTAGTTTCAACTTCTCATGTGTTGGTTGTACCTGTATCAGATTATTGCGAAGCCTGTCTAACTTACTTTCAAATTCTTTATCTCCCTGTGGACTGAGCCAAAAGAGTCCTTGCTCCAGCGTATGAAATCACTAAACAGTTAGTCAGTTTTGTTCTCATCTCCTCTAACCTTGGTCTTGCTTGCGCCACTTTCCACTGACTTCTGAATGTTTCTGCCCACCTATTGTGGGTTTCCCACATCACCTCGAACCTAAACAATTTCTTTGGAAGGAGAACATTCCTCGTGCTTAAACGAAGAAGAACCGGCCCATGATCCTATGTCGCCGCCGTCCGATGATCGAGATAAGCAGTAGGAAACAAGGTGTTCCACTCTACCGATCCCAAAGCTCGATCCAGTCTTACTCATGTGTACGTCTCGCCAGCAACCTTCTTCTCAAAGGTTCGAGGCCGCCCCTTGTAGCCAATATCCAGCATCATGCAAGTCACAATCGCCTCTCCAAAGTCCTAGATTTGTGCATTGCTTCTCTGTGTAACGCCATCATGTTCCTCCGGGCGTAAGAACTCGTTGAAATCACTAATAGAGAGCCAAGGCAAGTTGCTCAAATTACATATGTTTTTAATAAGGTCCCATGTACGATATTTAAGATGGGTATGAGCCTCATCGTAGATGCATATCATCCTCCATGGATCTTTGCCTTGTTCACCAATAGCAGAATCAATGTGATAATCCGAATCACCCAACACTTCTAATTTTATTACATTATTCCAGAAGACTCCTATTCCTCCACTTCTACCACTACTACTAATTGCATAACAATTATCATAACCCAAAGAAACAGCCAAAGCTTCTACCCAATTATTGCTAATTTGTGTCTCCACTACACAGAGGAGGGTAGGGGCAAACTTGATTGCGAAATCACGTAGTTCTTGGACTGTCGCGACATTGCCCACTCCGCGATAGTTCTAACAAAAGACACTCATTGTGTGTGGCGGTCCTCCTGATTGGAGGCTGCCAAATTAGATTTAGTTGTGGTGGGCTTTGTTGGTGATATTTCCTTCCTCGCATTCTTTCTTTCCTCCGGGGTAACATATGTTGGAGGTGGTGGAGGGACCAAAGCTTCAGCCTCTCCCACCTTGTCTAATCTCATATCAAAAGTCTGATTCCGCCGCTTTCTATCCCACTGGGTACAGATGCATCCATGTCCTTCTTGCCTTTCTGCTTCACAGTGCTTGAGTGATTACTGGGGTCCAGGTCCAATTTTCTTGTTGTTTAGTTTGCCCCAGCTTTCTCATTGCCAGCCTCCTGAGTCCCTTCGCCCTTCTTCATTAGACTAGCCATTGTGTCATCAGTGTCATCGTCTCCAACCAGCACCGCCTTCTCTGAAACCCTCTTCTTATACCTACCTCCTCTCCATGATTGGCCTCCACCTCTAGAGCGACCCCTTGTATACATATTGCCTGATCGACCGCCCGCCGGGCAAACCACAACTCCCTCCTCTTGGCCACCATGTTCCTGCTCCATTGTATGTCTTCTGGTGGATGTATACCATCCCTGCACACCTCCATGCCATGCCCTAGCAGTCCACACACACCACAAAAGTAGCCTATTTTCTCATACTTCACATCCGGGAAAATTCTTTCTCCGACAAGATTAAGGGGAGTCCACCATACCAGAGGTTTGACACATCAATCCTAACTCTGACCCTCACATAGTTGCCTTCAAAATACCTAGTAGAGTTCAGCTCAACGCTGCGGATAATGTCAATTCTCCTAGTAAGTTGATGAATAATCGACTCTTGCATGTACAGGTCCGGGACTCTATGTATTTGTGCCCAAACAGCAACCCTCTCAAGCTTAACCGATTATGGCGCCTTCTTCCCATCAAAATCCTCTAGCAACACGACGAGGCCCCTGAAAAACCCATGTCACTTGGAGCATCATTCTTTTCCATTCACCCAGACAGAACATCTGGACTACAACGAGATTATCATCTACCTCTTTGATTTCAGGGACATGTGTTAGGTTCCACACAGATTTCATCGTGTCCTTAAAATCCACAACATTGAATGTCTTCAGAGTTTGCACTTTGGCTACCGCAAGCAACCGAGCCGCCTTGGCAGGCTCGCTAATCTCCTCAAGTCCAACGTAGATATCGTCTAGCTCCGATTCCTGGAGCATCATCTCCTCAACGAGATTCACTTTTGATTCTTTATTTCCCCCTCCCATCTGACCTAACTCGAACATGAAGATGCCATGTTTCCACTCGCCCACTTCCGTGAAGGATGGAACCGATGTGTGATAACCCACAAGTATAGGGGATCAATTGCAGCCTCTTTCGATAAGTAAGAGTGTCGAACCCAACTAGGAGCTAAAGGTAGAACAAATATTCCCTCAAGTTCTATCGACCACTGATACAACTCTCATACGATTAACGTTCGCTTTACCTAGAACAAGTATGAAACTAGAAGTACTTTGTAGGTGTTGTTGGATAGGTTTGCAAGATAATAAAGAGAGCGTAAATAAAATCTAGGGGCTGTTTAGATAAATACACAACTAAATTAGTTTTAGTAGAGAGCTTTTTGTCACGAGAAAGTTATTTGTCCCTAGGCAATCGATAACTAGACCGGTAATCATTATTGCAATTTTATTTGAGGGAGAGGCATAAGCTAACATACTTTCTCTTCTTGGATCATATGCACTTATGATTGGAACTCTAGCAAGCATCCGCAACTACTAAAGATCATTAAGGTAAAACCCAACCATAGCATTAAAGCATCAAGTCCTCTTTATCCCATACGCAACAACGCCCTTACTCGGGATTATGCTTCTGTCACTCAAGCAACCCACTATAAAGCGAATCATGAACGTATTGCAACACCCTACAGCGGGAATCCCTCACGCTTGCGCGACACGGAGAGCACCATAGGACAGCACCAATAATAAAACATGCAACTCAAACCAATCACGATCATCAATTAACCCATAGGACAAAACGGATCTACTCAAACATCATAGGATAGACATACATCACTGGGAAATAATATATAGCGTTGAGCACCATGTTTAAGTAGAGATTACAGCGGGTAAAAGAGGAGTTACACCGCTGCATAGAGGGGGGAAGAGGTGGTGATGACGGCGGTGAAGTTTTTGGTGTAGATTGCGATGATGGTGATGACCCCGGCGGTGTTCCGGCGCCACCGGAAGAGAGGGGGAGAGAGCCCCCTTCTTCTTCTTCTTCTTCTTCTTCCTTGACCTTCTCCCTAGATGGGAGAAGGGTTTCCCCTCTAGTCCTTGGTCTCCATGGCATGGGAGGGGGAGAACCACATGGAGAAAAACATATAACCAATCGTTGGCGTAATAAGCACAAGGATTTTCTTAGTTCTCATGACATTCGTTTGAGGACAATAACGATGGGACGATATGCATCCAACCAGGCAAATAGAAGCTTTGTCACATTATTCCTGTTGAATGCGAGGTTACTATTGTCCATGAGGCTTAATTTTTATAGCAAGAGATTTCTCACGGACGAACATGTTGAACAGAAAAAAAAGAAGTTTCAGGTGGACAAATGGGCTTCTAAACGTGCTCGGCTTATATTTACAATAAGTTGTAGACATCCTGAAATAAATTTTTTTGCACAGGATGTTGATTTTATGGATCAGACCAATCCATTTGTTTGTGACTGCAAAAAAGAGTGGTTGGTTAGATGTTACTATCATGTTCAATCTGAGTTTTGTCTAAAAATTTGATGAACAATTAATCCTTGGGCTTTTTGTACCATTTGTATGCTTGACTTGCATGTTGTTGCCCTCGTACTCCCCTCCACTTGCCACTACACTGCCGCATCTTCCATGGCTGCTGCTCGTTCCCGTCGAGGCCTTGCCGTCGTTCTCTCCGCCTTGGTTAGCTCATTGTGCCCGCCACCGTTTGGCGTTGTCAACATGGTCAACAACCAAGAGGAATCGAGGAGATGATTTGACGTGGAGAGGTCGACAAGAGGGACCCACCAGGTCATTGCATTTAAGCGTGTGCCTCGTTATTACAAGCCACAAAAATACTTCCTCCTAATTGTTTGATAACTAGGTTCCACGCCATTGTCAATGTAGTCAATAAACAGGAAAATTACACAACGGATAACACGGGGACCCAGCCGCCCATTTGTTTTTCCGATTTGAGCTCAATCATTATGTATGGGGTCAGGGTCTAGCCCATGCTTACGCTTTTATTAAGCACATGACGAGCCCAGTTGATATATTTTTTCTTTCTAAAATTGGCTAGTCCAGTTCTTTTTTTTGGAGAATACCAAAACTAAGGCCTACTTGCTTTTCTCATCCCTGCTGGGCTGCAAATCTTTCAAGACGAGGAGGGATGTAAGTAGTAAGAAACGGGCTTCCCCAGAAAACGGGCTATAAGTTGTAAGAAATGGGCTGTAAATTTTTAAACCAAAGCCAACCGGCAATTGCATTAAAATACCATTTTTTTCAGGATTTCTCTACTCTCTACTCTTATAAAAACCAAAGCCAACTGGCAATTACATTAACATATCATCTTTTCTCCCACAAGATAAACTACTCATACAAATGCATCTTCATGTTTAGGTAAACGAACGGGCATCTTGCTAGTTAAGATTCTAAATTTCATTCTTTTTTTGCGGAGAATTGTTTTTTGAATTTTATTTTGATATAATTTTTTTAAAACTATTTTTAACGTGACTCGAAATTTTGTGATTAAAAGAGTTCGGACCCCACCAAAATATGCAAAATTTCGTTGAATTTTTTAGCAGTGCCCATAATATATGGTCTGTAATGCTAATAAAAAGAATATGGGCTTCAAATATCCTTAAGAGTTAGCAAATGGGCTGTAAACTATTGAAAATAATGGCTAATGGGCTATATGCTGTTTTCCACAGATTTGGAGGCTGACTTCTGGGCCTACTAGGTTGACGATCACGCTGTCCTAAATTTTTTTTTTGGCCACGCAAGGCTTTGTCAACTTAGTCAACACACAAGAATCGTTGGATGTCCATCCAACGGCCGCCGTGCTTCTTCAATCTCTGATCTTCCTACTCCAGCCACCCAAACCAGCGCCGGCGGGACTGCTTGCTCCCTCCTCCCGTGGTTGGCTGTGCTGCCTCCAGGCCATCCCTCTAACCACCCACACATCCTGTTATTTTCCGGCGACGTCAGCCTCACCCCGTAGCCGACCAGTCAGCACTCGTTCTCCCCTTAGTGTGGGCATCTGCTGCGGTGGCTTCACCGGCTCCGGGTGGTTCTCTTCCTGGGCCTCGCCCTCATCCACCGCGTTTGTGCTCTCGGCGCGGCGAGGTCAACATGGTCAACAAACAACAGCCATTGGAAGAGGCTAACAGTAGGGGCCCACACAGGAAAATGCCTCCTTATTACGCGCAAAATAATGATTCCTCCACCTAATAACTGGGACCCACCGGAAGGGTCTCAGATTTAAATGAAAAACGTTCCCCCTCTTGTCGACTTGGACCCACCGGAAATGCCTCCTTATTCCGAACAAAAAAATGAATACTCCCCCTGCTAGCGGGGACTCACCTTGGTGGGAGGCTGACTTGTGGGCCTACTAAGTTTAGGGGGACGGTGGGCTTTGTCAACTTAGTCAATATGAACGACTCTAGCTCCAGTGACCGTACGATGTCCATCCAACGACCGTAGTGCTTCTTCAACCTTTGGTCTTCGTGCTCCAGCCGCACAAAGCAGCGCCGGTCGTGCCGCGTGCTCCTGTCTCCCATGGCCGGCTGTGATGCCATGAAGGCCTCACCGCCCCCTACTACTCCCACCGCTGGCCAGGCCATCCCTCTACTCACCCACACCCCCTGTTATTCTGCGGCGACGGCAGCCTCACCCTCGTACTCCTCTTCGCGTGGGCATCCACTGCTGCGTCTTCCCCGGCTCCGCGTCGTCCCCTTCCTAGGCCTCGTCGTCGTCCACCGCCGTGGTCAATGTGGTCAACGATTGACTTCCATCGGAAGAGTACTGTGCGTGGAGAGGCTGACATCTGGGTCCACGGCGGCCGCAAGGAAGTGCCTTCTTATTACGCGCAAAATAATTATTCCTTCACCTGACAGCAGGGACCCACCAGACGGGCCACCAATATTTTGCCAAAAAAACGTTTCCCCCCTGACTGCTGGGACCCACCAGCTACATCTTCGCACACAAGGAAGTGCGTCCGCAAAAAACAAATGATTCGCTTCGACCGCTGGGACCCACTGACTACATTTTCGCAGCAAGGAAGTGCACGACATTCGGGACCCACCTGGTCGAGCGTCGTGGCGTGGTCATTACGGTCGCGAACGGTATGCATACATCTTGGTCGATGTAGAGGCGCGCACGTCGTAGTAGAGGCGCGCACGTGTCGTAATAGAGGCGCGCACGTAGCATGTACACGTACGTACATCGGCGACGGTTGAAGAAAGAAAATACGGCCACGTACATACATACGGGCAGGGTCTCGAATGCCTACTCGCGCATACGTACATGGCTGGGTCGGAACGGAGAAACAGCGTCGTCGTCGTGTTCATGGGGAGCCAACCGGCTGGGTCGGAACGGAATGCGTGGTAGTGTTCATCCAGGGCTTGGACGGAACAGCGACGGAACGAGGCTGGCGCATCAAGACAAGGAGGTAACGGACCTCCTATGTTCTAACGGGTCCTGTTGATTGGGAGGGTGTGGCGTCTGCAAAATGGAGGAAACAGACCTCCTACGGTCGAAACGGGGTCCTGTTGATCGGGAGAGGTGTGGCGTCTGCAAAAGCGGACGAAAACGGACCTCATACGGTCGAAACAGGGTCCTGATGATCGAGGGGTGTGGCGTACCGCAAAAACCGAGGAAAGCGGACCTCCTACGGTCAAACGGGGTCCCTGTTGATCGGGAGGGTGTGGCGTATCGCAAAAGCGGAGAAGCAGACCTCCTACGGTCGAACGGGGTCCTGTTGATCGGGAGGGTGTGGCGTACCGCAAAATGGGCGAAACGGACCTCGTCACGGTGAAAGCAGGGTCCTGTTCGCCGGGAGGGTGTGGCGTACCGCAAAAGCAGACGAAATGGACTTGTGTTGGGCGCTTCTGGTCGAAACGGGGTCCTGTTCGCCGGGAGGGTGTCGCATGCAAAAGCAGGACTCCACGGGATAATGTTCATCTCCACCGTCGACCTCCTCCAGCCTCCACGGGCTACCGTCGACCTCCTCCACCTCCACGGGCTCCTATTCATCCAGCCTCCACCGCTGCGCTACTCCACCGGCTCATCGTTCAACCACCCCTCCATGGGCACCCCTCCACCGTCTCATCGCTCATCCAGCCCTCCACACCACGGGTCCTATTCAACCACCCTCCACGGCCACCCCTCCACCGCTTCATCGCTCATCCAGCCCTCCACACCACGGGTCCTGTTCATCCAGAGGCAACGCCACCGCTCGCTGATCCAACCCCCCCCGCAATGCTCACTTTGTTCATCCAATCGATCGGCTTGATTAGCGATGAGCGAAGGAATCGCTTCGATCGGGTTCGATTAACGACCATCGATCGATCGCTTTCGGGTTCGATAACGGTAAGTTCGCAGGTAATCGCCGGAGTTCGATTAGAGCCCAACGCCTCGCTCGTGTTCAGTTAGAGCCAACGCCTCGCACACACGCACGTACGTGTACGAGAGAAACACGCATCACTCGGTCCCCCGACCTCCCACCGTAACCGGGAACTCCCCGAAATTTTCCTCCCCTTGCTTCTACCACGGTTTTTCCCGTCATGGACGGCCCAAAGAATGTCATGCAGCTGCGTTTTGCCCGCCGGTGACGAAAAGCCCATTTTCTGTCATGATTTTTTGTCATAGAAGTTGGAGCCCACCACTTCTATGATGATACCGGGTTCTGTCACAATTATCGTCATAGAAGTGTCATATGTATGACAGAAATTTTTTTCGTTCGGCCCAAAATGTCACGGATGTGTCCTTTTTTTGTAGTGTGTACCCATGCCGCCTCGTCGTCTTGTGTTGTTGAGGAGGACGAGGGAGAAGATGATGAGGAAGAAGAGGAAGAGTAGCAAGCCAAGGAAGGAGGTGACGGGGAGGATGAGTACAACGATGATGACGGACCTCCACCGACTCGACAAGAGGGGGAAACAACAGAAGAAGGATTGGAAGAGTCCATCCCCATTTCAAAGAGAGTGTCCTCGTCGTCGCACAAAAAGCCGGATGAAACCCGCTCAAAGAGAAACGAGGAGCATACCTCCAAGAGGGGGATGAACAAGTGATATGGTCGTGTTGAACTCGCTTAGTTAAATATTTGTGTTGAACGGTGAATGAGAACTTGTTTGCTATGTCGAACTACTTCGTGTTGTCGGTTTGCTACCTATTTATTATGTTGGACATGTGAACCTAGTTGATATATTTGATGTGTTGAAATGAACTATCATTTACATCGATGTGTGCTGCATGTTATAATGTGTAAGATCATCATAATTTGATTTGCAAACAGTATTACTGTTGTGTTGAACCGTCATTCATATTTGGAATTGAAATGATCAAGTTTTGCTGAAAAAAATAAGTGACAGAGGAATCTACCGCCAGGGACTGTGGCGGTAGGTTCTCACAGCCTACCACAAAATCTTTGCAATTTGAGGTTACAGGGGGACCCTACCGCTAGACTGCCCAGCGGTAGGGTGTGAAACCTTGCCGTAAATTTCCTTTGTTTTTCTGTTACAACACCTGGGTGCACGGGCAGGGCCTGACACACCCTACCGCCGAGGAGGTTGGCGGTAGCTTTAGCTACCCTACCACCTTCCACCTTGGCGGTAGTGCCGTTAGGCCACGTTAGCCCTGATACAGTTACTACAGTTGGTTGACGGCGGCGGCCGTTAACCTACCATCTGGAAGCCTGATGTTAGGCTATACAACCCTACCGTCATGGACTCCCGTGGTACGAAAAATGTCATATCTCGAAATACTTTCGAACAAGGGTCAGGTCTGACTAAACTTTGCCAAAAGGGTCAAAACACAAAAATTTGCCGCATGAGGGTTAGCGTTAGAGATGAAGATGGCCTTAGGCCAACTCCAACGCGCGACCCAAACGGACGTCCGGTTTGTCCGCTTTTCGTCCGTTTGGGGAAGGAAAACGGACACGGTCGTCCGCTTGCGATCGTGCGGCCATCGGTGCGCCCAATGGGTCGCCCGCACCCCAAACGGTCCATTTTTTTAGACTTGGAAATAAAAACCCCAAAACCCCAAATAAAGATTAAAAACAACTTGAAAAATATTTAACACGGACATTAAAATGTCCACATTACCCAAGTTCGCACATTAATATAAACAAGATCATTTAAAACATTAACAAAAAAATAAAAGGGTCGTGGCCGCCGTCTACTCCTCGTCGCTGTTCTCGTCACCGGTGAGGTTGACGTATGGAGGTGGCTACCAGAGGTGGGCTGGCGGCCCCTGCCAGGGCGGAGCCGCCTGTTGTGCCAGCTGCGATGGCGCCTGCACAACCTCTTCGCGTGGCGGGGATGGTGACCATTGGCCGGCGTCCACCTCCGGCGTGCACGGCACGGTGTCTGTCCACGTCCAAGACTGCCCGACCAATGCCGGGTTCCATCCCGTCGGCTCCTCCATGGCCTCCTCATTGACGCACGCGTCGAGCTCGGGGAAGGCTATGTCGCCGGTCGCTGACAGGGCCAACATCTCCTCGAGGCCCTCCCATTGGCACTCGTCGTGGGTGTGGACGGACTCCTCCATCACCTGCCGCATCAGCTCCTCCTGCTCGGCGGCCGCCATTCGCTCGGGGGGTGGTGGGGACGGAGACGGCGTAGGGGTTCGCGAACACACTGCGGCCAGCCCAGAAGCGCGGTGGGGCGAAGCGCCTGACGGTCGGCCGCATGGCCACCGCGGGCTCTGTGGACGACCTGCAAAGTAGGACTGTCGTCGGATGTCGTGCTCGTCGCGAAGACACGTATCCCATATCGGCGAGTCCACGACGCACCTCCAGTCGTCAATGAGGTCCGGGGGTAGGCGGGGGCGGCGACGATGGATCCAGATGGGGAGGTGCCAGTTGTTGGGGAGGTGCTCGTCGCCCCACGGCAATGGCGTGCGCGTCTCCCAGCCGCGCTGGCACACCTCCGCCTTGACGTACGGCCGCCGGCGAGGTGGGGCGCCGCCTGGCGCGATATGAAATGCGGGCGGTGGAGGTTGAGGTAAAGGCGGGGTGGGGGAGCGGCGACGGCGACCCGACGACGGCCCGACCTCGTGGTCTTGCCTCGTCTTGCGGTCGGGGAACCATCACCCCACCATTGTCGCCGGCGGAGATGTGGATGAGGGCTAGGGTTTGTTTGTGTCGGGGCTCGAGGAGGCAAGACGGTCAGGAAGTGGAAACTGTGGACTGGCCGGTCCACTGCTTCCACATTAAGATGGACGACGACCCTCCGCCCGCGTCAATGACAATCGGGTCCCACCTCGCGTGCGCATTAATGTTGGGCGGTGGAGGTAGGTGGGAGGCCGCCACACGTCCCCAAGGCAGGCGAGGTGCAACCGCGTGTCTGTTCGTTTAGTCTCCGTGTGAATGTAAACCGGACGCATGTTTGCGTCGGAAATGAGACGAACCAGACGCCAAATAAATAAAACTTAAGGATGCGGCCGCGCGTTGGACCATGTCATCTGTCCATTTTGGTCCAAGTAGACGGGACGGACAGGACGGTGGGGAAAACTTCAGGACCGTGCTTCCATTTTTTACTCTATAAAATAAAATCCGACAAACCCTAAAAAAAAAAAACCCGACAAAGACACCAACTCGAGTGCGACCGCGTCCCCCAGTAAAAAACTGGAGTGAACTGCACTCACACGGTCAGTACCTCTCTCGTCAGCTCAGCTCGTCCTGTCCCCTGTCGGCGCCCCAGCCAGATCCCTCCCCCTCGCCGTCGCTTCCCAATCCGCGGCCCCGTCTCCCAGATCCGCACGAATGCTGGGGCGAGGGTTGGGGATGTCGGCGCCGCAGTGGCGCGGGGGCGCACTCGACCTGCGCGCCGCGCTGCGGTCGGGCGGCAACCTCCTATTCGGGCTCTTCGTGGCCGCCGTCCTCGCGTTCACGCTCCTCGCCGCCGTCCACAGCCCCGACGACCCGCTCCTGCACCCATCCTCCCACCAGCTCACCGCGTTCCTCACCTCCGCCACCTCCAACTCCACCTTCCTCGCCGACGACTCCGTGCTCCGTACCGGGGAGGACTTCGCCACCGGCTCCAACTCCTCCGAGGGCGCCCACGCCACTGTCGGACCCAAGTTCATCGAGCTCTCCGATGTTGGATCCGAGAAAACGGAGGTCGAGACGGAGCAGTCCGTCACAGTCGACACCGACACCGACCCCAACTCGGCCGCCCAGGAGGAGAAGCCTATCGTGGAGGCTGTTTCCTGCGACACGGAGGCGCCGGTGGACTGCACGGGGGATAGGGAGCTCTTCAACCTGCTCATGCGTACGTCGATCGAGAGGTTCCCCGACCTGCACTTCTATCGCTTCGGCCGCCCCGTCGTGGTGCCGGAGAGCCCCATGGCGTGCGACCTCGCCTGGCGCTTCCGCCCAGCCGAAGACGCCACAGGACGCACCACCTACTACAAGGACTACCGCCGGTTCACGCTCACCCGCGATGTCAACACATGCTCCCTCGTGGTGGAAAGCATCGGCGAGTACCACTCCGGCACCGGCGCCAAGCGCAGCGGGCGACGCAAGGGCAAGAAGGGCAAGAAGGGAAAGCGTGAGGCACCGGTGATCACAGACTTCGTGCCAGCCAAGACCCAGATGAGGATCGACGAGAATAGTGCTAATGCAGACACCACGACTGCTGCAGACCAGGTGTTTGTTGTCGGCGATGCCGTCAATGACAGCATGCCGGTGGTCGCTTCTGAGTCCGATTTCAGCCGCGGAAGGTACCTCATTTACATGGGAGGTGGTGAGAGGTGCAAGAGCATGAACCACTACATTTGGGGCTTTTTGTGTGCGCTAGGTGAGGCGCAGTTCTTGAATCGGACACTTGTTATGGACTTCAACGTCTGCCTCAATTCCCGGTATACTGCCAGTGCCAAGGATGAAGAAAAAGATTTCAGGCTCTACTTTGATTTTGAACACCTGAAGGAATCTGCATCTGTGATCGATCAGAGTCAGTTCTGGACAGACTGGGGGAAGTGGCACAAGAAGGATCGACTGAAGAACCACTACACTGAAGACATCAAGGTGACCCCCATGAAACTTCGTGACGTCAAGGACACGCTGATCATGAGGAAGTTTGGGCATGTTGAGCCGGATAACTACTGGTCACGTGTGTGCGAGGGTGAGACGGAGGCCATGATCAAACGGCCATGGCATTTCTTGTGGAAGTCGCGCCGCTTGATGGAGATTGTGTCTGCCATTGCCTCTCGAATGAGTTGGGATTTCGACTCGATGCACGTCGTGAGAGGAGAGAAAGCCCAAAACACACAGCTGTGGCCAAATCTTGATGCAGATACCTCGCCAGAAAATCTCCTTACGACACTCAATGATAAGGTTGGTGCCGGACGGTATTTGTACATTGCTACAGACGAGTCTGATAAATCGTTCTTCGACCCGCTGAAGAACAAGTATAAGACACGTTTCCTGGATGATTTCAAGGACCTTTGGGATGAAAATAGTGAATGGTATGCTGAAACTAAGGAGCTCAACAATGGCAATCCGGTGGAGTTCGATGGTTACATGAGGGTTGCAGTTGACACTGAGGTGTTCCTCAGGGGGAAGAGGAAGTTGGAGACATTCAATGACCTAACACGCGACTGCAAGGATGGTGTCAATACATGCGCAGCCGCCTCCTGAATATCTGGTTGAGTAAGGTGTGCTGAGTCTCAGTTATTATTCTTGATAGAGTATTTTTGAACTCACATGTATTGCCTGCTGTCTTTTAAGCGCCTGCCGCATTGTTGTAAGCTAGCTTGTTCGTAGCAGTGTTTTGTTGTAACACTATTGTTCACTTTTGTGCGTCCAGATTACACTAGTTTATCGAATTCAGCAACGAGGAATTTTAGTTTGCTTATATGTTACTCCCTCCGTCCCATAATGTAAGACGTTTTTTAACACTACACTAGTGTGAAAAAACATCTTACATTATGGGACGGAGGGAGTACATTGTTGCATTTTCGTTATGTTACCTTGTTGCATTGTATCTCTGTTGTAACTCAGAAATTCGCTGTCTTTTACTGTTCCATGCCTGTAACCTGAGAAAGTCACGACCTTATATTTCTTTTCTTACATTGAGATTTGGTTCAGTTTAAGAGCATGGGAGAGCCCTGAAGATTACTATTGCCAGTAACTGAATACCAGTCGCTGCACACATTGCTTTCCTCTTTGGGGAAGGCGTTTATCGGAGTAGATACCTTTGTTGCGTGTGCAGTGATTCTGATAGACTGAGAGCAACTCCGACGCGTCTCGTCTCAGACAGACGCGTGCTTTGTCCGCATTTTGTCTATTTGGGTCGGCTGCCTGCTCGGTGTCGCCCTGTTTTTGATTTGGGTGGGTCGGTAGTGCATCCAACGCGTCGATCCATATTTGCCTGCGTGACCGGCTTGCCGCCGTTTCTTAACAAATGTATACACATTTTTGCATAGTTTCAGAAGCAAACAAATTTAGCATTGCTCCACAACCCAAATAAATATGTCATAGTTTATAAGCCGAATAAAAATTAAATTGTCTCAAATACATTTAAAAAAGGATATATCTATTGGTTGTCAACATGGGCCAACATATGCTCAATCAAATCGTCTTGCAGCTAAATGTGAGTCTCCCAATCACGCATTTGATGATGAAATTGGATGAACAGTGCAAACTTTGCCGCTCCTTCATGCTCAGGCACAATATTGTCATCCTGGAACTGAAACCCGATCGTAGATACGTTCCGGACGCTCATCCTCTACGATCATATTGTGCATGATCACATAAGCAGTTATCATCTTCCATAATTTCTTGGTGCTCCAAGTTCTAGCAGGATATCGAACGATGCTCCATCGAGATTGCAGAACACCAAAGATACGCTCAACATCCTTCCTAGCACCCTCTTGCTCTTGGGCAAATCTTTTTCTCTTCTCCCCTACAGGGTTGGTGATTGTCTTCACAATAGTGGTCCACTGAGGATAGATATCGTCAACTAGGTAGTATTATTTATTGTAGTTGTGGCCATTGATGTTAACATTCACTGGCGGGCTGTTGCCTTCGGCAAGCCTTGCAAACGCCGGTGAGCATTGAAGCACGTTGATATCATTGTGTGATTCGGCCACGCCATAGAAAGAGTGCCACATCCAGAGATCTTGTGAGGCCACAGCCTCAAGTATGACAGTGCAAGCTCTGACATGGCCCCTATGCTGCCCTTGCCAAGTAGAAGGACAGTTCTTCCACTCCCAGTGCATGCAGTATATGCTGCCAAGCATCCCTGGTGCCCTGCTGGCATTAATCGTCAACAAGCGGTTTGTATCTTCAACACTCGGCTCTCTCAAGTACTCGGGGCTAAACACTGCAATCGCAGCCTTGCATAACCTGTACATGGACTCTAGGCACATAGACTCGCTCATATAGACGTACTCATCAATGAGATCAGCGGGCACTCCGTATGCAAGTGTCTGGATAGCTGCAATGCCTTTCCGATAAGATGAGAAGTCAATCTTTCAAAGGGCATCCTCCTTGCACTCGTAATACTTATCGTATCCGACCATCCCCTCTCGAATACGGTTCAAAACGTGCCTAGCCATACGGAAACGCCATCGGAATTGCTGATGTTTGAACAACGGGTTGGCTGTCTCAAAGTAGTCCTTCCAAAGAAGGAAATGGACGCTCTCCCAGGATCAAGCACCGAAACAACGGCCGCTGCCTACTAAGGTGGTCATGGACCAACATAGTAGCCACCATATCCTCATCATCAGATGAGGAATCGTCGGAGTCGCAGAGGAAATTGTGGGAAAAGAACTCATCGTCGGAGTCCATTTGTACCTTGGGGGCAAACTGTTGAACAACTTGCGGGCGTCATCGAAGAAGCGGCCCGAAGAGGCGCTCCCTCTGGACCGAGTAGCTGGCTTTGGCGGCGTCCGGACAATGAGCGGCGTCGGTAAGCCTTGGCGATGTCAGACGAAGGAGCTGGCCGGGGCCATGAAGCGACTTTGTGCTCGCGGCGACGTCAGGGTGGGGGTGGGGTGGGAAGTTGCGGTGGCCTGGCGGCTAGGCGGTGGTGGCGGCGACGTGGGAGGTGGCAACGTGCGCGGGAGGTGTGTGGGCGCGGACTGCTGGCAGGGACACAGGAATTGGATGGCGGCGGCGAGGTGGAGTGCGGCGGGCGAGGGCTTGCTGTCGATAGGGGTGGAAGAGAATAGCCAATGTGGCACCGACTGGCGAGCCAGGGGAAGGAGTAGGCACGTGTCGCGCGTGTCCGCTTCATGTCTGCGCCGATGCAAATGAGGCCCGAAATTGGTTCAGGAATGGGTCGTCAGGCGGACGAAGAGCAGACGCGCGTCCCTTTGGGTCGACTTGTTGGGCCGACTTTTCTGTCCACGACGACCAAATGGACACGCGCGAATGAAATGTGTCGGCGCGTTAGAGTTGCTCTGATAACGTAGATAGTTGTGATGTACCAAACCAAAAAGCACTTCGTCTACGCTTGATGTAGGATTTGCGAAAATTAGAACAGAGATATCATGAAACTCCGAAAAGCAGCAACAACTTTCCCAAACGAGAACAGACCACCAGTGTCGCTCGTCTCGCTCCGGGGGGGGGGGGGGGAGAGGGGGCGCTCGAGCGAAAACCTAGCTGCCGGCGGTGGCAAACGACGGCGGCGAGGCCTCCTTGTTGTGCCGCGCTGCTTCGGCCCCGGCGCGACCAAGACTTCCTTCGCAAACCAGCTTCACCTATGGCGTATTCCACAACCCAGCCACGGGTCAGCTCTCGTCCCATCCAGGCCGTGCGATGGGACAAGTCTTCATTCAACGATGACCGAGGCAACAGTGCCTCGCCCATGCCTCTGGTCAGCCGGAGCGTGGCAACAGTGCCCCTCACCTACACGCTGGCGGGCGGCGTAACAAGGTTCTCCGTCATCACTGCTGACGACAGCAAGCGGCGACCTGACGGAGCACCACTGTACACGACTCGACTCGGCCACTCCCTGACAATCGACAAGACGGCGCACAGTCCCCCTAGGTATGTGGGGCCTACACCTAGGGGATCCCGGCGAACCACAAGCCCCCGGCGGGACCCAGCCCGGGTCCTCAGACGCTGATGACCCGGCCCCACAATCTTGTAACATTATCATTGTACCCCTGGGGGGTTGGCCTATAAACCCTCCCAGGAGCCCTCACGTATACGGGCAAGCAAGCAAGCAAGTAAGCAAGTAAGTAAGGATAGAGAAGTTGGCCACCGATCAATAGAACACACCCGAGGAGAGGGAGCAGCCTAAGCCTTGGCCAGCCTTCCTTCTTCCTCCACATAGCTCCAGGAGCAACCTTGTACTGTAGCATATCAATCACACTTGGCGGGACTAGGGGTGTTATCTCTCCGGAGAGCCCCAAACCTGGGTATGTCTTGCATCCCGCGCTCGCTGATGCCAACCTCGCCTCTGGAGCCCACCAGTGCCCTTGAGCCTCCTCCTCACTTTAGCCATCCCATGGCATCTGCCGTGCGCCCACCACGAAAGTTGGCGCCCACTGTTGGGCAGCTCGAGGAGCTGGCCGGGAGCATGCTTCAGATGGGGCTCCTCTCCGACTCCGACGAGCCCGTCATGCTGGCGGACGACGTCGTCGACGCGCTCGCTGCCTCCTTCGCCGCACTGCGCATCTCCGATGCGACTGCGGCCGACGAGTACCCCAACGAGGTACTCAGCTACTCCGACTCTCCCCTCACCCTCGGCGGTGGCATTTCCGCCGGGGCAATGGACGTCCACGTGGAAGTCTTCTTCACCGGCACCGACGCTTCCTCTTCGTCGAGCAAGATGAGGAAGGCCGTCGAGGCCAAGGCCGCAGCGGAGCGGGCTGCCTCGTCCAACCCGCTGCGCGCCGTGTTGCAGAGCCCCTGCGTCCCCATCGGCACTCACATCGACGCCACCAACGTCTCTGAGGCTCGAGCCCAGCTCAAGGAAAGGCGCCAGCAGATGCTGGACCTGACCGAGACGCTCGCCGCCACACAACGTCGCCTGGATTCCGCTCAGCTGGAGCGCAACGCCGCCTACGGTTTCATGCCTACCGCGGCCGAGCCGAGCCGGGTCGCCGACTGCGAGCCCGGGGAGGTGCGATCGGCCATGCCCTCGGCGCCGTCCCAACCGTCTACAAGACCCCAGTGAAGAACATGCGTGCTGCCCATGCGGCCGCAGTCGACCTGGATCAGCTCACAGGTGAGGAACTGAAGGAGTGCATCAGGCGGATGCGCGACCTCCTCAACGCGGCCAACGCATAGCAAGACCGCCTCAACCAGCTCGCCAAGCCGGCGGGATCCGGCTCCGCCCGCGTCGGCGGACCCGACGAACTTCAGCACACAGCGTCCTCTCGACCCGGCGAGGCGCACTCCGGCCGAGCCAGGACTCGGCGCGACCCGGCCCCAACGGCCGCCAGCGGCTTGGGCGACGAGCCCGCCCTGGAGGACCAGCGTGGACCCGGCCACTGGCCGGCGTCCGGCACCGACCGACCGTCCCTCGTGGCCTGGTCGCCAGTCAACTCAGCCCGCGCGCCATCGACGACAACGATGCTCGCCACCGCCTCGACCAGCTCGCTCACTCCCTGGAGGTGGAGGAAAGCGGCTGTCACATCCCTAGCTTATGGCACTCCCTCCTGCTTGCATCTTGTTGCATCATGTTTAAATTCTATTTAAGTTGAATTGGGGATGTTCAAACCCTAGCATCAAATGCATTTCAAATAGGTTCAACCTAAAATACTTTTTCAATGAACATGAAATGCCCTTCAAAAATGTTCATCACTTTTGTCTTGGTTTAGAACCTCTGGCAAAATTGGTTCACAATTTTCTAGGATAGCTAAGGTCACTGAATTAAATCATACTCTAATTGCATTTGGCCATTTAAAGGCTATATAATATTTTAAATGTCCAAATAATTCTGAAGTTAAGTGAGGGCTGTTGGAAATATTCCAAAAAGAGCCCACAATTATTTTCAGGGTTTTTGAAAATGCCTGAGCATTTTATTTAAGTCAACACAATTGCAGAAAAATAGAAAACGGAAACAAAATTAGAAGAGAGAGGAACTCACCTGGCCTCACCCACCAAGGCCCACCCGGCCGGCCCAGTTGGCCAGCCCAGCACACCTGGCTCCTCCCCTGTCGTCTTCCTCCTTGCCAGGTGGGCCAGGTAGCGTGCCACAGCAGCGCACCGTCTTGACCATCTCATGCCTGCACGCTTTCATTGGAAGCACCCGAGGGCGCCATGGACTCCCCTCGACCCTCTGCACTTTTCCCCTCCTCGGAGCTCTCTCCCCTCCCCTCTCTGCTCTCTTCCCGAGCGGAGCCCTTCGCCGCCGTTCGCCATAGCCGCAACCACCGCCTTCCCCTCGCCCCCTCGACATGTACAAGAGCTCCGCGACGTCTTCCTCGTCATCTTCACCGAGCCACGTGAGCTGGAACGCGCTGCAACGCCGTCTCTGTGTCGTCTTCAACATCTCGGTCGCCGAGATCGCTCTCGTCACCCCGCTCGCTCCGACGCCTCCCCCGAGCCGCTGACCTACTCCTCGACCCCGCTGTGAGATTCTGCTCCGGACCCCTCTTCTCCCTCTCTCGTTTGCGCCCGCTAGCCTCATCCCCAACCATGGCCGAAGCTCGCCTCCACCCGAGCTCATCGCCGGCGCTATTTCGGCGACCTTTTGGTCACACCACCGCGTCCAACGGATTCGTGGGCACGCGTACATCATGCGTATACCGTTAGCTAGTCGATCTGCATGCTGTAGCTACGAAACCGCCGCCAACTGAACCACGACAGTCGCAAACCTCGTCGCCGGCATCGATTCCGGCGACCCCCGCGTCCAACTCCACTGTTCCTTGATGCGGCGGAGCAAGGGCTATGCCCTGGTGCCCTCAGTGCTTGAACCTGCCGCCTGTAGCGCGTTCCCGAGGGATTCCGCCGCGTTTGTGTGCTCGCCGGCGTTCAACTCCGGCGTGCTGATGTGGGAAGGTCATTAGCCGCTAAGTGCCCCGCTAATGAAAACTAGTGACACTGACAGCTGGGCCCCACTGCCTAACTAACCACAGTTTATTTCCTCTTTAGTTTTAATTAACAACAGTGGCCCAACGCATCAGCTTTGACCAAGCTGACGTGGCCGTTGACTTGGCCCACATGTCAGTGACACTAACCAGCCACAGTCACTGACCAATGGACCCCACTGGTCAGCTTTGACCTGCAACAACGCCTGTTGACCTGCTGACGTCACAGTGACGCAGTGCTTACGCAATAAATCATTTACTGGATTTATTCTTATACATGGAATTCCAGAAAGTGCCCTAAACTTCTAAGATTAATGGAAATTCAACCATAACTCCAAATGAAACAAATTATATATGAAAAATGATCAGAAAAATCCAGTCTATCCATCTGTACCATTTTCATGCATGTAGAACGACTTATGACTACTGTTTAGGACAATTCAATTAAATGGCATTTAATAAATCACATATGGGGTTTGAATTTGAATCTTTGATTCAAACCAACTTCATTTAATCTGGTTGCTAGTTGCATTAGCCCAACATACTCATTTTGCCATGTCATGATCATGCATCATATTGTGCATTGCATTGTTTATGTTTCCTTCTGTGTCGCCGGTATTTGTTCCCTCTCAGTAGATGATGTTCCGACGATGAGTTCGATGACACTGATGAAGAACTACACTATCTTCAGAAGTGCCAGGCAAGCAAAACCCCCTTGTTCATTCCGATACAATCCCATTCTCTCACTCCTGCTCTCTGTTATTGCATTATGACAACAACGATTCAACTGTTACATGTTGCGGTAGTTCAACCCCTTTCCTCTGCATGACTTGTCATTGCCACAGTAAATAGATGAAACCTACTAGCATGAGTAGGAGTTGTTTGAGCCCTGATGTGCCTACTCATTCATGCTTGTTTGTCATGCCTGCTATTGCTTAGAGTTGTGTCAGGTCCGATTCATCGGGTATGAATTGGAGGTGTGTGAACATGTCCTACTATCGAGAGCTAAGTGTGTCAACACGATTTGGTAAAGGTATCGGTGAGAGGCCATGTAGGAGTACATGGTGGGTTGTCTCATTGAAGCCGTCGTTAGGAGCTGAGTTCTGTGTTTGTGATCCATGAACAGTTACTACCACACATTAGGTTCCGGTAACTCGACCCCTCTCGACTTATTAATCAGCTTGATCTCTGTCCAGGAGTTGCAACTAGTTTCTGGTGTTTGTAGGTAGTGCTAGTAGTCTACCAAGTGGCACCCGGTACAGGTGGGCTTGGGACAGACTAGGTGTAGTGGCACGGTGTACCAAGTGGCACCCGGATGGTGGGCTTGGGAACCCTGCTCACATCGTTTGGGGCCGTGAGCGACACCCCGGCCGGATCTCCTTGCGGATGGAACCCGAATAGGCGATAAACCTGGACTAGAGACTTGCGTGGTTAGTTAGGTCGCGGCCGACTCCCTCGCTAGGCTTCTGCTTGAAGGTTGCCAAGATACACGACGTGTACATGGTGGTAAGTGGCGAGAGCGTGTGTGAAGAAGTACACCCCTGCAGGGTTAATATGATCTATTCGAATAGCCGCGTCCGCTATAAAGGACCTCTGGGTTGCCTATAGAGTTCATAGACAAGTGAAAGTGGATACTCTAAAATGCGCAAGATAAGCGTGAGTGCTATGGATGGCGTTCTCGTAGGGAGACGGGAGCGGATCCATAGTGGTGTATTGATATGGTGAATATGTGGACTCGTGTGCGCCACCTCAAAAGAGTTACTTACTTGCGATGTAGTTCGGGATAGCCTTGAGTCAAAGGCGGCTTCTTTGCAGTCAAACTGCAGCACCCCCCTTTGTTGATAATGATGCATATGTAGATAGCTCTGATGTAAGTCTTGCTGGGTACATTTGTACTCACGTTTGCTTAATTTATGTTTCTGCAGAGAGAATTTAGTCTCACTAGTAGTTCCGCGTGGACTTCAACGTTTAGCTTGTTACCTCAGCTACGATCTTGTGCCCTCGGCAGGATCCGGTAGATAGTCAGGCTTCTCAGCCTTTTTCATTTATAGATGTCTGTATGCAAACATGTTAAGCTTCCGCTTGTGCTTTGACTTGTATGCTCTGAATGTTGGGTCATGAGACCCATGTTTGTAATATCTCGCTCCTCGGAGCCTAATGAATAAAATACTTGAGTTGCAGAGTCATGTTGTGATGCCATGTTGTATTTGCACATATCGAGCATATTGTGTGTATGTTATTGAAATGCTTGGTATGTGTGGGATCTGACTATCTAGTTGTTTATCCTTGGTAGCCTCTCTTACTGGAAATGTCTCCTAGTGCTTCCACCGAGCCTTGGTAGCTTGCTCTTGCTCTGGAACACTTAGGCTGGCTTGACATGTGTCCTTCTTCGTTCCTCGTATGCATCCCTTTGGGGAAATGTCACGCGGTGTATATCGAGTCCTGTTAGCCTGCTATAGCCCGGTTTATCGGAGTCCTGCTAGCCCAAATTGCTACATCCCGGATTCACTTTCGATGGCCGACACGTTAGATTCTTTGGGTCATGTATGCATGTCCCTGTAAGTTAGTGCCACTTTGGGTTTATGACTAGTAATGTCAGCCCGGGTTCTTTGTCATATGGATGCTAGCGACACTATCATATACGTGAGCCAAAAGGCGCAAACGGTCCCGGGCCTGGTAAGGCGACACCTGGGGGAATACCGTGCGTGAGGCCGCAAACTGATATGAGGTGTTACGTGCTAGATCGGTGTGGCATAGGATCGGGGTCCTGACAGTGTTGGTATCAGAGCTTGACTGCTTGTAGGATTACCAAGCCAAACTGGTCGAAGTTGAGTCTAGAAATTCTTTAGTTATATAAGGGAGTTGATTGTGGTTGGGAACGTAAGGCTCTTTTTACTTCTTATACCTTGTGCCCTTCTGATCTGAGTCATCTTATCTTTCCTACGGGGTTAAGGAACTAGGCTTTCTCTTCTCTCTATCAGGACCACGTGTTACTGATCTGTAGACCTGTAGGATTGATGGTTCTAAGCTTCAGTTCAGTTCCTACTATCTTTTGTGTGTTCATAGTTGGTCTCAGAACCTTGATATTGTGATGATGAGTGGCGATGCCACCATTTTGCAGGATGTCTTAAATCCTTTTGAGCATTTACAGCCGTTATGCTGTCCGAGTCATCCGAGGTTTCTAAACAGTCTGATGCATTTGCAAATCCCTTCTTTCCGTTCCCGATGTCCCTTTGGGCCAGTTCAAGCACACTAATCGGTGAGTTGAGGTACTCTATTGCCTCGACATACATGGTGGAGTTATTATTATGACCCTAGATGTCTTAGGGGATCATCTAGTGATCTAGCCATGTTCTGTGTTCCCAGTGTGATGATTCTGGCTGTTATTCTTGAAAGCATCTGTGATGCCATTTAGTTAGTAGGCATTCCATTCCTGGATTATTGAACCCGAGATTCACTCTACTTGCTTCATGTTGATAGTGTTTGCTAGTTCCTTAGGACATTAGTAAACCTTGTGATAGTCCTCGAGGTTCGTGGTATATCATTCTTCCAGTACCATGAACCAATATGGCAGAAGTTCTTGAACCAAAGATCACAAGCAGAGTTCTTGATGAGTTCTCCATTCTATGTTTTGACTCTGCCAGTTCTACCTTTCTGCATGGGTTGTTCGGAAGAAATATGTTGAACTCGTTCGACATACCAATCCATGCATCCACAACTCAGAAAACCATATGTTCCTTGAGTTGTCCCTCTCTTTAGTTGTATCCTGATCTCTGTCTACCATTCATTGGTCAAGAGGAGTTGTGCATTCATGTTATCGATGCCTATTTATTCCTGTGATCCGTCAAGCCATTCTATTCCAGAATGACTAGGAGAAACAAACTCTAGTACCTCGTCCATATCTGGGATTGGGTCAAAGTAGTTGTATCCCGCAGATCAAAATGCCAATCCAGCTTTTGTTCTGTTCTACCTCGGAGTATCACCCTCTTTCATAACAAGAGTATCGTGAGAATTTCACACCCTCTTATGAATTCTTGATACAGTGATACTTCTCGCCATCATTATTCATTCCTCGGTTCCGTGTTGTCGCAACCGGAATGCCGACAAGTGAATCGTGATGTGTGAAATCAATACTCCTAGCAACTGTGTTGCTTGGTAGTTAATGGACAATAATCTTATCCTTACATGTTGATTGTTGAATCATCACCCTAAGGTTGATCGTGCTACCTAGTCCTTATTTACGGTGCACTTTTCGACCAATGAGTTAGGATGGTGTCAATCCTTGCTTATTTGATCATATCGTCTTGCCCTGAAAAGCAAGATTGTTCTCGAGCTTAGTGACATATCGGTGGTTCGTGATTTTCCGTATATCTTCTCGAAAGTATTACCAGGTTGTTCCCTGACCGTTATGTTGAGTTCGTGATCAGGTTGGTTTCTTATGAACCACCCCTTCTCCAAGAACCTATGTTGGTTATCCCTGAGCTAGTTGGTTAAGCTGAACGACAACTTGGAGAGTTGGAAGATAAAAGCTTTGTACGACTTAGTTCATTCCAAAGGGATATCTCTTTGTATATGTGTGTTGAAAAAAGAATATCCCTTTGTATATGTGTGTTGAAGAAAGATGATATCTTCATCGATTGATCTCCGTGACCAATTGCTGGATCTGTTGTCTTATCAAAACTTTGATTTGAGTGTGGGCTATCATCAAATCAAAATCAGCACCAACGATGTTTGTAATGTTGTCTTACTTGTGGTCGATCCCTCGAGCATACACCATTACATCTTTTGGTCTGTCCAATGCTATCACCGTGTTCACATGATGGTGGAAGTCCAGTGATATGGAAATTTCGATGAGTTGCTGTTGAGCCCATCAGCAGCATTTTGTCTCCCCCATGATTCATGTTGAACATCAACCTAGTGTTGAAAACTTTGTAAGCAATGCCTTCGTGTTCCGTTCATGAAGCGTATGCTTGGATGGAAGAAATGACTTCCTCGAATTCATGTGCATTTGGTACAAGTTGCCACCGTGAGTTCGAGAAAGATTGTTTTTGTTTCCTCTGGTACCATCCCAAGTCAGTTATGCATGTGTGAATGTATTCTATAGTTTGGTAGATTAATTACCTCCACTCCATATGTATTCCTTAGCACATCGAGCCACTGATTGAGTTGTTCAAGGAAAATGAGTTTGTTGTGCTAATACTAGTTCATGCACAAGATTTTGTTATCCTCAATGATGGTTCCCTACCAGAACTCGGTAGCGTTTTGTTGTAAGACTACTATGTGGTCATGCTTGTCTTGGAAAGCGCGTTCGCAGGTCTGTAGCAGAACCAGCTCATGTTTTGGAGCTTGGTATCGTAGTTCACTCCCCAAGAATCTCGCAACGTCATCTCGTCGATTTGTGCTGCAAACTTTCATTTTTCTTTCTAGACTTGATGAGTCTGGAATATCTTGACACCAACCAGATCTGAATCTCAGGCAGATATGATGGTTGGAACATTCCCAACATTTGCATTTTGTTCCCAGCTCGCACCCCATCGTGCCAATTTACCACGGGCTGCCCTCTCGGTAATTTCTATTCAGGATCGTCTTCAAAAGTGGTCCTACCATGGGTCCCACCCATTTTCGATGATAAGCAAAAATCATCCCTGGTGTTGTTTTCAACAAGGTAATCCACATCATCCATTCTAGTCCGGGTATGCCATCTTTTCGTCCCCCGCCAAATGATCGATTGTGATTTGCCTTGGGCTGGTATAAAGAGTTTCAATGATCTTTGTATCAAAGTAATTCTTTTTGCCATTTCAAGGATAAATCTACGAGTCACCTTTCCCAAGGTGCCCCGTTATGGAATCATGGCAATTTCTCCTTGCTACTTGAAAACCCTTGTCAAATTGTTTCCGCCGTCCTTCCCGATGCATGTTTGCCTCTCAGCTCCGGAGATGTTTCTATGTCTCATTCTGTGAGTTGATCATGAGTTGCTCGATCTTCGAGAAGATCGACTCTTTAGGGTTTCCCTTCCTTCTCATTATCGTGTTGAATGGAATTCTCAGAGCAAGACGTCAAGACTAAGATGATGAATGGATTAACATCTTCAAGAAGGGCAATTGTAACGAGAAGATTGTGTTAGCTTTGTGTCCCCTCTGTCTTCCTACCTCACGTCTTGAATCTCGGGATGACATTCTCGTTTAGTGGGGGTGAGTTGTCACATCCCTAGATTATGGTACTGCCTGGTGTTTGCATCTTGTTGCATCATGTTTAAATTCCATTTAAGTTGAATTGGGGATGTTCAAACCCTAGCATCAAATGGAATTCAAATAGGTTCAACCTAAAATACTTTTTCAATGAACCTGAAATGCCCTTCAAAAATGTTCATCACTTATGTCTTGGTTTAGAACCTCTGCCAAAATTGGTTCACATTTTTCTAGGACACCTAAGGTCACTGAATTAAATCATACTCTAATTGCATTTGGCCATTTAAAGGCTATATAATATTTTAAATGTCCAAATAATTCTGAACTTAAGTGAGGGCTGTTGGAAATATTCCAAAAAGAGCCCACAATTATTTTCAGGGTTTTTGAAAATGCTTGGGCATTTTATTTAAGTCAAAACAATTATAGAAAAATAGAAAACAGAAACAAAATTAGAAGAGAGAGGAACTCACCTGGCCTCACCCACCAAGGCCCACCTGGCCGGCCCAGTTGGCCAGCCCAGCACACCTGGCTCCTCCCCTGTCGTCTTCCTCCTTGCCAGGAGGACGGGCACGTGCCCGACGCGCGCGCACCTGTAACATCCCAAATTTTGGAATGTTAATATAATTAATTGAATTGTTTGTTTGTTTGCTTGAGTGAATTAAACTTGAGTGAAATTTGAACCTTTTCAAAAACTTTTGAATGAGAGGGAATAAGATGACTTTCCCTTCTCCGGTAAATTCAAATTCATCCTATTAAAATCAATGAGAGAAGATGACATGACTTCTTCAACTATAAAGAATTTGAGCGGAGTTTTGCAATTTAATTCTTTCAAATATTTGCACTTGCTTCTCTATTTTTCTTCCCCGAGAAATACCCCGAAAAATAAATTCTTGCAAGCAAGAAAGAGCGGAGGAAAATGACCCTCCAAAATCAGGGGTATTTTTGAAAATATTTGAGCCAAGAAAAACCGAAGTTTTTATTTAAAAATTATTTGCAAAAAGAAATAAAGCCTTTAGGGATTTTTTGAAAACATTTTTTTAAGTTTTTATTTTGGCCGTGGAATAATGCTCATCATCTACATTTTATTTTTCTGATAATTTTAGTATATAAAAACCCTTTATTCGAATTGATTTGATTTCCTTTTTATTGTTTTAGTTTCCTAATTTTAAAAATAAGAATGGAATCGTTTTATTAGGAAAAACCTGCTGGCCCATTAAGCACTTTCCTATTCTAGCCCAACAAGAGATCATCTCCTTCCTCTGTTTCCTCTCACGTTACAGAAGCTTTCCATATCCATGGAGACAGGAATCTCCACCTTCCCGATCTCCCTCGTCTTTCCATCCCAGCGCCTCCCGAGACCGCCTATAAAACCCCTCCCTCTCCTCGTTCCATTTTTCCCATCACCACGCCCCCCCCCTGCCCGTAGCCACCCCGCCACCGACCTCCTTTTCTCGCCTAGAACGCTCACCAGAGCTCTCCCAGAGCCCGACGCCAGGAGTGAGCAGCACTGAGGGCGCCCAGCGCCACCTCCCCAAGCGCCGACCCCCACCCTCGCCGGAGCAGCCCTCCACATCGCCGTCTCCTTCCTGCCATCTCTGCCTCACGTACAGGTAACTCCGTTTTCGTTTTTCAGATTTATTTCCGTAACAGATTTAGTTCCGTTCTTGTTTAGCTTATAACTTTTGATCTAGAAGTCCAATGATGCTGATTCTTTTTGCGTTAGATCACAATTTTCTTGTAGTTTCCAAAAATATATTATTTGTCTATGTTTGGATTTATAAAAATTGAGTTAGATCAGATTTGAATTAAAGCTTGTTTTGCTTATTCCGGGAGTTTAAAAATAGATTTTTAATTAATTGTTTTTGCTCCTGGTCTCTAGGACCTTTGTTTATCCAGTAGTATTTAGTATTTTATTTTCAGGTTAATTTAAATTAGGTTTTTAGCAAAACAATACTGTTTTAAAATTAGTTCCGTTTTAGCTTTTTATTTATTGTTTTTATTAGTTTTAAATTATTTCTTTTTGTCACTTTTGACAAAATTAGTTGTGTTTCTGTTAGACAACAGGAGAAAATTTATTTTTTCTTAAAAAAAATTATTTCCCTTAGTTTTGTATGAAACCTTCTATAGGTCATAGTTAGAGTTTTATAAAAGCTTTTTATTTGTTTCTTTTTGCAAATAAAATTTTATGGAAAAAAATACTTTCTGTTAAATTAGTTATTTTACATTTTATTTTCTGTTAATTTATTAGTTTAGTATTTTAATTGTTGTTAAGTTTTTACTTACGGCAAAACTATATTAGATGTTTGTAGCAAAGTCATAGATCTTCGTTAGTAGTTTTTCTTTGTAGTTTTATTTGAAGTTTCTTTTGATTTGGTTTGAGTTTTATTATCGATTTTCCTTGCTGTTTTGATTGTTATTTCGAAGTGCTAAAATTGTTTGCTAGGATGTTTGCTTATGTGAATGCTATGTTTGACTATATAGATTTTCAGCGGAGTGACGATTAGTTCTACCAAGTCATTTTCTACAAAGATTGTTATCTTCATCAAGTATTACCATGCAAGTTCACTTTGACCATGCTTTCATACCTATGTTTTATTGCATTTAGTGACATCTTTGCAATCACCCCTCAGTAGTGTTATTGAATCCTTGTAGTTGAGTAGTATGCATGAGGTAGGAACCCATCGGACGATATTTTATTTTGATGCTACGCTATAGTAGACGGGGTTTGGTATGAGTGCACGAGAGTGGTGTGAAGAAGGAGGACTCTACGTCAATGACGACAACTCCATGATGGAATCTGCAAGGACTGCACCTTCAAGACCTCAAGACTTCAAGACTCGAGACAAGAATTCAATACACACTCTTTGGGTGAAGGGCGGTTGGCCGGGCACCTGGAGAACCCAGTGGTTGGCGGGATGCATGGAGAAGCGCCATGACATCTTGCGGAAAGCTTCACCCAGACTCAAAGAGACGGAAGAATACTTCATGACCGGAAGCTTACTGTGCAACCGCAAGTCATTATGGGCTCTGGCTTGGTTGACCTTAGTAGTGACTCTGGTGGGGACGGTACTAGCAGATGTAGAACTACTACGGTAGGATGGGATGAGTACCGGACGGTGGTCGAGGAACTCTTTGGAAGACCATGTTTCGGTCATCTTGTTCTCAAACACTCTGAAGTGCGAGAACGTAAAAGAGGGATCGAATCTTGCGGGTAAAGTGTACAAACCTCTGCAGAGGGTTATAACCTAATCGATTAGCCGTGTCCCCGATTCACGGACAATTTGAGCATCCGGACTTGGATCTATCTTGGAACTCTCAACACCGGATTGATGACTTAATAGTGGGCAACATATGATGACTTTGGGCTATGAGACATCGGTTGGCGGAACCATGTCATGATAGAAAACTCCATAGTACAGACTTCATTTTATTCCTTTGATGTAGGTAAAATAAAATCAGCTTTTACGCAAACAAAACTCAGATACAGAGCCATAAAGCCATATTGCATATAGTATAGTTTTATCATCTGTTTTCTCATATTGTGATCTTGCCGGTACATTCAATGTACTGACCTACACGGCTGCAACGTATCATGTTGCGGATATTTCCTCGACGAGTAAGAGTTACGATACGAGGTTACGGTCTACACTCAACCCGCCGATGGTGTTGATGGGACTCCACACCCGCTTGACTGCTTTCACCGAGTATTATGAGGTATATATCAGTTTTACGATTATTTATGCATGTGATTGCACTTTGATATATACATTGATGTACTGTGTGTGCCAGCATACTGATCCAGGGATGGCACAGATACACAGAGGCTTGACCGTCTGAGGTCGGGTCGCTACAGCACCGCCGTGCGGCCATCTCATGCCTGCCTAGTCGCTGCTGGAAGCACCCGAGGGAGCCATGGACTCCCCTCGACCCTCTGCACTTTTCCCCTCCTCGGAGCTCTCTCCCCTCCCCTCTCTGCTCTCTTCCCGAGCGGAGCCCGTCGCTGCCGTTCACCATAGCCGCAGCCACCGCCTTCCCCTTGCCCCCTCGACATGTTCAAGAGCTCCGCGACGTCTTCCTCGTCATCTTCACCGAGCCACGTGAGCTGGGACGCGCTGCAACGCCATCTCTGCGTCGTCTTCAACCTCTCGGTCGCCGAGATTGCTCTCGTCGCCCCGCTCGCTCCGACGCCTCCCCCGAGCTGCTGATCTGCTCCTCGACCCCGCTGTGAGATTCTACTCCGGACCCCTCTTCTCCCTCTCTCGTTTGCGCCCACTAGCCTCATCCCTAACCATGGACGAAGCTCGCCTCCGCCCGAGCTCGTCGCCGGCGCTGTTCGGGTGACCTTTTGGTCACACCACCGCGTCCAACGGATTCGTGGGCACGCGTACGTCATGCGTATGCCGTTAGCTAGTCGATCTGCACGCTGTAGCTACGAAACCGCCGCAAACCAAACCATGTCAGCCGCAAACCTCGTCTCCGGCGTCGATTCCGGCGACCCCCGCGTCCAACTCCACTGCTCCTTGATGCGGCGGAGCAAGGGCTATGCCCTGGTGCCCTCAGCGCTTGAACCTGCCGCCTGTAGTGCGTTCCCGAGGGACGCCGCCGAGTTTGTTTGCTTGCCGGCATTCAACTCCGGCGTGCTGACGTGGGAAGGTCATTAGCCGCTAAGTGCCCCGCTAATTAAAACTAGTGACACTGACAGCTGGGCCCCACTGCCTAACTAACCAAAGTTTATTTCCTATTTAGTTTTAATTAACAACAGTGGCCCCACACGTCAGCTTTGACCAAGCTGACGTGGCCGTTGACTGGGCCCACATGTCAGCGACACTAACCAGCCATAGTCACTGACCAGTGGACCCCATTGGTCAGGTTTGACCTGCAGTAGCGCCTATTGACCTGCTGACGTCACAGTGACGCAGTGCTTACGCAATAAATCATCTACCCGGTTTATTCTTATATAGGGAATTCCAGAAAACGCCCTAAACTTCTTAAATTCATAGAAATTCAACCATAACTCCAAATGAAACAAATTATATATGAAAAATGATCAGAAAAATCCAATCTATCCATATGTACCATTTTCATGCATGTAGAACAACTTATGACTACTGTTTAGTACAATTCAATTAAATGGCATTTAAGAAATCACATATGGAGTTTGAATTTGAATCTTTGATTCAAACCAACTTCATTTAATCTGGTTGCTAGTTGCATTAGCCCAACATACTCATTTTGCCATGTCATGATCATGCATCATATTGTGCATTGCATTGATTGTGTTTCCTTCTGTGTTGCCGGTATTTGTTCCCTCTCAGTAGATGATGTTCCGATGATGAGTTCGATGACACCGATGAAGAACTATACTATCTTCAGAAGTGCCAGGCAAGCAAAACCCCTCGTTCATTCCGATACAATCCCATTCTCTCGCTCCTGCTCTTTGTTATTGCATTATGACAACAACGATTCAACTGTTACATGTTGCGGTAGTTGAACCCCTTTCATCTGCATGACCTGCCATTCCCACAGTAAATAGACGAAACCCACTAGCATGAGTAGGAGTTGTTTGAGCCCTATGTGCCTACTCATTCATGCTTGTTTGTCATGCCTGCTATTGCTTAGAGTTGTGTCAGGTCCGATTCATCGGGTATGAATTGGAGGTGTGTGAACATGTCCTACTGTTGAGAGCTAAGTGTGTGAACACGATTTGATAAAGGTATGGGTCAGAGGCTATGTAGGAGTACATGGTGGGTTGTCTCATTGAAGCCATCCTTAGGAGCTGAGTTCCGTGTTTATGAACCATGAACAGTTACTACCACACATTAGGTTCCGGTAACTCGACCCCTCTCGACTTATTAATCAGCTTCATCTCTGTCCAAGAGTTGCAACTAGTTTTTGGTGTTTGTAGGTAGTGCTAGTAGTCGACCAAGTGGCACCCGGTACAGGTGGGCTTGGGACAGACTAGGTGTAGTGGCACGGTGTACCAAGTGGCACCCGGATGGTGGGCTTGCGAACCCTGCTCACATCGTTTGGGGCCGTGAGCGACATCCCGGCCGGATCTCCTTGCGGATGGAACCAGAATAGGCGATAAACCTGGACTAGAGACTTGCGTGGTTAGTCAGGTCGTGGCCGACTCCCTCGCCAGGCTTCTGCTTGAAGGTTGCCAAGATACACGACGTGTACATGGTGGTAAGTGGCGAGAGCGTGTGTGAAGAAGTACACCCCTGCAGGGTTAATATGATCTATTCGAATAGCCGCGTCCGCGGTAAAGGACCTCTGGGTTGCCTATAGAGTTCATAGACAAGTGAAAGTGGATACTCTAAAATGCGCAAGATAAGCATGAGTGCTATGGATGGCGTTCTCGTAGGGAGACGGGAGCGGATCCATAGTGGTGTATTGATATGGTGAATATGTGGACTCGTGTGCGCCACCTCAAAAGAGTTACTTGCAGTCGTAGTTCAGGATAGCCACTGAGTCAAAGCTGGCTTACTGCAGTCAAACTCCAGCACCCCCCTTTGTTGATAATGATGCATATGTAGATAGCTTTGATGTAAGTCTTACTGGGTACATTTGTACTCACGTTTGCTTAATTTATGTTTTTGCAGAGAGACTTTAGTGTCACTAGTAGTTCCGCGTGGACTTCGACGTTTAGCTTGTTACCTCAGCTACGATCTTGTGCCCTCCACAGGATCCGGTAGATGGTCAGACTTCTCAGCCTTTTTCATTTATAGATGTCTGTACGCAGACATGTGAAGCTTCCGCTTGTGCTTTGACTTGTATGCTCTGAATGTTGGGTCATGAGACCCATGTTTGTAATATCTCGCTCCTCGGAGCCTAATGAATAAAATACTTGAGTTGTAGAGTCATGTTGTGATGCCATGTTGTATTTGCACATATCGAGCATATTGTGTGTATGTTATTGAAATGCTTGGTATGTGTGGGATCTAACTATCTATTTAATTATCCTTGGTAGCCTCTCTTACCGGGAAATGTCTCCTAGTGCTTCCACCGAGCCTTGGTAGCTTGCTACTGCTCCGGAACACTTAGGCTGGCCGGCATGTGTCCTTCGTTCCTGTGTCTGTCCCTTTGGGGAAATGTCACGCGGTGTATACCGGAGTCCTGTTAGCCTGCTACAGCCCGGTTTACCGGAGTCCTGCTATCCCAGATGCAACAGCCCGAATTCACTCGCTGATGACCGACACGTTCGTTGCTGGGTCATGTATGCCTGTCCCTGTAAGTTAGTGCCACTTTGGGTTTACGACTAGCAATGTCAGCCTGGGTTCTTTGTCATATGGATGCTAGCGACACTATCATATACGTGAACCAAAAGGCGCAAACGGTTCCGGGCCTGGTAAGGCGACACCCGTGGGAATACCGTGCGTGAGGCCGCAAAGTGATATGCGGTGTTACGTGCTTGATCGGTGTGGCATAGAATCGGGGTCCTGACAGCGGCGCCATTAGGCCGGCGTGTTTCGGCCCACGCATCCGGGAAGAGCCCTTCCCAAAGGGTTCAAGCTCCCCCGCGACACCCCCAAGTACAACGGGACCATGAAGCCAGAGGACTGGCTCACCAACTACACCACCTCCATTGGCATCACCGGCGCCAATCGCCGACTTGTCGTGTGCTACGCACCACTCATGCTCCAAGGGTCAGCCCGCACCTGGTTGAATAGTCTGCCGATGGGCAGCGTCAACACGTGTGTCGATTTCGAGCAGGCCTTCGTCCGCAACTTCACGGGGACCTACAAGCGTCCCGGCCGCCCCAGTCAGGTCGCCATGTGCGTGCAGGGGCTGACGGAGACCGGCCGCGAATACCTCGCACGCTGGACCGAGCTCCGGAACAGCTGTGAGGGCGTCCATGAGGTCCAAGCAATACAGTACTTCATCAACGGGTGCCGAGACGGCACCCTCCTCAAGCACAAGCTCTTGCGCTCCGAGCCGGCCACCATGGCCATGCTCATGGTGATGGCGGAAGAGTACGCCAATGCCGACTCCGCCATTAAGATCCAGGTGGCACTGGATGAAGCCGGCAAGGCAAAGCCGGTTCCCCCTCCGAAGCCGGCCGGCGAGAGCAGCCGGCCGCAGCACAACAAGCGCAAGGCCGACCAGACGGGTCAGCACTAAGACAACTAGCTCATCGCGGCCACCGAGCCCGCGGCGGACCCGACAGCCAAGGGCCGCAGACCGGCAAGACGGCGTGGCAACCCGCCATGAGCTTGGAAGAGATGCTCGACGCCCCCTGCAAGCACCACAACGGCGCAAGGCCGTCCACGCACACGCTTCGACAGTGCGGCATCACCAAGCGCATCATGAGGGGCGACATCCCACCTCCTCTGGCTCCGGCTCCAGGCGCGGGACAGCCGCCTCCGCCTCCGCCACCGCCACCAGCCGGCGGTGAGATGCGCGATGACACCTACCCGGACCAGAACGCAGCCTACATCGTCTTCACCAGCCTCAGCGACGACAAGCGCAACGAGCACCTCCTTCGGCAGGAGGTGAACACCGTCGTCTCGGCCAAGCCAGAGTTCATGCACTGGTCGGACCGCCCAGTCACCTGGACCCGGGAAGAGTCATGCCGAATTTGGGTGGCTATGCCCTCGTCCTCAACCCCACCATTGTTGCGCGGCGCACGTGCAAGTTTTCCCGAGTCCTCGTCGACGGCGGCAGCAGCATCAACATTCTCTACCGCGACACGATGACCAAGCTCGGCCTCGAGGCCAAGGACCTGGAGTCGACCCGGACGATCTTCCACGGCATCGTTCCTGGCCTCTCCTGCTCTCCCATTGGCCGGGTCCGGCTCGACGTCCTGTTCAGCGATAGCAACCATTTCTGGCGCGAGCCCATATGGTTCGAGGTGGTGGACTTGTCCAGCGCGTACCACGCACTGCAGGGCCGACCCGTGCTCGCCAAATTCATGGCGGTCCCCCACTATGCGTATCTGAAGATGAAGATGCCGGGTCCGAAGGGCCTCATAACCGTCAGCGGTGACTACCACAAGTCCCTGGAGTGCGCTCGAGACGACGCCAAGCTGGCCGAGTCGATGGTCATTACCGAGGAGCGGCGCCAGCTCGACCGGATTGTCGCCTTGGCGGGCGAGGCCTCGGCCGCGTCGATCCCGACCAAGGAGCCGGTCGACGAAGCCGCCTTCAATCCCTCCAAGGAGACCAAGAAGTGAAGCTGAACCCGGAAGACCCCAACTGCAGCAAGTACGTTTTCATAGGCACCCACCTCGACAGCAAATAGGAAGGCGAGCTTGTCGAGTTCCTCCATGAGAATCGGGATATCTTTGCATGGACCCCCAAGGACATGCCGGGTATCTCGATGAAGTACGCCGAGCACAAACTCCATGTCCGCAAGGACGCCAAGCCTGTCCGTCAACCCCTGCGACGTTTCTTCGAAGAGAAGAGAAGAACCATTGGTGAAGAGGTCGCCAAGCTTTTGGCGGCCGGCTTCATCATGGAAGTGTTCCACCCCGAGTGGCTAGCCAACCCAATCCTCGTCCTGAAGAAAAACAAGACCTGGCGCATGTACATTGATTACACCAGCCTTAACAAGGCCTATCCCAAGGATCTGTTCACCCTACCGCGGATCGACCAAGTCATCGACTCGACCGCCGGGTGCGTGCTCCTGTCCTTCCTGGACACTTACTCCGGCTACCACCAGATCAAGCTGGACCCGGCCGATGCCCTGAAGACGTCCTTCATCACGCCCTTTGGGGCATATTGCTACATCACCATGTCGTTCGGCTTAAAGAACGCCGGCGCCACCTTCCAGCGCTGCATGCAGAAATGCCTACTGCCGCAACTCGGCCGCAATATCCACGTCTACATGTACGACATCATGGTGAAGACCAAGCAGCACCTCACGCTCCTCGACGACCTGAAGGAAACATTCGCCAACCTCCGTGAATACAAGGTCAAGCTCAACCCGAAAAAATACGTTTCGGCGTCCCGGCCGGAAAGCTACTCGGCTTCCTCGTCTAGGAGCACGGCATTGAGGTGAACTCGGAGAAGATCAAGGCCATCGAGCGCATGCGCAAGCCAGATCGGCTGTGTGATGTACAAAAATTAACCGGCTGCTTGGCCTCGGTCAGCCGGTTTCTCAGTCGAATGGGCGAGAGGGCCCTACCCCTGTACCAGCTGATCAAGAAGACGAGACCGTTCGAATGGAACGATCAGGCGGACGAGGCCTTCCGAGACCTCAAGCGCATGCTCTCTACTGCACCAGTTCTGGTCGCGTCGGCCGACAAGGAGCCGTTGTTGCTCTACATAGCCGCGACCTCAAGATCGGTCAGCACGGTACTGGTGGTTGAGCGACCAGAGAAGGGCAAGATCCAAGCCTTCCAGCATCCGGTCTACAACCTGAGTGAGGTGCTCTCCAACTCCAAGCAAAACTACCCGCACTACCAGAAGATGTGTTACGGCGTGTACTTCACCGCCAAGAAGCTGAAGCAGTACTTCCAAGAGCATGTCATCACCGTGGTCAGCACGACCCCACTCGTCGAGATCATCGGGTGCCGGGATGCCTCTGGCCGGGTCACCAAGTGGGCGCTCGAGCTAGCCGGCGACACCATCCTCTACGAGCCCCGCACCAATCAAGTCTCAGGCCCTGGCCGACTTCCTCGTCGACTGGACCGAGACCCAGTACCTGCCGCTGCCTCCCGACTGGACGCACTGGCGCATACATTTTGACGGGTCCAAGATGCGACTCGGCCTAGGGGCCGGCATCGTGTTGTCGCCCCCAAAGGGCAACCGACTCTGTTACGCACTCCAGATCCACTTCGCCGCCTCCAACAACGTCGCCGAGTATGAAGCCCTTGTGCACGGCCTCCGGCTTGCCAAGGAACTCGGCATCCAATGCATCTTGTGCTACGGCGACTCGGATCTGGTGGTGCAGCAGTATTCCGACGAGTGGGATGCCCGCGACTCCAACATGGCAAGCTACCGCTTCCTCGTCCAGAAGCTGTCTGGGTCCTTCGAGGGCTGTGAGTTCCTCCATGTTCCGTGCACGAAGAACGAAGCGACCGACACGCTCACCAAGATCGCCTTGTCCCGGCAGTCCATCCCGTCCGGCGTCTCCCTCGAGCACCTGCACAAGCCATCCGTCAAGCCGTCTCCGCACTTCAAGTCCATCCACGTTCCAGACGACCAGGCCGCATCTCAACCCAGCCCGGGGACTGCTGAACCCAGCCCAGGGACTCCTCAACTCGACCAGGCCACCATCACTCTCGACCCGACCGTCGCCATCCCCGACCCGGGGGCTGCTCAACCCGGCTCGGGGGCTGCCGACCCGGAACCCACCCTGGTGGCCGTCTTCGCCATGGTGACGGATCCATCTTGGGCTCTGCCAATCTCAGAATTCTTGGAAAACGGGGTCCTCCCCATGGACGAGACCGAGGCCCGGCGGGTGCAGCGCCGGGCATCCGCCTACAGCATCATCAACAACGAGCTCGTCAAGCGAAGCTCCACCGGCGTGTTCTAACGCTGCGTCGAGCAGGACCAAGGCATCGACATCCTCCTCGACATACACCAGGGCGAATGCGGGCACCACGCTGCATCACGATCCCTTGTGGCCAAGGCTTTCCGCCATGGTTTCTACTGGCCCACGGCCCTCCAAGACGCCGAGTCACTCGTCCTCAAGTGTGAGGGATGCCAGCGCTTCAACAAGCGCAGCCACCAGCCGGCGTCAGCACTCCGCACCATTCCGATCGCCTAGCCTTCGCGGTCTGGGGACTCGACATGGTGGGACCCTTCAAAACCGCCCGAGGTGGCATGACGCATCTGGTGGTTGCGGTGGACAAGTTCACCAAGTGGATCGAAGCAAGGCCAATCAAGAAACTGGACGGGCCAACAGTCGTCCGGTTCATCAAAGACATCGCGGTTCGCTATGGCATGCCGAACAGCATCATCATGGACAACGACGCCAACTTGGCCAAGGGCGCGCTCGAGCAATACTGTTCCGTCTCCGGCATCCGCCTCGACCTGGCCTCCGTTGCACACCCGCAGTCCAATGGGCAGGTCGAGCGGGCCAATGGCCTCATCCTGTGTGGCATCAAGCCGCGGCTCGTCGAGCCACTCATCCGCTCACCCGGCAGCTGGCTCGACGAGTTGCCGGCCGTCCTCTGGAGCCTCCACCACGTCGAATAGGTCGACCGGGTTCACCCCGTTCTTCCTCGTCTATGGAGTCGAGGCCGTCATCCCGACCGACGTCAAGTTCGACTCACCGTGTGTCGCAATATACAGCGAAGCCGAAGCCAAGGAAGCCCGCGAATATGGTGTCGACCTACTCGAAGAAACCTGCCTCCTGGCGCTCAGCCATTCGGCCATCTACCAGCAAGGCCTGAGGCACTACTACAGCAAGAAGATCAAGCACCTCGCGTTCCACGAGGGCGACCTTGTTCTCCGACTCGTCCAAGAGCAAGCAGGCCAGCACAAACCGTGCCCTCCATGGGAGGGATAGTTCATCATCAGCCGGGCCTTGTGCGATGGCAACGCCTACTACCTCATCGACGCACACAAGTCAAACAAGCGCAAGAGAGACACCACCGGTGAAGAAACGACCCGGCCGTGGAACGCGGAACTACTACGCCCGTTTTACAGTTAGTCGTACGAGTGTATGTATCGCTGCCTTTTTTTAACGTATGAAACTATGGGGTCCCCGAATGATGCTCGGGGGCTGCCTTTTGCCGACCAAATTATTGTGTCCCCTACTTTTATGCATAACTATGCTCCAGAACCCGGCCACCGGTCTGACTCGCTCGACCCGGAGGCTCGGGGGCTTGCCGGCTCGGTCGCCACCCGCCGCCTCCCTTGGTGATTCCTGATGAACAAAGGACGTCGCGGCCCCTAACTTCGCCCTAAGCCACAGACCCGCCTACGGTTGTCGGCTGGCAAGCACGACGGGCCCGAGCTCCGGCGCGTTTCAAACGCCCAGTCAAAAGGCTGCCGGGTCGATCAACCTGGCCCGTTGCTTTAAAAAATAGCCACACGACCGGCTGCTCGCCAACCGGCTCCACCGGGTTGCCGCCAACCAGCCCAGTGGGTGTCTCGATCGCGCTCAACATCTTGAAAACCAAAGTACTGCGCGCTCATCTCAAAGAGCTGAACTCCTTGTCATGGACCGGAGCCTCGGTCGTCAGACCCGCGGGGGGGGGGGTGTTGAGAAAGGAAAAGCGCAAGAAATCGGTTCAAAAAACGAAAAGCAAGAGCAAAAACATTCACGACATATACACATCACATAAATACTTAAACAGCCATGGCCAGAGTTCATTACACCCAGAAACCCCCAGTGGGCGGGTGGACCTGCTACCTAACAAATTCTACTAGATCATCTCAGGCATCTCCAGCGCTGGGTCCCGACGTCGACGGCTCTCCCCTGGCGGCCTCCGGGTCCAGCAAGGTACCGATGTCCTCCTCAACACCCCCGTCGCGGTAGACTCCCGTCTCCTCGGAGCTGCCCTCCGGGTCGTGGAGAAGCATGCCATAGTTGTCGCCGGACACGACTCCGCCATCTTCTGCCCGCCCTGGGTGGAACTCGTCGTGGAAGGCAAACTCTGCGATGTAGCTGGCCCGGGAAGCAATTCGGCCTGCCTGCTCCTGCAGCTCCTGCTCCGAGCCGGACCGCTGGCCCATCAGCGTGTCCAGCTGCAGGTCCGGGTGCCAAGACAGCGCAAACCGGAGTGCCATCTCGGTGCTGGCACGAGCGGCGGAGACGCGCCACTCGTGAAGCCGATCCGGCCCCATCTCCAGCCAGCGCGCTAGCCGCGCAAAGCTGCTCGGCGCAACGGAGCCCGGCCATAGGGCCGCCGTCATCACTGTTCCGGCCTGGGACAGCCGCCCCATCTAGTCGCCCAGGACCCTCAGGTGGGCCTCGGTGGGGGTCATGATTTTCGGGAAGGTCCACGCCACCTGCGGGTCGGTCCCGGAGCCAACAACCCCCAACGGGTCGCGCTGGAAGCGGACGGCCTCCTCCGCCAGCCGATGCGTCTCCGGGAAGGCCCCTGTCAGGGAACAAAGCAAGTCAGAAAAAGGACAACAAGGACAAAAAGCCGGATCCCAACCCGGTGAAACTCAAGAAAAGCACTTACTGGAGAAGGATTCTACTAGGTGATGCGCTTCGAGCAACGTACCGTGCCGCTCCTGATCAATGGTGCGGTCGCGCTCCTGGAGCGCCCACTCCAAGTCGGCCACCTTGGCAAGGGCCTCCATCAACTCAGCGTCCTTGTCCTTGGTCGCCTTCTCGGACACCTCGCGATGGCGGGCCTCGTCCTGACGGGCCCCCTCCGCCACGGTCACCTGCCCCTTCAGGCGCTCCACCTCGGTCTGAAGTCGGCCCTTGTCATCGGCCAGCCTGCGGCATTGCTGGTCCGCCTCGACCAGGGCCCGCTGCGCCTCCACCACCTTGGCGGCCTCCGTCTTGAGGAGCTCCACTTTGGCCTCAAGGCGGCTCTTGTGGCCCGCCAACTACTTTCACAGCTGGTTGGCCTCGTCGAACGACTGCCGGGCCGCCGCCGCCTCCGCCTTCGCCTACGCCACCTCGACCCCAAGACGGCCGATGTCGGCGACAAGCCGGTCATAGTGATGACCAGCCCGGAGCAGCCGGGTCTGCTGGGACAACACCTGGCTGCAAAAAGAAGATTCAGAAAAGAAAAAGCAAGACTTAAGATTTGGCCCAACTGTTACACAGTTGGCCCGAATTCGTGCGCTACACCCAGTGGGTGCGCTAGCACGCCCCCACCTTAAAAAAGCACGAAGATACCTGCGGCGACACAGAGCTCCTCCTCCTTGGTGGCGAGCTGCTCCTTGAGCTCCCGGTATTTGCCCAGGAGGTGGTTGAAGGCGCCGACCCGGTACGCATCGAGTTGCTGAAAAAGGCAGCAATCAGAACAAAGACAACATTCTAAAGATTCGACCCAACTACTACGTAGTTGGCCCGAATCTCAGGGGCTACACCCAGTGGGTGCGCTAGCGTGCCCCCACAAAGAAGAAGCTACGAAGAAAACTTACCAGCACGGAGCGTTCTAGATACCGCGTCCGCTCCACCTCGGTCTGGGCGAAGGCCTTGATCCGGTCCGTCCGCCCGCGCAGATGGCGGCTGACGGCATCCATCGCCGCCTCCTCCTAGGTCTGGGGCCCGAAGACTACGGCACTCCCGCACCGCGCCGGGTGCGTCATGGCAGCCCGAAACCCACCTTGCCGGGGCACAAGGGCATGCTCCCCGCTGGCCGCTCCCGCCGCGGCCAGCACCTCCTCCGGTGCCCTCTCCGGCGCCGCCAACGGCCCAGCCGCTGGGACGGTTTGCGACACCACCACCGGCTCGGCGGCCGGGGTGGCCTGCGGCACCACCTCCTGCGGTGCCTCCACCGACGCCTGGGGAGCCACCTGCGGCGCCACCCGTGGCGCCTCCTCCAAGACAGCGCTGCTGTCGCCTCCGTCGACCCCCGCCCGCTCGACAACGTCGACCCGCGGCGGGGTGTTGTCCTCCACCTCCACGACCTCCAGGTCGAGGTCCACCACATCAGCCCGGCCTCCCCGGCCACGCTCCCTCGCCGACGACGGCTCGAAGACCGTCACCGCCACCACCGTGCCCTCCGGTATCTGGCGCCACGCCGGCTCGCACCCATGCCGCGGCGGCATCGGTCCAGGCCCAGACTGAGGCCTCCCCCAGCTCCGCCTCGGCCATGTTCCTGTCCCGCCAGGCCAGGCCTTCAGCGTCGGTCGGGTCCAGGCTGAGGTCCGGGTCCGCCAGCTCCTCCTCCTCGTCCTGGTCGACAGGGCCGGACTGGGTCCTCCGGAACTCGGCCTCCTCAGCGGCCGCGGCATCAGCCGCCACCCTCGCCAACGCGATCGGCGACCTGAGGAAAAGACGAAATGAACAAAAAAGCAAAGCCGACTCGACTAACCAGAGGAAGGCAGAAGAAACTTACCCGGCAAGACCAGGACGGCGGCCCTCGCCGGCCTCTCTCGCCCGGCGCCACGCTTCCTCTTGGCCGGCCTCGCGCTCCCGGCCGGGTCCGCACGCGCTTCGGGGCCCAGGGCCGCGGTGCGACATTGTCCTTCCCGTGCGGACGGCTCGGCGCCGCCCCCCGCGATGACCCGACTGCGCCCGCGTCGCCGCCTCCTCCGCCCAACGCCACTACAACAACAATCAGCGTCAGCGTCGCCCACGCCGCGTCGCAACCGACAACTCAAGAAACATGAAAAAGAAGGCAAGAAGGCAGGACTTACCCGCGCGACGCCCAGCACCGACGTCGACCTCGTCCTCCTCCTCTCTGCCGTGGGCCGCGGGCTCCTCCGACGCTGCCCGCACCACCTGCGACGGAGCCCGGGTGTAAGGGTGCCGGATGGCATTCAGAAGCACCTCCCGCGTCTGATGTCTACTACACAACCTTCTTCTTGTAGACGTTGTTGGGCCTGCAAGTGCACAGGTTTGTAGGACAGTAGCAAATTTCCCTCAAGTGGATCACCTAAGGTTTATCAATCCATAGGAGGCGTAGGATGAAGATGGTCTCTCTCAAGCAACCCTGCAACCAAATAACAAAGAGTCTCTTGTGTCCCCAACACACCCAATACAATGGCAAATTGTATAGGTGCACTAGTTCGGCGAAGAGATGGTGATACAAGTGCAATATGGATGGTACATATAGGTTTTTGTAATCTGAAATAATAAAAACAGCAAGGTAATTAATGATAAAAGTGAGCGTAAACGGTATTGCAATGGTAGGAAACAAGGCATAGGGTTCATACTTTCACTAGTGCAAGTTCTCTAAACAATAATAACATAGATAGATCATATAACAATCCCTCAACATGCAACAAAGAGTCACTCCAAAGCCACTAGTAGCGGAGAACAAATGAAGAGATTATGGTAGGGTACGAAACCACCTCAAAGTTATTCTTTCGGATCAATCTATTCAAGAGTTCGTACTAGAATAACACCTTAAGACACAAATCAACCAAAACCCTAATGTCACCTAGATACTCCATTGTCACCTCAAGTATCCGTGGGCATGATTATATGATATGCATCACACAATCTCAGATTCATCCAACCAACACAAAGTACTTCAAAGAGTGCCCCAAAGTTTCTACCAGAGAGTCAAGAAAATGTGTGCCAACCCCTATGCATAGGTTCATGGGCGGAACCCGCAAGTTGGTCACCAAAACATACATCAAGTGGCACGTGATATCCCATTGTCACCACAGATAAACACGGCAAGACATACATCAAGTGTTCTCAAATCAAAGACTCAATCCAATAACATAACTTCAAGAGGGAAACTCAATTCATCACAAGACAGTAGAGGGGGAGTAACATGATAAGATCCAACTATAATAGCAAAGCTCGAGATACATCAAGATCGTGCCATAAAGAGAACACGAGAGAGAGAGAGATCAAACACATAGCTACTGGTACATACCCTCAGCCCCGAGGGTGCACTACTCCCTCCTCGTCATGGAGAGCGCCGGGATGATGAAGATGGCCACCGGTGATGGATTCCCCCTCCGGCAGGGTGCCGAAACGGACTCCCGAGAGGTTTTTGGTGGCTACAGAGGCTTGCGGCGGCGGAACTCCCGATCTATCTTGGTATTCGATGGTTTTAGGGTACTTAGGCATATATAGGCGAAAGAAGTCGGTCAGGGGGTGCTCGAGGGGTCCACGAGACAGGGGGTCGCGCCCTGTAGGGGGGGCCTATCTCCTGGGCTCCTCGAGGGTCTTCTGACTTGATCTCCAAGCCTCCAGGATGATATTCTTCCAAAAAATCACGATGCCGAAGGTTTCATTCCGTTTGGACTCCGTTTGATATTCCTTTTCTTCGAAATACTGAAACAGGCAATAAAACAGCAATATGGGTTGGGCCTCCGGTTAATAGTTAGTCCCAAAAAATGATATAAATATGTAAAATAAAGCCCATAAATATCCAAAAGGGATAATATAATAGCATGGAACAATAAAAAATTATAGATACGTTGGAGACGTATCAAGCATCCCCAAGCTTAATTCCTGCTCGTCCTCGAGTAGGTAAATGATAAAAACAGAATTTTTGATGTGGAATGCTACCTAGCATAATTTTCAATGTAATTCTCTTTATTGTGGCATGAATGTTCAGATCCAAATGATTCAAAATAAAAGTTCATATTGATAAAAGAAATAGTAATATTTCAAGCATACTAATCAAAGTAATCATGTCTTCTCAAAATAACATGGCAAAAGAAAGTTCATCCCTACAAAATCATATAGTTAGGCTATGCTTCATTTTCTCACACAAAGATGTTCCCAACTTCTATACCCCCAATGACAAGCCAAGCAATTGTTTCGTACTTAAATAATCTCAAACTTTTTCAACCTTCACACAATACATGAGCGTGAGCCATGGATATAGCACTATGGGTGGAATAGAATATGACGATGGGGATTGTGTGGAGAAGACAAAAAAGGAGAGAGTCTCACATTGACGAGGATAAGCAATGGGCTACGGAGATGCCCATCAATTTATCTCAATATGAGGAGTAGGGATTGCCATGCAACGAATGCACTAGAGCTATAAATGAATGCTCAACAAAATAAAACTAGTGGGTGTGCATCCAACTTGCTTGCTCATGAAGACCTATGGCATTTGAGGAAGCCCATCGTAGGAATATACAAGCCAAGTTCTATAATGAAAAATTCCCACTAGTATGAAAAAGACAACTTATGAGACTCACTATATGAAAAACATGGTGCTACTTTGAAGCACAATATATGAGACTCACTACATGAAGAACAAGGTGCTACTTTGAAGCACAAGTGTGGAAAAAGAGATAGTAACATTGCCCTTTTTATTTATTTTCTTTTTTCTTTTTCTTTTCCTTTTTTTGGGCCTTTTTTTGGCCTTTCTTCTTTTTTTTCTTTTTTTTCCTTTTTGGGCAATGCTCTAATAATGATGATCATCACACTCTATTGATTACGACATATGAATTACAACTCGAAACTAGAACAAGATATGACTCTATATTAATGCCTCTGGCGGTGTACCGGGATGGTGCAATGAATCAAGAGTGACATGTATGAAAAATAATGCACGGTGGCTTTGCCACAAATACGATGTCAACTACATGATCATGCAATGGCAATATGACAAAAGTAATGTATGTCATGATGATGATGAACGGAACGGTGGAAAGTTGCATGGCAATATATCTCGGAATGGCTATGGAAATGCATAATAGGTAGGTATGGTGGCTGTTTTGAGGAAGATATAAGGAGGTTTATGTGTGATAGTGCGTATCGTATCACGGGGTTTGGATGCACCGGCGAAGTTTGCACCAACTCTCAAGGTGAGAAAGGGCAATGCATGGTACCGAAGAGGCTAGCAATGGTGGAAGGATAAAAGTGCGTATAATCCATGGACTCAACATTAGTCAAAAGAACTCATATACTCATTGCAAAAATTTAGAAGTCATCAAAATCAAGTACTACGCGCATGCTCCTAGGGGATAGATTGGTAGGAAAAGACCATCGCCGTCCCCGACCGCCACTCGTAAGGATGCACAAGCCGTGTACACTTCATTTTTCAAATTTGTTACACAACTTTAACCATACGTGCATGCTACGGACTTGCTAACTTCAACACAAGCATTCTTTAAATTCATAATCACCCAACTAGCATGACTTTAATATCACTACCTCCATATCTCAAAACAATTATCGAGTATCAAATTGATCATAGCATCCAATTCACTTCCTATGATAGTTTTTATTATACCCAACTTGCATGCTCATCATTCTAGGACCAACTTTGTAACCAAAGCAAATACCATGCTGTTCTAAAAGACTCCCAAAATAATATAAGTGAATCATGAGAGACTAGCAATTTCTACAAATTATAACCACCGTCGTGCTCTAAAAGATATAAGTGATGCACTAGAGTAAACGACAAACTACTCCGAAAGATATAAGTGAAGATCAATGAGTAGTCGAATAATTGTGAAACTATGTGAAGACTCTCTAACATTAAAGAATTTCAGATCTTGGTATTGTATTCAAACAGCAAGCATAACAAAATAAAATGACATTGCAAGGATAGCACAACTCATGTGAAGAAGCAAAAACTTAGGTTCAACCGATACTAACCGATAGTTGTTGAAGAAGAAAGGTGGGATGCCTCACGGGGCATCCCCAAGCTTAGATGCTTGAGACTTATTGAAATATTATCTTGGGGTGCCTTGGGCATCCCCAAGCTTGAACTTTTGTGTCTCCTTAATTCCTCTCATATCATGGTTTCTCTTTTTATGAAAAGCTTCATCCACAACAAACTCAACAAGAACTCATGAGATAGGTTAGTATAAACCAATGCAAAACCTTATCATTTTCTACTGTAAAAAATCACTAAAATTATTATTCCACATTGCATACTAAATGCCTCTGCATATTTTATACTCCTATCATCAAATAGAATCAGTAAATAAGCAAACATATGCAAACAATGCAAACATAACAGCAATCTGCCAAAACAGTACAGTCTGTAAAGAATGCAAGAGTATCAGTACTTCCCCAACTCCAAAAATTATGAAATAAAATTCCCAATGTAATAAATTTATCAGATCTCAATATGCAAAAAGTTTCAACATTATACCATTCTCTGACATTTCTAGGGAATTTTTGCAACAGCGGTAAACTTTCTGTTTTCAAACAGCAACATGTATACTAGCAAAATAAGCAAGGTAAAGGCTATCCTTGACTTTTTTATTGAAACTAAAGATGCAAAACATTATTATAAATAACAGCAAGCAAATACTAACAAAATAAAATAACGCTCCAAGCAAAACACATATCATGTGGCGAATAAAGATATAGCTCCAAGTAAAGTTACCGATGAACGGAGACGAAAGAGGGGATGCCTTCCGAGGCATCCCCAAGCTTAGGCTTTTGGTTGTACTTTAATATTACCTTGGGGTGCCTTGGGAATACCCAAGATTAGGATCTTACCACTCCTTATTCCATAGTCCATCGAATCTTCACCCAAAACTTGAAAACTCCACCAACACAAAACTCAACAGAAAACTCGTAAGCCCCGTTAGTATAAGAAAATAAAACCACCACATAGGTACTGTAATGAACTCATTCTAAATTCATATTGGTGTAATATCTACTTTACTTCAACTTATCTATGGTTCATACCCTCCGATACTACTCATAGATTCATCAAAATAAGCAAACAACACATAGAAAACAGAATCTGTCAAAAACAGAACAGTCTGTAGTAATCTGTATCAAACGTATACTTATGGAACTCCAAAAATCCTACCAAATTAAGAAGTCCTAAGCCATTCGTGTACCAATCCATAGAAAAAAGAATCATATCATAATCACGTCTCTGTGAATTAACAAAACTAATTTACTGGGTGAAAAAGTTTCTGATTTTCAGCAGGATCAACACAACTATCACCGTAAGCAATCCTAAAGGTCTTACTTGGCACTTTATTGAAACAAAAGCTATAAAACATGATTACTACAGTAGCATAATCATGTGCACACAAAAACAGTAAGGGTAAATATTGAGTTGTCTCCCAACAAGCGCTTTTCTTTAATGCCTTTCTAGCTAGGCATGATGATGACAATGATGCTCACATAAAAGATAAGAATTGAAACATAACGGGAGCATCATGAAGCATATGACTAGCACATTTAAGCCTAACCTACTTTGTATGCATAGGGATTTTGTGAGCAAACAACTTATGGTAACAATAATCAACTAGCATAGGAAGGCAAAACAAGCATAGCTTCAAAAATTTCAATACATAGAGAGGAAGCTTGATATTATTGCAATTCCTACAAGCATATATTCCTCCCTCATAATAATTTTCAGTAGCATCATGAATGAAGTCAACAATATAACCAGCACCTAAAGCATTATTTTCATGATCTACAAGCATAGAAAATTTACTACTCTCCACATAAGCAAAATTCTTCTCATTCGGAATAGTGGGAGTATCATAAGAGACATGAACACTAAAAAATGTTTCCACATTAAAAGAGTAATGTTCAAAAAAAGGGGAATCATAATCATGACAATATTTGTAAATATAATCATCACTACTTTTTATATCATAAGTTTCATCACAATAATCATCATAAATAGCAACTTCGTTCTCATCATAATCGATTGAAACCTCTCCCAAGATAGTGGAATCACTAAATTAAGTTGACACTCTTCCAAATCCACTTTCATATTCATAACAATAAGATTCAACATCCTCCAAAATAGTGGGATCACTAATTCCTAAAGTTCACACTCTTCCAAACCCACTTTCATCAATATAATCATCATAGGTAGGAGGCATGCTATCATCACAACAACTTTGCATATCAAAACTTGGGATGCTAAAAATATCATCTTCACTAAACATAGCATCCCCAAGCTTGGGACTAACATTAATTTCAGCAAATATATTCTCAAATAATTCACCCCCATCAAACATAGCTTCCCCAAGCTTGGGCCCTTTCATATCATAAGCATAATTACTCTCATCATTAAAAATATGGATAGCACCAATAGTAAACCAATTATCATCATCACAATGAGTAGTAGGAGAAAAATCATTTGGGAGGGATACCTTTCTACCTTTGTTCCTCCTTCTTTTCTTTTTCTTCTTCATATTATGTGTGGGTTCAACCTTCCTCTTTGAGCTCCTTATTAATGAGATTGGTTGAATAGAAAGCTCATCCTCGTTACCTGATTCATCATGAGAAATAATAGGAGGATATTGGGAAGTCTCTTCCCTTTCATTAGTATTCTCATCATCTTATATTTGCTTTCTTTTCTTTAGGTAATTGGCAATATAAGGATTTTCAATGCAATTCTCCACACAAAACTTATAAATATCCTCTAGATCAAAATCAAGAAATCTATCAAGATTAAATTTTGGAATACCCTCAGTTATACGTTTCATTTCTTCATACCCCAAAAGAAGAACGCTCTTTATGATGCCCAAGGGTAATCAAGCTATCACAATTTTTGGACACGATTCGATCATAAAACAATTTGCATTGGAGATTCAAATGACCACGTTCATTGCAAAGTTCACAAGGAGCGCGAAAAATATTGAATCTTCTAGCACACTCATCAAGACTTTCTTGCAAACCTTTAGTTTTTATATACTTATGGCTCTTACAATATCTATTTTATCTATTTGGTGTGTCCATGCAAATCCAATCTACTCCACAAAAACCAACATGCTTATAGGAGACATTTTCATCATAACTAGCAATCATCATTAGTACTATGGATATTCAAAGAGTTCGTACTAACAACATTGCAATCATGCTCATCATTCAAAGATTTAGTACCAAGCATTTTAATGCATTCTTCTTCTAGCACTTGAGCACAATTTTCCTTTCCATCATACTCACGAAAGATATTAAAAAGACGAAGCGTATGAGACAAACTTAACTCCTTTTTTTGTAGTTTTCTTTTATAAACTAAACTAGTGATAAAACAAGAAACAAAAAGATTCGATTGCAAGATCTAATGATATACCTTCAAGCACTCACCTCCCCGGCGACGGTGCCAGAAAGGAACTTGGTGTCTACTACACAACTTTCTTCTTGTAGACGTTGTTGGGCCTGCAAGTGCACAGGTTTGTAGGACAGTAGCAAATTTCCCTCAAGTGGATGACCTAAGGTTTATCAATCCGTAGGAGGCGTAGGATGAAGATGGTCTCTCTCAAGCAACCCTGCAACCAAATAACAAAGAGTCTCTTGTGTCCCCAACACACCCAATACAATGGCAAATTGTATAGGTGCACTAGTTCGGCGAAGAGATGGTGGTAGATATAGGTTTTTGTAATCTGAAATAATAAAAACAGCAAGGTAACTAATGATAAAAGTGAGCGTAAACGGTATTGCAATGGTAGGAAACAAGGCATAGGGTTCATACTTTCACTAGTGCAAGTTCTCTCAACAATAATAACATAGATAGATCTTATAACAATCCCTCAACATGCAACAAAGAGTCACTCCAAAGCCACTAATAGCGGAGAACAAACGAAGAGATTATGGTAGGGTACGAAACCACCTCAAAGTTATTCTTTCGGATCAATATATTCAAGAGTTCGTACTAGAATAACACCTTAAGACACAAATCAACCAAAACCCTAATGTCACCTAGATACTCCATTGTCACCTCAAGTATCCGTGGGCATGATTATACGATATGCATCACACAATCTCAGATTCATCCAACCAACACAAAGTACTTCAAAGAGTGCCCCAAATTTTCTACCTGAGAGTCAAGAAAACGTGTGCCAACCCCTATGCATAGGTTCATGGGCGGAACCCGCAAGTTGGTCACCAAAACATACATCAAGTGGCACGTGATATCCCATTGTCACCACAGATAAACACGGCAAGACATACATCAAGTGTTCTCAAATCAAAGACTCAATCCAATAAGATAACTTCAAGAGGGAAACTCAATTCATCACAAGAGAGTAGAGGGGGAGAAACATCATAAGATCCAACTGTAATATTAAAGCTCGCGATACATCAAGATCGTGCCATAAAGAGAACATGAGAGAGAGAGATCAAACACATAGCTACTGGTACATACCCTCAGCCCCGAGGGTGAATTACTCCCTCCTCGTCATTGAGAGCGCCGGGATGATGAAGATGGCCACCGGTGATGGATTCCCCCTCCGTGGTGCCGAACGGACTCGAGAGATTTTTGGTGGCTACAGAGGCTTGCGGGCGGAACTCCCGATCTATCTTGATATTCGATGGTTTTAGGGCACGAGGCATATATAGGCGAAAAGAAGTCGGTCGGGGGTGCTCGAGGGGTCCACGAGACAGGGGGCCGCCTACCGTAGGGGCGCCCCTATCTCCTGGTCTACTCGAGGGTCTTCCGACTTGATCTCCAAGACTACATGATGATATTCTTCCAAAAAATCACGATGCCGAAGGTTTCATTCCGTTTGGACTCCGTTTGATATTCCTTTTCTTCGAAATACTGAAACATGCAATAAAACAGCAATATGGGCTGGGCCTCCAGTTAATAGGTTAGTCCCAAAAAATGATATAAATATGCAAAATAAAGCCCATAAACATCCAAAAGGGGTAATATAATAGCATGGAACAATCAAAAATTGTAGATTCGTTGCAGACGTATCAGCGTCGCATCGGGACGAACGAGGAGATGCACAGCAGCAAAATAAGAAGACCAAATACTCACCAGAGGCGCCGGATTTGATTGGTTGTACGGTGCCTTGCCGAAGCGCTAGTCGTCCCCACGGTTGGCCTTGGAGATGTCATTCACCCAGCGCGCGATCTGGTCTGCCGAGAGGCGTGCCGCCCCCATGCGATTGGGGTCTTGAAGACCGGCCATCTCATCGATGAGGCAGGTGCGCCGCTGAAGCGGAAGGACCCGACGCGTGATGAAGGTGGCGAGAAGATCGGTGCCGGTGAGCCCCTCCCGCGTCTTCATCACCGCCACCCGCTCGCAGAGATTGAGAATCTCCTACGACGGGTTCCTGGGGTAGTAGCCTAGTTCGTCTTTGCACGTGGCGGCGCGATGGCGAAGACCGGAAGGTTGATGCGGTCCGTGCCCAAGTTGCGGACGTAGAAGAAGGAATTCTGCCACTTCTTGGCAGAATCCTCTAGCGGAATTTTGGGGCAGTCCGCCCCTGACCGCTTCGAGATGACGGTGGCACCACAATTGGCGAACTCCCCGGCCGTCGGCCCCTGCTGCTTCAGGGAGAAGAGGCGTGCCCAAAGGTCGACTGTGGGTTCGACCCCCAAGTACACCTCGAAGAGGGTGGAAGCCCGATAGCTGGATGATGGTGTCGGCGCCAAGATGGTGGGGCTGGAGCCCGAAGAACTCCAGGAACATGCGGAAGAAGGAGCTCGCCGGCAGCCCGAACCCGCGCTCGAAGTGCGGGAGGAAGACCACGCGCTCCATGCCCTGGGGTTGCGGCCTCTGCTCGCACCACGGCAGGCGCACAGCAACCTCCGTTTCCCGTGGCAAGCGCCGGGAGGAGCGGAGGTAGGCGATGTCCTTGACGGTGATGGTCGAGCCCATCCAAGAGCCCGACGGCAGCACCATCTGCTGAGACAAGAGAAGAGAAGAAGATGGATGATGATGAAGCTCTGCTCGAAGCAACGGGCGTCGCAGCGCGGCGGTCGCAAGAAGCAGAGCAAGGGCAAAGAGGCAGGGGAGCACGAGCGTGAATAATGTCCGCCGCCCCCTCGCCCCAATTTATAGGCCTCGGTTTGAACGTGGGGGAGTGGGATCGTTTGCGCTCTCCTTTCCCACTACCCCGCAATAAGTGCGCATGTACGCACGCAATAACTGCACGGGGGAGAGCAACCGACCCCCGGACGCCGCAATAAATCCGTGCGTGTGGGCCAAGGGCGCGCGGCGGGGGGCCCCAGGCCGTCGCCCAGTCCCATCACGCGCGTGGCCTGTCAGGCCCCACCGACTTCCGGGAACCACGTTGCGCCCGCACGAAGCCCGAGGGATTGCCCCAAGATTCGATGGACTCCTCGGTTCCCGCCACCGCCGGGATGCCGCGATACGGTTTCCAAAAACCGGCACACAGTGGGTGTTGCCGGACCCGACGCTCGCAAAATTCACCTTTTCAAAGGGGGAAACTGCGAAGGCCCTCCCATCTGAAGACGGCGGACCTTCACAACTTCGGGGACTACTGTCAGGGGGATGAACCCCGGGCAAGGAATGGAACCCGGATCCTTTTCAAAAACAACGGGGTCGGCGTCGCCCCTCAAGCCGGCACACGCTTGGCCGGGTCGCTCGACCTAGACAGGCCCCGCGACCCGACCGAACTCTCCGACCCGGCCAGGCACCTCGACTCGGCCTCGACAACTAGTACAAGACAGCCGAACCCGGCGCGACCAAGACTTCCTTTGCAAGCCAGCTCCACCTATAGTGTGTTCCACAACCCAGCCACGGGTCAGCTCCCGTCCCATCCAGGCCGTGCGATGGGACGAGTCTTCACTCACCGATGACCGAGGCAACAATGCCCCGCCCATGCATCTGGTCAGCTGGAGCGTGGCAACAGTGCCCCTCACCTACGCGCTGACCAGGGCCGGCGTGGCAATAGTGCCCCCGTCGTCACTGCTGACGATAGCAAGCGGCGACCTGACGGAGCGCCACTGTACATGACTCGACTTGGCCACTCCCTGACGATCGACAAGACGATGCACGGTCCCCCTAGGTATGCAGGGCCCGCACCTAGGGGAACCCGGCGAACCACAAGCCCCCGGCGGGACCCAGCCCGGGTCCTCAGACGCTGACGACCCGGCCCCACAATCTTGTAATATTACCATTGTACCCCTGGGGGGTTGGCCTATAAAAAACCCAGGAGCCCTCGCGTATACGGGCAAGCAAGTAAGCAAGTAAGCAAGTAAGCAAGGATAGATAAGTTAGCCACCGATCAATAGAACACACCCGAGGAGAGGGAGCAGCCTAAGCCTTGGCCAGCCTTCCTTCTTCCTCCACACAGCTCCAGGAGCAACCTTGTACTGTAGCATATCAACCACACTCGGCAGGACTAGGGGTGTTATCTCTCAGGAGAGCCCCAAACCTGGGTATGTCTTGCGTCCCACGCTCGCTCATGCCAAGCCTCCTCCTCTCTTTAGTCATCCCATGGCATCTGTCGTGCGCCCACCACGATAACATCGTTCTTGGGATCTTGTTGATCATCGGATGCGTATTTCTTCATCTTCCCCGACCTTTTTAGTGGAGGATATCTCTTTCCTCACTTTTCTTGACACACCTATCACTCTGGGTGAGCCCTTGTCCATCCGTCCCGTTGCCCCTGCTTCTCCCACTATTGCAGATTTGATGCCACCATCTCCTATTGTCCTCATCTCGTTTATCACAGGATTCTACACCTTCATCCCCGATGACTTCTTCGTCTTCATCACCCAGTCTACCTCGGCGATTCCTCCTCGTAATCTTTCATCTTTTCAGCAGTATTATACTCGTCGTCCGCATAATGTGGATGCGTCTACTGATGTGTTTTCCTCCTCGTCTCACCCTACTCACCGTTCACGTGTTGTGGCCGCATCTACTGATGTGCCATCTTCCTCCTCCCAGCCTACTTATGGCTTGCGTCCTCATCTACTTCCGCCTATTGATCGCCTTGGTGTTCCAAGCGCTGGTGCTTCTTGAGACGACTTCTTATTGTCAAGCTGTTATTCATCCTGAATGGCAGTTTGCGGTGGCAGAGGAGATTTGCTACTCTTGAGTGCATCGGCATGTGGGACCATGTTGCTCTTCCTCTTGGTGTTCGCCCAATCATTTGTAAGTGGGTTTACAAGGTTAAGACTCACTCCGATGGTTTTCTTGAGTGCTACAAAGCTTGTCTTGTGGCTCATGGCTTTCAGCAGGAGCATGGTCGTCATTACAATGAGAATTTTTCTCATGTGGCCCATATGACCACTATTCGCACACTTCTTGTCGTGGCCTCCATTTGTCATTGGTCTGTGTCTCAGTTTCGTGTTAAGAATGCCTTTCTTAATGGTGAGCCACGTGAGGAGGTTTACATGCAGCCTTCACCTGGGTATTCTGTTCCTGATGGCATGGTGTGTCGTCTTCGTCGCTCTCTGTCGGTGTCAAAACCGGCGTTTCTCGGGTAGGGGGTCCCGAACTGTGCGTCTAGGCGGATGGTAACAGGAGACAAGGGACACGATGTTTTTACCCAGGTTCGGGCCCTCTCGATGGAGGTAAAACCCTACTCTTGCTTGATTGATATTGATGATATGGGTAGTACAAGAGTGGATCTACCACGAGATCAAGGAGGCTAAACCCTAGAAGCTAGCCTATGGTATGATTGTTGTAATGGTTGTGTGTCCCTACGGACTAAAACCCTCCGGTTTATATAGACACCGGAGAGGGCTAGGGTTACACAGTCGGTTACAATGGTAGGAGATCTACATATCCAGATCGCCAAGCTTGCCTTCCACGCCAAGGAAAGTCCCATCCGGACACGGGACGAAGTCTTCAATCTTGTATCTTCATAGTCTTGGAGTCCGGCCGACGATGATAGTCTGGCTATCCGGACACCCCCTAGTCCAGGACTCCCTCAGTAGCCCCCAAACCAGGCTTCAATGACGATAAGTCCAGCGTGTATATAGTCTTCGGCGTTGCAAGGTGGGTTCTCCTCCAGATTCCATGTGCTTGCCGAATAGTGTCCGGCTCCCTTACAAATGTTGCGCTCCTTGGCTTCCACGCCCAATAATGGCCTTCTTCCACGCATCGCACGAATGCGAAAGGCCAGGGTATCTTTTATGTTTTACCCCCTAGCTGCGCAAATAACCTGCCTATAAGAGAGGTAAGGATCCAGATCCAAACTACACCATCTTCCTTCTGTGAGTACTCATCGGAGCGCCTCTGACCAAAAATCCATTCCATCATGGACCATCGACACGGCTCCTCCTCTCGCGCTCCCAGCCCTCTGCCAGGAGATTGGAGGAAATGTTCTGTCCCGCACAACGAGCTGGTGACGCTCCAAGCGGAGGGATATCTTCCTCCGGCCTTTATGGTCCCGGTTCGAGCCGGGCTGGCCACCTACAAAGGCGGGAAACAAGCGGAGGCCACCCCAAGTCCCAATAAAGGGGAGCGGGTGTGCTTCGTCCCCTATCTGATAAGGGGGCTCGGATTTCCTGTACATCCGTTCCTCCGCGGGCTCCTGAGTTCTCTGGACTCGGCTCCATCACCTCACGCCCGCCTCTATTCTGCATATCGCGGGTTTCGTAGCTCTTTGCGAGCTATTCTTGGGCATCGAGCCCCACTTTGCGCTGTGGAAGAGTTTATTCTGCCTCGTACCCCGCTCTCACGGGGGTCAATATATCAAGTGGGCGGTGCCGAAATATGGTGCATCGCCGGGACCGGATATCCATCCGGAACCCCTAAGAAGGCGTCCGAAGACTGGCCTTCAGAATGGTTTTATGTAGAAGACGCCCACCGCCGACCTGTTCGGATCGGCCTCCCGGAGTTCAGCAATGCTCCTCTGAAGAAACGCCTGAGTTGGCGCCCACGGAGCCCTCAGCTGGAGGAAGACAAGAGCGTCCATTATTTGATGGGCCGGATAAGGTTACTGGCCCATTCCGGACTGACCATGATTAGAGTCATGGCCACGTGCATTATGCGGGGGGTGCAGCCACTGCAATACAGGGGCCACCCCATGTGGGATTTCAACGGGGAGAATGATGCCACTCGTCATGGCCGCCGAGGGCCGGGATCGGCCGAAGATCTGGTGAAGATTCTGTCCGGCCTGTACAAGGGGGAGAAGGAGGACTTCCTCCAGACGAGCCCATTGAATGGGTTCTCCATGAACAACCCTCGGAGCTGGGTAAGTGGATGTTCATCTATCCGACCCACACTTTTAAGGTTAAGTGCCTTACTTTATGGTTTTGACACAGGATCTGCGCCGGACTGTGGAGAGCATACATAGTCCGGCCCCACAGCCCGAGGATCCAGAAAGATCCCTTGATCCGTCCTCCGAAGAGGATCCGGACATAAAGGTGGAGCTAATTGACGGGGTGTTTCACCAGCTCAGCATGGATAATGCTCTAGTTGCCATCACGGCTGACTATCCCGGCCTATCTCCGCCTCCCCAGGTGATTGTGACCGAAGTCCTGACACCATTATTTCGTCCTTGCGCATTTCTGACCACCGTATACAATGGTGTCTCGCAGGAGGTACCTTCAAGGCAGGAAGCCGAACCTGCGGCGGCTGACCCACAGGGGTCAGTCCGGCCCCGCAGGCGGAAGAGGGGTGTGGTGCAAATCGAAACGTCACCGCAACGGTATAGCTCGTGACCATTGTTTAGGACAAAGTTCCTAGGAGGCGTTTGAATGCTCATAACTTTTGCAGGAGAAAGAGTGCTCGCCGGACTGTGGGCGGAGAGGTTGCCAACCAAGCCTCTGCGAGCCAGGCTCCAACACCTGGTCTGGAGGGGGAGGCGAGCGCAAGGCGCGAGCCGGATACTCCTCCATCGGAGGACGCCGACAGACTATCCGCCACCAAGTCTGAGGTGGAGAGCGCCATGAACCATATGTGTCGCCGGACAGCTTTACGTGACGCGTGCTTCTCCCCTGAGGCGTTGAATGCCTTTAACGCGGGGGACGCGCACCTCCGTGCTGCTCAAGATGGTTTGACCAGAGCCATGGAGCAGTATGTAAAAGACATACGGGTAAGAGATTTTAATAGCTGTATATGCCAGTAGCCCCCGAGACTTAAAGTAGTTAGAGTAACTGATTTAAGGATCATTTGATATGCATGATCTTAGAGAGAAGAATACCCAACTGTCCCAGGAGCTGCAAGAGTGCAAGGCCCAACTTGAGGCCGCACTCGCTGCCGCAGGAGGAAACACAGAGACCCCTCCTGGTAACACATTATTTCAAAAAGATAAGTGGTGTGCGGCGTGCGTGTAAGTCTGACAATGATATTGCAGATGTTGCCGGACTGGATCCGGACAAGCAACAACTACTGCGCCGGTGAAGGCGGCGAGAGGGTCTTGTGAAGGTGCGATGAGGAAAGGAACAAACTCCAGGATGCCCACGCCCAGCTTGGAGAGGAGCTGATGTTGGGGAACGTTACAGAAAATTAAAATTTTCCTACGGTTTCACCAAGATCCATCTATGAGTTCTACTAAGCAACGAGTAACGAGAGAGAGTTTGCATCTACATACCACTTGTAGATCGATACAAGCGTTCTTGAGAGTGGTGATGATGAAGACGTTCCCAACGTGATTCCGATCACCGATGACCAAAGTATCGAAAGGACAGCACCTCCGTGTTCAACACACGTGCGGAGACGATGGCGTCTCCTCCGCCTTGATCCAGCAAGAGTGAAGGAGAGGTTGAGGAAGACAACTCCAATGGCAGCACGACGGGCAGTGCGGTTGGTACGACAGCTTCTCGGCAAGAGGGCTTCGCCAAGCTCACGTGGAGAAAGAGAGGTGTTGGGAGGGAGGGGCTGCGCCTTCAATTGTGTTGGCAGCCTCCCCCACCCCTCTATTTATAGGAGGAAAGGGCAAGGGGGCGGCCATCTAGGGTAAACCCTAGATGGGGCGGCCCAAGGGAGGAGGGAGGTGGCTTGCCCCCAAGCTGAGGCGCCCCTTTAGGGTTTACCCTCCCAAACCCTAGCCGCATGGGCCTAGGTGGAGGCGCGCCCAGCCCACCAGGCTGGCTCCTCTCCCACTTAGCCCATGTGGCCCCCCGGAGAGGTGGCCCCTCCGGTGGACCTCCGGAACCCTCCCGGTGGCCCGGGTTTACCCAGATACCACCGAAACTTCCGAGTCCGCTTAACCACTTTCCATATATAAATCTTTACCTCCGACCATTCCGAACTCCTCGTGACGTCCGGGATCTCATCCGACTCGAACAACATTCGGTAATCACATACTTGTCTTCCTATTAACCCTAAGCGTCACCGAACCTTAAGTGTGTAGACCCTATGGGTTCGGAGACATGCGCATATGACCGAGACTACCTCAAGTCAATAACCAACAGCGGGATCTGGATACCCATGTTGGCTCCCACATGCTCCTCGATGTTGTCATCGGATGAACCACGATGTCAAGGGTTCAAGCAACCCCGTATTCTATTCCCTTTGTCTTGACGGTATGTTACTTGCAGAGACTCGATCGTCGGTATCCCAATACCTCGCTTAGTCTCGTTACGGCAAGTCACTTTACTCATCCGCAATGCATGATCCCGTGACCGGACACTTGATCACTTTGAGCTCATTATGATGATGCATTACCGAGTGGGCCCGGTGATACCTCTCCGTAATACGGAGTGACAAATCCAGCCTCGATCCGTGTCAACCCAATGGTCACTTTCGGAGATACCGTAGTGCACCTTTATAGTCACCCGATTACGTTGTGACGCTTGATACACCCAAAGCACTCCTACGGTATCCGGAATTGCACGATCTCATGGTCTAAGGAAGAGATACTTGACATTGGAAAAGCTCTAGCAAAACGAACTACACGATCTTTGTGCTATGCTTAGGATTGGGTCTTGTCCATCACGTCATTCTCCTAATGACGTGATCCCGTTGTCAATGACATCCGATGTCCATAGTCGAAACCATGACTATCTCTGTTGACCAACGGGCTAGTCAACTAGAGGCTTACTAGGGACGTATTGTAGTCTATGTATTCACACGTGTATCACGATTTCCGGTTAATACAGTTATAGCATGAATAAAAGACAATTATCATGAACAAGGAAATATAATAATAATGCTTTTATTATTGCCTCTAGGGCATATTTCCAACAGTCTCCCACTTGCACTAGAGTCAATAATCTAGTTTACATTGTGATGAATCGAACACCCATAGAGTTCGTGTTGATCATGTTTTGCCCGTGGAAGAGGTTTAGTCAACGGATCTGCGACATTCAGATCCGTATGCACTTTACAAATTTCTATGTCTCCATCCCGAACATTTTCACGGATGGAGTTGAAGCGACGCTTGATGTGCTCGGTCTTCTTGTGAAACCTGGGCTCCTTGGCAAGTGCAATAGCTCCAAAGGTTGTCACGTAAGAGTTTGATCGGCCCCGACGACCGGGTATGACTCCTAGGTCGGTGATGAACTCCTTCACCCAAATTGCTTCATGCGCTGCCTCCGAGGCTGCCATGTACTCCGCTTCACATGTAGATCCCGCCACGACGCTTTGCTTGCAGCTGCACCAGCTTCGCTCCACCATTCAACATATACACGTATCCGATTTGTGACTTAGAGTCATCCAGATCTGTGTCGAAGCTAAGCGTCGGCGTAACTTCTGACGAGCTCTTCGTCACCTCCATAAACGAGAAACATGTCCTTTGTCCTTTTCGGTACTTCAGGATATTCTTGACCGCTGTCCAGTGTTCCTTGCGGGATTACTTTGGTACCTTCCTACCAAACTTACGGCAAGGTTTACATCAGTGTCCGTACACAAAGATGGCATACATAATAGATCCTATGGCTGAAGCATAGGGATGACACTCATCTCTTCTTTATCTTTTGCATGGTCGGGCATTGAGCCGAGCTCAATTTCACACCTTGCAATACAGGCAAGAACCCTTTCTTGGACTGATCCATTTTGAACTTCTTCAAAATCTTATCAAGATATGTGCTTTGTGAAAGACCTATGAGGCGTCTCGATCTATCTCTATAGATCTTGATGCCTAATATATAAGCAGCTTCTCCAAGGTCCTTCATTGAAAAACACTTATTCAAGTAGGCCTTAATGCTGTCCAAGAATTCTATATCATTTCCCATCGTAAGTATGTCGTCTACATATAATATGAGAAATGCTACAGAGCTCCCACTCACTTTCTCGTAAACGCAGGCTTCTCCATAAGTCTGCATAAACCCAAACGCTTTGATCATTTCATCAAAGCGAATGTTCCAACTCCGAGATGCTTGCACCAGCCCATAAATGGATCATTGGAGCTTGCATACTTTGTCGACATTCTTAGGATCGACAAAACCTTACGGCTGTATCATATACAGCTCTTCCTTAAGATAGCCGTTAAGGACGCTGTTTTGACGTCCATCTGCCATATCTCATAATCATAGTATGCGGCAATTGCTAACATGATTCAGACGGACTTAAGCTTCGCTCACGGAGAGAAAGTCTCATCGTAGTCAATCCCTTGAACTTGCCGATAACCCTTAGCGACAAGTCGAGCTTTATAGATGGTGACATTACCATCCGCGTCCGTCTTCTTCTTAAAGATCCATTTGTTTTCTATCGTCGCCGATCATCGGGCAAGTCACCAAAGTCCATACTTTGTTTTCATACATGGATTCTATCTTGACTTCATGGCTTCTAGCCATTTGTTGGAATCTGGGCCCGCCATCGCTTCTTCATAGTTCAAGGTTCATTGTTGTCTAACAACATGATTTCCGGTGATGTGGTTGCCGTACCACTGCAGTGCGGAGCGTGTCCTAGTGGACCTCTGAAGTTCAAGAGCAACTTGATCCAAGTACCTTGATCATCATCATGAATTTCCTCTTCGGTTGGTGTAGGCATCGCAGAACAATTTCTGAGCTGCACTACTTTCCTGTTCAAGAGGTAGTACTTCATCGAAGTTCTACTTTCCTCCCACTTACTTCTTTCGAGAGAAACTCTTTTTCCGTAAAGGTTCCGTTCACGGCAACAAAGATCTTGCCTTCGGATCTAAGGTAGAAGGTATACCCAAAGGTTTCCTTAGGGTATCCTATGAAGACGCATTTTTTCCGACTTGGTTCGAGCTTTTCGGTTGAAGTTTCTTGACATAAGCATCGCATCCCCAAACTTTTAGAAACGATGACTTAGGTTTCTTCCCAAACCATAATTCATACGGTGTCGCCTCAACGGATTTAGACGGTGCTCTATTTAAAGTGAATGTAGCTGTCTCTAGAGCGTATCCCCAAAATGATAGCGGTAAATCGGTAAGAGACATCATAGATCGCACCACATCCAATAGAGTGCGATTTACGTTCGGACACACCGTTCTGTTGAGGTGTTCCGGTAGCGTTAGTTGTGAAACGATTCCACATTTTCTTAAGTGTGTACCAAATTGCGTGACTTAAATATTCTCCTCCACGATCCGATCGTAAGAATTTTATCTTTCGGTCACGTTGATTCTCTACTTCATTCTGAAATTCCTTGAACTTTTCAAAGGTCTCGGACTTGTGTTTCATCAAGTAGACATACCCATATCTACTCAAGTCATCTGTGAGAGTGAGAACATAACGATATCCTCCATGAGCCTCAACGCTCATTGGACCGCACACATCGGTATGTATGATTTCCAACAAGTTGGTTGCTCGCTCCATTGTTCCGTAGAATGGAGTCTTGGTCATCTTGCCCATGAGGCATGGTTCGCATGTGTCAAATGATTCATAATCAAGAGACTCTAAAAGTCCATCGGCATGGAGCTTCTTCATGCGCTTGACACCAATGTGACCAAAGGCGGCGATTGCCACAAGTATGTGGGACTATCGTTATCAACTTTACATCTTTTGGTATTCACGCTATGAACATGTGTAATATTACGTTGAGATTCATTAAGAATAAACCATTGACCATCGGAGCATGACCATAAAACATATCTCTCATATAAATAGAACAACCATTATTCTCGGATTTAAATGAGTAGCCATCTCGCATTAAACGAGATCCGGATACAATATTCATGCTCAAACATGGTACCAAATAACAATTATTAAGGTTCATAACTAATCCGTGGGTAAATGAAGAGGTAGCGTGCCGACGGCGATCACATCGACTCTGGAACCATTCCCGACGCGCATCGTCACCTCGTCCTTCGCCGATCTCCGCTTATTCCGCACCTCCTGCTGTGAGTTACAAATATGAGCAACGGCACGGTATCAAATACCCGTGAGTTACTACGATTCTTGGTAAGGTACACATCAATTACATGTATATCAAATATACCTTTGGTGTTGCCGGCCTTCTTATCCGCTAAGTACTTGGGGCAGTTCCGCTTCGGTGACCCTTCCCTTGCAATAAAAGCACTCAGTCTCGTGCTTGGGTCCATTCTTTGACTTCTTCCGGCAACTTGCTTGCAAGGCGCGGCAATCTCCTTGCCGTCCTTCTTGAAGTTCTTCTTACCCTTGCCCTTCTTGAACTTAGTGGTCTTATTGACCATCAACACTTGATGTTCTTTCTTGATTTCTACCTCGGTGACTTCAAAGATAGAGAACACTTCAGAATGGTCTTTACCATCCCCGCATGTTGTAGTTCATCACAAAGCTCTTGTAGCTTGGTGGGAGCGATCGAGGATTCTGTCAATGACCGCCTCATCGTGGAGGTTAATATTCACCGGGTCATACGGTTGTGCAACCTGCACATCTTCGTAATGTGCTCACCTTGTAACTGTTTTCCTCCATCTTACAACTATAGAACTTGTCGGAGATGTCATATCTCTCGACCCGGCGTGAGCCTGAAAACCAGTTTCAGCTCTTGAACATCTCATATGCTCCGTGATGCTCAAAACGTTTTTGGAGCCCCGGTTCTAAGTCAGTAAAGCATGCCGCACGAACGAGGGAGTAATCATCAAGACGAGACCGCCAAGCATTCATAATGTCTTGGTTCTGCTCGACGGAGGCGTCACCTAGCGGTCCTTCTAGGACGTATTGTTTCTGGCAGCTATGAGGATGATCCTCGTGTTCCGGACCCGATCCGTATAGTTGCCGCCGTCATCTTTCAAATTTTGGTTTTCTCTAGGAACGCGTTGAAGTTCAAGTTGACATGAGCGTTGGCCATTTGATCTACAAGACATATGATTCAAAAGTTTTAGACTAAGTTCATGATAATTAAGTTCATCTAATCAAATTATTAGTGAACTCCCACTTAGATTAGACATCCCTCTAGTCATCTAAGTGTTACACGATCCGAGTGGACTAGGCCGTGTCCGATCAACACGTGAGACGGACTAGTCTGCGTCGGTGAACATTCTCATGTTGATCGTATCTTCCATACGACTCGTGTTCGACCTTTCGGTCTCCGTGTTCCGAGGCCATGTCTTTACATGCTAGGCTCGTCAAGTTAACCCTAAGTGTTTCTGCGTGTGTAAATCTTGCTTACACCCGTTGTATGTGAACGTAAGAATCCATCACACCCGATTAACACGTGGTGCTTAGAAGCGACGAACTGTAGCAACGGTGCACAGGTAGGGGAGAACACTTCTTGAAATTGTTCTAAGGGATCATCTTATTTACTACCGTCGTTCTAAGCAAACAAGATGTATACTCATAATAAACATCAAATGCCATTATAAAGTAGTGAAATGATATGGCCAATATCATATAGCTCCTTGATCTTCATCTTGAGGCTCCATGATCATCCTGTCACCCGGCATGACACCATGATCTCCATCATCATGATCTCCATCATCGTGTCTTCATGAAGTTGTCACGCCAACGACTACTTCTACTTCTATGACTAACGCGTTTAGCAATGAAGTAAAGTAGATTACATGGCGTTCTTCAATGACACGCAGTCATACAAAAATAAAGACAACTCCTATGGCTCTGCCTATTGTCATACTCATCGACATGCAAGTCGTGAATCCTATTACAAGAACATGATCTCATACATCACAATATATCATCATTCATCACAACTTGGCCATATCACGTCACATGACAATTGCTGCAAAAACAAGTTAGACGTCCTCTAATTGTTGTTGCATCTTTTACGTGGCTGCAATTGGGTTCTAGCAAGAACGCTTTTCTTACCTACGAATAACCACAACGTGATCTTGTCAACTTCTATTTACCCTTCATAAGGACCCTGTTCATCGAATCCGCTCCAACTAAAGTAGGAGAGATGACACCCGCCACCACCTTATGCAACTAGTGCATGTTAGTCGGTGGAACCGGTCTCACGTAAGAGTACGTGTAAGGTTGGTCCGGGCCGCTTCATCCCACAATACCGCGGAAGCAAGAAATGACTAGTAACGGCAAGTAAGTTGACAAGATCCACGCCCACAACTAAATTGTGTTCTACTCGTGCAAAGAGAACTACGCATAGACCTAGCTCATGATGCCACTGTTGGGGAACGTTACAGAAAATTAAAATTTTCCTACGGTTTCACCAAGATCCATCTATGAGTTCTACTAAGCAACGAGTAACGAGAGAGAGTTTGCATCTACATACCACTTGTAGATCGAGTACAGGCGTTCTTGAGAGTGGTGATGATGAAGACGTTCCCAACGTGATTCCGATCACCGATGACCAAAGTACCGAAAGGACAGCGCCTCCGTGTTCAACACACGCACGGACGATGGCGTCTCCTCCGTCTTGATCCAGCAAGAGTGAAGGAGAGGTTGAGGAAGACAACTCCAATGGCAGCACGACGGCGTGCAGTGCTTGGCAACGACAGCTTCCCAAGGGCTTCGCCAAGCTCGCGTGGAGAAAGAGAGGTGTTGGGGAGGGAGGGCTGCGCCTTCAATTGTGTTGGCAGCCCTCCCCACCCCTCTATTTATAGGAGGAAAGGGCAAGGGGGCGGCCATCTAGGGTAAACCCTAGATGGGGGCGGCGGCCCAAGGGAGGAGGGAGGGTGGCTTGCCCCCAAGCTGAGGCGCCCCTTTAGGGTTTACCCTCCCCAAACCCTAGCCAAGCATGGGCCTAGGTGGGAGGCGCGCCCAGCCCACCAGGCTGGCTCCCTCTCCCACTTAGCCCATGTGGCCCCCGGGAGAGGTGGCCTCCCGGTGGACCTCCGGAACCCTCCGGTGGCCCCAGATTTACGGTATACCACCGAAACTTCCCGGAGTCCGTTTAACCACTTTCCATATATAAATCTTTACCTCCGGACCATTCCAGAACTCCTCGTGACGTCCGGGATCTCATCCGGGACTCCGAACAACATTCGGTAATCACATACTTGTCTTCCTATTAACCCTAAGCGTCACCGAACCTTAAGTGTGTAGACCCTACGGGTTCGGGAGACATGCACACATGACCGAGACTACCTCAAGTCAATAACCAACAGCGGGATCTGGATACCCATGTTGGCTCCCACATGCTCCTCGATGTTGTCATCGGATGAACCACGATGTCAAGGGTTCAAGCAACCCCGTATTCTATTCCCTTTGTCTTGACGGTATGTTACTTGCCCGAGACTCGATCGTCGGTATCCCAATACCTCGTTTAGTCTCGTTATGGCAAGTCACTTTACTCGCATCAAGCAATGCATGATCCCGTGACCGGACACTTGATCACTTTGAGCTCATTATGATGATGCATTACCGAAAGTGGGCGAGTGATACCTCTCCGTGTCTGGAGTGACAAATCCCGATCTCGATCCGTGTCAACCCAATGGTCACTTTCGGAGATACCTGTAGTGCACCTTTATAGTCACCCGATTACGTTGTGACGCTTGATACACCCAAAGCACTCCTACGGTATCCGGAATTGCACGATCTCATGGTCTAAGGAAGAGATACTTGACATTGGAAAAGCTCTAGCAAAACGAACTACACGATCTTTGTGCTATGCTTAGGATTGGGTCTTGTCCATCACGTCATTCTCCTAATGACGTGATCCCGCTGTCAATGACATCCGATGTCCATAGTCGAAACCATGACTATCTGTTGACCAACGGGCTAGTCAACTAGAGGCTTACTAGGGACGATTGTAGTCTATGTATTCACACGTGTATCACGATTTCCGGTTAATACAGTTATAGCATGAATAAAAGACAATTATCATGAACAAGGAAATATAATAATAATGCTTTTATTATTGCCTCTAGGGCATATTTCCAACAGCTGAAAGGTGTTCGGGCCGAGCTGTCTGGCTCCGTGAAGGAGAATCAGCGGCTTCATCGCGGCATCTATAGTAAGTGCTTGAGCGAACTCCTTTGAAAAGAAGAGTTCGGTGAGGAAGTCAATTGATAGAAATATGTCTGTAGGTGTGCTCACAGGTCGCCCTGCAGAGGAGATGCCCGTATCAACGGGTGATCAACTTCCCGAGCTGGTGCAACTGCTCGAACGAGTTCGGCAGCGGCGAGCGTCGTCCGGGCTTTATGGCCGTCCCTCTCCCTACCCGAGGGCCTTGGAGAGCTTGCGGAGAAGCTTGAGGGCGCAGCGCTTCCGTTTATGGAAGATATCACCGCCGCCAAGGTGCTGTGGAGGCCTGAGCCATGGTGAATACGCGGTACAAGAAGGCGGATCCCAACCACATGGCCGAGGTCGGACCTGTGGGGCCCGATGGGAAGGAGATCCCTGTGAGTTTAGTGTATGGCCAAGTAGAGTTGGCCGCTAAATACTCCCAACGGATCAGAATTAGACAGCACATTAGGCGGGATTGAGGAGGAATACAGTCAGTCGATTTGACAATGTATTGTAAAATGACATGTAAAATGCCTTCTAGCCGGATTGTAGATCGTTTGTCTTTGCCGACCTTTTCGCTTCAACCTCGGGACCCTAGAGTCCGGAGTGTGTCCGAATACCTTCTCGGTTAAGAAACAACCGGGGCATGCATGGAGACCGAGCGTAGGGGTCATTAGTGCTTTATCGGACAAGTGCCCAACTAGTTACGTTATATTACATGGTTAGTAAGAAACATCTTCCAGGAGAATAGCTCCGTTAAGGGTTCCTTTCCACAGGAGGCATGCCCTAAAGTGCATGTCCGGACTGCGAAAAGAGCAGGAAAACATCTGGGGGCAGGTAAATAAATAGGTAAAAAATCATCTTTCAAATCACCGACCGAATATTCCCTTAAGAACGCTAGCTTTCGGCTTCACCCAGTCTGAGGTACACATCCGACTGACCCGGCAGTGACAATTGCAGAGGTGCTCCCTTTACCTCCTAGCCGAACAATCAGGAACGTAGGGGTAAGCACAGGAGCCAGGCAACCCAGCTTGGCCAAAACTTAAGTCATATCGATGCATATAATGGTGAATAAAAGGTACGTGTGGAAGTTTGACACATGTGCTGGGCATGAAGCCCTTATAAGTAAGCTTCTAGTAAAGAAGCCCCCAGGTATAATGAGTGCGCATAGCACATCAAGCGTGTGCGAACAATGCGCAAGTAGGCCTTTAAGGGCTTTTATGAAAAGGGTGAGAGAAAAGAGAGAAACGAAAGACAGCTGAAGTGTAAAAATTTTGACGGGGGAAGGAGACGAACTCTTAGTCCGGCGCTAGGCGTAGAATCTTCGGAGGCGGGCTGCGTTCCATGGGTTCGGCTCGAGTCGGTTGTCCGATGAATTTTGCAGACGGTACGCTCCGCCGGTCAGGACTTGATCGATAATGAAGGGTCCCTCCCATTTGGGCTTGAGCTTGTCCTTCTTAGGCGTAGAACTAGTTCGCCAACATTGTAAGTCTTAGCCCGTACTTCTCTGCTTTGATATCTTCGAGCCTGCTGCTGATAGAATGCGGAACGAGCCTTGGCGACGTCGCGTTCTTCCTCCAATGCGTCCAAGCTGTCCTGCCAATCCAGCTCGGCTTCTCTTTCTTCGTACATGCGCACTCGAGGTGAGTCATGTATGATGTCGCATGGCAAAACTGCCTCTGCGCCGTATACCATAAAAAATGGTGTGAATCCGGTAGTACGGTTGGGCGTTGTCCGCAGCCCCCAGAGTACGGAGTCAAGCTCCTCTACCCAGTGCGTGTCAGATTCCGTAAGGGACCGCACTAGTTTGGGTTTAATGCCGCTCATTATTAGACCATTTGCTCATTCCACTTGACCGTTGGTTTGAGGGTGATAGACTGGAGCGTAATCGAGCTTAATGCCCATATTTTTGCACCATAATTTAACCTCATCGGCCGTGAAGTTCGTGCCGTTGTCGGTAATGATGCTATGGGGGACACCATAACGGTGTACTACCCCGGATATGAAGTCTATCACTGGTCCGGACTCTGTCGTTTTAACTGGCTTGGCCTCTATCCATTTGGTGAATTTGTCCACCATGACCAATAGGTACCTTTGCTTGTGGGTTCCCCCTTTAAGGGGTCCAACCATGTCAAGCCCCTGCATCATGACGGCCAGGTAATGGGTATAGTTTTGAGGGCGGTGGGTGGCATATGGCTCTGATTAGCAAAGAGCTGACAACCGACGCACCTTTGGACTAAGTCCTGAGCATCTGCCCGGGCCGTCGGCCAATAAAATCATGTACGGAATGCCTTGCCTACCAGGGCCCGGGCTGCGGCGTGGTGTCCGCCTAGTCCAGCATGAATTTCAGCCAGAAGGTTTCGCCCTTCCTCTTCGGAGATACACCTTTGAAGGACTCCGGTTGTGCTTTTCTTGTAAAGTTCCCCCTCATGGACCTTGTAGGCTTTAGACCGCCGAACTATGCAGCGAGCCTCGTTTTGGTCTTCGGGAAGCTCCTGCCTAATCAGGTAGGCTAGGAATGGTTCTGTCCACGGGGCAATTACTGCCATTATTTCGTGGGCTGAAGGTGTTATTTCATCGGCTGAGTCGCCGATTATGTCAGATCGTTCTGTGTTGGGTGTTGCAGTTGCTTCCGGGCTGTTATTTCTGGACTCCTCTTCCCATAGTACGGATGGCTTAAAGAGCTGTTCCAGGAAGATGTTTGGAGGGACAGCGTCGCGTTTTGCGCCGATGCATGCCAAGACGTCGGCTGCTTGGTTATTATCCCGGGCTACGTGGTGGAATTCAAGTCCTTCGAACCGAGCTGACATTTTTAGGACAGCGTTACGATAGGCTGCCATTTTCGGATCCTTGGCGTCAAAGTCTCCATTTACTTGGGATATTGCAAGGTTTGAATCCCCGCGCACCTCTAGGCGTTGAATGCCCATGGAGACTGCCATCCGGAGGCCATGTAGGAGGGCCTCGTATTCGGCTGCATTGTTGGAGTCCGTGTACATTATCTTAAGTACGTATTGGACTGTGTCCCCGGTTGGGGACGTCAGTACGACGCCAGCCCCCAAGCCGGCCAACATTTTGGAGCCGTCGAAGTGCATAATCCAATTGGAGTATGCGCCGTACTCTTTAGGGAGTTCGGCTTCAGTCCATTCAGCGACAAAGTCAGCCAAGACCTGCGACTTTATTGCTCTCCTAGGTTTGTAAGTTATATCAAATGGTAAGAGCTCAATGGCCCATTTTGCAATCCTGCCTGTCGCGTCGCGGTTGTTTATAATGTCGTTGAGGGGTACTTCGGAGGCCACTGTTATCGAACACTCTTGAAAGTAGTGCGGAGCTTCCGGGATGCCATGAACACCGTGACATCGCTATCTTTTGATAGTGCGGGTAACGGGACTTGCAGGAGTTAAGGCGGTGGATACGTAGTACACCGGTTTTGAAGAGGGAATTTATGCCCTTCTGTTTCTCGTTCGACGACGAGTACCGCGCTTACAACTTGATGTGTTGCCGCGATGTATAACAACATTGGTTCGCCCAGGTTAGGCGCAGCCAGGACCGGATTTGTTGCCAATATGGTTTTTATTTCTTCGAGTCCGGCAGTGGCAGCATCCGTCCACTCGAAGTGTTCGGTGCGCCTGAGGAGGTGATAAAGGGGCAATGCCTTCTCTCCCAAACGGGAGATAAAGCGGCTTAGAGCCTCTACGCATCCAGTTAATTTTTGTATTTGTTTGAGGTCTTTTGGAATATCCAGCTGTGACAGAGCTCGGATCTTGGCTGGGTTTGCCTCAATTCCTCTACCGGATACAATGAAGCCCAGGAGCTTTCCGGCTGGTATGCCGAAAATGCATTTTTCCGGATTCAGCTTAATGTCATATGCTCGGAGGTTGTCGAATGTGAGCCTCAAATCGTCTACTAGAGTCTCGACGTGTTTGCTTTTGACGACTACGTCGTCTACATATGCCTCTACTGTTTTGCCGATCTGGGTAGCCAGACATGTCTGAATCATGCGCTGGTATGTTGCGCCGGCGTTTTTGAGTCCGAAAGGCATCGTGTTGAAGCAGAATGGTCCGTATGGAGTAATGAATGCCGTTGCGGCTTGGTCCGCTTCCGCCATCTTGATTTGATGGTAGCCGGAGTATGCGTCAAGGAAGCACAATGAATCGTGCCCTGCAGTAGCATCGATTATTTGGTCGATGCGGGGGAGGGGGAAGGGATCCTTCGGGTAGGCCTTGTTGAGGTCTTTAAAATCGACACATAGGCGCCAGGATTTGTCCTTCTTTGGTACCATTACCAGGTTTGCTAGCCAGTCCGGATGTTTAATGTCTCTGATGAATCCGGCTTCCAGTAGTTTGGCTAGCTCTTCTCCCATTGCATGTCTTTTGGGTTCGGAAAATCGCCGAAGAGCCTGTTTGACTGGCTTGAATCCTTTTAGGATGTTTAGGCTGTGTTCTGCCAATCTGCGTGGGATTCCCGGCATATCTGAAGGGTGCCAGGCAAAGATGTCCCAATTTTCCCGAAGGAATTCTCGCAGTGCGGCATCTACATCATGGTTCAACTGTGCCCCGATGGAGGCCGTCTTTGTTGGGTCCATTGGATGGACCTGGAATTTGACTATTTCATCTGCTGGTTTAAAGGAGGTGGACTTGGATCTCTTATCGAGTATCACATCGTCCCTATTCACCGTAGAGCGCAGCGCAGTGAGTTCTTCTGCCGCTAGGGCTTCGGATAGTGCCTCCAGGGCTAATGCGGCTGTCTTGTTTTCGGCGCGGAGTGCTATGTCCGGATCACTAGCGAGAGTGATTATTCCGCCGGGCCCAGGCATCTTAAGCTTCATGTACCCGTAATGGGGTATGGCTTGAAAAATTGTGAATGCCTCTCGTCCCAGTATAGCGTGATATCCGCTGCTGAACGCGGCCACCTGAAACGTGACCTCTTCGGACCTGTAATTGTCCGGCGAGCCGAACACCACATCAAGTGTGATTTTTCCTGTGCAGCGCGCTTCCCGGCTAGGGATTATTCCTCTAAAGGTTGTGCTGCTTCACTCAATGCGGCTCCAGTCTACTTCCATTTTTTGAAGAGTTTCCTCGTAGATGAGGTTTAGTCCGCTGCCGCCATCCATGAGTACCTTGGTGAGACGAAAGTCGTCCACTATTGGACTGAGGACCAATGCGGCTGGTGCTCGGGCTATTCGAAATTTAGGTTCGTCGCTGGCGTTGAAGGTGATGGCCGTGTCGCTCCATGGATTTGTTGTTGCTACTTGGTAGACTTCAGCGAGGCTGCGGATTGTTCGTTTTCGCATATTGTTTGATGCGAAAGTCTCGAAGACTGTTAACACCGTACCGGTACTATTGGAGTGGTTTTCCGGGGCTAGAAGCTCCTCGCCACTTTTGGCCACCTGCCGCAATATCCAACATGCTCGAAGGCTATGTGTTGGGGTGGCGTATACAGACAGAATTTTACAGGTCCGCCGAGCCATCCCTCCAAGACGGTTCCGTGCCCTTTATGGGGTTTTTGCTTTTTGGTTTTTGTACCGGTGCCCGAGTGTGATGCACCCTTTTATTCTACGGACTAGGGTTGTATTCGGGGCGGATTGTCCCGAACTTAGTTTCGGTTTTCGAAACTCTCCATCGCATGATACTTTCAGATTATGGACGCCTTGGTCGTAAACGTGTAATTTCACGGCGACTGACGACGTTCAGGATTCCCTCGTCCGTGCAATTATTTGAGAAAATTGAAATTGCATTTTCCTCTCGGCAGTGCTTTATCCTGTCCATAACCAGGAGGAATCTGGCCGAGTAATGATGTACTGTTTCAGCGGGCTCTTGCCGGATTGGAGATAGATCGCATATGTATGGGTGGGTGGGTGGAATTGAATCCGGAATCCTACCCATCTCGAGGCTCAAGGGCCGAGAAGCTTCCAAATTTGGAAGCTTGGATTGTTGGTCGTTGTCCAACGAGTCCGGTCCGATGCCTGACTTTAGGTTCAGTGCTTGATCGAAGTCCGTCCCCCTGCGGAAATCCGGCATGGAGGGTTGGGAAGCCCGGACATGACTAGTTTTCAATACAGGAGAAGAGTCGCCGCGTTGTTCCTCTACCACCGCGACGTGGTGGGTAACCTGGGGAGAGTTAATCTCTCTCAGATCGGTTTTAAGCCCAATCTGATTGTAGTCTGTAGCGACTCCCAGGGCGGCGATGCGATCCAAGAGCTCGTTCACGGACGAGAGCTCTATTGGATCCAACTGCTCGTCGAATTCCGAGTTGACGTGAAGATTGCTTTTGATGACCCGAGAGGTCATCGTCGAAGCGGTGGCCGAACAGGCGGTCATGAGAAAACCACCCAGCCGGATAGTTTGGCCAGCGGCCAAGGCTCCTTTGGCGAAGATACCGTCTTTGAAGACGGGAAGAGGCATCCTTCCTATCGGTGACGGCATAGTGGAACTCTCAATGAAAGCACCAATGTCGGTGTCAAAACCGGCGGATCTCGGGTAGGGGGTCCCGAACTATGCGTCTAGGCGGATGGTAACAGGAGACAAGGGACACGATGTTTTTACCCAGGTTCGGGCCCTCTCGATGGAGGTAAAACCCTACTCCGCTTGATTGATATTGATGATATGGGTAGTACAAGAGTGGATCTACCACGAGATCAAGGAGGCTAAACCCTAGAAGCTAGCCTATGGTATGATTGTTGTAATGGTTGTGTGTCCTACGGACTAAAACCCTCCGGTTTATATAGACACGGAGAGGGCTAGGGTTACACAGAGTCGGTTACAATGGTAGGAGATCTACATATCCAGACGCCAAGCTTGCCTTCCACGCCAAGGAAAGTCCCATCCGGACACGGGACGAAGTCTTCAATCTTGTATCTTCATAGTCTTGGAGTCCGGCCGACGATGATAGTCCGGCTATCCGGACACCCCCTAGTCCAGGACTCCCTCACTCTCTATATGGCCTTAAGCAAGCCCCTCGTGCCTGGTTTGCGCGTTTTGCCTCTATGGTGATTGTCGCTGGTTTTTCAGCGAGTGCTCATGATCTAGCGTTTTTTCCACCGTTCAGCTCGTGGTTGGACTCTTCTTCTTCTCTATGTCGATGGTATGATCATCACTGGTGACGACCCCAAGTATATTGCCTTTGTGAAGGCTTGTCTTAGTGAGCAGTTTCTTATGTCTTATCTTGGACCTCTTTGCTACTTTCTTGGGATCAAAGTCTCTTCTACATATGGTGGATATTTGAAAGTGCAACTAATCCCCGGGTGGTTTTGGTAATTCATAACAACATATAGTTCATTGAACTAATATCCATTCAAGTCTAATATTTCAGAAAGTTCAATGAATGGCATGGCATGGATTAGGCATGTGGACCCCTCAAAATGCTAAGGACACATATTGACAAAAGCTCAAGACTCCTCATTTATATTTTAGTGATCCAAGATCACATTGAGTTATAGGAAAGCCAATACTATTAAGGGATTTTTATTTCTATGCCCTTGGTTCGTTAGTTGTACTCATTCATCCCCACTCTGTTAACTTTTGCTCACTTTCCCCACTCCCTTGCCCGAAACCCTCAGAACAGGTTACAACGGACGTTGCCATCGGGTCAATGCCTTTGACCATTAACTCTGACGAGTGGGGCCGCGTAGGGGCGAGTACACCTTTGACCGTTTACCCATATAGTGGTTTCGTATGCTGACCGTACAGTGGTATTTGTATACGTGGGCGCATGCAACTGACCGCGGTCGTGGGGTAGCATGTGTCCATGGGACATGCCCGAAACGTCCCATCGATATAAGAGGGGGAACCACCTCGCGGCGCATCGCCCCTACCATTTCCCACAGGGTTTTCCCCCAAATCCACTTCCTGTCGCATCGTCTTTCTCTCCCCCATCGGCGTCGTCTCGCTCTCCTCCACTGCCTCCACCGCACCGTCTCGCTCTCTCCCACCGCGTCCTCTTCCTCACCTTCATCGCCTCCATCTGCCCGATGGCCAAAGCTCGTGGCGAAGCCGGCGCAGTGGCCGGAGATGTGGTGGAACTGCTGGGCACGGTGGGCGTGGATATCGGCGGCGTCCACGGCGGTGCAGGGAAACTCGCAACCGCTGCGGATGTGGAGAAGGAGGTGGAGGGCTCCGCCTCAGTGCTGCAGAAGGTGACGGCGTCGAGCAGTGCAGTCCATCCCGATACCCCCGATGCGCAACCTGGCGAGGAGCAGGAGGTATTTGCACTTGCTTTACGATATTAGCTTGTAGAATTAGTTGCATTGGTTAGATTGTGATCCATACAACTGTTCAGATGGTTAGAGTAGTTGGTTTGATGGATGGGCCGTGGTTTTCTGTATTGGGGGGATGGGGTTTTTTGTACTAGGGTTTGTTGGGTAAATTCGTTGCAAAAATGCTAGATAGATCTGTATGAGAGATAGGGATCTCTGTGCTTCAATGCTACACAGATGTATGCTTATTAGATTTGTTTTTAATGCTCACAAATTGGGGTTTTTAATGCTACAGACATGTATGCTTATTAGATTGGGTCCCTATTAGATTTGTTTTTGAATGCTATTCGGATTGGGGTTTTGAATGTCATATGCCCAAATGGAATCCATTGATTAAGAAGTTATTTGATTCATTAGTATATGAATTTGTCTACAATATGTAGTTATATTAGCTCTGTTGTTCAATGTGTGTGCATGACAATGGAAAATGTAAATAGGATCATAGTATATTGGGAGTATATTAGCCCTATGATCAATGTGTCATGTGTGCATATCTAAATTTTCAATTGGCTTCTGTGTTTACTAGTGATGGATGTAATTGTATATTCAGGAAGATGATGGTTGGGGGGCAGAGGTAGTTGGCCCAGTACGACCCGTACGATGCAGAGTTTAGTGACAACAAAAAGTGTGAGGTAATCCTACTTGAAATTTAGATTTGTTCATTTAGTTCCTTTGAGATGGTGTATATGAATCTATAATGTATTAATGTAATTCATTCATGTGTGCAGTATGATTCTGGAGAAGATGTGTACAAGGGCAACATCGCGTCCTTCTCAGCGAAGGAGGTGGAGAAGATCAAGGCCAAGGGAGTTGCATCCTTCTACAACCGCAAGATCAAGAAGTGGCACTGCCCCTACTGCACGACCAAGCCAAAGCCAAAGGATGGCCGCTTCGATCACCTTGTGTCTCATGCAAAGGATGTAGCGATTCGCGGGGAGGACTACATGATTAGGGGGCAGCATGCTGCCCTCGTGAAGGCCTTGACTCCAGCGTGATGTGATGATGTGATGATGTGATGAACTGAATTTTTATCTTTATCTTTTGGGTTACTTTTGGTAAACTGAATGTGGCTGTTTATGGTGTGATGAACTGAATCTACAGTGATGGTAGTAATGTATTATGCTATCTATATTTTTCTGTCCTTAAGTTTGCATGTGGTATATGGTTAGTTCTGTTTAGATGTTGTGAACTATGAGTTTAGGTGCTGCAATGATCACACATGTTGTTTCAGTGTTGCTTCACTGATCAGACATGATGTTGTTTCTCACCAGTTTAGGTGCTGCAATGATCATGTTGTTTCAGTGTTGCTTCACTGATCAGACATGCTGCTTTTTCAGTGATCATAAAGGAGTATGATCCTAATTATTTTTCTCCTATTTATTAATCAAATCAAATGAATGCTTTTTCCCACCAGCATGTTTCATTATGTGATGTTTTGAACAGACATACGACAGGACAGTATAAATTCAAGAAAATGCAAAAAAAAACCTTGGCAAACTATCTATGTTTCTGTAGGAGATCATGTGTGGAAAATTTGAGGTGATTTAGAGGAGGTCAGAGAGATTTGAATTTGAGAAATGTGCTCCAAATGAGCTCTCAGGCTAGGGTAAACAACCCATTTGTAATCAAGTTTCTTTGGACCTACTCTATATGAGCCAAATGTTTTTTATTAACACCTATTCAATCTATATAGTGTAGATTCGAAGTCTCGCTATTTTTTAAATTAATCTTCATATTTTACATTTTCTTTTGAAAAAATATGCTTTAATATAAAACTATTATAAACACGTTTAAAATATGAAAATGGAAAACTAAGTTTAGATCCCTCTTATTCACTTTGAAATAAAGCTTTGGTGATTTTTTTGATTCTTAAAAAACAGAAGGTAACCCTACCTCCACTCCTTGAACTCTATGAAATCTTGTACCTGATAGCTCATATGTGTGAAGGTTTTCTCATGAAAATGACCATAGACCAAGTTTCTGATTTTTGCTTGGTAACTTGTCACATAAGACAACACTGTGCGCATGTTTTATATTTCTTGATTTTTTAGAATTAATGGTGCTCATTTGACCTTGATCGTGCCAGCTAGGGATTTTCATGAAAATGACCATAGACCAAGTATAGTATTTTTCCTCGTTAGTGTGTCTTATAAAACGACGAACGGCGAAGGTTTCATATTTTTTTAGTTTTTTTAAAATTATTTATGCTCAGTCAAAGCCTTTGAAACCCTGTTGACCAGCTCAAAACTCCTCTAAACCCCGCGGGGTTTCGCCTAACCCTAGCTCCGAACGTCAGTCGTTCGATAATACCCTGGCGCCAAGCGACAGCCCTCAGATGTGGTCTTCTAGAAGGAATTCGGTGGGCAGGCTGCGTGCAGGCTCCGCGCCATTGGATCACAAGGACGGCTCCGCATCGTTGGATCGTGCGACGATTCGCGAGAGGCGATCCTGTTGGTTGTGCTCGGCTGCTCGCCCACCACTGACTCCAGGGAAAAACGTTGTTATTGGGCCCAAAAGGAAACAAAGCTCTAGTTGGGCTGTCGAATTGCGTCAGTTTTTTGCATCGTTTGCTCTGTTTTTTGTGAACGTGATGGCTCAGTTTTTTGCATCATTTGAAATTACACAAAAATTGACATTGCGTAGAAAATTTAGTTCTTTTTGTTCTATAGAAATGCAAAATGACCAAATTTATAAGGGCCAAATTTATTTTTATCATGCAAAATGGCCACAAACTATTCAAAAATTGTCTCTTTTTGCTCATATAATATATATGACCACGGATTCCCACGCGTGCAATTAGCTTCTTTTTCTTCTTCTTTTCAAACCACGATTTCCCACGCGTGTACACTCCCAATGCCGCGGTGGGTTTGTAAACGGGCTACTTCACATTTGACCCCGTTATTGCCACGGCCAAATAACACGTAGCACTACGGCTATTTAAGCCACCCTCTCCCATCCCTCATCCATCTCCCATCCTCTGCCATCTGCCCTTCTTGCTCTTCGACCACTTCTCCTTCTTCTGCGCATCCCTCAGCCATGCAGTACACTGGACCAACCTACCGCTTCCCACCCACCGTGCTGGAGAGCCTCTATCCTACCGACGTGTACATTGATCGCACACTACGTGTGTGGGCGATATCAAGGTTGAGGACTGCAAGGAACTTCACCGAGTTCTTCCTCGCGTCCGGCTACCACCACCTCCCGCGTGGATCTCCAACAATGTTCCACGTCGAGGAGGTCATCCAAAATGGGGTGGTGGTTGCTCTCCTTGCGCACTTCACCAACACATTCGACGCCTTCTACCTCCTCGGCCGGGTGTTTTGGTGTGGCAGCGAGTTCATCGCTTTCACCACCCACAGCAGGTTCACGGAGTACACCAACATCTTCCCCACCGCGACGCGCATGCACACTCTTCCATACCCCATCGACAACGCCCCCAAGGAGCAGTGAAAAGGGCGCCTGGAGGAGGAGCGAGGTGGAGAAGGCAGCGGCTAGGGTTCTAAACCCTCTATCTTTTTTTAGTCTATGTTATGTTAAGTTGTAATTGAACTATGTTGGAGTTGCTATGGGCTTGTTGGCCCTTTCATTAAGTTCTATTATTAAGTTTTCTATCTATTCTATTATTAAGTTCTCCCTAGTTTGAACTATGTGATCGTGCTATGGGATTGTTGGCCCTATCTACATATTGGGACTACATATTTGTTGATTGTTTTCTTAGAGAGATCGCTTTGTTAGTAGAGTTCCCTTGTTAGTAACCACCTAGTGCATGCAGCCACAATGAACACTTCTCTTTTTTTACACAAGCCACAAATATGTAGCCACCTAGCTATGTAGAAGAGAGGAACCAGCGGCAGTGACCATCGCTGCATCCATGGCGGCTGGCGTGCAAGAAAGCTGCTCGGTCAGTGCATCACGGTGGATGCATCGGCGCATGCATGCTCGGTTGGTGCATCGTGGTGGTGCGCATCGACGCTTGCAGGCAGGCTTTGCTGGGTACATGCATAGCAGGCTTCTGTCCTGGCGGCACACACAGGAGTTTAATGAAAGGGACGGCCCAACGAAACCACGACCCAACGGTCCAACAGCGACACCGACGAACGTGACCCCACTTGTCAGGTCCAACGGACGACACAGTCCTGCGCGGCCCCACTCGTCAGAGTTAATGGTCAAGCCATTGACCCGACGACAACGTCTATTGTGACCAGTTCTGAGGGTCTCAGGCAAGGGAGTGGGGAAACGTGAGCAAAAGTTAAGAGCGTGGGGATGAATGAGTAGAGCTAAGGAACCAGGGGCACAGATGTAAAAAAACCTACTATTAAAAGGGGATGAGGTGTTGCTTAATGGTCTACTTGCTCAAAATGCTTAGTGATATTGCTCCAAAACCCTCAACCACTTTCTCATTCCAAATATGTCCAAAACCCAAAATCAAACTCGGCCCCACCGAAATCTTCTATCCGGCGGCACCGAGTTCATTTGACATAGCCACTGCCAGAAACCCTAACACTTCGGTCACACCGATACGGATCTCGGTCTCGCCGAGATGGCCTTGCAAACTCTATGTTGCCTGTTGCAGTTATTTCGGTTTCACCGAATTTGCAGTCGGTCACATCGAGTTGGCTGGACATTATCTCTGTTGCCTTATTGCTTCACTTCGGTCTCACCAAGTTGATGCAATTGGTGCCACCGAGTTGATGTTCGCCCTAAGCCCTAGCACATCGGTCCCACCGAGATTCCTAACGTTCACATTTTGAACTAAATCAGTCTCACCAAGTTCTTCTATTTGGTCTGACCGAGTTGGGTCAAATGTGTGTAACGGTTGGATTTTATGTGGAAGCCATATGTGAGAGAGCCATCAGGACGTGCCTGCAATTCCAACTTACATTTTCTAAGAGAGAACCACCTACTCATGTGTTGAGATCAATATATTCCAATCCAACCACAAGATTCTTGATTTCTAGCCTTCCTCAAGCTGCTTTCCACTCAAATCATCTTTCCACCATATCCAAATCTATCAGAGAGTTGATTGGTGAGGAGACTATCATTTGAAGCACAAGAGAAAGGAGTTCATCATCAACACAACATCTATAACCTTTTGGAGAGTGGTGTCTCCTGGATTGGTTAGGTGTCGCTTGGGAGCCTCCGACAACATTGTGGAGTTGAACCAAGAAATTTGTAAGGGCAAGGAGATTGCCTACTTCATGAAGATCTACCCGAGTGAGGAAAGTCCTTCGTGGGCGATGGCCATGGTGGGATAGACAAGGTTGCTTCTTCGTGGACCCTTCATTGGTGAAGCCATCCGTGGACTCGCGCGATGGTTACCTTTGTGGGTTGAAGTCTCCATCAACGTGGATGTACGATAGCACCACCTATCGGAACCACGCCAAAAATCTTTGTGCCGTCATTGCGTTTGCACTCTCCAAACCCTTCCCTTTACCTTCATATGCAATGTTTTACTTTCCACTGCTACACTCTCAGAATTGCATGTGTAGGTGGATTGCTTGACTTGTACAAATTGCTAAAATCTGCCCACAACTAAAATTGGGAAAATGTTAGATTTTTATTTGGTCAAGTAGTATAATCACCCCCCTCTAGACCTACTTTCAATGCTACAAGTGGTATCATAGCTTTGGTCTCCATTTTCCTTGATTTCCATAGCTTTGGTGATCATATCCTTGGTTTCACAACCTAGGAGAGTATAGCGTCTAGCGAGGGGAATTACCACCATATAGGTCCTTACATTGTGGTAATAATTTTGCTAGTTGGAAGCATAAGATGAAAATGCATATTCTTGGGCATAACCCCGCGGTTTGGGCTATTGTGCGCATTGACTTGCAAGGTGATTTCTTCGAGGATGGAAAAGAACCAGATCGTGAAGCATCCACGGAAGAAATGAAGATGTTGCAATACAATTCTCAAGCTTGCGATATTCTCTTCAACGGAATGTGCCCTGAAGAATTCAACAAAATCAGCCGTCTTGAGAATGCAAAGGAAAATTGGGATACTTTGGTTGATATGCACGAAGGTACCGAGTCCGTCAAGGAATTCAAATCGGATGTGCTTCAAAGTCATCTTGACAAGTTCAAGATGAAGGATGGTGAAGGAATCGCTGAGATGTACCCTAGGCTTGCTCTCATCACAAATGAGATTGCCAGCTTAGGAAGCGAAGAGATGACCGACAAATTCATCATCAAGAAGATCCTAAGAGCCTTGGATGGAAAATATGATACCTTGTGCACCTTGATCCAGATGATGCCCAATTACAAAGATCTCAGGCCCACGGAAGTCATTGGTAGAATTTTTGCTCATGAGATGTCACTCGAGGATAAGGAAGAGCTCCACAACAAGTCTAGTGGTGCCTACAAACTTCAAGTGATGCTCCTACAACATCAAGTGAGAAACAAGTTTCCAATGAAGTATTGAGCTTAGTGGTGAAGAACTTCAACAAGTTCTATTAGAATAGAAGCAAAGAGAGAAGCTCCAAGTCAAGATCCTACAATGACAAAAGATCTTCTAGTCGTGATCGTAATTGCTACAATTGTGGAAGACCCGAACACTACTCCAATGAGTGTACGGCTCCCTACAAGAAAATAGAAGATTCACCAAAAAGGAGAAGTAAAAGAGATGAATCACCACCAAGAGAGAGGAGTAGAGATGATCGTTATGAACGAAGACCCTCTCGTAGAAGCAAGGATTCGGAAAGGAAGGACAAGTCATCAAAGAGCTACACAAGACAAAGACATCAAGCTCACGTTGGTGAATGGGTATCCGGTTCCGACTCCGACAACTACTCCGAGAGAACCTATCACTCCAGCTCTGGATATACTCAAGATGAAGGTGTTGCCGGTCTTACACCTGTGTCATCCAACTCCTACGACATATTTGACTCACCAAATGAAGGAATTGGAAGATGCTTCATGGCTAAAGGCCCTAAGGCATCGCACCTCGAGTATGTTGATTTCAATAGTGATGAAGATTATTTGCTAGGTGATGATGATTTACTTGTTGACAACACTAGTGATGAAAGCTATGCTGAAATTGCTAGTATTCGTGCTAATCAAGATGAAACGAATGACAGTGATAAGAAGGAGATTAAGCTTCTAACTAAAGAACTAAACACTCGTAAGTTAGCTCATTAAACAACTCTAGAGGATCATAAAGAGCTCCTAAAGACTCATGAGAAGCTACGCTTCGAGAAGCTAAATTTAGAGCAAGAGCATGAGTTCTTAAAAGCTATCAATGATGATCTTCAAAAGAAGAGTTCCTCTTATCTTGCCAAACATCTCCTCTTGTCTACTTATATGCCACAAGTACAGTAAGAACAAGAAAGATTCTTCCTCTAGTAGTAACAATAAACATGTTAAATCCAATATTGTTACGTCTAGTAGTTCTCTTGATTCCACTAATGAGTCTCTTAGCCAAGTTACACTTGAGCAAGAAAATAGCTTATTGAAGTGAATTATAGAGAAAGGTATTTACAATAGCCTTGCCGGAAGTAAGTAATTTGAGGAAATTATACGCAAGCAAGGAAGGCACCGGAAGAATCAAGGTGTTGGTTTTGAACGAAAGTTTAATGCCAATGGAGTTGAGTGGGAAGAATATCAATACCCCAAGATGAAGTTAGTTCCTCAACAAGAGAAGTATGACCCCACTTCTTTCAAGGAAACACAAGCTCAAGATGATCTTCCACCACAAGACCACAAGCTAAAAGGCAAGGACAAGCTTCAAGAAGAGATTGATTCATTTGAAGAAGCTCCTAAGGCCATGGTCGAGTGGGTTCCCAAGACTACGTCAAGGTCCACTTCATCAAGTACGACTACAACTCCAAGGATTCCCATCAAGTTGATGTGGATCCCAAAGAAGAAGAACTAGAGAGTTCTTTAGGGTGACTACGCCAACATACTTCACTCATATTCATTTTGGCGAGGACAAGTGCAGTCAACTTCCATATCTTGCACTAGTTCATGGAGTCACAAACCCTCTTGTTGGTAAGACAAGGGACAAGGTAACCTAATGCTTTCATGGACATCATCACAAAGTGTCTATCACTCGATGTCTATGGATATCCTTGTATGTTCCTTTTGGGACTAACCCGTGTAGGTATTGAAAGTGCAACACTCCAATGGATTGCTCCAAATGATCTACATCAACATTGAGCATCCACATCTTGAACATCTACATGAAGTCATCATTGACAAAACCCAAGGTTAGTTCATCCCTCTTAGGGGGGATATCACATCTAGGGGGAGCTTTGCTCTAAAAATTGAGCTAAAGCAACTCTGATGGTGTGAACACAACAATGCTTTATGTAAAAGTGGTAACCCCACTTGTGCTTAAACGATGAGTATGACCTACGATCAAATGTTCTCATTTGACTCCTCAATCATCAATATACTCATATATAGATGACCTAGTCATCGCCAATTGCTTGATAGATGCTAGAGTGTATGTGCATGCTTTGACACATGTTTTATTTGCTATCTTGTTGTGTGAGCATGTTGGTTGCATAATTTTCTCCATTCGAGGACATCCATTTGTTGTTTTGATTGTTTGGTTTTTTTCCTTTTGCCAAAGGAATGGACAAGAATGCCTAAGTACTCCCTCTAGCTATCTATGTTTTTTCTCGTCTCAAACTCTATTCATGCTACATCACAAAGTTTGAACAAGTCACTTTCGAACCCTCCGGGTGAGGAGCACTCGGAGCCACCGATCCATCAAGGGCTTAACTTCCAAAACCTCTCAATGATTTTCGTTCACACCAACCTATCCAACTCGGTCTCACCGATATCAGTAAGTTGATCAAGGTTTTCATCTCAGTGCCATCGATTAGAACGATTCGATCACACCGAGTTACAGCAACTGCTAGCAGTTTTGCATCTCGGTGCCACCGGTGACAACTGAATTGAGTCTGATCCAGGCTCCTCATATGATTATCGACGAGCGCGACAACATCCATGAGAGCGATGATGAGGACATGGCAGTGTTTTCTCAGGCACATCCGGTGTATGTGCAAGCCGAGCATGAATTCTACTGGAAGAAGGAGGCCAAGAAAGCGCAAGAACGACACCGAGCCAGGGCCTTCGTCGTCATAGAGCAAGAAGAAGAAGAATGGAGGAGGCAAAAAGTGGTTAACATCGAGAGCGATGACTCCGATTCCACCGACTAGGACAATCTATAGTTTAGTTGGTTGTTCAAGTTTCATGTAGTACTTTAACTATATTTGTATATGGTATTTGAACTATATTTAATTTTCAGTCAAATGTTGTTTGCAATATGAATTATGGTCGAAGTAGTTCAAATGTTTAGTTCAAAAGAAGAACCTGCCACATCAGGATCTTGCGCTGCTTGAGGAACCTTTTACCTTGGAGGAAGTGTAGGGTGTGATCAAAGACATTCCTTCGGACAAGGCACCTGGGCCAGACGGATTTACGGGCCGGTTCTACACCGCGTGCTGGAATATAATTAAGGTGGACTTCATGAAGGCCATGAACTGTTTTTACAATGGTGATATGAGGGGCATGGGAGCCATCAACAAATCTCTGGTCACTCTCTTGCCCAAGATTGATGGAGCTTTGGAGGTAGGAGATTTTAGGTCAATTAACCTTGTGCATGGGGCCATTAAATTTTTTGAGAAGGTGTTGGCCTGTAGACTTGTGGTGGAACTGCCGAAGCTTGTGGGAAACCATCAAAGTGCTTTTGTGAAAGGCCGAGCGCTCCATGATAACTTCATGTTGGTTCAGAGTATGATACGCAGGCTCAACGCTCTAAGGATACCTGCGTTGCTACTTAAGCTTGACATATCAAAAGCTTTTGACTCTGTCCAGTGGCCCTTCTTACTTGAAGTGATGCAGCAAATGGGTTTTGGACCTAGGTGGAGGTCATGGGTTTGTGATATTCTCTCGACATCCACCACCAAGGTAATGGTGAATGGAGACCCCGGGGACACGATCTACAACTGCAAGGGGCTGAGGCAAGGGGACCCGATTTCACCAATGCTTTTTATCCTTACTATGGAGCCACTGCATCGGTTGTTTGAGCGAGCTATGAGCAGAGGAGTTTTGGAGCTCTTGCCGCGGTTAGGCATGAGGCAGCGTCTGTCCATCTTTGCGGATGATGTGGTCACTTTCATCAAGCCCAGGACGGTGGAACTTCAGGTTTGCAACAACATTTTGGAGATGTTTGGGGAGGCGTCAGGCCTACGAATTAACATGCACAAATCACGACCCTTCCTATCAAATGCAGTGCTCAGGAAATTGACATGGCCTGTGGGTAGCTGGGTTGCCCGAGAGGATCGTTTCCAATCAAATACCTTGGGCTGCCATTGACATTGAGAAAGCAATCCGCAGCGCAGTTGGAGTACCTAGTTGATCATATGAAGAACTGCCTACCCAAGTGGAAAGCAGCATTAATGCCGAAGAGTGGCCGGCTCACCTTGGTTCAATCAGTGCTCTGCGCCATGCCCATTCATGCCATGATGGTGCTAGATCTATCGATGAAGACTATAGCTGCGATGAACAAGGTGTGTAGAGGTTTTCTATGGTGCAAAAGGGCGACTGCGAACAGTGGCAATTGTGCGGTTGCCTGGGATTCCGTGTGTACACCGAAGTGGGCTGGTGGCCTAGGGATACCGAACCTCAGATGGCTCAGTGTGGCAATGCAAGCTAGATGGCCATGGCTCCAACGGGTGGACACGACTAGACCGTGGAGTGAGTTCAAGATAAGAGTACCTAAGGAAGCGAAGCTGCTCTTTTTGGCTGCAACGACATGCGATGCATACTGTGGCCTCAATACTTTGTTTTGGGAGGATAGGTGGATTGGCGGAATGAGGGTGCAAGAGATCGCGCCCAGGATATATGACAGGATTCCTGCACGGATAATATCATCCCAGAAGGTTGGACCGGCCATCGAAGACGGGTCTTGGGCCGCGGATGTAGGTCCCGACCTTGGGATCGGAGCATTGCAGGAGTTTCTCGAACTATGGATTAGAGTCAGCGTGTGGGAGCCAGTTGCGGACATGCCGGACTCGATCTCTTGGGCATGGGAGACCAATGGCCACTACTCGGTGCGGTCGGCCTATGCGGCTAAGTTCTGGGGACGGACGGTGGAACCCATGTCAGAGTTAACTTGGAAGTGTCGGGCACCAACTACATGCAAATTATTCACATGGCTCGCGCTCAAGGATAGGTGCTGGACGTCGGATCGTCTTGCACGAAGAGGGCTGCCACACCAAGACGCTTGCCCCCTATGTGACCAGGAGGATGAAACTATAAATCATGTCCTACTAACGTGTGTGTTTGCTAGATCGACATGGACGGTGATTTGCGAGGCTTTGGGCAAGCCGGAGTGGTCGCCAACGGCGCATGATTCCATTCGCGACTGGCTTGTCGACAAGCAAGCACCAAGTAACGTACACAAGAAGGATCTCCACACGATCTTGGTACTAACTATGTGGGACTTGTGGAAGCACCGAAACGCTATTGTTATTGATGGGGGCTCGCCCTCGATGAGTGAACTCCTCGGTAGAATTTTGTCGGAAGGAAGGGTTTGGTCCATGGTGGGCAAGTTTAAAGGCAACATGGACCCTTTCTTCCTTAGGTTAGAGCGGTGGATGAGTAGTGAGGAGTAGCGTTGTATTGAGGTTTATGTAAACTCATGGTGGAGGCACTCTTTGCCTTTCTTCTTTAATATATAATATGCACACTCGTGCATATTCGAGAAAAAAAAAAGAAGATGATTTGATTTATCAGTGCCTTATTTTAGGACTGTTGTTGAAGACGGCCATTTCTCATGCCTTTTTTTCCACCAACTTTTCTGCCCTATTATAGGTTAGGTGTCGAAGATGTTCTTAGCTCTATCGCACCCAAATAGCATATGCTTCAAATCTTCTAGGTCCTTACAACAGACTGGACATCCAACTGGTGTCTTAATATGACGATCAACTAGAATACGTAGACAAGGAATAATGTCTCTTTTTTTCATTGTATTTTTTGGAGGTGCATATACATATAGCTAGGTTCTTTCATGAAAGCCCACTCTCATCATCTTTTTTTATGTTTCTCTTCTTAATATGGACCAAAAAATCGTGTAGAGGCGAACCAATCCGTGGTTGGACGGTTAGGAGGACAGTGGTATCCTCAGCCCATCAGGGTTCAAGCCCTAGTGCTCGTATTATTCCTGGATTTATTTCAAGATTCTGACGACGCGAGTTCAGTGGGAGGAGACGTTCTCATCGACTATGAGACGTTTGTGATGACTTCGTAAAATCTCTAGATGATATATCGGCTAAGTCTCTCAGAGGTGCTCGTAAGGATAGGGTATGCATGTGTGCGTTTATAGAGGTGAGTGTATGCACGTATATATGACCGCTTTGCGTCTATACTGTGTTAAAAAAAATACAAACTACACCCTCCATTCCTTTACATAAGGTGTATTTGTTTTTTCAAAAGTCAAACGAGTGCATGTTTGACTAAGTTTTTAAAAAAATATATCAATATCCACAATACAAAATTTATATCATTTGATTCGTCATGAAAAGTAGTTTCATATTTTATACATTAGGTATTACGGATGTTGTTAGTTTATTCTATAATCTTGATCAAACTTTCAAATTGTTGACTTGCACGGAAATCAATACACCTTATATTCCGGAGTATAAAAATATAAACATAAAAGGAAGATGGGAGTGGGCCTTCAGATGCAGGCTAACCAGATATCACACGGGAGACCCGCATGAGAACTCACTTTCAGGTGAGCACGTGAGGCCAATCCCAAAAATTCATATTTAGACATTTCGAAAAAATCTGAAATTATTGACAACATTCATGTGGGGTATGTGTACAGCTTCGAAAAAATCAGCTCAAAACTAGATGTATATTTAGTCTGATCTTGTCTTTTTTCTATTAATGTAAGTTGAATTAGAAACTAATTTTTTTTGAGATTGTATATTAAACATTAATGTGTGTCTACAAATTAAAAAAAAAAGTTTGAACATGTATTTTAAAAAAATCGATCTCATAGATCTCACCTAACGTGAGATCTCACACAATATCACCGCCCGGGACAGTGCGCATAATCTACTCAATCCACCCCGCTCCGAATCCGTGCGACGGCACCGGTGGCACACACGGCAAAGCTTCCCGGCCCTCGTCGACGGATCACGACCGATCAATACGCGGGGGGGCACGAAAGTGTGGGCATCATGGCAGCGTCCGTATAGCACGCGCGCGTCCCAGCTGCAGGTAGTAGTAGGCGGCAAAAGTCAGAGCGCGCGGGGCGAGTGCGATGCACGCATGGAGGACCTCCATTATTTTTGTTGCTTTTGCCCCACAGCCGGCCGTAAGCAGACTGCAGACCCATGTACCGGTCGATCAGCTAGTGCTGTTTCTAGTTCTAGGCATTTTACCTGTGGAACCATCATCGGGTGCGTGGCAGCTCGGCCCCGGGCTGTAATGCTGTATGCGTGACTACGTACTACAGTACGTGCTTATCTTGTAGCACGACCGTGACAGTCGACCAAGCCGGCCGGTCCAGGCTGTACTAAATGGGTTTGGAGCGCCGTCCATGCCAAGACATCTCAGCCTCATCATCCTCCCGTCCTGCAACCATCGACAGATATCACCAACGTCGGTTTCGTGAGCCGATCGACGTTGGGTCGTCATCGGTCTAACATACTCCCCCGTTTTTATTTAGTTCACACATTAGTTTTGGTCATAGTCAAGCTTTACAAACTTTGATCAAGTTTATAAACAAAAATATTAAGATATATTTTTTCTTGAGGAACCGAAAGGAGCACTGCCTTTTTTTTATAGAAGAGATGGCGAAAGGACGCAATTTATAGAGGGGCGAGCGTTTTTAGGGAACGTCGCAGAAACCACAAAAAAGACCAACCTAGAATCTAGATTAACCAATGCCGGCGGTTGGCAGCCGGCAAACGCTAGGTCGTGCTGATTGATTGCGTCTAGGGCTAGAGCCGCCACCTCGCGATGCGTCAGCCTTTGTCCAGTGAAGACTTGCCTATTTCGCTCCTTCCATATGGACCATATCGTGTAGATGATTCTTTCACTGCGCCTCTTGCGCACTTGATTGGACTGGGAATTCAGAGTCTTGTCCCACCAGTCAGACACATTTCCTTGCTCCGGGAGGAAGCCCGATATTGGAACGCCTTCGTTATCCCAAGAGTTCACTTGGTTCCAGACCGCGACCGTGAAGGGACAGTCTTTGCATAGGTGAGTTGCTGTTTCTGGCTGCTGAAGACAAAGCATGCATCTGGGATCGTGAGGCCATCCCCTCACGGCCAGCATATCCGCAGTGAGTATTCTTCCGTGTAGAGCTAGCCATGCAAAGAACTTGCACTTGGGCTCAGCGTTTGCGGACCAGACCTTGGTCGTGTCGAAACGTGAGTAGGAGCCGATGAACTGCGCGCCGTAGGCAGAGGCGACCGAGTAAGTCCCCGAGGCGGTTAAGTTCCAGTGAATGGTGTCCTCTTGGTCAGGGAGGAGGGTGATCTGACTAATGTGGTTCGAGAGAGACACGAATTCACCCAGCTGCTGAATGGTCTGCAGTCTGGCCACCGCCCTAATCCAGTTCTCGTTCATGAGCTCGTTGTGCACCGATCTATTCTTTCTTGAGGCAATCTTGTAGAGCTCTGGAGCTAGGAGCTTGAGTGGACCGTCACCGGTCCAATTGTCATGCCAAAAGAGCGTCTTATGCCCATTGCCCAGCATAATAGAGGTACATGCGTGAAAGAGGCTCATGTCTGATTGGTCACACGGCAGCTCCGATCCCACCCATGGCCTTTCTGGGTCAGTCCATTGCAACCACGGCCATCGTAGGCGTAGGGCACGGCTAAATCTCTCTAGGTCCATGATCCCTAGACCACCCAAATGCCTTGGGCGGCAGAGGTCTTCCAGTTAACAAGGGAGTGGCCTCCCGAGGTCCGAGTTTGGTCTTCTTTTTGCCAGATGAAGGCTCGAATGATTTTGTCGATCTTTCTAAGAGTCCCCTTCGACAAGTTGAGAGCTGGGATGTGGAAGGTGGCCATGGCCGTGAGGACAGACTGAGCGAGTGCCACCCTGCCAGGCTTGTTGAGAAGCTTTCCTTTCCATCCTGGTAGTCTGCCTGCGAACCTATCGATGAAGGGTTGCAGATCAACCCCTTTAAGGCGATGAAAATGTAGGGGGAGCCCCAAGTAGCGTCCCGGGAAGGTGGCGATCTTGGCAGGGAATACCGACAACACATCTTGGAGGTCAATGCCGGCACATCTGATCGGGAAGACCTTGGTCTTGCTCAAGTTTGTGATCAGTCCGCTTGCCTCCCCAAAGGTCTTCAGGATTGCCGAAATCGCGTGAAGCTCATCCTTGTCTGGGTTCGCAAAGATGCCCGCATCGTCAGCATAAAGGGAGATCCTACATCTGGCCGTTCTAGCACAAATGGGCTTGAGGATGCCTCATCGGGAGGCGAGTTGGAGGATCTGCTGAAGAGGGTCAATGGCCAGGATGAAAAGCATCGGAGATACCGGATCGCCCTGACGGAGGCCCTTTGCGTGTCTGAACATCCTTCCGGGGTTTCCATTAAGCAGCACTCTTGAAGAAGAGGAAGACAGGGAGAGACACATCCAGTCTCGCCATCGCTGCCCAAAGCCAAGGCGTTGCATGACCTCCAGCAGGAAGGCCCAATTGATGGAGTTGAAGGCTTTTGAAATGTACAGCTTGAGGAAGAGTCTTGGGATGTTTCGACGATGTAGGTCCTTTATGAGATTCTGGACATGCAAGAAGTTGTCGTGGATGGATCGCTTCTGCACAAAGGCACTTTGGCATTTGGATACCAGCGATGGCAGGATCGGGGCCAGTCTGTTGGCGATGAGCTTGGAGAAGATCTTTGAAAGGCTATGAATGAGGCTGATTGGTCTGTAGTCTCCGACCACCCGAGCGTCCGCTTTTTTTGGGAGCAAAATGATGTTCACTGAGTTGATGAGGGGGGCATCGTCTCCGCAGAGATTAGCGAGCTGGAGGATTACTTGAACGACGTCATTTCGGATGATCTCCCAGCATGTTTTGAAGAAGGCTCCAATAAAGCCGTCTGGGCCAGGCACTTTGACAGAGGGCGGCGAGAAAACCACGTCTTTTATCTCGTCCTCGTCAAAAGGTGCATCGAGTTCCGAGAGATCATGCAAAGTTATCTCGAGGTTGTCCCAAATTAAGCTTGAGTGCCGTGGCGTGGGGGTGCCCAAATGGTCTTGGAAGTGGGAAAGTAGCACTTGCTCTTTATCTTCCGCCGTGATGGCAACACCGTGGTCCGAGTGCAGCGACTGGATGTAGTTTTTCCGCTGGCGCCCATTCACCTTGGCATGGAAAAACTTTGAGTTGACATCGCCCAGCCTGATACCCGAGTCATGCGCGCTGGTGCAGCTTAACCTTCCGGAAGGACAGGAGCCGAGATAAGAAAGCTTAAGCTTGCGTATTATCTCGAGCTCTGCTGCGGAGAGGGACCTCCCCTCCTTGGCAATGTCAAGCCTCCAGATTACCTCCTTTGCTATGCCAATCTGAGTATTGAGGACTCCGACTGTATCTCTTTGCCATTTCTTGAGAACCTTTGCAGTCCGTGTCAATTTGATGTGAATCTTGTGGATTGCATTGGTTGACTACACTGGTTTATTCCAGGCCATGGCCACCGCTTCCTTGAAACCAGGTAGTCGAAGCCAGAACTCTTCAAACTTGAAGGACGGTCGCCGCCGCACCTCCATGTCCCCCAAGAGGAGCAACGGTGCATGATCTGAGCAGGCTGACGAGATGGCCTGGAGGTGAGCATTTGAAAAAAGCTCATCCCAATCGTCGGACTGGAAGAAATGATCAATCTTTGTTAGCATCGGGTTCTCTTGAGCACTGGACCATGTGAATTTACGGCCTGAAAGCCGCATCTCTTTAAGCTCGAGGTGATTTAGCGCGGAACGAAAACTGACAATGAGGCAGCTGTTTATGTTCTGGTTGTTCTTGTCAGCCGCTTTGGTGATCAGGTTGAAGTCGCCAAGAATGAGCCACCGGGGCTTCACCACATGCTTCAGCCCTCTGAGCTCATTGATGAAAAGCAGCTTGTCTTGCTCCCCCTGAGGGCCGTAAACGCATGGCAGGGTCCAGTCAAGGCCATCAGCCAGCATGGTGACGGTGGCCGAGATGGATCCATGCTTGCCTGGAAGTCTGAAAGGCGGAAGTATGTGGTGACGGTGGCCGAGATGGATCCATGCGTTGCCTGAAAGTCTGAAAGGCGGAAGTAAGCGTCGGAGACGGCCATGATCATGCCCCCCCCCCTTGACCCAACGGCCGGGAGGACATGGTAGTTAGTAGTGAAAGAGGGACCGAGCATGCTTGCGATGAGAGAATCGTCGACGTGTTACAGTAACAAGTCAACAACATTAGATTTATTGTTGAATGTACTTTTACATCGTATAGATTTATTATGATAAATGTCTATTGTTTTCTACAAACTCAGTCAAATTTTACGAAGTTTGACTTCAATAAACTTTAATATGCAGAGTAAATAAAAACGGAGGGAGTACAATACACGCTAAGAATTCGAACAAAAAATAGTCAACTATTGTGGACCATCGTGAATGAATGATTAGGCTAACGTAGCAAGTCCCGCTGCCCATTTCACCAGCAGTAACTCTCCCTTTTTTTTGAAAGAAAAAGGTGGCTGAGTGCCAACCTTATATTTCAAAATAGGTTAAAAACCTGTGGAAGTACATGGTACATGTTACACAGTCTTGTGAGGTGCACCCAGGTGCAAGATCACAAGCCAGAAGAGAAGGGCAAAGGAAGGAAGATCACAGGGGCAAGGAGGGGGGCAGCAACAGCCTATTTACAGATTAGCCAGTAATCATATTACACCAGGAGAGAAGATCAGATTTGTCTTGCTGCTTAAGAGCCCTGTAGCTCCATAGTTGAAGGAGATCAGCTGCATAGTACTTGATATATGTCTCAGACCATATCTTTGAATGAAAAACTCGGTCATTGCGGGCATGCCATGTAGTGACAGCGCAAGCAGCAAAAACCACGTTCCATGCCTAGAGTGCAACCGCCTGCCGACAGCTTCTACAAAAGAGAGGATGTCAGATGATGCATGCGCCAAAGAGCCCAGCCCGAAGGTGTTCCATAAAACAGATGCTGCCCGGCAATGCAGCACAAGGTGCCCAACGCTTTCCAACGCAGGGCAAGTATCGCAGTCGGCAAATGGAGCAATGGCGTGCCAGTTCTTCCTGAGCATGTTGTCCCTGGTGTTGAGCCTCCCCCTGAAGGCCAGCCAAAGGAAAGTTTTATGCTTAAGAGGTATTAACGAATCCCACACCCAGGATGCTGCTGCGCACTTGATCCCTCTGAAGGTGAGCAACTGGTAAAAGTAACTAGTGCTCATGTGGTTCCCTGTTACTGAGGAGATCGAGCATCCTTGGCTGTATCATCAGGGGCCACCTCTTGGAGAAGAGCATGTAGGACTGCTAACTCTGCTGTGGCTGCCTGGGTTAGGTTGGGATGAAGCTGCAGCACCCAGGAGCCATGCCTAAACTATGACCGAACAGAGCAGTTTGGCCTTCTGGCAAAAGAGAAGAGCATCGGGAAGACCTGCCTCAACCTGCCGACCTGAAGCCACTTATCGTGCCAAAAAGAGATTAAGTCTCCAGGGCCCAGTACACAACGCGACGAGTTGATCACCAGAGGAATGAACTCCTTGAACCCTCTCCACATGGCCGTGTCCCTGCTACCAGCACTGTGAGGCACCTCTCTCTTACAGTACTGCGTGGCAAACCATTGGTAACACGGAGCCTCTGAAGATTGCAGAATTTTTGTGACAAACTTGCATAGCATGGCCTGTTTATGTGCTTGCAGGTTTCGGACTCCCAGACCCCCAGATGCTCGAGGAAGAGTAACCTTGTCCCATGCCACAAGGCATTGACCCCCTTTGATCTTGTTTTTGCCCTGCCAGAAGAAAGCTCGCAATAGACTGTCCAAAGCTTTGATGGATTCTTTGGGCCAGGGGAAGCATGACATGAAAAAACTCGGGATGCCAGCAAGAACAGAATTGATGAGGGTAAGCCTGCCACCCATGGAAAGGAAGGTGGCCAACCATCCGGATAGTCTCCGATCCACCTTGTGAATAACGGGGAGCAGCATGCCATGCGTGAGCTTGTGCAGGGATAGTGGTAAGCCAAGGTACGTACAAGGAAAGGCCGATACAGGGCAACCAAGAAGCTCTGCAATCTCACTAGCCACAGTTGCATCCATAGAGACAGGTACGAGCGTGCTTTTGTGGAAATTAATCTTCAGCCCAGAGAAATCCGCAAAGCAGGAGAGAATGTTCTTGATGACAGACGCCTGTTGCAGGTCCCCTCGAAACAGTATCAACGTGTCATCCGCGTATTGTAGTACTGGAAAGAACCTGTCCGAGCCAAGGGGATGCAGCAGGGTACCCTCCTGAAAATGATGACAGCAAATCCTCTGCAGCACGTCCGCAGCCAAGATGAAGAGATACGGGGACAGCGAATCACCTTGCCGAAACCCTCGTTTGGCAAGGATAGGATCCCCCATCTCGCCATTGATCAGAACACGGGATTGCCCGGTGGAAAGCAGAGAACGAACCCACTGATTCCATGCTGGAGGGAAGCCCCGGGCCTCGAGCACTTGATGCAGACATTGCCAACTAACAGAGTCAAAAGCCTTGTGGAAATCCAACTTCAACGCAACGACTGGCAGCCTTCGTTTATGAGCGTATTGTATCATCTCAGCGGCCAAAGCGAAGTTTTCAACGATTGATCTGCCGCGCATGAACCCAGATTGCAATGAGTGAACTAATTCAGGTATCCTCTTTTTCAGTCTATGGGTCATAACCTTGAAAGCCAACTTTGGCGTGCTGTCTGCATCAAGTGCTTGTGGCAATGAATTAATAGGCTATACACATGAATTAATAGGCTAATGAGCAGCAGCAGTAGATTAGCTAGATTTTATTTGACTTCTGATTGGTTTGAGGAACCTTTAAATGAAATTGTAACACTCCTTACAAACGATGTACTACTTTTTTCAAATGAATAAAGCTTGTTTTTTTTTTAAAAAGCAGCAGTAGTAGAGTGTATGCAAACATATTTTTCTTCATGTGTATATACGTAGACACGTTTGTTCATCTTTCTTCTTGTTAAAAAAATGCTTGTGGCAATGTTTGACTAGAAGATAGAGTGCACGTTCATCGAAATAAGATAAGAGTACACGTCCACCAAACCACCAGCTCAACTGACAATTGGATCCCACAGGACAGGCAGCCTCCCATTCCATCGCCACATCGACCCCACTCGTCACTAGCCGAGCAGAGCAGACCGGTAGTTGTGCCGCGCCTGCGTCGCGGAGCGCCTACTTCCTGCATAAAAAACCCTCTGCCTCTCCGAGTCTCCATTTGCAATACAATACTCCGTCCCCGGAGAGAAGACGCAAGACCGTTCGGGGTTTCGCACGGTCAAACAAGAAGGCGCCGCCCCCGGAGAATCTCCCACCACTCCCCGGCTGAGCGAGCGAGCGACCGGCGGCGGAGCATGGAGGCCAGGTACGCGGAGCTGCGGCGCGCGGTGGACGAGACGCCGGCGGTGGACGCGCACGCGCACAACCTCGTCGACACGGCCTCCTCCCTCCCCTTCCTCCGCTGCTTCTCCGAGGCCGACGGCGACGCGCTCGCCTTCGCTCCCCACTCCCTCTCCTTCAAGGTACTACTACTGTACTACGGTGACCGGCTGACTGACCACACGCACGCTTGCTTCACTTCACGCCGCTGCTGTGCTTATCCACTCCCCGGCCGGCCATCTTTCACCGCGCCGTCTTGCTTGCATCCTGCTCGAGATCGCAACATTTTCTTTTTCCAAAGTCAAATAGTACCAACATTTACAACACCATCCTCTAGTCTAGTGTGTATGTGTATGCCCCCCCTCTGTTGCTGCCTGCTGGAGAGAGTGGAGTGTGTGCTAGATTGTGTCGGCCATAGAGCTAGTTAGGTGTACTTTGGCCTGTTTTATCAGGGTCCTATACGTGTTGACGGGTTGATTTACAAATAGGCCATGTGCTCTAAAATTTTGTCGCTCTTTCAAGATGGGCCCAAATCGATATGAGCCCTTACATTCACATGTTCCCATCTCCCATGGCTATTACTTTTGCCTCTTGTGGCCTTGTGGGGGTAGATGTTATCAATGATTATGTAGGGCAGTATGGACTTTCCATTCGGCAAATAAGGAAGTGAATTATAGTGCCATTAAAACATGGAGGAAAATAAGGAAATATATCATTATAGTCAATGTTACCATTGCTTTCAAATCTTGGTTTGGTCATTCCACTAGATCATGCACTTTTTTTCTTAACACGGATCATGCACTTTTTACGTATATGATGTGGCATATATGTAGAAAATGCGCATGAATATACCATGCACGTGTTTAGAGAAACTATACATAAATATGTTGACTATATATTAAATCACGCAAGTAATTTAGAGAAGCTATATTTTTGACATTGGAAACACAATCATTAGACATATTTAAGTACAAACAATATAAAATTTAAATAGTTAAGTGGCATATCACATGATTTTTAATCTAAAACCGTGGGATGTCGTAAGATTAAGAAAAAGGGTACTTCAAGCATAGCTGGTGGTTTTGGAGGGCACGGATGAAAATGAGTCTATATTTACTGTCTATAAATGACACCATGCTCGATCCATTAGTTATTACTGACCGGCGGTATCGGCAGAATATGCGGATGAATGAGTTCGTCTTTTTCCTTTAACTGGTGGCAAGGCAGAGATGGCCAGCTTTATGCCTGCTTGGCCAATCGCCATTGTATGGCGGGGTGCAGTGCGGTGGGGTGCAGTAGACCTTTTGCCCCGTCTCTTTGCCCTGCTGTGAGGTCCATTCCATGGATGGGCGTGTGTGCTTTTAATGGCACGCTGCTGGACCCATGGGAGGGCCTGGGGTTATTTGGCATGCTTCTTGCTCCTGAGCTTAAGATGTTCACGCCGTCATGTGATGTGGGCCATCTGTTCAGTGCTCTGTCTTCTACTACCTCTTATGCACCTATAACTTGCCATGTGGTTCCAATTTCCAAATGCTTGCAATGAGAATGCTGCCCTTCCGTCTAGAAATAGGAATGCTGTTCCAGTTGCCTATTCCATAGTTATTGCACGGTATCTAGGGATAGATTTTCAGCAACTCATGACATCCTTGCAATATCACTGAATGCAGAGAAGCCTCAAGGACATCGCCGCATTGTACGGCTGTGAAGCCTCACTTGACAAGGTGGAAGAGTTCAGAAAGGCCCAAGGGTTGTCATCTATCGCTTCAAAATGCTTCCAAGCTGCCAATATATCAGCGATTCTCGTGGATGACGGCCTAGTATTTGATAAAATGCTTGAGCTGGAAGCCCACAAGGAATTTGTTCCCACAGTCGGCAGAGTTCTGAGAATCGAATGGCTGGCGGAAACGATTATTAACGACGTGAGTCTTTCTCTGTAGTCAATGATAAAGGGTTTTTTGGCCACCCTTGCAATAACTAGATTATGATTCAGTTCTATGTTGACGTATTTCCTTTGCAGTTGTTAACTTATTCTAATATACTGTATCAAGGTAAAGATTATGATTAGCTAGTGATGAAATTAGTTACTTCTTTCAGGATTCATTCAGTGGATCAAGCTGGACGTTGGACTCATTCACTGAAACTTTTGTGGCTAAGCTCAAATCATATCCTCCAGAATTTTTTATTTGGGACAAACTGGATGTTTTTTTCTGTTTGTTCTTTCAACTACATGGACATCCTTGACTAATTTTTCACAGTTGCCAGCAAAATTGTTGGGTTGAAAAGCATTGCTGCATACAGAAGTGGCTTAGAGATTGATCCATGTGTTAGCAAGACAGATGCAGAGGATGGTCTTCGTAAGGAGCTAACAGGTGAACATATTTTCTCTACTGGGAGGGAGAAACGTGTAAACAGATAAAACATGTACCCTATGATTGCAAGATCTATTTTCTGCTTATATTCCATACTTTTCAGGGCAAAGACCTCTTCGGATTACAAATAAGAGCCTCATCGACTATCTATTTACTTGTAGTCTTGATATTGCTGTGCAGTGTCACTTACCAATGCAGATTCACACAGGGTAATGACTGGCATTTTAGATTTTATGAAAGCACTTTCCTGTCTGGTCATGTCAAGATCTCAAGTATATACATGTTCTACACAATTTCAGCTTTGGAGATAAAGACCTGGACTTACGGAAGTGCAATCCTCTACATCTCTGTGCTGTTCTTGAGGATGAAAGATTCGCCAAGTGCCAGTTAGTCCTTTTACATGCTTCTTATCCATATTCTAAGGAAGCATCCTATCTTGCATCTGTTTACTCCCAGGTTGGAGCCTCGTCTTTGTGCATTTATTCACCCATTCAGTTTTGATTTATGTTAATCATCATACACAACCCACAAACAGGTCTATCTTGATTTTGGTTTGGCAATTCCAAAACTAAGTGTTCAAGGAATGGTGTCATCACTTAAAGAGCTTCTGGAGCTAGCTCCCATAAACAAGGTACCATATCCGTCGTACGGATAATTGCTTATATAGAATCTGAAGAAGTTATTAATATGAAAACAGATTTTGCTTTTCCATGGTGCAGAAAAACTGAACTAATTAATATTCTCCCACAACTCAATAACGTATTATCCTCCACTGTGCCACCACATCTACATTTTTGCCATAGTACTCCTTCCAGTGACAAAGATTGCTATTGGGGACACTGGCATGGTCTCCATAACTCTACATCGACTAATGCAATTTACTGATAAGATTTAGTAACATTATAATATTACAAAAAATACTTTTTCAGATGAATATACTCATATATTTATTTTCATATGTTCATTTGGAGACCCTCAATAGTCATAGAGATATCAATAGCCAAAGTTTAGAAAGTTTGACTGCACGTATCCCAAAATGTCACTTTCTTTACTGGAAGGAGACCATTAGACACAGAGATTACTACAGTAACACGTACGTCCATGTTCTCGAACGAAAAATTACAGCACACATGGTCCCAGATTCCAGGTCCGAGCAGTATTCGTAGCTTAATATAGATCACTGTCGACTTTATTCGAGGTTTGAGAATCTCTCTCTTATTTTTGTTTTTGCAATGCATCTGATTTACTATCTTGTCTGAAATAGTTACTCTTCAGTTTCCTCTCTAATAGCACTCTTGATGTATGTCTCATTGTCAGTCACATATGTTCATTCTCAGTTTCTTTTGCTTCTGGAGATACTATGCACATGATATTTTTATTTGTTAATTGTTAAACATTGGCAGGTCATGTTTAGTTCAGATGGATATGCTTTTCCGGAGACATACTATCTAGGTACAATAATCAGTTTTAACCCTTTCATAAGATGATGAGAGATCACTGTACGTCAGTACAAACGTTAGCTATGTTATCATAAATGAAGTAGTTCAAATAGTATCCTCTCATAGTAGGAAAACAAGCTTTTGGACCAATATAAAAAGACAAAAGAACAGAAAGATTTGGCACAGGATCTAGACCTTCAGATATACCACCTCTGTTCCAAAACATGATTTCCTAAAAAGTGTACAGTCAACCTTTTCTATCTTTGACAACTAATTAACAAAAGGTTAATTTCAAAATATTTTTTACTAACATATGTCATATGAAAAATAGCGTCGTCGAAGTTACATCTTGAAGACTGCGGCATATATTTTGTAGTGGAGGGAGTATATAAATAAGTAGTGCACATAAGGAAAGTTATACGAAAACCACACAAGCATGTCCATTTAGTTGTTGATTTTAAGTGATAATATATAGTTTGTACTGATTTGCAGGTTCAAGAAGGGCACGTGATGTCGTTTACCGTGTCCTATCAGCTGCATGTGAAGATGGTGATCTTAGCATTGAGGAAGCTATTGATGCAGTTGAGGACATCTTTAGAAGAAATGCATCGGATCTGTACAAATTGAACGTTGCCAATGGGTCAATTCACCAGAAAACTATGATAGCTGACAGTACGATAGCATCATCTTGTGTTGAGCAAGATGTGCTCTTTGTTCGCATCGTCTGGAATGATGCTTCAGGTCAACATAGATGCCGTGTAAGCACATCTTTCCAACCACATGCTGCATTGTTTACATTATGTGATGTAGTTTTCTCACTGATCATTTCTCTATTTTTTTGTGGACCAAAAATTCTCTTTTAGAAAATTGTCTTAAATAAACTACCAAGTAGACGCAATAGTTAGCATGAACTTTGTTTGAAGATTGCCTACAAGTTATTCCGTTTCAACAGACGGTCAACTTAGCATGTATAAAACTACAATACATGGTGTAGTGTGTGCGTGTGTGACTCTGTTGATGGTCAGCTTACCCACCTGAACCACGGAATTGTTATTAGAATTGCTAATACCAAAGCCAATTTTGAGAAAATAAACTTCACATTCAGGTTGTCCCAGCCGGAAGGTTTTATGAGATTGCAAGGAATAAGGGTGTCGGCCTGACTTTTGCATCAATGGGAATGACTTCCTTCTGCGACGGCCCAGCTGATGGGACAAACCTTACTGGTGTAGGCGAGATCAGGCTTATGCCAGATATGTCGACACTTTTGAGACTCCCATGGTAAACTTAATTCATTTAACGTTTTCTCTGTACTTTGTATTGGACCATCCCTTAGAGTCCCATAACTTAGTGTTATGTATGAATAGTTTCTTGTTTGTTAACAGTAGGTCAATTCTCTGAACTTACTAAGGCATCATTGAAGTAATGATAGTTTACTCATGTTGCAAGGTCGACACGTGAGGAAATGGTGATAGCTGACATGCAAATTAGGCCTGGACAAGCCTGGGAATACTGTCCTAGATATGTCTTAAGAAAAGTCACAAAAGTTCTGCTGGATGAATTCAATGTGGTAAGTAAGAATAAACCCAGAATTTTGCCTACATAACTTTGTGACGATCATTTTTGTCTCGTGAGTTCTGTATGTGCACTAGTTTTTTTATTTATGCTTAGTTGTTTGTTTGTAGACAATGAAGGCAGGTTTCGAGAATGAATTTTATCTCCGCAGAAAATTAGTAAGGTAGCTTTTCCTGACTCTGCAAAATAAATTATGTTAAGGCCATGTTGTTCTGTACGTGACCCAAATCAGAAAACTCTACAGTGAGGGACATGAGTGTTGGGTTCCATATGATAATAGCAGTTACTGCTCAACCTCATCATTTGATGGTGCCTCATCCATACTACAAGAAGTGTATTCTTCTCTTAAAGCGGCAAATATTGTGGTTGAGCAGGTAAGACGTTATTTTACCACCAAAAAGATGTCAAAACTCATGATGTTATATACTGTTTACCTTTTTGATTATATGTCATGATTTAGTTATTGATCGTTTTCTCTATGTTTACATCCACTTTCTTGCTCAAAAATATAAAAGCTGCATGCCGAAGCTGGAAAAGGACAGTTCGAGGTTGCCTTGAAGTATGTCCTGTGCACTCTTGCTGCTGACAATTTGATATATGCTCGCGAGATTATTAAATCCGTTGCTCGAAAGCACGGGTTGATAGCAACGTTTCTTCCAAAGTAAGTCAATGGATCTACACTCTGTTTTTACATTAGCATGCTTTATAGTTTGAAGTCTATTGTGTACACTGTTTTGTGTTAACAGCAAATCATACATGAACACCAGACAGTGTGTCCAGACAGCATTACTGGCTTGTGAAAGAATTGAATTTTTACTTAGAAGATTAGAAGAGAACTGAAATGAGCTACGGTTGATCAAATAATACTTCCATTTGCTGCTATTCCTATGTTATACTCTGATGCATCATGTAAATATCAGGTTTTAGCAGTACCAGATCACCAAACATGTGTGATTTGAAAAAAAAATATATTGTCAATCAAGTGAAACTTGCCTTTCTGGTACCTGATGATTTGTTCTGCTGGACACAGACCTGACCTGAATGATATTGGATCGGGTTCCCATGTGCATCTGAGTTTATGGAAGAATGATCAGAGTGTTTTTATGGGATCAAATGAATACAGCCACTATGGAATGTCAAACGTTGGAGAACAGTTCCTTGCTGGAGTATACCATCATCTTCCATCAATCTTGGCATTTACTGCTCCTCACCCTAACAGGTAACATCTTCCAGAAAAGCTTCCAAGAATACGTCTTAATTCGACAATAACTTTGATAACTCATTTTGGTACTTGTTTCTTGCATAAACTCTGTGATACTTAGGATGTCAACGTATTTTTATTACCCCGAATCTGGATAACACAGTTTGCTACTTGTTGGAGAAATGCCAGAACATCAAAGTAGCATTTTAACGATCGTCATTACTGGCTTCTCTATATGTAGCTACGATCGAATTCAGCCAAATACATGGAGTGGAGCTTACCTATGCTGGGGGAAAGAAAACCGGGAGGCTCCATTGAGAACCGCATGCCCACCTGGTGTGCCTCTCGACATGGTCAGCAACTTCGAAATTAAATCATTTGATGGGTGCGCAAATCCGCACTTGGGGCTTGCTGCTATTGTCGCTGCTGGGATTGATGGACTTAGGAAAGGCCTTAAGTTGCCTGAACCAATTGGTATGAAAAGAATTTCGTTGCTTGACCTTTTTATCTTACTCTCATGCATTACTGATATTTGTCATGCTACCATGTCTGAAAATGCCCTAGGAACATATTGAGCATGTGCGGTGATCCTTGCAGGAACATGTACAACATGATAGAAAGTTCTTGAAAAACACATCTAAAGGTCCTGAAAATCTGGGAAAAACCATCATGACATAGACACAATGCACATGTATTATGCCCACATAATGTCAAATCCAAATGAAATTCCTAGCTTGATAAAACAAAAGCCACATCAGGCTGGTACTATTCAGTCAGATTTGTCATTTTTGTTTGTTGAGCTGTGAGTCAACTGGATGAGATTTTTTGAGACATGGTAGATGTTGTGTCAATGTAGTGAGAAGAAGTCGGAGTTCTTCATTATCGTTAAAGCTGCTAATCAATAATCTAACACATTACTATACCTATGTGCATAATGGATCCGGTATGCCCCTAAAAATGTTATGTTATATGTCTGGAATTAGATTATTTTATTGTTTTTTTTCTGCCGACTAGCTTTTGGTTTCCTCGGAGAGTGTCTGCAAATGTCACATGTGTCTTGTGTCTCTTCCAGAATCAAATCCTGCAGATTATGCTACGAAACTTAAAAGGCTACCACAGGACCTTCTGGAATCTGTAGAATCACTTGCTGCAGACAAAACTTTGCATGAGCTAATCGGCGATAAGCTTATTACAGCCGTTATCGCTGTACGCAAGGTTAGTACTTGTAAGTTACTTCCTCCGACCCATAACAAGTGTCGTGGTTCAGTTCAAATTTAAACTGAAACCACGACACTTGTTATGGATTGGAGGGAGTATTATTTTCCTTCACATTATATAACTCGATAGAATTGTCAGAAATAAACTGAAAGCACGAGCGTGGCTAACATCTTTGGTTCTATTTTTATTTTTTTTGCAGGCTGAGATTGATCACTACTCGAAGAACCCTGGGGCATTTGGCGATCTCATTCACCGTTACTAAGACAGATACTTGTCTCGAGACCACTTTCTCATTAAGCCGACAAATAATGTTGCCCACGAATTACTGATTCTCATCACTGAATTTGCGGTCGCTGGTGTTTTTTCAATTAATAATAAAGTGTTTTTAGAATATGAAATCTGTCATTGGACATTCTTTCTTTCTGACAAAAAATCCAACGGAAAAGGTAGTACTTGATGCCTTTGGCACTTCCTTGAACCCAAAAAATCACATATGTTACAACCGCTTAAATATAGGCTATGCCTCCACAGCAGCATAAGTGGAACAAAGACACCTAGCAAAAATCCGAATCAATTTGCGGTTAGGGTTCAGTTCAGTCAAGTAATGCTTCCAATTTCTTTCACTGTCAAGTGAACTCCGGGCTCGAAAACATTGATCTATACCCACTGGGCTCTTCGGCACCTGTGTGGCTGAATACTGAAAAACAAACGCTCCATGGACATATCTTTGTTTGCTGGGAAATCTGGAAAATGCGCGAAGGAAACAATGGCCTCTTCACTTCCCCTGGCCCTTGGCCTTGCATCATCCAGGAGTGTCCTGTTCGTCAAGGGCCTACCCTCCAGGGTAATCCTTTGTTTGCTGGAATTATCAAAAGAGCAGAACGCGCACATCTTGACAATAAACCTTCAGTGCCGTCCATGCAATAGTCGCTAACATCAAGAATCAAGAAAGTAGGGAAGGTCTGGCTCATCCCCGGGACAAAGCACTTTGCGCAAATTATACCTTATTAGACATCAAGAATAGACACAGCATAGCGTTCCCTTTGTACAAACCAATTTTAACCACTCTCCAAAACCTTACAAACTACTGTACTTAATTTCCCCAATTTCCCCACCTTTTCTACTCACATATTGTTTAGACACAACTCATGTACAACGAGAACGCGACAACATCTACAATTTGGGTATCACGAACTTGCCTGCGATGCGATGACCACAGATAGCGAGCTCAATCATACTCACGGATCTATTGACAGCATCTACCACCATACTTTGCATGACTTTCCTGTTGCTTTTTCAGAATGTTCCTCTTGACAACTGATGACGAGCCTTCCTCCAGGAGACTTGGAACCTCAAGGATCTGCACGACGACAAAACTGAGTCTGTTTGTGATTCATGTAGCTAGGGGCTTGCCTACTACTCCCTCCGTTCGGAATTACTTGTCGCGAAAATGGATGTATCTAGATGTATTTTAGTTCTAGATACATTCATTTCCGAGACAAGTAATTTCGAACGGAGGGAGTAGAAGAAAAAGCAACCACGAAACTGAAAATGCAACTGAGTTCTTCAGTTGTGTCCCCATGTGTTTGCATCTTAATTGTATAAAAGACTTAAGAATCTAAGGTTGTGGGGCACAGTATCTCTGTAGTCTTTACCTTCAGCACAAGTTCTTCAAAACAATTCTCGACGTTTTCTCGTGTTTTTGCACTGCTCTCAAGAAACAGACATCCGGATTCTTGTGCGAAGGCAAGACCTTCTTCTCTTGTGACTGTTCTCTCATCATCCTGCAAAAAATTGGGACCATCAAAATTAAAGCTAAGAACTGAATCTATGTCTACTTGACCCATGAGTGATTTCCTGAATTGATATAAAGAAGTGTACAAAAAGCAGTTTAGGTTTGGAAAGAAACAACAAGTTTGGAACAAAATATTCAGGAAAAATAAAAATTTCTATTTTGAAAAAAAATGGTACCTTATCAACTTTGTTTCCAACAAGCATTTTTATGCAGTCTTTGTTTGATGAGTTTGAGTCTATCTCCTTAGTCCATACATCACCCAAATTTGTGAAGCTCTCTCTCTTCGCGACGTCATATACTATGAGTAAAATACTATAAGACATTAGACCTTAATCCACTTTATAGCATGAAAAACATAATACACAAAGGACCATAATTCTCAAGATAATTTACCACTACAAGTTAATCAGTATTTGCCATTGTTAACCTATGCACATGCTTTCATATTCGCCATGACCAAATGATTAGTAGGAACTAAATTATTGTAAACTATGATCAAAGGTTCCACAGTTTCACTAGATATCTAATTCACACTGATCAAAACATCAGCAAATAAAAGAAATCTTGACCAGTATGCACTAGCACCTGTGGCATTTTTTTATTTAGAAGAACAACCATGAGGCACTGCCGAGAGGCCAAGCCTCAAACCCAGGTGGGCTGAGCGAGCACAGAAGCCGCTAGCCTACAGAGCGGTGCTCAAACATGAGTAAATAAGATTGTCCATGCATACACATAGAAAGAAGTATCCAAAAAATAAAAGGGCAGCCCGGTGCATGTAGCTCCCGCTTGCGCAGGGTCCAGGGAAGGGTCCAACTACTTTGGGTCTATTGTACGCAGCCCTTCCCTACATAGAAAGAATTATCCACAAAATAATGAAAAATATTTCTGTTTGATGGAAGGGTGCATCCTTGTGGTCACCAACTTCTCATAATTCCATGCATTGCAAGTAACAGAGTTGATTTGGGTTCATCAATGGAGAAATCATGAATACAAAGGGAAATGCAAAAGAACTGTGCTACAGAAAAAAAAAATCCACATATTGTAGCACTAAGTAGCTGACCTACTGGTGAGTATAATAACGGAATGATTGAATAGACCAACCTAAAAAGTTCTATGGCATATCCCGGATATCTAATCTCCGAGTGAGAAAATTTGACATCGTCTTAGAACAACAGTATATGTAAGAACTCAGAAACAACTAAGAACATTTTTTTACCTAGTATAATTCCTTGAGCACCTCTATAGTAAGAACTAGTGATTGTCCTAAACCTCTCCTGGCCAGCTGCAAAACAACAAAAAATGACTTGTAGAACATTTGAAATATCGTAGACACCATGTCATAATTTACTTTGTTTACAGATAACTAAGACACCTTCCAGTAGTACTACTGTCGTGAAGAGTAGGTAATATGGTGCATCTCTGAATTATTCTTTAGGACAGCACTGGAGTGGGGCTATAAACTCATAAGACTGGAACCTCTGATCGAGATGATGTCAGGAGAAAGGGAGCAACATGATGGGTGCACCCAAAGAATACAGTATCTTATAAATGCTGAAAGTAATGATGGTAGAGAAGGATGGGAGGGCAAGATGACTAACAAGCTAAATCTAGGAATTTTCCATGCTTATTAGTATCATTTTTTTAGATGATGTTTATTGCTATTTTTTGCTCTACTTGGTGCTTGTAGCAATTCCTGGTAGTTTTTGGCACATTAAAACATTGTTGCATCTCTATGAGCAAATTCCAACCACTTGTTCTTGGATCATAAAAGTCTTGCATACACGACCGCTTACTTGAAGTTAGGACTTATTTGTGCTAGTTCCTACTGCGAAAGACCATACGTGAACAGTCGGAGAATGGGAAGAAATTGTGAACTCACCAGTATCCCATATAGTCAGCTTCAGTTTCTTTCCACCAACAGTAAGAAACTTGATTTTGAAATCAACTCCTGGCAATCAATGTGAAACAAAATTATAAGACATGTGAAGTGTACATATAATACAAAAGAGCATGCAATTTATAGAATAAAATGTGATGGTGTGAAATCAGAGTAGTATACAGAGCTGCATGCACAAGCATAACACCACTGTGATGTCTCAGGCCTAAGGTGTAGACTAGAGTTGGGACATGTCTTAAACGAGTCAGGACATATTGTCTCTCACACAATCTTGAGTTGCATAACACAAAGAGTTCACCCATAGGCCATAAGGCTAAACTGGCGAGAAAACATAGTGGCGGGAAGGACATACATAAGGACAGCGAGTTGAACCATTCCCATAGATTACGTGCAAGGTAAAATTGTCCAAATGACTTTTCTGAGATGGTTGCTTGAGATAGAAATAAGGTAGCACTAGTAAATTTTCTTTAGTGCGATCAGGTTTTGTTGCACAAGCATGGATCGCTTTCCTATCTCCCCAAATACCAGCTTCAGCATTTAAGCATTTGGGTTGATGGGGACCAACCTATTAGTGGCATATAAGACCAACTGTAAAGGACATATGGTACTAGTACTTAGCATTGGAGACTAACTCCCAGCCCTGGCCAACGCCAACAAACAACAAGAAAGTGGAGACAATTCAGCAGAATCAAAAGCAGAGAACAGCTCGGACATTAATTAAAACATAAAAGGAAAAGGTTTCGTTCACCGAAATGGGCGGAATCGCTGATGCCCTTAATCCGCTACCTACTGCCACTAAGTACACTATATACTCCGAAGCAATACGACGAGCGTACACTGAACCTCGTACTAGTCTTGTGTACCAAGCAGAGCGAGAGAGCGATCGGAGTGGACGTGGCGTGGTGCGGTGGTGGGGGTGAGACTAAGAAGACGTACCGATGGTGGGCGCGATGTCGTCGTCGAGGTTGGCTGCGGCGACGAAGCTGACGAGGAGGCTGCTCTTGCCGACGCCCGAGTCCCCGATGAGGAGGATCTTGAAGGAGCACTCGTAGCCGGCGCTGCCCCCCGGCGACACCGGCGACACCCCCATCCCCCCGCGCCGTCCCGGATTCGGCGCCGGTCGAGTCGAAGGTCAGGCGGGGAGGGGCGGGGGATTTAGAGGCGGAGGGGAAGGCGGCAGCGTCAGAGGAGACAGCCCGCCAGCCAGGCTGAGGCTGGTGCTCTCTGGCTTTGACTGGGCGAGAGGAGAGGAGGGCGCGACGGCTGGTTTATGGGGTTCCGTCCGGTGGCGGTCCAAGTGGCGCGGTGGCACGCGGGCCGCGTTCCAGTTCACGGACAAGGCGGAGGCCGGCCGCGCGCGCGTCCGGTCGAGAGTGAAGTCTGTTTCAAACCCTAAGGTTGTATAGCTCGTTGAAAATGAACCCTCACTTTAAAATCCCTGAAGTATGTATCCTGTATTCATGATTTCGGTCTTATCCCGACCCTCTGAATCAGTTTAGACGTATTTGGCACACCGGGAATACGCAATCCTACCGGGATAACCTTCTACACTCGCTGACTAAGTGGACCCACACATCATATGTATCTTCTCGCTTGGTATATGCCTCGCCCCTCGACGAGCCACACGCAGAAGGATACTTCACCCGACCCACCTCCAGCGGCAAGGACAACAAGCGCCGCTCCAGCATCAAGACATCACCAACCGTCAACATGCCAGACGACGACGACGGCAACAGCTCCTCGGAGTCGCCGCCGTCCGTGCTCACCACAGCCTCGGACCATTTCGGCGCCCTCGGCGACGTGAAGTCCTCACACTCACTCAGCGGGCAACGACATGCCTTCATGTCGTCGCCTGCCTTCCCGACCGCGGATAGGCTACGGGGCTTTGCACTTCGGCCCCCCGCCTAGATGAAGGGATTTTCTCATCTTGAGGTGTCGGGAAGAATAAAGGAGATTGACTCTTCTCTGTCATTAGCCTTTTTATTGACACTAGCTCTTTATATAGTCAATTTTTCGGCGTTGCAGCCGGGGACGTTCGGTGCCACTGCCAGGCGCCAGCCGCCTCTATAGCAACGTGAAGCTCGAGCAGCAGAGCTCGTTCATGGCCGGCACGGGAAGTTGTTCATGTTGGGGAACGTAGTAATTTCAAAAAATTTCCTACGCACACGCAAGGATCATGGTGATGCATAGCAACGAGAGGGGAGAGTGTATGTCCACGTACCCTCGTAGACCGTAAGCGGAAGCGTTATAACAACGCGATTGATGTAGTCGCGTCTTCACGATCCGACCGATCCAAGTACCGGACGTCTGGCACCTCCGAGTTCTCGCACACGTTCATTTCGATGGCGATCCCGGACTCGATCCAGCAAAGTGTCGGAGGATGAGTTCCACAAGACGACGGCGTGGTGACGATGATGATGCTCCACCGACGCAGGCTTCGCCTAAGCTCGCGACGATATGACTTCTCCGTAGCGAGGCTTCGCCTAAGCTCATGACGATATGACCGAAGTGGAATATGGTGGAGGGCACCGCCACGGCTAAGGAACGATCCGTAGATCAACTTGTGTGTCATGGGGTGCCCCCGCCCGTGATATAAAGGAGCAAGGGAGGAGGAGGCCGGCCTAGGAGGAGGCGCACCAAGGGGGGAGTCCTACTACCACCGGGAGTAGGATTCCCCCTTTCCTAGTCCAACTAGGAGTCCTTCCTGAAGGAAATATGCCCTAGAGGCAATAATAAAGTTATTATTTATTTCCTTATTTCATGATAAATGTTTATTATTCATGCTAGAATTGTATTAACCAGGAAACATAATACATGTGTGAATACATAGACAAGCAGTGTCACTAGTATGCCTCTACTTGACTAGCTCGTTAATCAAAGATGGTTATGTTTCCTAACCATAGACATGAGTTGTCATTTGATTAACGGGATCACATCATTAGGAGAATGATCTGATTGACATGACCCATTCCGTTAGCCTAGCACTTGATCGTTTAGTATGTTGCTATTGCTTTCTTCATGACTTATACATGTTCCTATAACTATGAGATTATGCAACTCCCGTTTACGGAGGAACACTTTGGGTACTACCAAACGTCACAACGTAATCGGGTGATTATAAAGGAGTACTACAGGTGTCTCCAAAGGTACATGTTGGGTTGGCGTATTTCGAGATTAGGTTTTGTCACTCCGATTGCTCGGAGAGGTATCTCTGGGCCTTCTCGGTAATACACATCACATAAGCCTTGCAAGCATTACAACTAATGAGTTAGTTGTGAGATGATGTATTACGGAGCGAGTAAAGAGACTTGCTTAACGAGATTGAACTAGGTATTGGATACCGACGATCGAATCTCAGGCAAGTAACATACCGATGACAAAGGGAACAAAGTATGTTGTTATGCGGTTTGACCGATAAAAGATCTTCGTAGAATATGTAGGAGCCAATATGGGCATCCAGGTCCCGCTATTGGTTATTGACCGGAGAGGTGTCTCGGTCATGTCTACATAGTTCTCGAACCCGTAGGGTCCGCACGCTTAACGTTTCGATGACTGTTACTATGAGTTGTTATGATGTTTCTGTGCGAAAGTTGTTAGTCCCGGATGAGATCACGGACGTGACGAGGAGTCTCGAAATGGTCGAGACATAAAAATTCATATATTGGAAGTCTATGTTTGGACATCGGAAGTGTTCCGGTGAAATTGGGAATTTTACCAAATGCGGAGGTTCTGGAACCCCGAATACTAATGGGCCAACATGGGCCTTAGTGGAAAGGAGAGAAGGGGCCCAAGTGCTGGCGCACCTTCCCCTTCCCTAGTCCTATTAGGACTAGGAAAAGGGGCGCCTCTCTCTCCCTTCCCACTTGGGGAAACCTAGTTGGACTAGGATTGGGGAATCCTACTCCTAGTAGGAGTAGGACACCTGGCGCACCTCCCTTGGCCGGCCAGCCCCTCCTCCTTCCCTCCTTTATATCACGGGGCGGAGGGCACCCCATGACACACGAGTTGATCCTTGAGATCTTTCCTTAGCCGTGTGCGGTGCCCCTTCCACCATATTACACCTCGAGAATACCGTGGCGGAGCTTAGGCGAAGCCTCGCGCCGGTGGAACATCATCATCGTCACCACGCCGTCGTCTTGTGAAACTCTCCCTCAACACTCGGCTGGATCGGAGTTCGAGGGGCGTCATCGAGCTGAGCGTGTGCGAGAACTTCCGGAGGTGCCGTGCGTTCGGTACTTGGATCGGTTGGATCGTGAAGAAGTACGACTACTTCCTCTCGTTGCGTCAACGCTTCGCTGTGGGTCTCACGAGGGTGCGTGACGACACTCTCATCTCGTTGCTATGCATCACCATGATCTTCGCGTGATCGTAGGAAAATTTTTGAAATTACTACGTTCCCCAACGGTGGCATCCGAGCCTGGTTTTATGCGTAGATGTCATATGCACGAGTAGAACACAAGTGAGTTGTGGACGATACAAGTCATACTGCCTACCGACATGTCATACTTTGGTTCAGCGGTATTGTTGGAAAGGCGATCCGGACCAACCTTACGCTGCACTCTTACGCGAGACCGGTTCCCTCGGCGTGCTTTGCACATAGATGGCTTGTGGAAGACTGTCTCTCCAACTTTAGTTGAACTGAGTGTAGCTACGCCCGGTCCTTGAGAAGGTTAAAACGAGTCTATTTGACGAAGTAACGTTGTGGTTTTGATGCGTAGGTAAGAACGGTTCTTGCTCAGCCCGTAGCAGCCACGTAAAACTTGCAACAACAAAGTAGAGGACGTCTAACTTGTTTTTGCAGGGCATGTTGTGATGTGATATGGTCAAGACGTGATGCTATATTTTATTGTATGAGATGATCATGTTTTGTAACCGAGTTATCGGCAACGGGCAGGAGCCATATGGTTGTCGCTTTATTGTATGCAATGCAATCGCGATGTAATGCTTTACTTTATTACTAAGCGGTAGTGATAGTCGTGGAAGCATAAGATTGGCGAGGCGACAACGATGCTACGATGGAGATCAAGGTGTCGCGCGGTGGCGATGGTGATCATGACGGTGCTTGGCGATGGAGATCACAAGCACAAGATGATGATGACCATATCATATCACTTATATTGATTGCATGTGATGTTAATCCTTTATGCATCTTATCTTGCTTTGATTGACGGTAGCATTATAAGATGATCTCTCACTAAAATTATCAAGAAGTGTTCTCCTGAGTATGCACCGTTGCGAAAGTTCTTCGTCTTTGAGACACCACGTGATGATCGGGTGTGATAGGCTCTACGTTCAAATACAACGGGTGCAAAACAGTTGCGCGCGGAATACTCAGGTTATACTTGACGAGCTATGCATATAAGATATGACCTCGGAACACGGAGACCGAAAGGTCGGCGTGAATCATATAGTAGATATGATCAACATAGTGATGTTCACCATTGAAACTACTCCATCTCACGTGATGATCGGACATGGTTTAGTTGATTTGGATCACGTAATCACTTAGATGACTAGAGAGATGTCTATCTAAGTGGGAGTTCTTAAGTAATATGATTAATTGAACTTTAACTTATCATGAACTTAGTCCTGGTAGTATTTTGCAAATTATGTTGTAGAACAATAGCTCGCGTTGTTGCTTCCCTATGTTTTTATGTGTTCCTAGAAAATTGTATTGAAAAATGTTAGTAGCAATAATGCGGATTGGATCCGTGATCTGAGGTTTATCCTCATTGCTGCACGTAAGAATTATGTCCTTGATGCACCGCTAGGTGATGACCTATTGCAAGAGCAAGATGCGACGTTATGAGCGTTTGGCTAGCTCAATATGATGACTACTTGGTAGTTTAGTGCACCATGCTTAAACGGCTTAGAATCGGGACTTCAAAGGCGTTTTGAGCGTCATGGACCATATGAGATGTTCCAGGAATTGAAGTTAATATTTCAAGCAAATACCCGAGTTGAGAGATATGAAGTCTCCAACAAAGTTCTATAGCTAAAAGATGGAAGAGAATCGCTCAACTAGTGAGCATGTTCTCGATTGTGCAGGTACTTCAATCGCTTGAATCAAGTGGGAGTTAATCTTCCGGATAAGATAGTGATTGACAGAATTCTCTAGTCACCATCACTAAGTTAGTAGAACTTCGTGATGAACTATAGTATGCAAGGGATGACGAAAACGATTCCCGAGCTCTTCGTGATGTTGAAATCGACGAAGGTAGAAATCAAGAAAGAGCATCAAGTGTTGATGATTGACAAGACCACTAGTCTCAAGGAAAAGGGCAAAGGGAAGAAGGGGAACTTCAAGAAGAACGGCAAGCAAGTTGTTGCTCGAGTGAAGAAGCCCAAGTCTGGACCTAAGCACGAGACTAAGTGCTTTTGCTGCAATGGAACTGGTCCTTTGAAGCGGAACTACCCCAAGTATTTGGCGGATAAGAAGGATGGCAAAGTGAACAAAGGTATATTTGATATACAGATTATTGATGTGTATTTTACTAGTGTTCGTAGCAACCCCTCGGTATTTGATACTGGTTCGGTTGCTAAGAGTAGTAACTAGAAACGGGAGTTGCAGAATGAACAAGAACTAGTTGAAGGGGAAGTGACGATGAGTGTTGGAAGTAGTTCCAAGATTGATATGATCATCATCGCACACTCCCTATACTTTCGGGATTAGTGTGGAACCTAAATAAGTATTATTTGGTGTTGAGCATAAATATGATTTGATCATGTTTATTGCAATACGGTTATTCATTTAAGTAAGAGAATAAATTGTTGTTCTGTTTACATGAATAAAACCTTATATGGTTACACACCCAATGAAAACGGTTCATTGGATCTCAATCATAGTGATACACATATTCATAATATTGAAACCAAAAGATGCAAAGTTAATAATGATAGTGCAACTTATTTGTGGCACTGCCGTTTAGGTCATATTGGTGTAAAGCGCATGAAGAAACTCCATGCTGATGGATTTTTGGAATCACTTGATTATGAATCATTTGATGCTTGTGAACCGTGCCTTTTGGGCAAGATGACTAAAACTCCGTTCTCCGGAACAATGGAACAAGCTACTGACTTATTGGAAATAATACATACCGATGTATGCGATCCAATGAGTGTTGATGCTCGTGGCAAGTATCGTTATTCTTGACCTTCACAAGATGATTTGAGCAGATATGGGTATATCTACTTGATGAAACACAAGTCCTGAAACATTTGAAAAGTTCAAAGAATTTCAGAGTGAAGTGAAGAATCATCGTAACAAGAAAATAAAAGTTTCTACGATATGATCGCAGAGGAAAAATATTTGAGTTACGAGTTTGGCCTTGATTAAAACAATGTGAAATAATTTCACTACTCACGCCACAGAACACCACAGCATAATGGTGTGTCCGAACGTCGTAACCACACTTTATTGGATATGGTGCGATCTATGATGTATCTTACCGATTTACCACTATCGTGTTGGGGTTATGCATTAGAGACAGCTGCATTCACGTTTAATAGGGCACCATCTAAATCCGTTGAAATGACACCGTATGAACTATGGTTTAACAAAGAAACCTAAGCTGTCATTTCTTAAAAGTTTGGAGTTGTGATGCTTATGTGAAAAAGTTTTCACCTGATAAGCTCAAACCCAAATCGGAGAATGCGTCTTCATAGAATACCCAAAGGTAACTATTGGGTACACCTTCTAATCACAGATCCGAAGGCAAGTTTTTTCGTTGCTAAGGTGGATCCTTTCTAGAGAAGAAGTTTCTCTCGAAAGAAGTGAGTGGGAGGAAAGTAGAAACTTGATGAGGTAATTGTACCTTCTCCCTTATTGGAAAGTAGTTCATCACGAAATCAGTTCTAGTGATTCCTACACCAATTAGTGAGGAAGTTAATGATGATGATCATGAAACTTCAGATCAAGTTGCTACCAAACCTCGTGGGTCTTCGAGTAAGATCCGCACCAGTGGTACGGTAATCATGTTCGGAAGTCATGTTACTAGACCATGATAAACCTACAAACTATGAGGAAGCGATGATGAGCCCAGATTCATGAAATGGCTTGAGGCCATGAAATCTGAGATAGGATCCATGTATGAGAACAAAGTATGGACTTTGATTGACTTGCTCAATGATCAGCAAGCCATATTAAATAAATGGATCTTCAAGAGGAAGACGGACAACGATAGTAGTGTTACTATCTACAAAGCTCGACTTGTCACAAAAGGGTTTTCAACAAGTTCAAGGTGTTGACTACAATGAGATTTTCTCAAGCTGTAGCGATGCTTAAGTCTGTCCGAATCATGTTAGCAATTGCCACATTTTATGAAATCGGCAAATGGATGACAAAACTACATTCTTTAATGGATTTATTAAAGAAGAGTTGTATATGATGCAACCGGAAGGTTTTTTTCAATCCTAAAGGTGCTAACAAAATATGCAAGCTCCGATTGATCCATCTATGGACTGGTGCAAGCATCTCAGAGTTGGAATACATGCTTTGATAAGTTGATCATAGCATATAGTTTTATCTGAGACTTGTGGAAAAGCCTGTATTTACAAGAAAGTGAGTGGGAGCACTACAAGATTTCCGATAAGTATATGTGAATGACATATTGTGGATCGGAAATAATGTAGAATTATTCTGCAAAGCATAAAGGAGTATTTGAAAGGAGTTTTTCAAAGAAGGACCTCGGTGAAGCTGCGTACAAATTGAGCATCAAGATCTATTGAGATAGATCAAAACGCATGATAAGTTTTTTCAATAAGAACATACATTGTCAAGATTTTGAAGTAGTTCATTATGTAACAGTCAAATAAAAGTTCTTGCATGTGTTGATAATGTGTTAAATTGAGTAAGACTCAAATCCCGACCACATCAGAAAAATAGAATTGAGAATGAAAGTCATTCCCTATTCCTCATTCATAGGTTCTATAAAGTATGCTATGCTATGTACGGACCTATTGTATACCTTGCTCTGAATTTTGCAAGGGGTACAATAGTGATCTAGGAGTAGATCATGGACATTGGTCAAGAACATCCTTAGTGAGGACTAAGGAAATATTTCTCGATTATGGAGGTGATAAAAGAGCCCGTCGTAAAGAGTTACATCGATGCGGGCTTTTTACACTGATCCGGATGACTCTAAGTCTCAATCTGGATACATATTATAAGCGGAGCAATTAGCTAGAGTAGCCCGTGCGAGCATTGTAGACATAGAATATTTGCAAAATACATACGGCTCTGAATATGATGAGACCCGTTGACTAAGCTTCTCTCACGAGCAAAACATGATCATCCCTTAGTACTCTTTGGGTGTTAATCACACAGCGATGTGAACTAGATTACTGAATCTAGTAAACCCTTTGGGTGTTGGTCACATGGCGATGTGAACTATGGGTGTTAATCACATGATGATGTGAACTATCGATGTTAATCACATGGTGATGTGATCTAGATTATTGACTCTAGTGCAAGTGGGAGACTGAAGGAAATATGCCCTAGAGGCAATAATAAAGTTATTATTTATTTCCTTATTTCATGATAAATGTTTATTATTCATGCTAGAATTGTATTAACCAGGAAACATAATACATGTGTGAATACATAGACAAACAGAGTGTCACTAGTATGCCTCTACTTGACTAGCTCGTTAATCAAAGATGGTTATGTTTCCTAACCATAGACATGAGTTGTCATTTGATTAACGGGATCACATCATTAGGAGAATGATCTGATTGACATGACCCATTCCGTTAGCCTAGCACTTGATCGTTTAGTATGTTGCTATTGCTTTCTTCATGACTTATACATGTTCCTATAACTATGAGATTATGCAACTCCGTTTACGGAGGAACACTTTGGGTACTACCAAACGTCACAACGTAATCGGGTGATTATAAAGGAGTACTACAGGTGTCTCCAAAGGTACATGTTGGGTTGGCGTATTTCGAGATTAGGTTTTGTCACTCCGATTGTCGGAGAGGTATCTCTGGGCCTTCTCGGTAATACACATCACATAAGCCTTGCAAGCATTACAACTAATGAGTTAGTTGTGAGATGATGTATTACGGAACGAGTAAAGAGACTTGCGGTAGCGAGATTGAACTAGGTATTGGATACCGACGATCGAATCTCGTGCAAGTAACATACCGATGACAAAGGGAACAAAGTATGTTGTTATGCGGTTTGACCGATAAAAGATCTTCAGTAGAATATGTAGGAGCCAATATGGGCATCCAGGTCCCGCTATTGGTTATTGACGGAGAGGTGTCTCGGTCATGTCTACATAGTTCTCGAACCCGTAGGGTCCGCACGCTTAACGTTTCGATGGCGGTTACTATGAGTTGTTATGATGTTTCTGTACGAAAGTTGTTGAGTCCCGGATGAGATCACGGACGTGACGAGGAGTCTCGAAATGGTCGAGACATAAAAATTCATATATTGGAAGTCTATGTTTGGACATCGGAAGTGTTCCGGGTGAAATTGGGAATTTTACCAAGTAACGGGAGGTGACCGGAACCCCCCGGAATACGAATGGGCCAACATTGGCCTTAGTGGAAGGGAGAGTAGGGGGCCCAAGTGCTGGTCGCACCTTCCCCTTCCCTAGTCCTATTAGGACTAGGAAAAGGCGCCCTCTCTCTCCCTTCCCACTTGGGGAAACCTAGTTGGACTAGGATTGGGGGAATCCTACTCCTAGTAGGAGTAGGACACCCTGGCGCACCTCCCTTGGCCGGCCAGCCCTCCTCCTTCCCTCCTTTATATCACGGGGCAGAGGGCACCCCATGACACACGAGTTGATCCTTGAGATCTTTCCTTAGCCGTGTGCGGTGCCCCCTTCCACCATATTACACCTCGAGAATACCGTAGCGGAGCTTAGGCGAAGCCCTGCGCCGGTGGAACATCATCATCGTCACCACGCCGTCGTCTTGTGAAACTCTCCCTCAACACTCGGCTGGATCGGAGTTCGAGGGGCGTCATCGAGCTGAACGTGTGCAGAACTCGGAGGTGCCGTGCGTTCGGTACTTGGATCGGTTGGATCGTGAAGAAATGCGACTACTTCCTCTACGTTGCGTCAACGCTTCCGCTGTGGGTCTCACGAGTGCGTGAGCGACACTCTCATCTCGTTGCTATGCATCACCATGATCTTGCGTGATCGTAGGAAAATTTTTGAAATTACTACGTTCCCCAACACTTCCATGTATTAGGAGTAGGAGACAAGGAAGGGGAAGAGAGAAGGGAAGGAAGGAGGGGGTGCGGCCCCTCCCCCTAGTCCAATTCGGACTAGGCCATGGGGGGGCGCGCGGCCTGCCCTAGGCAGCCCCTCTTTCTTTCCCGCAGGGCTCAATAAGGCCCAATACTTCTCCCCAGCGAATTCCCGTAACTCTCCGGTACTCCGAAAAATACCCGAATCATTCGGAACCTTTCCGAACTCCGAATATAGTCGTCCAATATATCGATCTTTACGTCTCGACCATTTCGAGACTCCTCGTCATGTCCCCGATCTCATCCGGGACTCCGAACTCCTTCGGTACATCAAAACTCATAAACTCATAATATAAGCATCATCGAAACCTTAAGCGTGCGGACCCTACGGGTTCGAGAACTATGTAGACATGACCTAGAACTATTCTCGGTCAATAACCAATAAGCGGGACCTGGATGCCCATATTGGCTCCTACATATTCTACGAAGATCTTTATCGGTCAAATCGCATAACAACATACGTTGTTCCCTTTGTCATCGGTATGTTACTTGCCCGAGATTCGATCGTCGGTATCCAATACCTAGTTCAATCTCGTCACCGGCAAGTCTCTTTACTCGCTCAGTAATGCTTCATCCCGTAACCAACTCATTGGTCACATTGCTTGCAAGGCTTATAATGATGTGCATTAACGAGAGGGCCCAGAGAAACCACACCGACAATCGGAGTGATAAAACCTAATCTCGAAATCGCCAACCCAACATGTACCTTTGGAGACACCTGTAGTACTCCTTTATAATCACCCAGATTCACGTTGTGACGTTTGGTAGCACCCAAAGTGTTCCTCCGTAAACGGAGTTGCATAATCTCATAGTTACAGGAACATGTATAAGTCATGAAGAAAGCAATAGCAACATACTAAACGATCAAGTGCTAGGCTAACGGAATGGGTCATGTCAATCAGATCATTCAACTAATGATGTGATCCCGTTAATCAAATGACAACTCATGTCTATGGTTAGGAAACATAACCATCTTCGATTAACGAGCTAGTCAAGTAGAGGCATACTAGTGACACTGCTTGTCTATATATTCACACATGTATTATGTTTCCGGTTAATACAATTCTAGCATGAATAATAAACATTTATCATGATGTAAGGAAATAAATAATAACTTTATTATTGCCTCTAGGGCATATTTCCTTCAGTCTCCCACTTGCACTAGAGTCAATAATCTAGTTCACATCGCCATATGATTTAACAATAGTTCACATCACCATGTGATTAACACCCATAGTTCACATCGATATGTGATCAACACCCAAAGGGTTTACTAGAGTCAAGAATCTAGTTCACATCGCTATGTGATTAACACCCAAAGAGTACTAAGGTGTGATCATGTTTTGCTTGTGAGATATTTTTAGTCAACGGGTCTGTCACATTCAGATCCGTAAGTATTTTGCGAATTTCTATGTCAACAATGCTCCGCAAGGAGCTATTCTAGCTAATTGCTCCCACTTTCAATATGTATCTAGATCAAGACTTAGAGTCATCCAGATCGGTGTCAAAACTTGCATCGACGTAACCCTTTACTTACCTAACCTTTTGTCACTTCCATAATCGAGAAACATATCCTTATTCCACTAAGGATAATTTTGACCGCTGTCCAAAGGATCTACTCCTAGATCACTATTGTACTCGCTTGCCAAACTCAGTGTAGGGTATACAATAGATCTGGTACACAGCATGCCATACTTTATAGAACCTATGGCCAAGGCATAGGGAATGAATTTCATTCTCTTTCTATCTTCTGCCGTGGTCGGGTTTTGAGTCTTACTCAATTTGACACCTTGTAACACAGGCAAGAACTCTTTCTTTGACTGTTCCATTTTGAACTACTTCAAAATCTTGTCAAGGTATGTACTCATTGAAAAAACTTATCAAGCGTCTTGATCTATCTCTATAGATCTTGATGCTCAATATGTAAGCAGCTTCACCGAGGTCTTTGTTTGAAAAACTCCTTTCAAACACTCCTTTATGCTTTGCAGAATAATTCTACATTATTTCCGATCTACAATATGTCATTCACATATACTTATCGGAAATGTTTGTAGTGCTCCCACTCACTTTCTAGTAAATACAGGCTTCATCGTAAGTCTCAGATAAACTATATGCTTTGATCAACTTATCAAAGCGTATATTCCAACTCCGAGATGCTTGCACCAGTCCATAGATGGATCGTTGGAGCTTGCACACTTTGTTAGCTCCCTTTGGATCGATAAAACCTTCTGGTTGCATCATATACAACTCTTCCTCCGTAAACCCATTCAGGAATGCAGTTTTTACATCCATTTGTCAAATTTCATAAATTGTGGCAATTGCTAACATGATTCGGACAGACTTAAGCATCGCTACAAGTTGAGAAAATCTCATTGTAGTTAACACCTTGAACTTGTCAAAAACCTTTTTGCGACAAGTCGAGCTTTGTAGATAGTAACACTACTATCAACGTTCGTCTTCCTCTTGAAGATCCATTTATTTTCTATTGCTTGCCGACCCTCGGGCAAGTCAACCAAAGTCCACACTTTGTTTTCATACATGGATCCCATCTCGCATTTCATGGCTTCTAGCCATTTAGCGGAATCTGGGCTCACCATCGCTTCTTCATAGTTTGTAGGTTCGTCATGATCTAGTAGCATGACTTCCGTAACAGGATTGCCGTACCACTTTGGTGCGGATCTCACTTTGGTTTACCCTACGGGATTCGGTAGTGACTTGATCTGAAGTTACATGATCATCATCATTAACTTCCTCACTAATTGGTGTAGGAATCACTGGAACTGATTTCTGTGATGAAATACTTTCCAATTCGGGAGAAGGTACAAATTACCTTATCAAGCTCCACTTTCCTCCCACTCACTTCTTTCGAGAGAAACTCCTTCTCTAGAAAGGATCCATTTATAAGCAACGAATGTTTTTGCCTTCGGATCTGTGATAGAAGGTATACCCAACAATTTCCTTTGGGTATTCTATGAAGACGCACTTCTCCGATTTGGGTTTGAGCTTATCAGGATGAAACTTTTTCACATAAGCATCACAACTTCCAAACTTTAAGAAACGACAGCTTAGGTTTCTTTGTTAAACCATAGTTCATACGGTGTCGCCTCAACGGATTTAGACGGTGCCCTATTAAACTTGAATGCAGCCGTCTCTAATGCATAACCCCAAAACGATAGTGGTAAATTGATAAGAGACATCATAGATCGCACCATATCCAATAAAGTGCGGTTACGACTTTCGGACACATCATTATGTTGTGGTGTTCCATATGGCGTGAGTTGCAAACTATTTCACATTGTTTCAAATGAAGACCAAACTCGTAACTCAAATATTTATCTCCACGATCAGATCGCGTAAACTTTATTTTCTTGTTACGATGATTTTCCACTTCACTCTGAAATTCTTTGAACTTTTCAATTTTTCAGACTTATGTTTCATCAAGTAGATATACCCATATCTGCTCAAATCATTTTGTGAAGGTCAGAAAATAACGATACTTGCCACGAGCATCAACACTCATTGAATCGCATACATCGGTATGTATTATTTCCAATAAGTCAGTAGCTTGTTCCATTGTTCCGAAGAACGGAGTTTTAGTCATCTTGCCCAAAAGGCACGGTTCGCAAGCATCAAATGATTCATAGTCAAGTGATTCCAAAAGTCCATCAAGATGGAGTTTTCTTCAAGCGCTTTACACCAATATGACCTAAACGGCAGTGCCACAAATAAGTTGCACTATCATTATTAACTTTGCATCTTTTGGTTTCAATATTATGAATATGTGTATCACTATGATCGAGATCCAATGAACCATTTTCATTGGGTGTGTAACCATATAAGGTTTTATTCATGTAAATGTAACAACAATTTATTCTCTTACTTAAATGAATAACCGTATTGCAATAAACATGATCAAATCATATTTATGCTCAACACCAAATAACACTTATTTAGGTTCCACACTAATCCCGAAAGTATAGAGAGTGTGCGATGATGATCATATCAATCTTGGAACTACTTCCAACACTCATCGTCACTTCCCCTTCAACTAGTTTCTGTTCATTCTCAGAACTCCGTTTCAAGTTACTACTCTTAGCAACTATACCAGTATCAAATACCGAGGGGTTGCTATGGACACTAGTAAAATACACATCAATAATCTGTATATCAAATATACCTTTGTTCACTTTGCCATCCTTCTTATCCACCAAATATTCAGTGGTAGTTCCGCTTCCGACACCAGTTCCATTGCAGCAAAAGTACTTAGTCTCGGGCTTAGGTCCGGACTTGGGCTTCTTCACTCGAGCAGCAACTTGCTTGCCGTTCCTTTTGAAGTTCCCCTTCTTCCCTTTGCCCTTTTCCTTGAGACTAGTGGTCTTGTCAATCATCAACACTTGATGCTCTTTCTTGATTTCTACCTTCGTTGATTTCAACATCACGAAGAGCTCGGGAATCGTTTTCGTCATCCCCTGCATACTATAGTTCATCACGAAGTTCTAGTAACTTAGTGATGGTGACTAGAGAATTCTGTCAATCACTATCTTATCTGGAAGATTAACTCCCACTTGATTCAAGCGATTGAAGTATTCGCACAATCTGAGCACATGCTCACTAGTTGAGCGATTCTCCTCCATCTTTTAGCTATAGAACTTGTTGGAGACTTCATATCTCTCAACTCGGGTATTTGCTTGAAATATTAACTTCAATTCCTGGAACATCTCATATGGTCCATGACGTTCAAAACGTCTTTGAAGTCCCGATTCTAAGCCGTTAAGTATGGTGCACTAAACTATCAAGTAGTCATCATATTGAGCTAGCCAAACGCTCATAACGCTGCATCTGCTCCTGCAATAGGTCATCACCTAGCGGTGCATTAAGGACATAATTCTTACATGCGGCATTGAGGATAAACCTCAGATCATGGATCCAATCCGCATCATTGCTACTAACATTTTTCAACACAATTTTCTCTAGGAACATATGAAAATAAACATATGAAAGCAACAACGCGAGCTATTGATCTACAACATAATTTGCAAAATACTACTAGGACTAAGTTCATGATAAATTTAAGTTCAATTAATCATATTACTTAAGAACTCCCACTTAGACAGACATCTCTCTAGTCATCTAAGTGATCACGTGATCCAAATCAACTAAACCATAACCGATCATCACGTGAGATGGAGTAGTTTTCAATGGTGAACATCACTATGTTGATCATATCTACTATATGATTCACGCCGACCTTTCGGTCTCCGTGCTCCGAGGCCATATCTCGCATATGCTAGGCTCGTCAAGTTTAACCCGAGTATTCAGCGTGTGCAAAACTGGCTTGCACCCGTTGTAGATGGACGTAGAGCTTATCACACCCGATCATCACGTGGTGTCTGGGCACGACGAACTTTGGCAACGGTGCATACTCAGGGAGAACACTTCTTGATAATTAGTGACATTAAGCAAGAATAAGATGTATAATAGATAAACATCACAAGCAAGAATAAGATGTATAATAGATAAACATCACATGCAATCAAAATATGTGACATGATATGGCCATGATCATCTTGCGCCTTTGATCTCCATCTCCAAAGCATCGTCATGATTTCCACCGTCACCGGCATGACACCATGATCTCCATCATCTTGATCTATATCAATGTGTCGTCACATGGTCGTCTCGCCAACTATTGCTCTTGCAACTATTGCTATCGCATAGCGATAAAGTAAAACAATTATTTGGCACTTGCATCTTATGCAACAAAGAGACAACCATAGGGCTTCTGCCATTGCCGATAACTTCAACAAAACATGATCATCTTATACAACAACTTATATCTCATCACGTCTTGACCATATCACATCACAACATGCCCTGCAAAAACAAGTTAGACGCCCTCTACTTTGTTGTTGCAAATTTTACGTGGCTGCTACGGGCTTAGCAAGAACCGTTCTCACCTACGCATCAAAACCACAACGATAGTTTGTCAAATAGACTCCGTTTTAACCTTCGCAAGGACCGGGCGTAGTCACACTCGGTTCAACTAAAGTGAGAGAGACAGACACCCGCCAGCCACCTTTAAGCACGAGTGCTCGTAGCAGTGAAACCAGTCTCGCGTAAGCGTCTGGCGTAATGTCGGTCCGGGCCGCTTTATCTCACAATACCGCTGAACCAAAGTATGACATGTCGGTAGGCAGTATGACTTGTATCGCCCACAACTCACTTGTGTTCTACTCGTGCAAAACATCAAACCATAAAAACCTAGGCTCGGATGCCACCGCTTGGGGAACGACATTTCAAAAAATTTCCTACGCACACGCAAGGATCATGGTGATGCATAGCAACGAGAGGGAGAGTGTATGTCCACGACTCGTGAGACCGTGGCGGAAGCGTTATAGCAACGCTGATTGATGTAGTCGTCGTCTTCACGATCCGACCGATCCAAGTACCGAGCGACGGCACCTCCGAGTTCTGCACACGTTCAGCTCGATGGCGATCCCGGACTCCGATCCGGCAAAGTGTCGGGATGAGTTCCGTCGACCTGACGGCGTGGTGGCGATGATGATGCTCCACCGACGCAGGGCTTCGCCTAAGCTCCATGACGATATGACTTCTCCGGCGCAGGGCTTCGCCTAAGCTCCGCGACGATATGACCGAAGTGGAATATGGTGGAGGGCACCGCTGCACGGCTAAGGAACGATCCGTAGATCAACTTGTGTGTCATGGGGTGCCCTGCCCCTATATAAAGGAGCAAGGGAGGAGGAGGCCGGCCTAGGAGGAGGCGCACCAAGGGGGAGTCCTACTACCACCGGGAGTAGGATTCCCCTTTCCTAGTCCAACTAGGAGTCCTTCCATGTATTAGGAGTAGGGAGACAAGGAAGGGGAAGAGAGAAGGAAGGAAGGAGGTGCGGCCCTCCCCTAGTCCACCCGGACTAGGCCATGGGGCGCGCGGCCTGCCCTAGGCAGCCCCTCTTTCTTTCCCGCAGGGCCCAATAAGGCCCAATACTTCTCCCAGCGAATTCCCGTAACTCTCCGGTACTCCGAAAAATACCGAATCATTCGAACCTTTCCGAACTCCGAATATAGTCGTCCAATATATCGATCTTTACGTCTCGACCATTTCGAGACTCCTCGTCATGTCCCCGATCTCATCCGGGACTCCGAACTCCTTCGGTACATCAAAACTCATAAACTCATAATATAAGCATCGCCGAAACCTTAAGCGTGCGGACCCTACGGGTTCGAGAACTATGTAGACATGACCTAGAACTATTCTCGGTCAATAACCAATAAGCGGGACCTGGATGCCCATATTGGCTCCTACATATTCTACGAAGATCTTTATCGGTCAAACCGCATAACAACATACGTTGTTCCCTTTGTCATCGGTATGTTACTTGCCCGAGATTCGATCGTCGGTATCCAATACCTAGTTCAATCTCGTCACCGGCAAGTCTCTTTACTCGCTCTGTAATGCTTCATCCCGTAACCAACTCATTGGTCACATTGCTTGCAAGGCTTATAATGATGTGCATTACCGAGAGGGCCCAGAGATACCTCTCCGACAATCGGAGTGACAAAACCTAATCTCGAAATACGCCAACCCAACATGTACCTTTGGAGACACCTGTAGTACTCCTTTATAATCACCCGATTACGTTGTGACGTTTGGTAGCACCAAAGTGTTCCTCCGTAAACGGGAGTTGCATAATCTCATAGTTACAGGAACATGTATAAGTCATGAAGAAAGCAATAGCAACATACTAATCGATCAAGTGCTAGGCTAACGGAATGGGTCATGTCACTCAGATCATTCAACTAATGTTGTGATCCCGTTAATCAAATGACAACGCATGTCTATGGGGAGGAAACATAACCATATTCGATTAACGAGCTAGTCAAGTAGAGGCATACTAGTGACACTGTTTGTCTATATATTCACACATGTATTATGTTTCCGGTTAATACAATTCTAGCATGAATAATAAACATTTATCATGATGTAAGGAAATAAATAATAACTTTATTATTGCCTCTAGGCCATATTTCCTTCAGTTCATAGCTCAGCCACATGTATACGGCCAAGAGCCACACTGTATTGAAAATCTAAAATAGGCAGTTCATGAAGTTGTTCGTTCAAGAAGCGTGTACTATTTTTTTTCGCCATTGTAGCCCGCCGGCTTCGATCAGGAGCTAGCACCGGTATGAAAATCGGTTCGAACGTTTCTCTGTCTATTGTTGCTAGCTATGTATACTTGAACTAGAATTTGGTACTTACACCTGGAGCACAGAGTTTGATGAGTGCAGGTAGCTTTCGCAAGATCTGTCGCCATTGTTGTACCGCCTCGTGCTTCTGCTGCCCGCCCATGCGCTGGTGTTTGGCTCCGCTCTGGTGATTCCTCCCGCGACACCTCTGGCTCCAGTTGGCCCTGGCGTGGACTACAGGGCATGCAATTGTTGACAAGGGACGACGGCTCACGCCACGCATGGTGCTAGCAGCGTGAAGCAGCACGGCTTCGGCGCGGCTGCGTTCTGCAGAGCTTAGAGGACACCGAAGCGTGGCTATCGCGGCCGAATCGGGTGATCTCCGAGGCGAGCACGCGTTGCCGTTCCGCCATGTCAGTGGGTCGAGACGCATACGCTGATTTCACGAGAGAGGATGGATATGACGTGTGGGGTAGGAATGTAAGTGAGAGTAGACTTTGATCCTGGGCAGTATGATTCTTTTCCTAGTTCGCCAAACAGGTTCATGGTCGGGATAGGACCGGGATCATAAGTACTGGATATAGACTTCAAGGATTTCAAGGTGAGGGTTTATTTTCAATGATCCCTACAACTTCAAGGTTTAAAATAGACTTTACTCTCCGATCGATGATCTGGGTGAAAAACGATGCGTGCCAGTCTGCCTGCCGGGGTATGGTATGGGTCGGGTGGTGTTTGGCTTTGTCCCTGCCTGCCTGCCTGCGCGCGGCGCGGCTGGATCGGGTCGGGTCGGGCGTTTCTGGCTCGTTGCGGTGAACGCGACGGGTTCCCGGCCCGATCGGCGCGGTGCGGGGGGTTGGTTTCTTGACTTGGAGTGATGAATGATGATTTTTAAAACAAATCGGGATGTATGATTGGTGGGGCGAATAATGTTGTTGCTGCGGCAGAGATGGTACGTAGACTAGTAGGATGTGTGATCGTTGATGGCGATGGGGAGACCAGACCAGGTATACGTACTCTATCTTATACTCTACTAGGCGTCATGCAACACCTGGCGACGCGTGTGTCGCTACGGCCGGCACGTAGCTTTTGTCTGCGTGACTACGGCGTTAACGTGTCCGGCCGGCCTCTCCAGGTGAGGTGAGGTGATCGATCATGTCATGTGACTCGGCATGCGTCTGTGTCTAAAACCGTATCCTTGTAGGCATATGATATTACGGGTACGTACTTGTATCTTTCGGTTGTTATCTCCAGTGCTTAAGGTGTGCCGTTTGGGGGGCGGTGTAGCTTTCGTATAACTGTGTGCACGCAACGGCACTCGCTGGGAGACTTCTTTTGTCTCGTGGCGCGTTTTTGCTCAAACTGAGAATTGGATTATACTTTTATGTTAGGGCATTTTTAACGGCAACCCACAAATTTTTTTCCTGCATCTGCCCGCGGGCCAATGTGTGGACAGGATGAGGAAGGACGACATCCAACACTAACCTGTATATGTCCGCCAGTAAATTGAAATTCAAATATACTCCAATCCAAACAGCATGGCGGATCACATCAACGTCGGATCGTAAATCCGATCACAAAGAAAAAGCAAATATGCTTAGTTTTTACATGCCTGAATTCAAAAAAAACATCAGTTCGCAGTCTGTGCATTTCTGCCATGTCAGCCGGGCAATCCCAGCCGTCTGCTGGCCGATCAAGGTGTTGTCGGCACCGCTACGTTGGCAGCCTCTGCCTCTGCCGCGTCCTCATAGGTCGTCGCCACCAACTCATCTTTCTACCACTGCAACATCTAGTAATGGACGGATTGCACGGTGATTCTTGCTTCGGCATCCAAAGAGTCCATATTCAAGGTCAACATCTTGGCGTCCTCTACATTGGCAACGATCTTCACCCTTTTTTCCTTGAGTGCGGCCTTCCTCTCTTCGATCATGGTCCTTCTCTTTTCGAGCTTGATCTTCTTGTCTGTTGCCTCTATGAACAATTTGAACCTCTTCGCCTTCCACTCCTCCTTGATTTCCGAGCGCTTCACGCATGACTCCTCCTTCTTCGTCAAGATGTCGCCGAACCCCTCTGCCAGCTTGGCCGCCACTTTCTCGCTTCGTCCTCTCCTCCTCTCGCTCCCTCCCTCGTAAATTTCTTCTAACCTTTTTGGCGGTTCTTGGGTTGGGTCGGTAGGGTCACCGGTTTCTTCCTTGTTGGCTTGGGCAGTGGTCTTGGCAATGAAAAGGCTCCACTCTAGTTGCTCATTCAACTTCAACCAACAATGCATGACGGTGAGGGACTTCTTCTTCTTTAACTTCTTGTACATCACACAAGTACGAGTAGGCTACAAAGTGAAACATTGCCTACAATGCATATCCGTCTAGCAGGCAACAAAACAATACAAACGTGTTTGGTTGTCTGCATTAGGCTCAACCAGGCCCGCACAGGAAGAAAAACATCTGTTTGGTTGCCTGGACTGCTTCTACATCTCGGGTTGCATGGAACTTAAAGTAGTCTCGGGTCAGTCCCACGAGTGACGTCCTAATCGCCAGTTTCTTCACCACTGTTAGTGAAATGAGCCACTAATTGGCAGGCCCCACTGGTCAGATTTGACCCTGGATGGCTCAGTTGACCTACTACGCCATGCTGATATCATAATTATTTTCTGACATTTTTATATATTAGAAATGATTTATACATTCAGAAAATTGACTAACCTTAGAAAAATCACAGAAAAATCAACCGTAGCTTAGACTGAAATAATTTATATATAAAAAATGATCAGAAAAATTCAAATGATCCATCTGCAATAATTTCATGCATGTTTAAGCAACTTATACTTACTGTATAAGTAAAAACGACTAAATGACATTTTAAAATGCTTAAATTGGAGTTGTATTTGAATCTTTGGTTCAAATGGACTTCATCCAAATTGTTGCTAGATGCATTAGCCCCATTCATAGCATTTTGACATGTCATGATCATGCATCATATTGTTGCATTTGATGTATATTGATTGCCTGTCCGGTATTGTTCTTCTCGATAGGCTCTGCCTCTGCGAGTGGCACCGGCTACCTATCCGAGGAACAGTGCTCCCCTGCTGATCTTCCAGGCAAGCAAACCCCCTTGATCATTTCGATACAATCCAACTCTCTTGCTCATGATCTCTATTTATTACATTAGGCCAATAACGATTCAACTGTTACATGTTGCGGTAGTTGAACCCATTCCTTTGCATGACCTGTCATAGTAAATAGCTAAACCTTCCTGGAATGATTAGGAATTGCTTGAGCCATGTTGTGAATTCATCCATGCCATGCTTGCTATTGCTTAGAGTTGTGTCAGGTCTGATTTATCTAGGATGAATTGGAATGGTTGTGATCATGTACTGCTGTTGAGGTAGTGATGAGAGTCCATGTAGGAGTACACGGTGGGTTGTCTCATTGAGACCATCCTTAAGAACCGAGTTCTGTGTGTGTTATCCAATACTAGCTACTACCACATATTAGGATCCTTAATTGACTCTCTTGACTTATTAATCGCCACGATCTCTGCCTAGGAGTTGCAACTAGTTTCTGGTGTTTGTAGGATGTGCTATTGGCCACACCAAGCGCAGTACTACCCGATGGGATGGACTTGGGACAGCTAGGCATGTGGCACGGTGTACCAAGCATAGGACCATCCGTCGAGGTGGACTTGGGAACCCTGCTCACATCACTTGGGGTCGTGATAGAAAATTCGGCCCGATTTCCAGCTGGAAGGTCAGCCTAGCTAGTCTTGTCAATCGGCAGTCCAAACTCTCTCTCGTGTGACTGTGGCACTTTCTTTAGTGATGACTTGGAAGGGTTCTGGTCACCCCTACCCGGGCAGACAACCTCCCTCATTCGGCAATAAACCTGGACTAGAGTCTTGCGCGGTTAGTCAAGTTGTGGCTAACACCCTCGCCAGGCTTCTGCTTGAAGGTTGCCGAGATACATGACGTGTATATGGTGGTAAGTGGTGAGTGTGTGTGTGAAGAAGTACACCCCTATAGGGTCAATAAAACTATTCAAATAGACGCATCCTCGAAAATGGACTACTTGGAGACTTATATGGTTCATAGAAAACTTTAAGTGGATACTCTAAAATGGGCAAGATAAGTGTGGGTGCTATGGATGGCCTTCTCGTAGGGAGACGTGAGGGAATCCACAGTATTGTATTGTTGTGGTGACTAGCTAGTGGACTCGTGTGTGTGCTTTCTCATCTTATTAAACTAGAATAGCCACTGAGTCAAAGCTGGCTTGATGCACTTAAACCCCACAACACCCCTTTTTATACTGATGCATATGTAGTTAGTTCTGATGTAAGTCTTGTTGAGTACCTTCATACTCACATTTGCTTAAATAACTGTTGTAGAGGAGTTCCCAAATACTACAGGTGGGTTCTACCTAGACATCAATGACGACGAGTAGCTTGGTTTCCCAGCTAATCTTGGACCCTTGGGAGGGTCTGTAGATAGTCAGGCTTGCTAGCCTTTTATATTTTCAATTGTTTGTACACAGACAAGTTTATGCTTCCACTTGTTTGTACGACTTTGTGTGTAGGGTCATGAGACCCCTGTTTGTAATAAACATGCTATGTATGGATCTTCCGAGCCTTATCTATACTTGAGTTTGTAGAGTTATGTCGTGATGCCATGTTGTACGAACACATACTTGCATGTTATGCGTATGTGTGATATGTATTGCTATGTGTGGGGTTTGACACCTAGTTGTATGCCTATGGTAGGCTTTCTTACAGGGAAATGTCTCCTAGTGCTTCCACAGAGCCTTGGTAATTTACTACTACTCCAGAACACATGGATTGACCGACATGTATCCTTCTTTGCTCCCGTGTATGTCCCTACGGGGAAATGTCTCGCGTTGTTCCTTTAAGTCCTTGTAGCATCCTATGACTTGGGTTCATACGTTGATGACCGACCCCGTGCATTGTTGGGTTACCTATGTTTGTCCCCGCATTTTGTGCCACGTTGGTTTACAAGTAATCATGTCGATCCGGGTTCTTTGCCATATGGTTGCTAGCGACTTATTCATATAAGCTAAAGACAAAAGGTGCAAACGGTCTGGCCATGGTAAGGCGGCAGCCGCGTGAACCGTGCATGAGTCTCAGGGTACTTATATGGTTTGTTACAACTAGATCATGTGCCTTAGGATCGAGGTCCCGACATGTGGTGACGATTCCATCACTGGAGCGAATGTAGTGAGGTGAATAGCTGAGTGATTGAAGCATCTCATGTACGATGGGTGTTCATGTCATGTAGGCAACTAAGATGTCGTCGATTACGAGGTCGATGGATCCTCGACTGATTCCGTGGATCAGGGATATCATTCAGTTGGGATGGGTGGTCGCGTCCGGGAAGTGGCTTTGACTTGGTGGAGGAGTGCGACAGTCAATCGGGTGCAGTAGGGTAGCAAACGGAAGAGGCGGGGTTTCATGGGTGGTGAAGAGTAATTTTCTCGCCCTAGATGTATCAACGGGGTGGAGGGGTCCTGATGTTGGGGAACGTAGTAATTTCAAAAAAAATCCTACGCACACGTAAGATCATGGTGATGCATAGCAACGAGAGGGGAGAGTGTAGTCCACGTACCCTCGTAGACCGAAAGCGGAAGCGTTAGCACAACGCGGTTGATGTAGTCATATGTCTTCACGATCCGACCGATCAAGTACCGAACGTACGACACCTCCGAGTTCAGCACACATTCAACTCGATGACGTCCCATGAACTCCGATCCAGCAGAGCTTTGCGGGAGAGTTCCGTCAGCACGACGGCGTGATGACGGTGTTGATGATGGTACTGATGCAGGGCTTCGTCTAAGCACCGCTACAATATTACCGAGGTGGAATATGATGGAGGGGGGCACCGCACACGGCTAAGTGATCAAAAGATCAATTATTGTGTCTAGAGGTGCCTCCCTGCCCCCGTATATAAAGGAGGGAGAGAGAGTCCGGTCCAAGAGGGGCGCGCCAAGTGTGGGGAGTCCTACTAGGACTCCCAAGTCCTAGTAGGATTCCCCTTTCCTTTTCGGAGTAGGAGAGAAGGAAAGAAGGGGAGAGGAAGAAGGAAAAGGGGGTTGCACCCCTTGTCCAATTCGGACCAGAGGGGGGGGGGCGCCTCCTTCCTTTTGGCCTCTCTCCTCTATTCCCGTATGGCCCAATAAGGCCCATATACTCCCCGGCGAATTCCCGTAACTCTTCGGTACTCCGAAAAATACCCGAATCACTCGGAACCTTTCCGAAGTCCGAATATAGTCGTCCAATATATCGATCTTTACGTCTCGACCATTTTGAGACTCCTCATCATGTCCCAGATCTCATCCGGGACTCCGAACTACCTTCAGTACATCAAAACACATAAACTCATAATACCGATCGTCACCGAACTTTAAGCGTGCGGACCCTACGGGTTCGAGAACTATGTAGACATGACCGAGACACGTCTCCGGTCAATAACCAATAGCGGAACCTGGATGCTCATATTGGCTCCCACATATTCTACGAAGATCTTTATCGGTCAAACCGCATAACAATATACGTTGTTCCCTTTGTCATCGGTATGTTACTTGCCCGAGATTCGATCATCGGTATCTCAATACCTAGTTCAATCTCGTTATCGGCAAGTCTATTTACTCATTATGTAATGCATCATCCCGCAACTAACTCATTAGCTACATTGCTTGCAAGGCTTATAGTGATGTGCATTACCGAGAGGGCCCAGAGATACCTCTCCGACAATCGGAGTGACAAATCCTAATCTCGAAATACACCAACTCAACATGTACCTTTGGAGACACCTATAGAGCTCCTTTATAATCACTCAGTTACGTTGTGACGTTTGGTAGCACACAAAGTGTTCCTCCGGTAAACGGGAGTTGCATAATCTCATAGTCACAGGAACATGTATAAGTCATGAAGAAAGCAATAGCAACATACTAAACGATCAAGTGCTAAGCTAACGGAATGGGTCAAGTCAATCACACCATTCTCCTAATGATGTGATCCCGTTTAATCAAATGACAACTCATGTCTATGGCTAGGAAACACAACCATCTTTGATTCAACGAGCTAGTCAAGTAGAGGCATACTAGTGACACTATGTTTATCTATGTATTCACACATGTACTAAGTTTCCGGTTAATACAATTCTAGCATGAATAATAAACATTTATCATGAAATAAGAAAATAAATAATAACTTTATTATTGCCTCTAGGCAATATTTCCTTCAGTCTCCCACTTGCACTAGAGTCAATAATCTAGTTTAGATTACCATGTGATTTAACACTAATATCCACATCTGCATGTGATTAACACCCATAGTTCACATTGTCATGTGACCAAGATCCAAAGGGTTTAATAGAGTCAATAATCTAGTTCACATCGATATGTGATTAACACCCAAAGAGTACTAAGGTGTGATCATGTTTTGCTCGTGAGAGAAGTTCAGTCAACGGGTGTTTCACATTCAGAGCCGTATGTATTTTGCAAATATTTTATGTCTTCAATGCTCTGCACGGAGCTACCCTAGCTAATTGCTCCCACTTTCAATATGTATCCATATTGAGACTTAGAGTCATTTGGATCAGTGTCAAGCTTACATCGACGTAACCCTTTTACGACGAACCTTTTGTCACCTCCATAATCGAGAAACATATCCTTATTCCACTAAGGATTATTTTTGACTGTTGTCCAGTGATCTACTCCTAGATCAAAATTGTACTCCCTTGCCAAACCCAGAGCAAGGTATACAATAGGTCTGGTACACAGCATATCATACTTTATAGAACCTATGACTGAGGCATAGGGAATGACTTTTCATTCTATTTCTATTTTCTTCCATGGTCGGGTTTTGATTCTTACTCAACTTCACACCTTGTAATACAGGCAAGAACCCGTTCTTTGACTGATCCATTTTTGAACTTATTCGAAAAAATTACCAAGCAAGGTATGTGCTTTGTGAAAGTCCAATTAAGCGTCTTGATCTATAGATCTTGATGCCCAATATGTAAGCAGCTTTAACGAGGTATTTCATTGAAAAACGCTTATTCAATATCCCTTTTATGCTATCCAGAAATTCTATATCATTTCCAATCAACAATATGTCATCTACATATAAGATTAGAAATGCTACAGAGCTCCTACTCACTTTCTTATAAATACAGGCTTCTCCAAAAGTCTGTATAAAACCATACTCATCAAAGCGTATATTCCAACTCTGACATGCTTGCACCAGTCCATAGACGGATTGCTGGAGCTTGCACATTTTGTTATCACCTTTAGGATTGACAAAACCTTCTGGTTGCATCATATACAACTCTTCTTTAATAAATCCATTAAGGAATGCAGTTTTGACATCCATTTGCCAGATTTCATAAAATGTGGCAATTGCTAACATGATTCGGACAGACTTAAGCATCGCTACGGGTGAGAAAGTCTCATCGTAGTCAACCCCTTGAACTTGTCGAAAACCTTTCACAATAAGTCGAGCTTTGTAGATAGTAACACTACTATCAGTGTCTGTCTTCCTCTTGAAGATCCATTTATTCTCAATGGCTTGCCGATCATCGGGCAAGTCCACCAAAGTCCATACTTTGTTCTCATACATGGATCCCATCTCCGATTTTATGGCCTTAAGCCATTTTGCGGAATCTAGGCTCATCATCGCTTCCTCATAGTTCATAGGTTCACCATGATCAAGTAACATGACCTCCAGACTAGGATTACCGTACCACTCTGGTGCGGATCTTACTCTGGTTGACCTACGAGGTTTGGTAGTAACTTGATCTGAAGTTTCATGATCAATATCATTAGCTTCCTCACTAATTGGTGTAGGAATCACATGAACTGATTTCTGTGATGAACTACTTTTCAATAAGGGAGCAGGTACAGTTACCTCATCAAGTTCTACTTTCCTCCCACTCACTTCTTTCGAGAGAAACTCCTTCTCTAGAAAGGATACATTCTTAGCAACGAATATTTTGCCTTCGGATTTGTAATTAGAAGGTGTACCCAACAGTCTCCTTTGGGTATTCTATGAAGACGCATTTCTCCGGTTTGGGTTCGAGCTTATCAAGTTGAAACTTTTTCACATAAGAATCGCAACTCCAAACTTTAAGAAATGATAACTTAGGTTTATTGCTAAACCATAGTTCATACGGTGTCGTCTCAACGGATTTAGATGGTGCCCTATTTAACGTGAATGCAGTTGTCTCTAATGCATAACCACAAAACGATAGTGGTAAACCGATAAGAGACATCATAGATCGCACCATATCCAATAAAGTGCAGTTACGATGTTCGGACATACCATAACACTGTGGTGTTCCAGGTGGCGTGAGCTGTGAAACTATTCCACATTTTTATATGAAGGCCAAACTCGTAAGTCAAATATTCTCCTCCATGATAAGATCGTAGAAACTTTATTTTCTTGTTACGATGATTTTTCACTTCACTCTTAAATTCTTTGAACTTTTCAAATGTTTCAGACTTGTGTTTCATTAAGTAGATATACCCATATCTGCTCAAATCATCTGTGAAGGTTAGCAAATAATGATACTTGCCACGAGCATTAACACTCATTGGATCGCATACATCGATATGTATTATTTCCAATAAGTCAGTAGCTCGTTCCATTGTTCCGAAGAACGTAGTTTTAGTCATCTTGCCCAAAAGGCATGGTTCGCAAGCATCAAATGATTCATAACCAAGTGATTCCAAAAATCCATCTTTATGGAGTTTCTTCATGCGCTTTACACCGATATGACCCAAACGGCAGTGCCTCAAATAAGTTGCACTATCATTATCAACTTTGCATCTTTTGGCATCAATATTATGAATATGTGTATCACTACGATCGAGATCCAACAAACTTTTTTCATTGGGTGTATGACCATCAAAGGTTTTATTCATGTAAACAGAGCAACAATTATTCTCTGACTTTAAATGAATAACCATATTGCAATAAATATGATCAAATCACATTCATGCTCAACGCAAACGCCAAATAACATTTATTTAGGTTTAACACTAATCTCGAAAGTATAGGAAGTGTGCGATAATGATCATATCAATCTTGGAACCACTTCCAACACACATCGTCACTTCACCCTCAACTAGTCTATGTTTATTCTGTAACTCCTGTTTCGAGTTACTAATATTTAGCAACTGAACAAGTATCAAATACCCAGGGGATACTATAAACACTAGTAAGATACACATCAATAACCTGTATATCAAATATACCCCTTTTCACTTTGCCATCCTTCTTATCCACCAAATATTCATGGAATTTCCGCTTCCAGTGACCATTTCCTTTGCAGTAGAAGCACTCAGTTTCAGGCTTTGGTCTAGCTTTGGGCTTCTTCACGGAAGTGACAACTTGCTTGCCATTCTACTTGAAGTTCCCTTTCTTTCCCTTTGCCCTTTTCTTGAAACTGGTGTTCTTGTCAATCATCAACACTTGATGCTCTTTCTTGATTTCTACCTTCGTCGATTTCAACATCATGAAGAGCTCGGGAATTGTTTTCGTCATCCCTTGCATACTATAGTTCATCACGAAGTTCTAGTAACTTGGTGCTGGTGACTAGAGAACTCTGTCAATCACTATATTATCTGGAAGATTAACTCCCACTTGATTCAAGCGATTGTAGTACCCAGACAATCTGAGCACATGCTCACTAGTTGAGCAATTCTCCTCCTTCTTTTAGCTATAAAGCTAGTTGGAGACTTCATATCTCTCAACTCGGGTATTTGCTTGAAATGTTAACTTCAACTCCTGGAACATCACATATGGTCCATGAAGTTCAAAAGCGTCTTTGAAGTCCCGATTCTTAGCCGTTAAGCATGGTGCACTAAACTATCAAGCAGTCATCATATTGAGCTAGCTAAACGTCCATAACGTCTACAGCTGCTCTTGCAATAGGTCTGTCACCTAGCGGTGCATCAAGGACATAATTCTTCTGTGCAGCAATGAGGATAATCCTCAGATCATGGAGCTAGTCCGCATCTTTGCTACTAACATCTTTCAACATAGTTTTTCTCTAGGAACATATCAAAATAAACATAGGTAAGCAACAATGCGAGCTATTGATCTACAACATATTTTTCAAAATACTATCAGGACTAAGTTCATGATAAATTAAAGTTCAATTAATCATATTACTTAAGAACTCCCACTTAGATAGACATCCCTCTAATCATCTAAGTGATCACGTGATCCAAATGAACTAAACCATGTCCGATCATCACGTGAGATGGAGTAGTTTTCAATGGTGAACATCACTATGTTGATCATATCTACTATATGATTCACGCTCGACCTTTCGGTCTCCAGTGTTCCGAGGCCATATCTGTATATGCTAGGCTCGTCAAGTTTAACCTGATTATTCCGCGTGTGTAACTGTTTTGCACCCGTTGTATTTGAACGTAGATCCTATCACACCCGATCATCACGTGGTGTCTCAGCACGAAGAACTTTCGCAACGGTGCATACTGAGGGAGAACACTTATACCTTGAAATTTAGTGAGAGATCATCTTATAGTGCTACCGTCAATCAAAGCAAATTAAGATGCATAAAGGATAAACATCACATGAAATCAATATAAGTGATATGATATGGCCATCATCATCTTGTGCTTCTAATCACCATCTCCGAAGCACCGTCATGATCACCATCGTCACCGGCGCGACACCTTGATCTTCATCGTAGCATCGTTGTCGTTTCGCCACCTATTGCTTCTACGACTATCGCTACCGCTTAGTGATAAAGTAAAGCAATTACAAGGCGATTGCATTGCATACAATAAAGCGACAACCATATGGCTCCTGCCAGTTGCCGATAATTTTGTTACAAAACATGATCATCACATACAATAAAATTTATCATCATGTCTTGACCATATCACATCACAACATGCCCTGCAAAAACAAGTTAGACGTCCTCTACTTTGTTGTTGCAAGTTTTACGTGGCTGCTACGGGCTGAGCAAGAACCGTTCTTACCTACGCATCAAAACCACAACGATAGTTCGTCAAGTTAGTGTTGTTTTAACCTTCTCAAGGACCGGACGTAGCCACACTCGGTTCAACTAAAGTTGGAGAAACTGACACCCGCCAGCAACCTATGTGCAAAGCACGTTGGTAGAACCAGTCTCGCGTAAACGTTCGCGTAATGTCGGTCCGGGCCGCTTCATCCAACAATACCGCCGAACCAAAGTATGACATGCTGGTAAGCAGTATGACTTGTATCGCCTACAACTCACTTGTGTTCTACTCGTGCATATAACATCTACGCGTAAAACCAGGCTCTGATACCACTGTTGGGGAACGTAGTAATTTCAAAAAAATTCCTACACACACGCAAGATCATGGTGATGCATAGCAACGAGAGGGGAGAGTGTAGTCCACATACCTCGTAGACCGAAAGCGGAAGCATTAGCATAATGCGGTTGATGTAGCCGTGCGTATTCACGATCCGACTGATCAAGTACCGAACGTACGACACCTCCGAGTTCAGCACACATTCATCTCGATGACGTCCCACGAACTCCGATCCAGCAGAGCTTTGCGGGAGAGTTCCGTCAGCACGACGGCGTGATGACGGTGTTGATGATGCTACCAGCGCAGGTCTTCGTCTAAGCACCGCTACGATATTACCGAGGTGGAATATGGTGGAGGGGGCACCGCACACGGCTAAGAGATCAAGAGATCAATTGTTGTGTCTAGAGGTGCCCCTGCCCCCGTATATAAAGGAGGGAGGGAGAGGCCAGCCCTAGAGGGGGCGCGCCAAGTGTGGGGAGTCGTACTAGGACTCCCAAGTCCTAGTAGGATTCCCCTTTCCTTTCTGGAGTAGGAGAGAAGGAAAGAGGGGGAGAGGGAGAAGGAAAAGGGGGTTGCACCCCTTGTCCAATTCGGACCAGAGGGGGGGCTGATACGTCTCCGTCGTATCTATAATTTTTGATTGTTCCATGCCAATATTCTTCAACTTTCATATACTTTTGGCAACTTTTTATACTATTTTTGGGACTAATATATTGATCCGATTGCCCGGTGCGGTTCACATGCATTGCGTGTTTTATGTTTCGTAGAAAACCCATATCAAACGGAATCCAAATGGGATAAAAACGGACGGAGAATTATTTTGGAATATTTGGGATTTTCCGGAGGAAGAATCAACGCGAAACGGTGTCCAGGGTGGCCACGAGTCAGGGGGGCATGCCCTCCCCCCTAGGCGCGCCCTGGACTATCGTGGGCCATCCGTAAGGCGGTTGATCCCCTTCTTTTGCCGCAAGAAAGCTAATTTTACGAGAAAAATATGGGCGAAAGATTCACCCCAATCGGAGTTACGGATCTCCAGATATAAAAGAAACGGTGAAGGGATAGAATCGTAGAACGCGTAAGCAGAGAGATAGATCCAATCTCGGAGGGGCTCTCGCCCCTCCCACACCATGGGAGCCAAGGACCAGAGGGGAAACCCTTCTCCCATCTAGGGAGGAGGTCAAGGAAGAAGAATAAGAAGGGGGGCTCTCTCCCCCTTGCTTCCGGTGGCGCCGGAACGCCGCCGGGGGCCACCATCATCACCGCGATTTTCACCAACACCTCCGCCATCTTCACCAACATCTCCATCACCTTCCCCCATTTATATCCAGCGGTCCACTCTCCCGCTACCCGCTGTACCCTCTACTTGAACATGGTGCTTTATGCTTCATATTATTTTCCAATGACGTGTTGCCATCCTATGATGTCTGAGTAGATTTTCGTTGTCCTATCGGTGATTGATGAATTGCTATGATTGGTTTGAGTTGCATGTTTTATTATTGGTGCTGTCCTATGGTGCCCTCCGTGTCGCGCAAGTGTGAGGGATTCCCGCCGTAGGGTGTTGCAATGCGTTTATGATTCGCTTATAGGGGGTTGCGTGAGTGACTGAAACACAAACCCGAGTAAGGGGATTGTTGCGTATGGGATAAAGGGGACTTGATACTTTAATGCTATGGTTGGGTTTTACCTTAATGAATCTTTAGTAGTTGCGGATGCTTGCTAGAGTTCCAATCATAAGTGCATATGATCCAAGTAGAGAAAGTATGTTAGCTTATGCCTCTCCCTCAAATAGAATTGCAATAGTGATTACCGGTCTAGTAACATAGTCAATTGCTTAGGGGCAATTTCACAACTCCTACCACCACTTTTCCACACTCGCTATATTTACTTTATTGTTTCTTTATCTAAACAGCCCCTACTTTTTATTTACGTGTTCTTTATTATCTTACAAGCTTATCCAACAACACCTTCAAAGTACTTCTAGTTTCATACTTGTTCTAGGTAAAGCGAACGTCAAGCGTGCGTAGAGTCGTATCAGTGGCCGATAGGACTTGAGAGAGTATTTGTTCTACCTTTAGCTCCTCGTTGTGTTCGACACTCTTACTTATCGAAAGAGGCTACAACTATACTTGCGGGTCATCAAGACCTTTTTCTGGCGCCGTTGCCCGGGAGTCATAGCGTGGGGTGAATATTCTCGTGTATGCTTGTTTGCTTTATCACTAAGTAATTTTTATTTGTTGTTCTTAGTTGTTTTCTATCTTTAGTTATGGGTAGGAAACGCAAAATACCAAAAAAATTAGTTGTACCTACTAAACCAGTGGTTGAAGAACCACTCAAAACCTATCACACTCCTGAAGCTTTTTACTTGGATCATCTTTGATCCCTTTGTGCTCGTGCTGAAACCCCGACTAGTTTAGTTGAGGGCAAATCTTTAGATGAGCATGCTTGTTTTGTGCGACACCGTATATCTGAAAAAGGGAAACTATTATGGGATCAAATTTAACGCTTGCAATGCTATGCTTGGAATTTATGTGAAATATATGAGTTTACTTGTTGTTCTATAGACCCTAAGAAACACCTACCCTATCAATGCTTGTTTAGTGATAACGGAATCGTATCTTCGTATGCTATGGGTGTTTACAATTACTATGATGTTCAACAAATTGAAGAATTTGTTGCTTTTAAAGGTGCTTATTGTTGGAAATATGCCCTAGAGGCAATAATAAATTAGTTATTATTATATTTCCTTGTTCATGATAATCGTTTATTATCCATGCTATAATTGTATTGATAGGAAACTCAGATACATGTGTGGGTACATAGACAACACCATGTCCCTAGTAAGCCTCTAGTCAACTAGCTCGTTGATCAATAGAAGGTTACGGTTTCACGACCATGGACATTGGATGTCGTTGATAACGGGATCACATCATTGGCAGAATGATGTGATGGACAAGACCCAATCCTAAGCCTAGCACAAAGATCGTGTAGTTCGTGTGCTAAAACTTTTCTAATGTCAAGTATCATTTCCTTAGACCATGAGATTGTGCAACTCCCGGATACCGTAGGAATGCTTTGGGTGTACCAAACGTCACAACGTAATCGGGTGGCTATAAAGGTGCACTACGGTATCTCCGAAAGTGTCTGTTGGGTTGGCACGAATCGAGACTGGGATTTGTCACTCCGTGTAAACGGAGAGGTATCTCTGGGCCCACTCGGTAGGACATCATCATAATGTGCACAATGTGACCAAGAGGTTGATCACGGGATGATGTGTTATGGAACGAGTAAAGAGACTTGCTGGTAACGAGATTGAACAAGGTATCGGGATACCGATGATCGAATCTCGGGCAAGTACAATGCCGCTAGACAAAGGGAATTGTATACGGGATCGATTGAGTCCTTGTCATCGTGGTTCATCCGATGAGATCATTGTGGAACATGTGGGAGCCAACATGGGTATCCAGATCCCGCTGTTGGTTATTGACCGGAGAACGTCTCGGTCATGTCTGCATGTCTCCCGAACCCGTAGGGTCTACACACTTAAGGTTCGGTGACGCTAGGGTTGTATGAATATGAGTATGCAGCAAACCGAATGTTGTTCGAGTCCGGATGAGATCCCGGACGTCACGAGGAGTTCCGGAATGGTTCGGAGGTAAAGATTTATATATGGGAAGTCTTATTTTGGTCGGAAAAGTTTACACTTTATCGATATTGTACCGGAGTGCCGAAAGGGGTCCGGGGTCCACCTGCCTGGGGCCACATGGGCTGTAGGGGGTGCGCCTTGGCCTATATGGGCCAAGGGAACCAGCCCCAAGAGGCCCATGCGCCAAGGAGACTTGGGGAGGGGAGAGTCCTAAAGGGGGAAGGCACCTCCGAGGTGCCTTGGGGAGGATGGACTCCTCCCCCCTCTTGGCCGCACCCCTTCCTTGGAGGAAGGGGCAAGGCTGCGCCTGAAAGTGCAATCATGCCCTTACATTATGTTTTAGTTGTTTATGACAATCTACATGTAGGGGACTAACAATGGCTTCCAAGTAGATTTCATGTGTTGGTCCCGGTTCACAAAATTGTGTGTGGATCAAGAGCATACAGTGAGTTCTCTCAAGGTTGAAGTGGTAAAATGATGTTTCATTTTATGTTTCTTGAGTTATAGGGATCCCGCACTATTAAGAGGGGATCAAAGGGGATAGTGCTAGATTTGCTCAAGTCGACATCCTCTATTTCTACTTCCTCACATCATATTCCAACATAGGCATATTCCACTCATATCCTATATACCAAAGAAATCCATGGCCAACTAGGTTCCCCAAAATATATGATCTAACCTTTGCATACTTTGCATCCTCCATTTTGGTTTATCTTGGGTGGTTCTCTAAGTGAGGACCTAGAGCTTTTCCATAGCTTCAAACGAGCCCAAGATCATCAAAATCGAGTCCGGATGAGAAAGTTATGGATGTTTCACTTTTGGGGGGGCCTGCAGTTTTCTTATTGGCCGGACATCCGGGACTGGGCCCGGAAATCCGGCCATAGATGTCCAGAACCGTGTGAAATGATGGTTTGCCCCCCGAATGTCCGGCGATCTTCCGGATGTCCGGGCTTTCCTGTTCGGGATGTCCGGGCTTGACCCCGGATGTCCGCTCCCCTATTCCTACTGCTGTTACGCCTGTTCTCCAAGTGGCTCTCCAGCCCGGATGTCCGGCCTCTAGCCCGGATGTCCGGCCTGCCCGGTCACTTGCACTACAACGGGCATATTTGAGCACACACTATATATACTGCCTCTTCTCCCCATGAGTGAGGTTGACCATTCACTTTGAACAAACCCTAGAACACTTCTCACACTCTCTCTCATTTCTCCACACCAAATCTTAGATCCCCAAGGGATTTGAGAGCTTTGAAAAGAAGTTGTCCGGTCAAGTGATAGATCCACTTCTCCTCCTTCTTTGCACCCAAGGAATTCGTGATTTGAGCAAGTCTTGAGCAAATCCCCATCGATCTTGTTACTCTTGGAGGTTGGAGACTCCTAGGCGGTAGGAGTCTTTCGGAGAGGAATCGACCTTTGTGATTACCCCGGATAAGTTTGTGAGGGTTTGGAGACCACCCCAAGGTCTACCACTAGTGGTTGAGAAAGCGCCTTCGTGGTGTTGTCTCAAAGGGAGAATAGGGTGAGCCTTCGTGGCGTTGGTGTGCCTTCGTGGTAACATCCACCTCTCTAACGTGACTAGCTTCCCTCCAAGGAAGTGAACATCGACATACATCCTCGTCTCCGGAGTTGCGGTTATTCCTAACCCTAACTCTATACTTGTGGTTACTTGTTTTGGTTTGCACTTACTTACATCATATTGTGCTTACTCACTTATATGCTTGTGTTACTTGCCTAGTACTTGTACTTACTAGCAATTGTTAGGCTCACCTTCATATTCCGCACTATTGCCTAAAATTGCTAAGTAATAATTAAAATTTGTAATTGTACCTATTCACCCCCTCTAGGTCCATCTCGATCCTTTCAATTGGTATCGAGCCTCGTGCTCTATTCTTGTGGCTTAACCGCCCTAGAGCGAGATGAACCCAGATGGGACTCCTTGGTTGTAGATCCTAAGGATAAAGGCGGGCTTCTTGAAGTCAAGTCCTTTACGTCGGAGGATCTAGAACGGGCCTTGCTAAGCAAAAGAGGAGCATGATGCTTCTCTTGAGGCCTTAGTACAAATGAGACTAGCCACGTTGTCCTCGGTGCTTGCACCACTCTCGGGTGGTGCTGCCTCAAGGCCAACTGTGCCTACTCCATCACTTGGTCAACAACCTCCTAACAATGAACACGCCAGTGTTCCTTGGCTTTATGCAAGACCTCGGGTTGAGAAACCAAGATATAATCCTCAAGGCAGTCCTCCTTTGCTTAGTGCCACTTCCGATTTTCCTTTGTGGAGAGTTGCTATGCAGGACCATCTTCGACATGGAAACGATGAGATGCTGGAGATCTTGGAGTATGGCTATCATGTGGTTGATCCAAAGAACCCCACACCAAGAGAAATATATGACAAGAACCTCAATGACACTGCAATCATGTGGATAAGGAGAGGTTTGGATGAAAAGCAAAGGAGACCGTTCATACACATCACAAGTGCTAAGGAACTATGGGAAACTGTTATGCGATCCAAAAGCGGCACTTCTACCCTCCGGAGTGCTCAATATGAAATTGCCAAGGGGCAATTGCAAAACTTTTGTATGGAGAAAGGTGAAACCACCAATCAACTCCATGAGCGTCTCATGACACTCACTGCCGATATTGAGTCATGTGAGTGTGACAAGACACAAGATGGTTTCAACATGACTAAGAGGTTCCTTGTGGATAAGTTACTTCATGCTCTTGCTCCATTTCACCATCAAATGGTGTGGGACATAAGACAACACCATACCTTCAAGGAAATGACTACAGATGGCATCGTATCCACCTTTCAACTATTTGAAGAGTCAAAGACTAATGCCACAAAACATCTTGCCATGCATGGGTCCCCATTATCAAAGATAAATCTTGCATTGAAGGCCAAGCATGTATGTGAAGATGAACAAAGTGAAGAAGAAGAAGAGGATGACGAAGATGGTGATGAGATTGAATCCGACGAGGGCCCTACATATGAAGACATGGCTCTTTTTGTCAAGAAGTTTAAGCGGAGTAAATTCAAGGGAAGATTTCAATAGATGAATGTTAGAAAATGCTACTACTGTGAAGATATCTATCACTTCTCGTACGAGTGGCCTTATGATATGAGAGAAGATAAACCAAGTTTTCCCAAGAGCTTTCCCATGATGTAGTTGCCAATTCGTTTGAACTCCAAGCTCAAGAAGAGAGATGGAAAGGCAATGGTTGCTCAAGAAGAATCTGATCCGGATGATGTTAGTGGTGTTGCGGAGTTGCTCAAGACTCTCAAAACACTTTGAGGTTAGTTAACAAGAGTGGTGGCGTGGTCACCTACAACTACATGAAAGATTACAAGGGCAACGCTCACAAATGCCTAATGGCAAAGGCCATGGTTGAAGAAGAAGAGGACCAAAGCTCTTGACAAGGTCAAGGTAACTCCACGATCAAATCCTCCTCTTTTCACTCCTTCTACTCCTAGTGATGAGTATCTTGATGCGGAGGATAGTTATGAGGATGATGATCTAACTGATCCTATGCTTGCTAAACTTAATAAGTTCATGTGCTCCCTCAAAGGAAGGAAGCTCACTATGTTTCGTATGCTTATGGAGATGGTGAGTAAGCACACTGATAGAGGCAAAGGTGTCCCGATGTTTCGATGAGATGGTGGCTATCGTTTCTGTGGGAGTCGACCTTGACGATCCGACTACGTACGTGCGAGACGTCGCGCCTTAGAAATCGCTAAACCAACTTCCGAGGGTTATTGACCACGCCGGAGCACGATCAACCTGACCACGAGGGCCTGTTTCCTGCGAGCAAACGAAGAACAAGCAAGAAACTGAGATTGCAATCTGGATATTGCGAATATAAGATGAAAGCTTTATTGATCAAGGTGGGGTTCTGTGACGCCTTTGTCTGGTCGTTGAACACAAACGAAGTACGCGAAGTTGCAGCTATGGCGAACTTTTAATCTAAACAAAACCCCAAAGTCTAAACGACGCCCTAAGGGCTGTATATATGGAGAAAGAGGAGGGAATTTCATGGCCCTTGAGGGAGGGTCCCAAACCAACCCTAACTCTTGTTTCCCCACACATACGGACTCTAAAAACAGCCTACACTTAAGTATTTCGAAATTACATGGGCCTGGCCCAATAATAAGGTGACGCAGCACCTAGAATAGCCTATGGACGAATATTATGAAGTGGCATCTTGTATATTTCGTCCAAGGCCTCATGCTCTCATTAGGGTGGCTTCAAAGTCCTGGAATCATCACTTGTAACTCCGTTCTTGTTTCCCTTGCGCATGCCAACATCTCCATGCTTGAACTTGCTCCAAGGTTCATCTTTCTTGTCCATGGTAGGCCCTTCATTTGTAAGCAAAACAAATGTATCCAATTTAGGCAGCATCATATTCTCATGAACATTGGAATCGTTACCAAGAAACGAAAGTACACGATAATTCAATTGGCGTCTTGTGAGCTCTAGTAATTGGTCCGGTATGTATAGCAGCGGGGGCTGTGGGTGTAACAATGGTATTGATGTCCTCATCATCCTCCCTTCTTGAAATGAAGTCGTCCTCGACGGAAACTCATCTTCCTCACCCAAATAAGGCTTCAAATCTGCAATGTTAAAAGTGGGACTAACCCCAAAATCTGCGGGCAGCTCAAGTTTATATGCATTATCATTTATTTTCTCTAACACCTTAAATGGACCATCAAGACGTGGCATTAGCTTTGATTTGCAAATTAGGAAACCTATCCTTACGCAAATGTAACCAAACAAGATCTCCGGTGCAAAGACAACATGTTTTCTACCCTTATCTCCGACAAGTTTATATTTAGCATTCATACGCTCAATGTTTTCCTTAGTTAACTCATGCATTTTTAAAATCAATTCAGCACGTTCTTTAGCATCAAAATTAACCTTCTCCGAAGATGGAAGAGGCAACAAATCAATAGGTGCACGAGGTAGGAAGCCATACACAATTTCAAAAGGGCACATCTTAGTAGTAGAATGCAATGAGCGATTATAAGCAAATTCAATATGAGGCAAGCATTCTTCCCACATTTTCTTATTATTCTTCAAAACAGCCCTAAGCATAGTAGACAATGTTCTATTGACTACTTCAGTTTGTCCATCGGTTTGGGGGTGACAAGTAGTACTAAAAGCAGTTTAGTCCCCAACTTAGCCCATAAACATCTCCAAAAGTGGCTAAGAAATTTAGTATCACGATCTGAAACAATAGTATTTGGCACACCATGCAAGCGAATAATTTCACAAAAGAACAAATCAGCAACATTAACGGCATCATCGCTTTTATGACATGGTATAAAGTGTGCCATTTTAGAATCTATCCACGACAACAAATATGCTATCCCTCCCTTCTTTGTTCGAGGTAAACCTAAAACAAAGTCCATAGATATATCCTCCCATGGAACTCTAGGTACAGGCAAAGGCATATATAAACCATGAGGATTGAGTCGTGACTTAGCTTTTTGACATGTAGTGCAATGAGCAACAAAACGCTCAACATCCCGTCTCATCTTTGGCCAAAAGAAATGTGTAGCAAGTATATCCTCCGTCTTCTTCACGCCAAAGTGTCCCATTAATCCTCCTCCATGCGCCTCCCTGCAACAACAAAAGACGAGCAGAGCTAGCGAGAATGCATAGCTTGTTAGCACGGAACACAAAACCATCCTTAATAACGAACTTGTTCCATGTTCTTCCTTCTTTACAATTCTGCATTACATCTTTAAAATCAGCATCATGCACATATTGATCTTTGATGGTCTCCAAACCAAATATTTTGAAGTCAAGTTGTGAAAGCATAGTATAGCGGCGAGACAAAGCATCGGCAATAACATTTTCTTTACCCTTCTTGTGTTTAATGACATAAGGGAAAGTCTCAATGAATTCAACCCATTTAGCATGTCTACGATTCAGTTTAGCTTGACTTTTAATATGTTTCAAAGATTCATGATCGTAATGTATAACAAATTCTTTGGGCCATAAATAATGTTGCCATGTCTCTAAAGTCCGAACAAGAGCATATAATTCTTTGTCATAAGTAGAATAGTTCAGACTAGGCCCACTCAATTTTTCGTAAAAGTATGCAACAGGTTTGCCATCTTGTAATAACACACCTCCTAATCCAATTCCACTAGCATCACATTCAAGATCAAAAGTCTTATTAAAGTCGAGGAAGTTGGAGTAAAGGAGCATGTGTCAACTTATCTTTCAATACCGTGAAGGCTTCTTCACATGCGGTACCCCAAACAAAAGGCACATCCTTCTTTGTAAGTTCATTGAGAGGTGCAGCAATGGTGCTAAAGTCTCTCACAAAGCGCCTATAGAAACCAGCGAGTCCAAGAAAACTCCTCACTTGTGTGACCGTTTTGGGCTGCGGCCAACTCTCTATAGCTTCAATCTTGGCTTTATCAACTTCAATTCCCTGTGGTGTAACAACATAGCCAAGAAAAGATACTCGGTCGGTGCAAAAGGTGCACTTCCCAAGGTTACCAAACAAACGTGCATCACGTAGAGCATTAAAAACAACACATAAATGTTCCAAATGTTCTTCCAAAGATTTGCTATAAATCAGTATATCATCAAAATAGACTACCACAAATCGTCCAATGAAAGCACGTAAAACTTCGTTCATTAGTCTCATGAAAGTACTAGGTGCATTAGTTAACCCAAAAGGCATGACTAACCACTCATATAAACCAAACTTAGTTTTAAATGCTGTTTTCCATTCATCTCCCAATTTCATACGAATTTGATGGTATCCACTACATAAATCAACTTTGGAGAATATTGTAGAGCCACTCAATTCATCAAGCATATCATCTAGCCTAGGAATAGGATGACGATAACGAATAGTAATATTATTAATGCCTCTACAATCAACACACATACGCCGACGTACCATCCTTTTTAGGCACTAGTATAATAGGAACAGCACAAGGACTAAGAGATTCACAGATATAACCTTTGTCGAGCAGCTCCCGTGCTTGACGCATAATCTCCTTCGTCTCCTCTGGATTGGTACGGTATGGTGCACGGTTGGGTAGCGATGCACCGAATTAAGTCAATTTGATGCTCAATCCCTCGAATAGGTGGTAATCCGGTGGCACGTCTTGTGGGAAGGCGTCGTGAACTCCTGCAAAATGTTAGTGACAAAGAGGGGCAAAGAGGAAGGCACGTCCTCGAATGAAAATAATGCCTCTTTGCACACAAAAGCAAAGCAAACAGATTTGCTAGAATCTAGCTCCTCAATATCAGATTTGGTGGCAAGAAAACATGCACTTTTCAGATTATTTTCAGAAGCAACAGTAGATGGTTTATTATTAGGCTTCAATTGTTGCTCAAATTCTATTGCCACAATCCGATTTTCACTCTTATTTTTCTCTGTTTTGCTTTATTAGCTCTATTAATATCATCTTTCAAAATTGAATCAGGAGTCATAGGAAGCAAAGTAATATTTTTATCCTTGTGAACAAGAGTATACTAATTGTTTCTACCATGGTGTGCAGAATTTTTATCAAATTGCCATGGTCTACCAAGTAATAAGGAACATGCTTGCATAGGTACCACATCACAATCAACATAATCAGCATATGTAGAGATACTAAAATACACACGAACAGTACGTGTTACCTTAACCTTGCCGCTGTTGTTGAACCATTGGATGTAGTAAGGATGTGGATGTGGTCTTGTGGTGAGAGAAAGCTTCTCCACCATATCCATGCTAGCCAAGTTGTTGCAGCTCCCTCCATCTATGATGGCCTTGAATAGAACGTTCCTTCACAACTCCCTTTGTATGGAACAAGTTATGCCTCTGATTTTGCTCAGCTTGTGTAACCTGCACACTCAAAACACGTTGAGCAACTAAACATTCATACTGTCAAGATCTTGACAGCCATGTATTGCGTCTCATGATCAGAATCCTCTCCACCGTGTTCTTCATGCGTAATAAGAGCCAAAGTCTCTTCATCATAGTCACTAGCGGACTCATACCCACCATCCTCAGTAGCAATCATCACACGCTGAGATTGGCATTCTCTCATAAAGTGTCCTCTTCCCTTACAACGACGACAAATAATATCACTTGTGTGTCCTGTTGACGCCATGGAAGAAGAAGAGCTCTGTAGGCCCAGCAGTGTGCTCTTGGCGAGATAGTGGTGGTTGTGCCCGCTTTCTTGTATCACGGTTGGAGGTGGCAGCCACGGAGGTGCCGGTGTAGTAGAACATGTGGAAGTAGATGATGCACGTGGTGTCCATGATGAAGGTCGACCTGCGAGAAAAGTTAGTCCGCCAGCACGCTGTCGATCCTGCACTTCACGTTCAGCTTTACAAGCAAGATGGAATAATCGAGTGATATTAGTATAATCCTTGTAGTCTAGAATGGTCTGAATATCTCTATTTAATCCACCCAGAAAACGTGCAAGCATAGCTTCATTCTCCTCAACAATACCACATCTAATCAAGCCAGTTTGTAATTCCTGATAATATTCTTCTACCGAATTTTTTCCTTGTCTTAAGCGCTACAATTTTTGAAGTAATTCACGCTGATAATATGGTGGAACCCAACGAGTACGCATAGCAGTTTTCAAAGCAGTCCAAGTAGCTGGAACAGGATATAATCTACAATGTTCATACCACCAAACACATGCAAAGCTAGTGAAAGCACAAACAGCAGCGGGAACATGTCTCTCCTCAGGATATTGTAAACATGTAAATCGTTGTTCAGTTTCTAACTCCCAAGTAAGATATAGATCAGGAACATATCTACCCTCAAATGGTGGAATATTCAACTTCAGTTTAGGGAGATGGTCATGATCTCGTACCTGAGGGGAGCCCTAACATTGCCATTATTTGCATGTGGACGACCGGGTGGTTGTGGTGCTGGTGGTTGCACTTGCACGTAGTTCTGAAGTTGATCAACCTCATCCTCGTACTCTCTCACATAATCATCCTCCCCACATCAGCCAGGGAGCCACGTATATCAACAAGAACACCAAAGCAGCTTGGCCAGTGAAGAGGGACACGGCTCGCTTCGGCGGAGGGTTGCCAGCGATGTGGAGGTAGTCGTTGTTGTTGTTGTAGAGGTGCATTAGGTGCAGCCGGTGGTGGTGGTGGTAGACGCCTTGAGCAATTCATTAAACTTGTTATCGAGCTTTGTTTGACGCCTTCTCAATGCCATCTATCTTCTCCATGGCCTCTTCAAATCTATTTAGAACATCTTCCACCTGCCCACTCATCATTTGTTGAAACTTATCATGTAGCGCTTTGTTTGTCATGTTCTCCCGGTCGGTCTAAATGGCTTGTGATCCTGCCATGGTTAGCAGCAATAGAAACACACAAGAATATGATTGACGGACTACTAGGCGGTGGTGGTGGTGGTGTGGTGGGCGATCACAAATCCGTCAAGAAAATCTCAAATTCTTACCAGTTCTTACCCAAAGAAGGCGGTGAGCGGCAACCGATGTAGTCAAAACTCTCAAAGCTTGGATAGAGCGATTACCGGGGAGAGTCAAGCATACGATGTAGATGTATGTGGAGCTGGGAAGGCTTATAATATGGTAGCAAAAAGGGTCAGCAATAATCAAATCAGAGATGCAAAGTTGAATAAACGCTCAACGACGGTACTGTGCTGGTCCTAGGCTAGACCGTGCTAGAGACGCGAGCCTAGAACACTAACAAAATCACGGCGCTGCACGGAAACAACGGAAAAGCACACTCTGGAATTTTTTTTTCGCTCTTTTTTTTTGCGAAAAATCACTATAATGGCGAGTGTCTCAAAACTCTTCCCAGGTCAAACTGACAGGATGGGCACGAAATTTTTTCGACCAAATTTTTTTTTTTTCCGGACCCAAAACTGGAAACGGGTCAAAAAAAACTTTCTATAATGGCGACTGTCTCAATACGCTTAGAAACACCTAAAAATAGGATAGCCAGAAAATTTTTCGACAAGTGCGTTTTCGGAAAATTTTGGGCCTAAACGGAGGGTGGTTTCCGGACTCTTTTTTTTGGAAACCAACCTCTTCTACGGACGGCAAAAGATTGCTGGAATCGCTCTTTTTTTTTTCGAAACCTACTCCGGCTAGGAAACACGAATCGGAAACTAGATGGATCTCGAAAACAAACCTAATATGAGAAGAACTCGGATTGGTGGTGGATATATGGTTGTGGGATATGGCAGCGGTGGTGGTATATGGCAGCGGTGGTGGTATATGGCTACGGATTGGTGGTGGATAAGAAGGGTGGTAGATGGCAAGGCGATGATGATGGTGCGGCGGCGTGACAACTTATGACCGAACTCGAAACTCTAAAAGACTAGACTCTAAGACCAAGCAACTTGACACGACGATGCAACCGCAAATTCAACAAAGCAAAAACCCCAAAAGATTATGCGAAGGCTCAGATTGGTTCGGATATGATGAACTAACCCTAATTTTTTGTGGCTTTTTCGTGGACTTTAGGTATGAAGAACGGACTCGATCCAATCTCTGAAAAACTGTAAAATCTCACCGAGCAACCTGAAAATCTGATACCACTTGATAGAGGCAAAGGTGTCCCGATGTTTCGATGAGATGGTGGCTATCGTTTACGTGGGAGTCGACCTTGACGATCCGACTACGTGCGCGGCGAGACGTCAGCGCCTTAGCAATCGCTAAACCAACTTCCGAGGGTTATTGACCACGCCGAGCACGATCAACTGACCACGAGGGGCCTGTTCCTGCGAGCAAACGAAGAACAAGCAAGAAACTGAGATTGCAATCTGGATATTGCGAATATAAGGTGAAAGCTTTATTGATCAAGGTGGGGTTCTGTGGCGCCTTTGTCTGGTTGTTGAACACAAACGAAGTACACGAAGTTGCAGCTATGGCGAACTTTTAATCTAAACAAAACCCAAAGTCTAAACGGTGCCCTAAGGGCTGTATATATGGAGAAAGAGGAGGAATTTCGTGGCCCTTGAGGGAGGGGTCGAAACCAACCCTAACTCTTGTTTCCCCACACATACGGACTCTAAAACAGCCTACACTTAAGTATTTCGAAATTACATGGGCTGGCCCAATAATAAGGTGACGTGACACCTAGAATAGCCTATGGACGAATATTATGAAGTGGCATCTTGTATATTTCGTCCAAGGCCTCATGCTCTCATTAGGGTGGCTTCAAAGTCCTGGAATCATCACTTGTAACTCCGTTCTTGTTTCCCTTGCGCATGCCAACATCTCCATGCTTGAACTTGCTCCAAGGTTCATCTTTCTTGTCCATGGTAGGCCCTTCATTTGTAAGCAAAACAAATGTATCCAATTTAGGCAGCATCATATTCTCATGAACATTGGAATCGTTACCAAGAAACGAAAGTACCTGATAATTCAATTGGCGTGCGCGAGCTCTAGTAATTGGTCCAGTATGTATAGCAGCAGGGGCTGTGGGTGTAACAATGGTATTGATGTCCTCATCACACACCATCTCCATTAAGGAACTCGAAACCCTCGTCATCGAGGAAAAGGAAAAATATGAAATCCTTGAGCGGAAAGTCAAATATGAGGAAGCACGAAATGATGAACTATGCTTAAAAATTGGTGCAAATATTGATGTTCATACTAAAGATCTTGCCTCCTTGAAAAAGGCTATTGGCTCTTGTGAAGAGTTGATGAATGATAAAAGTAAGCTTGCAAAGTCTCATGCTTCTCTCACTAAGGATTGTGAGCTTCTATCCGTGTCTCTCAAGACTAAGGAAGAAGAGCTCACCCTTCTTACAAAGAGTTTTGAGACACTCAAACTTACTTATCTTGAAACTCTAGCTAAGGCTTACTCATCTCCTATTATCAATGTTGATGCATGTTCTACTAACTCTAGTAGTGATCTAGCATCCATTCTTGAGGAGAATCGGTTTCTCAAATCTCAAATCGAGAAAGGGCTCATGACATGTGCTCAAGGGAAAAGAACCTTAATGAGGTGTTGAGCCAACACAATGAAGCGTTAAGCCAAAGAGGGACTCGGGTTTGACCCAAGCACAAGCAAGAAAAAGACGTCCTCCCAAAATTGCACCACCCTTTAAAAGAAACTTTTTACGAGAAGGACACAAGGAGAAAGGTAAGGGTGTTAGTGGGAAGGCCACAAGGGGCATGCCCACTCTCAACAAGCCAAAGAGTTCATGCCTCCATCCTATGTACTGCGTAAGACTAAGGATGGAGAAGTTTATCTAAAGTTTGTTGGTCCCCAAAAGGCATTTCGTTTTTATGCTATTTGGGTCCCTAAGACCCTTGTGACTAACTTGAGAGGTCCCATTGTAAAATGGGTGCCTCTAACCAAGTAATAATTGTGTGTAGGTAGCTTTCTCGGTGGAGTAAAATGGGTGATTGATAGTGGATGTACCAATCATATGACCGGAGATAGCAAATTGCTCTACGATTTCATGGAAGCTATTCAACCATTTATGAGCATTATGTTTGGTGGAGGATCAAAAGGGCATGTACTTGGGTTGGGTAAAGTGGCTATCACAAATGACATGTCTCTTGCAAATGTTATGCTTGTCCAATCCCTTAAATATCATTTGCTTTCTGTCCGCCAATTGGCTTTTGTTGGTTATGATACACTATTTGGACTAACGGATGTGAAAGTCTTTAAGAGAGATACTCTCGAAGTGGCCTTTGTTGGAGAGTTGGATGGCAACCTTTACGGTTGATTTCTCGAAGAGAGCACATTCCATGCAACTTGTCTAATGACCAAGGCCGACAAGGGGTGGCTATGGCATCGCAGCTAGCCCATGTCGGCATGAGGAATCTCAAGATCTCTTAAAGGGTAATCACATCCTTGGACTAACAAATGTCTCTTTTGAGAAAGATCGTGTGTGTAGTGCATGTATAGCCAGGAAGCAACATCAATCAAAGCACCCACCCAAGAATATTGTGTCTACTTCAAGGCCTTTGGAGCTCCTTCATGTGGATCTCTTTGGGCCTCCTTCATGGGATAGTCTTGGTGGGAAAAAGTATGGACTTGTCATTGTTGATGATTATTCAAGATATACATGGGTGTTTTTCCTTAAGTCCAAGGGCGAAACGAAGATCACTTTCATTGACTTTGCCAAGCAAGCACAACGCAAGTTTGACAAAGAAATCTTGGCAATAAGAAGTGACAATGGATCTGAGTTCAAAACTATACCTTGGAAGAATTCCTTAGTGATGAAGGGATTGAGCATCAATATTCAGCTCCATACACTCCTCAGCAAAATGGTGTAGCCGAAAGGAAGAACCGCACCCTTGTGGAGATGGCAAGGTCCATGTTGGATGAATACAAGTCACCACATAGTTTACGGGCGAAGCTGTCAACACCGCATGTCATGCATCAAACTGGCTTTTCCTACGCACTATATTGGAAAAGACTCAATATGAGCTTCTAACTGGAAACAAGCCAAATGTCAAGTACTTTCGTGTATTTGGGTGCAAATGTTTCATCCTCAACAAAAGAGAAAGGTTAGGAAAATTTCAATCCAAAACACTTGAGGGTATATTTTTTGGCTATGGATCAAACTCTCACGCATATAGAGTCTACAACAAATCCAATGGATGTGTTGTAGAAACTTGTGACGTGGTGTTTGATGAATTTAATGGCTCCCATGGGGAGCAAGTTGATCTAAGTGATGTAGGTGAAGAAGATTCTTCTCAAGACATTTTGACCATGGGTGTTGGTGCACTTCTTCCTATGGAACAAGAACCTCATGATGATGAAGAAGAAGATAGAAGTCTCACACATCATCAAACTACTTCAACATTCATAACACCACAAGCCCCTATTGCTCAACCGATACCTTTAGCCCAAGTTGAAGAGGATGATCAAGCTCCTCCTCATGACACTCTTCAAGAACAAGAACAAGAAAGTCCAATCATTGATGATGAACCTCAACAAATGCAATATGAACAAGAAGATCTTCCTCCACACATTAATGATCCATATGTTGAGGATGTGGATGATGGACATGAAGTTGAACCTCGTGAAACCCTTACCTCTATCATGCCACGAGTGGCGGTCGTGTTGATGTTGACAAAATACTCACCGCATATCGGAAGGTAGAGTCACTACGTAAACACTTGACCAACTTTTGTGCTCACTTCTCTTTTGTGTCTAGTTTTGAACCCATCAAGGTACAAGATGCATTGATAGACAACGATTGGCTAGTTGCTATGCAAGAAGAGTTGAACAGTTTTGAACGCAACCAAGTGTGGTCGTTAGTCAAGAGGCCACCTACCGAACACAACGTCATTGGGACAAAATGGATTTTCAAGAACAAACAAGATGAGAATGGTGTAATCATCCGAAACAAGGCAAGGTTAGTGGCACAAGGGTACTCACAAGTTGAAGGTTTGGACTTTGTGAGACCTTTGCCCCCGTTGCCCGTCTTGAATCCATTCGCATCTTACTTGCTTATGCTGCTTTCAATGGTTTTACATTACATCAAATGGATGGGAAGAGTGCTTTCCTTAACGATCCTCTACAAGAAGAAGTATATGTATCACAACCACCTGGGTTCGTTGATCCCGATCACAAAGACTATGCGTATAAACTTCATAAGGCTTTGTATGACCTCAAACAAGCACCTCGTGCTTGGTATGATCATCTTAAGAAGTTTTTACTCGATGATGGTTTTGTGAGAGGGGTGATCGATCCTACTCTTTTTACTAAGAGGGATAAGGGTGATTTGATCTTATGCCAAATCTATGTAGATAGATTTTATTTTTTTGGTTCTCCTAACATTCATTTGTGCAAAAAGTTTGCGGCTTCAATGACCAAGAATTTTGAAATGTCACTCAATGCGGATTTGAAGTTCTTCCTTGGTTTTCAAATTCAACAATTTCAAGAAGGAATTTTCTTGTCCCAAGCAAAGTACCTCAAGGATATCCTAGAGAAGTTTGGTATGTCCGATGCTAGTCCATGTAAGACACCAATGCCAACCAAAATAACACTCATGGAAGACACAGACGGTATCCCCTTGACCCATCTAAATACCGCTCTATGATTGGTTCATTGCTTTATCTTTGTGCATCTAGACCAGACATCATGTTTAGTGTATGCATGTGTGCTAGATTTCAAGCTTCCCCTAGGGAAAGTCATCATAAGGCGGTTAAGCATATTCTTAGATACCTTGTTCACACCCCAAAGTTGGGTCTATGGTATCCCAAGGATGCTAAGTTTTATCTCATTGGATACACGGATGCGGATTGGGCCGGTGACAAAGTGGATCGTAGGTACACCTCCGGTGCATGTCAATTTCTTGGACGCTCTTTGGTAAGTTGGTCATCGAAGAAACAAAATTGTATTGCCCTCTCTACCGCAGAAGCTGAATACATTGCTGCCGCCAGCTGTGCAACTCAGTTATTATGGATGAGGCAAACTTTGAAGGATTATGGTATCACCTATAGGCATGTGCCTCTTCTATGTGATAATGAAAGTGCTATCAACATTGCCGAGAACCCCAAGGATCATCTCCGCACCAAACACATTGATATTAGATATCACTTCTTGAGAGATCATGTTGAGAAAGGCGATATTCACATTGATCACATTGGGACAGATTTGCAAGCTGGCGAGATATTTTCACCAAACCATTGGATGAAGCAAGGTTACGTCGACTTAGGCGTGAACTTGGTATCTTGGAGCTTGACAACATTATGTGAAATCTAGTACTCATCCATGCTTAAACTTAATGTCTTGTCTTGATGTAGGCATATATTTAGGGGGAGACAATCAATTCATGAGTCCTCTCACCTTACAAAATGCATAAATTGAACCAACACTCTCAAAGTTATCATAGTTTTTTTTCAAACTAGGATACTTTAATATGATGGAGTAGTGACCATGTGCTCAAAGTCTATATCTTTGTGGTACTATGTTCCATATGCTCAAACATGGTGACCTCAGTCACCGCTTGTGCAATTCTGATATGGACCCTTCTTCCTAATCATGTTTGGATTATTTATGTATCTTAGCATGGCCTTAGACGTCTCAGGTTGTCCTCCTTATTAATCTCATGTAAACCACTTGGCGGTGTCTATATAAAATTACTCGGGTCGGCCCCCTCCTTCACATCTCCCCCTCACGCATGTCGTCTGTCCAGTGACCGGACATCCGGGTCTCGCGCCGGACATCTGGGCGCTGTGAAAAATTCCCTGCCCATCAAAACGATCATGAACTGCCATCGGTGGCGGACATCCGCCTCACCGGACATCCGCTGCTTCTCTGATCTCTGTTTCCCACTGCCGGATATCCGGGCCTTGCCGGATGTCCGCCCGCCTGCAAGTTGCATATACCAGGAAGGGGTGTGGGGGGGGCAGTTCCATTTTCCTTCCCTTCGTCCCTCTTCGTCCCTTTCCTCATCTCCTCTCAGCCGCCGCCGCCTGGCCACCACTCCAGCACTGCCCTGGCCATCTCCTCCGACCTCCGGCCCTGACCTCCTGCCAACAGACTCTTCTCCTCCCGATCTACGATTCTATCCAATCCATTTCTCGGATTGTGGCTTGAGTCTCTCGGGAGGGGCCGGTACTCGGTGGGATTCACCTCCGGAGTTCTTCATGGCTCATTACTAAGAACTGCGGTCCCAAAGCGTCCCGAGGTGTCTACTCGGGGTAAGGGTGCTATTTCTTCTCATCTCCCCTTGCTTGTGACTAAATCTTATTGGGTTGCATTATTCTCAATGTACATCTTGCCATATCTATTGCTCTCGCGTTTAGGTTCTGTTTACCTAAGCCTACAAACACCTCTATATGTACTCGGTTACTCAACTTAACCATGGGAATGTAATTTGTTCATTCCACGGTTTAATTTGGTGTATCCTTGTTCATGTTCTTTGGCTCCTTCTTATTGGAAACCATTCATTTTCCATTACAGTTGATCGCCGGCAAGGCTCCACCGACTCCGATGAGTATGCTCGGCTCAAGAAAAAGAAGGTCTCCACCAAGAAGAAGAAGCGAGCACCATCCACCAGTCCGTCGGCCTCGGATCAAGATGATGCGGACTATGTTGGAGAGGAAGAGGATGACAGTGCGCCACGACAGTCTGTTGGACAGTCCAAGCCCGGTACTAGGAGGGCGCCGATGCCTCATGTTCGTGGTTCTGCAATACCCATTGCCCATGGTCGTCGCATCTCCATGGAGCTTCCTGATAGTGGAGGTCGCCCCACTCACGACTTCACAACTGTGGGGGTAGGGCAATATCTTGATTCCGTCGGGATGTTAATCCCTATGAGATGGTGGCGGATGCCGAAGATCCTCGGTTCCGGACTCGTATGCAGCAGGATCTCTATTCCAACTTTGTCCATGGGCGTGGCCTTGCTCCTCACTCATACTTGGATCTAAACTTCCTGCGTGATAATCCTGCCATGTTCCCTAACGATCCAGTCAAGATCATTGATGACATGACTCTTGGTCCTGCAATGACCTTCAGGCGTGATTGGAGTGAAGCTGCCATTCTACAGTTCTATGCCACCTGTTCCTTTGGTCCCACAACACCCTTACTTGGATGACCGATGACACTACACTGAGCATCACCTATGACAGGTTTGTTCAGATTTTGGGTCTCTCAGGTGTTGGCCATTGCATCCACAGTATGGATCCAAAGGGCAAGCCCAAAGGGATTGATGCTTGCTTGCTTGTAAAACCTACCTCTCAGCTAAGCGGCGAAGAAAAAGCATATCCGATCAATGAGGTATCCATCTTCCGTGCTCCCTTCTTCATCCTCTTTCGGTGTGTGCTTCGCTCTGTATCCTAAGAAGGGAGATCGCTCGAGGGCTCGCAACTATTGTATTGACTTGATGGTTCATATGCATGAGAAACCCACTGTGCCTCTGGACACTGCCAACTTCATTTGGCATGAGATCCGTCTTTGCAGTTTTATTCAGACGCGCCAGTTCCCTCATGCCCCATATATTCAGGCTCTGATTGATCACACTGCTCCCTTTGAGGTGGTTAAGTCAGCTGTGCACTCCATTTGGAAACCTCCTCCTCACATGCGTGTGACAGCTATGGCTTCTACTCAGCCTAGGAGGTCTGCTGGTGAGAGGACAGCTACTCCTACTCAGCCCACTAGTTCTTCTGTTCCATCTTCCTCGACCGGTCCTCGTAGCCGTTTTGAATCATTCTTGGGTAAGGCTCAGTCTGCTATCATGAAGGCAATCACCTTCAGCTGTCAGCAGAATCATGATGTTCAGAAGCGCCTTGTCATCTCCAAGAATATAATCAAACAGCGCCTCCGTGACCGTGGGAGTCCCGTTAGTGATGATGATCCTCTTCCCGCAGCTCCATCCTCGTCCACTTTCGGTTTTCCATCTCATCTGACTACCCGAGTTTCTTGATGTTGATGATGACATCCGTCGGAGTGATTGAGACTGTTTAGTTTTTCGCCCCTTTTCCTTGTTCTTTGGCAAAGGGGAGAAGTAGTATCGTAGTAATATGGTCATGCTATGATATGTTATTTCCAACCTATGGTACTTGTTAAGCTTGAGACTATGTTATGATTATGGCATGGCCATGAAATGTTCTCATTCTATTTAAAGTGTTATGATGATTTCATATGTGTTCGTCTCTTACTTCTTTAATTCTTTAAGTTACATACGGAATGAACTTTTGTGTTGGTTATCCTAATATATTCATCGCATGCACACAATGAGGGGGAACTAAAAGCAAATTGTAACTAAACATATTCTGTATCAGTTTTTGCTCCCATGATTATCATTGCTAAGACTATTTATTACATCTATGATACTACATGTATGATTGTCATCAACAAACAAAAAGGGGGAGATTGAAAGTGCAATCATGCCCTTACATTATGTTTTTGTTGTTTATGACAATCTACATGTAGGGGACTAACAATGGCTTCCAAGTAGATTTCAGGTGTTGGTCCCCGGTTCGTCAAAATTGTGTGTGGATCAAGAGCATACGAAGTGAGTTCTCTCAAGGTTGAAGTGGTAAAATGATGTTTCATTTTATGTTTCTTGAGTTATAGGGATCCCGCACTATTAAGAGGGGATCAAAGGGGATAGTGCTAGATTTGCTCAAGTCGACATCCTCTATTTCTACTTCCTCACATCTTATTCCAACATAGGCATATTCCACTCATATACTATATACCAAAGAAATCCATGGCCAACTAGGTTCCCCAAAATATATGATCTAACCTTTGCATACTTTGCATCCTCCATTTTGGTTTATCTTGGGTGGTTCTCTAAGTGAGGACCTAGAGCTTTTCCATAGCTTCAAAGCAGGCCCAAGATCATCAAAATCGAGTCCGGATGAGAAAGTTATGGATGTTTCACTTTTGGGGGGGCCTGCAGTTTTCTTATTGGCCGGACATCCGGGACTGGGCCCGGAAATCCGGCCATAGATGTCCAGAACCGTGTGAAATGATGGTTTGCCCCCCGGATGTCCGGCGATCTTCCGGATGTCCGGGCTTTCCTGTTTCGCCGGATGTCCGGGCTTGACCCCCGGATGTCCGGCTCCCCTGTTTCCTACTGTTACGCCTGTTCTCCAAGTGGCTCTCCGGCCGGATGTCCGGCCTCCGGCCGGATGTCCGGCCTGCCCGGTCACTAGCACTACAACGGGCATATTTGAGCACACACTATATATACTGCCTCTTCTCCCCACGAGTGAGGTTGACCATTCACTTTGAACAAACCCTAGAACACTTCTCACACTCTCTCTCATTTCTCCACACCAAATCTTAGATCGCCAAGGGATTTGAGAGCTTTGAAAAGAAGTTGTCTGGTCAAGTGATAGATCCACTTCTCCTCCTTTGCACCCAAGGAATTCGTGATTTGAGCAAGTCTTGAGCAAATCCCCATCGATCTTGTTACTCTTGGAGGTTGGAGACTCCTAGGCGGTAGGAGTCTTTCGGAGAGGAATCGACCTTTGTGATTACCCCCGGATAAGTTTGTGAGGGTTTGGAGACTACCCCAAGGTCTACCACTAGTGGTTGAGAAACGCCTTCGTGGTGTTGTCTCAAAGGGAGAATAGGGTGAGCCTTCGTGGCGTTGGTGTGCCTTCGTGGTAACATCCACCTCTCTAACGGTGACTAGCTTCCCTCCAAGGAAGTGAACATCGGCATACATCCTCGTCTCCCGGAGTTGCGGTTATTCCTAACCCTAACTCTATACTTGTGGTTACTTGTTTTGGTTTGCACTTACTTACATCATATTGTGCTTACTCACTTATATGCTTGTGTTACTTGCCTAGTACTTCGTACTTACTAGCAATTGTTAGGCTCACCTTCATATTCTGCACTATTGCCTAAAATTGCTAAGTAATAATTAAAATTTGTAATTGTACCTATTCACCCCCCCTCTAGGTCCATCTCGATCCTTTCAGCGCCCTCCCCCCCTCTCTTGCACCTATATAAAGGGAGGGGAGGGAGGGGTGGCCGCACCCTGAAGCCCTTGGCGCCTCCCCTCTCTGCTACACCTCCTCCTCCTCCCATAGTCGCTTAGCGAAGCCTGGGAGTTCTGCTGCATCCACCACCACGCCGTCGTGCTGCTGGACCATCATCAACCTCTCCTTCCCCCTTGCTGGATCAAGAAGGAGGAGACGTCATCCGCTCTGTACGTGTGTTGAACGCGGAGGTGCTGTCCGTTCGGCACTAGGATCATCGGTGATTTGAATCACGACGAGTACGACTCCATCAACCCCGTTCACTTGAACGCTTCCGCGCGCGATCTACAAGTGGTATGTAGATGCAATCACTCTCCCATGACTCGTTGCTAGATGAACTCACAGATGGATCTTGGTGAAACCGTAGAATTTTTTTTAATTTTCTGCAACGTTTGTCACAGCCCCAGATCAACCCTAGAGCTTGCTTGTAACTAGTAGCATTGCATCCATGCATCATGTTTAATTTCCATGAAAATTGAAATGGGGAAGGCAGGAAACCCCAGAACACCCCCCTTAAAACAACTAGGGTTTACTAAAATTTATTTCAAAGAACATGAAAAGCCCATCAAAATGTTCATCCTCTTTACTTTGGTTCGTAACCCATGTCAAAGGAGATGTACCATTTTCTAGGTCATCTACGGGTTCTAGAATTAATCCACAAGTTTTTGAAATGAGCATTTTAAATTATATAAAATATTTTAAATGTTAAAAATTACCAAACCAAAATGTTTCATGTTAGGAATATTCTAACAAGTGACCAGAGCATTTTGGTGATTTTTAAAATTGTTTTTGTTTTTTTAAAATCCCCAACAGTTTTACATGAAATAGAAAAAACTTTAAATAAAAAGAAAGTCTTACCTGTCGCCCGCGACCGGCCCACCTGCCGGCCCAGCCCAAAGCCGCCAACTGCTTGGCTCAGCTTGACGAGCAGCCTGGTGTCGCCGGCGGCAGCGCCACGCAGCTGGCCGCCGCCGTCCTCGCCCGCTTCGCTCCGTGGGCGACCTCCACGTCGCCACCCGAACCCCTGGACACCTCACTTCCCCTGCCCTCTCTCTCGCCGCTTCGACCTGGCCGACGCCATCGCCGACACGCCACCGTCGACGCCGTGCTCCCGCCGCCCACGCTCCTCCCGCCATGTCTAGCAGCTCCGCCGCACCCGTTACCTCTAGCTAGCTGGTTCCTCGCTCTAAAACACCCGAGGCCTCTACACCGACCCCGACCGAGCTCGAGCCGCCGGAGATCCCCATCGCCCGTCGCCGCCGTCGAAAGCATCCCCGACCCGCCGAGGCTCTCTACGAGATCACCGTGAGCCCGGCTACCTCCCGTCCTCTCCGCTCTCTTTTTCTTACACCACCACGGCGCACGTCGCTCACCCGAACCCACCGCCCATGAGCTTTCGCCCGACGATGCTCCGGCCACCTAACGCCCTGCCACCACGTCCATCACACTCACCACGCCCCCACGGGCCTAACTGCACTTCCCGCGCCGCCAAGCCTCTAGCCCCAAATCCGTCGATGGCGAGCCCCGGTCGCCGCCTCGACTTCGTCGCCGGGCGCCCACTCCGCCACCCCTAACCCAACTAACTCCACCACTAACCGCGGCTCACCTCCAGCTACACGTAGGTGCTCCCGCACTCCATTTGGAGCCGGAAAGTGCAAAAGCACTTGCTCCGCCAGCGTCTGGCCTCGCCAAGGCTGACGCCGGTGAGTTGACCCGTCAAGTGGGCCTGTTGGCCATACAGGTCAATGACAGTGGACCCCCTCGATTAAACTAATTAGGATTAGTTCTAATTAACTAAATTAGTTTAAATTAACCCTGACATGCGGGTCCCACTGGTCAGTTTGACCTGGACGACCCCGTTGACCCCTGACGTCATGCTGACCTCATGCTGACGCATTAATTCAAATTCTGGAATTAATTCTATATAGTAAATTCGAATATATTTCAAATTTCAAATGCTTATAACTTTTTATCTATAACTCCAAATGCAAAGATTTATATATGAAAAATTATCAGAAAAATACACTCTATCCATTGGTACAGGTTTCATGCATGTTTGAACAAGTTAACATCACTGAATAGGATGAATCATGATTAGGGTAATTTATGAAATAGCATTTGGAGTTGGAATTCAACCTTGTTTGAATTCCACTTCAACTAACTTGGATTATTATTGCATTAGGTGAATTCAGTTCCTTAACATGCTCATGCATCATATATGTGCATTGCATTGATTGTGTTCTTTCTCAGTTACTGGTGTATGTTCCCTCTCGGTAGACGATGTTAAACGATTATTCGATGACACCGATGAAGAATTATATTATCTTCGGAAGTGCGGGCAAGCAAAACCTCCTTGTTCATTACGATACAATCCCACTCTCGCTCCTGCTCTATTTTACTGCATTAGGACAACAACGACTCATGTGTACTTGCTGCGGTAGCTGAACCCCTTGATCCTTTGCATGACCTGTCATTCCACAGTAATTAGATGAAACCCACTAGCATGAGTAGGAGTTGTTTGAGCCATGTTGTGCCTACTCATCTATGCTTGTTTGTCATGCCTGCTACTGCGTAGAGTTGAGTCAGTCCGATTCATCGGGATTGAATTGGAATGGTTGAGTGAACATGTCCTATTGTGTGTGAGCTAAGTGTGTGAACTAGATTTGGTAAAGGTAGCGGTGAGAGGCCATGTAGGAGTAAATGGTGGGTTGTCTCATTGAAACCGTCCTCATGAACTGAGATCTGTATTTGTGATCCATGAACTAGCTACTACCACGCATTGGGCCCGAAACCAATGGACCCTCTCGGCTTCTTGACCACCCTTGTCCTCGGTCCGGAGTTGCAAGTAGTTTACGGTGTTTGTAGTATCTTTGGGGGCCGCATAACGCTGACCTTAGGGGTGGGTTGTGTTGCGGTAGGCACCGTGGCCGGTGTACCGAGTGCCCGTTTGGTATCTCGGGAACCCTGTACACATCGTTCGGGGCCGTATGGGAAACCTCGGCCGGACTCCCATGGATGGAACCCGAATAGGCGATAAACTGGACTTGGGACTTGAGTGTTTAGGTAGGCCGTGGCCGACACCCACGTTGGGCTTCCGCTTGAAGGTTGCCGAGTACATGTCGTAAACGGCGGTAAGTGGTGAGAGCGTGTGTGAAGAAGTACACCCTGCGGGGTTTAATATAATCTATTGAATAGCCGTGTCCACGGAAAAGGACTTCTGGGTTGCCTATATCAGTTCATAGACAAGTGAAAGTGGATACCCTAAAATGCGCAAGATAAGCGTGAGTGCTATGGATGGCGTTCGTAGGGAGAGACGGGAGCGGGTCCATAGTGGTGTATTGATATGGTGAATATGTGGACTCGTGTGCGCCACCTCAAAAGAGTTACTTGCGATGTAGTTCAGGATAGCCACCGAGTCAAAGCTGGCTTGCTGCGGTCAAACTCCACCACCCCTTTTGATAATAATGCATATGTAGTTAGTTACGATGTAAGTCTTGCTGAGTACAATTGTACTCACGTTTGCTTATTTTATGTTTTGCGAGAGACGCGTCGGTCTCGCTAGTAGTTCCACGTGGGCTTGACGTTTAGCTTGTTACCTCATTTACGATCTTGTGCCTTGGCAGGATCTGGTAGATAGTCGGGCTTCTCGGCCTTTTTTCGTTTATAGTTATGCGTACTCGAGACATGATTAGCTTCCGCTTGTGCTTTGACTTGTATGCTCACGAGTGTTGGGTCATGAGACCCATGTTTGTAATATCTCGCTCTTCGGAGCCTAATGAATCATATTTGAGTCGTAGAGTTATGTTGTGATGCCATGTTGTATCTACACATATTGAGCATAATGTGTGTATGTTTGAAATGCTTGGTATGTGTGGGATCCGACAAACTAGTTGTTTATCCTTGACAGCCTCTCATATGGGGAAATGTAGTCTCGTGCTTCGAGCGATAGTAGTCCGCTACTGACCCGGTCCACCGGAGTCCTGCTAGCCCAAAGACTACTGCTTGGACACCTGACCGTCGGCATGTGTTTCACCGTTCCTATGTCTGTCCTTCGGGAAATGTCACGCGGTGTTATTCGAGTCCTGCCTAGCCTGCTACAGCCGGGATACCGGAGTCCTGTTAGCCAGTGCTACAGCCCGAATACATACGTTGATGACCGACATGCTCGATGTGATTCATGTATGCCTGTCCCCATAGGTTAAGCGCCGCTTTGGGTTCACGACTAGCCATGTCGGCCCGGTTCTTTGTCATATGGATGCTAGCGACATTATCATATCGTGAGCCAAAAGACGCAAACGGTCCGGGCCATGGTAAGGCGACACCGTGGGAATACCGTGCGTGAGGCCGCAAAGTGATATGAGGTGTTACATGCTAGATCGGTGTGACTTAGGATCGGGGTCCCGACAGCGTTGGTATCGAGCCCGATCTGCAGAGGATTACCAAGCCAAACTGGTCGAAGTTGTGTCTAGAAATGCTTTAGTTATATAAGGGAATTGATTGTGGAAGGGAACGTAAGGCTCTTTTACTTCTTATACCTCATGGCCTTCTGATCTGAGTCATCCTCTTCTCTTCTACGGGGTTTAAGAACTAGGCTTCTCATCTATCCATTAGGATGACGTGTTACTAATCCATAGACTTATAAGATTGTTGGTTTTAATCCCCAGTTCAGTTCTTACTACTCCTGTATGATAACTGTTGATCTCAGAATCTTGTTATGATGTTGTTGAGTGGTTATGCCACCATTTTTGCAGGATGTCTCAAATCATTTTGAGCATTTACAGCCGTTATGCGGTCCGAGTCATCCTGTGTCTTTAAATAGTCTGATGCGTTTGCAAATCCCTCCTCCATTTCTAATGTTCATCCGGGCGGATTAATCACACAAATTGGTGTGTTGAGGTACTCCGCTGCCTCAACATATATGTTGGAATTATTATTATGACCCTAAGTGTTTAGGAAGTCACCTAGCAATTCAGCAATGCTTTTGTATCCCAAGTGTGATGATTCTCGCCATCACTTTCAAAGCATCCCGTGATGCCATTTAGTAGTAGGTATTCTACTCACGAGTTACGAACCCGAGATTCATCCTACTTCATGTCGTTAGTATTGCTAGTGCCTTTAGGATATTAGTAACCTTTGCGATAGTCCTCGAGGTCCGTGGTATATCCTTCTTCCAAATACCATGAACCACTTATGGCGTAAGTTTGTTAAACCAAAAGATCACAACTAGAGTGCTCTTGAGGAGTTCTCCATTCATAATTGTGAATCTGCCAATTCTACTTTTCTGCATGGGTTATCCGGAAGAAATGTTGAGCTTCGTTCGACATACTAATCTGTGCTTCCACAACTCGAAAAATTATATGTTCCTTTGAGTTGCTCTCTTTAGTTGTATCCCGACCATCCTCTATCAATTGATAGTCAAGGGTAGGTGTGCGATCGTGTTTATCGATGTCTATTATCCTTATGGTCCGTCAAGCCATTACATTACGGAATGACTAGGAGAAACAAACTCGATTACCTCATCCATTTCCGAGATTGGGTCAAAGCAGTTGTATTCCGCAGATCAAAATGTCAATCCAGCTTTGATTCTGCTCTACCTTGAGTGTTACCATCTTTATGTCGTGAACATCATGAGAATTGCACCTTCTCCTATGAATTCTTGATGCGGTTGATACTTCTCGCCATCATTATTCATTCCTCGGTTCCGAGTTGTTGAAACCGAATGCCGACGAGTGAATTGAGATGTGTGACATCAATACTCCTAGTAACTCTGTTGCTCGGTAGTTAATGGACAATATCCTCATTTTTAGCGTGTTGATTATTAAATCATCATCCTAAGATTGATCGTGCTACCTAGTCCTTATTTCTGGTGCACACTTGATTGACGAGTTGGGATCTTGTCAAGTCCTCACTCAATTGATAATATCGTCTTGCCCTGAAAAGCAAGATTTTTCTCGAGCTTAGTAACATACCGGTGGTTCGTGACTTTCCAAATATCTTCTTGGAAGTGTTATCGGGTTGCTTCCTGACTGATGTGTTGGGCTCGTGATCAAGTTGGTTTTCCTGTAAACCACCCCTTCTCCAAGAATCTGTGTTGAATATCCCTGAGCTAGTTGGTTAAGCTAGACAATAACTTGGAGAGTTGGAAGATAAAAGCTTGCCCAATTTAGTTCGTTCCAAAGGGATATTTTCGTAGTGTGTGTTGAAGAAAGATGATATCTTCATCGATTGTTCCTCGTGATCAGTTGTTGGATCTATCGTCTTACCAATCCTTTGATTTGAGTATGGGCTATCGTCAAATCAAATCGGTACTAACGGTGATCGTAATGTTGTCTTACTCGTGGTTGATCCCTCGAGCATACATCATTATATTTTTGGTCCGACCAATGCTAACACTTTGTGTTCACATGATGATGGAAGTCCAAAGTGATATGGAAATTCCGATAAGTTGTCGTTGAGCCCATCAAGAGCATTTTGTCTCCCCATGAGTCATGTTGAGCATCAACCTAGTATTGGAAACTTGTGTAAGCATTTCTTCGTGTTTCATTCATGAAGCATATGTTTGGATAAGTAGTGACTTCCTCGCATTCATGTGCCTTAGGGGTAAGTTGCCGCCATGAATTTGAGAAAGGTTTGTTTTGTTCTTTGGAATCGTCCCAAGTCGGTCATGCACGCGAAGTATTTTATGGTCTCGATAGGTGATCATCTTCATTCCATATGGATTCCATAGCACACCAAGCCACCGATTGATTTGTTCAAGGAAAAGGAGTTCTTTCATAAGAGCTAATCATATGACTTATGTTAAACTCCGATATCCTCGATGATGGTTCCCACCCGAACTTCGGTAGCATTTTATTATAAGACTACCATGTGGTCATGTTTGTCTAGGACAATGTGTTCACATGTTTGTAGCAAAACTAGCTCATGTTTTGGAGCTTGCTATCGTAGTTATATCCCGAGAATCTCGCAACGCATCATCGCGTCAAATTGTGTTGCAACCTTTCCTTTTCGGACATGTTGAGTCTGAAATATCCTAACACCAACCAGATCTGAATCTCGTGCAGATATGATGGTTGGAACAATCGAAACAGTTGCATTTCGTTCCCAGCTTGCACCGTCCTTATGCCATTTCACTATGGGCTGCCTTCGTAGTAATTTCTGTTCAAGATCATCCTCAAAAGTGGACTTACCATGGGTTCCCTCCACCTCCGATGATAAGCAAAAATCATCCATTGCGTTGTCTTCAACAAGGTAGTCCACATCATCCATTCTAGTCCGGTGTACCATTCCTTTGCATTCCACCACATGATCGCTTGCGATTGCCTTTAGGCTGATATAAAGAGTCTCGATGATCTCTAATTCAAAAGTAATTCTTTTTTGCCACTTAAGGGAATAGTTCTTTGCGTCACCTTTCTCGAGGTGCCCGTTCTGGGATCAGGGTAAATATTTCCTCGCCACCATGACACCATCCACCATCTCTCTAAGCGTGGGATTGTTGCCACTAATCAAACCCCGTTGTTGTTCTTCCATCCCTCTCGATGTATTTGGTGCCTCAACTCGAGTTGTGTCACCACTTCAGTCCGTGAGTCGATCATGTTTACTTGATCTTTGTGAAGATCGAATCATGTAGGGTTTTCCCTTTCTTTCTATTGTCGTGTCGAGTGAAGATCTTGGAAACAAAGGCGTCAAGACCAAGATGATGGAGTAAATCAACATCTTGAGAAGGGCAAACAGATCATGAAGAATGTGATAGTTTGCGACTCCTTTTCCTCTTGCCTCACGTCTTGAATCTCGGGCGAGATTCTTGTTTAGTGGGGGTGAGTTGTCACAGCCAGATCAACCCTAGAGCTTGCTTGTAACTAGTAGCATTGCATCCATGCATCATGTTTAATTTCCATGAAAATTGAAATGGGGAAGGCGAAACCCCGAACACCCCCTTAAAACAACTAGGGTTTACTAAAATTTATTTCAATGAACACTGAAATGCCCTTCAAAATGTTCATCCTCTTTACTTTGGTTCGTAACCCATGTCAAAGGAGATGTACCATTTTCTAGGTCATCTAAGGGTTCTAGAATTAATCCACAAGTTTTTGAAATGAGCATTTTAAATTATATAAAATATTTTAAATGTTAAAAATTACCAAACCAAAATGTTTCATGTTAGGAATAATCTAAAAAGTGAACATGATCATTTTGGTCATTTTTAAAATTGTTTTGGTATATTAAAAAACCCCAACAGAGTTACAGGAAATAGAAAAACTTTAAAAAAGAAAGGCTTACACATGTCATGACCGCCCACCTGCTGCCCAGCCCAAGAGCTGGCCAGCCAAGTCGCTTGGCTCGGCCAGCAGTCTGGTGTCCGGCGAAGCGCAGGCGCAGCTGGTCACGCCTTGGCCCCTCGCCGCTGGCCTCGTGGGACGACCTCCACGCCGCCACCCGAACCCCCCGACACCTCACTTCCCTGCCTCTCTCGCCGCCCCGACCTGGCCGACGCCATCGCCGACACGCCACCGTCGACGCCAGGTTTCCCGCCGCCCACGCTCCTCCCCGCCATGTCTAGCAGCTCCGCCGCACCCGTTACCTCTAGCTAGCTGGTTCCCTCGCTCTAAAACACCCCGAGGCCTCTACACCGACCCCGACCGAGCTCGAGCCGCCGAGATCCCCATCGCTGCCGCCGCCGCGTGTAGCATCCCGACCCCGCCGAGGCTCTCTACGAGATCACCGTGAGCCCGGCTACCTCCCGTCCTCTCCGCTCTCTTTTTCTTACACCACCACGAGCGCACGTCGCTCACCCGAACCACCGCCATGGAGCTTCGTCAGCCGACGATGCTCCGGCCACCTAACGGCCCTGCCACCACGCCCATCACACTCACCACGCCCCCCGGGCCCTAACTGCGTGCACTTCCCGCGCCTCGCCAAGCCTCTAGCCCCAAACCCGTCGATGGCGAGCCCGGTCGCCCGCCTCGATCGCCGCCTCGCCCACTCCGCCACCCCTAACCCAACTAACTCCACCACTAACCGCGGCTCACCTCCGGCTACACGTAGGTGCTCCCAGACTCCATTTGGAGCCCGGAAAGTGCAAAAGCACTTGCTCCGCGTCTGCCTCGCGTGACTAGACGCCGGTGAGTTGACCCCGTCAAGTGGGCCTGACCGCCTGGGTCAATGACAGTGGACCCCTCGATTAAACTAATTAGGATTAGTTCTAATTAACTAAATTAGTTTAAATTAACCTCGACATGCGGGTCCCACTGGTCAGTTTGACACTGGACGACCCGTTGACCCTGACGTCATGTTGACCTCATGTCGACGCATTAATTCAAATTCTGGAATTAATTCTATATAGTAAATTCCAGAATATATTTCAAATTTCAAATGCTTATAACTTTTTATCTATAACTCCAAATGCAAAGATTTATATATGAAAAATTATCAGAAAAATACACTCTATCCATTGGTACAGGTTTCATGCATGTTTGAACAAGTTAACATCACTGAATAGGATGAATCATGATTAGGGTAATTTATGAAATAGCATTTGGAGTTGGAATTCAACCTTGTTTGAATTCCACTTCAACTAACTTGGATTATTATTGCATTAGGTGAATTCAGTTCCTTAACATGCTCATGCATCATATATGTGCATTGCATTGATTGTGTTCTTTCTCGATTCTTGGTGTATGTTCCTCTCGGTAGACGATGTTCCGACGATTATTCGATGACACCGATGAAGAATTATATTATCTTCAGAAGTGCCAGGCAAGCAAAACCTCCTTGTTCATTACGATACAATCCCACTCTCTCGCTCCTGCTCTATTTTACTGCATTAGGACAACAACGACTCATGTGTACTTGCTGCGGTAGCTGAACCCCTTGATCCTTTGCATGACCTGTCATTCCACAAGAATTAGATGAAACCCACTAGCATGAGTAGGAATTGTTTGAGCCATGTTGTGCCTACTCATCTATGCTTGTTTGTCATGCCTGCCATCGCTTAGAGTTGAGTCAGGTCCGATTCATCGGGAATGAATTGGAATGGTTGAGTGAACATGTCCTATTGTGTGTGAGCTAAGTGTGTGAACACGATTTGGTAAAGGTAGCGGTGAGAGGCCATGTAGGAGTACATGGTGGGTTGTCTCATTGAAACCGTCCTCGAGAACTGAGATCTGTATTTGTGATCCATGAACTAGCTACTACCACGCATTGGGCCCGAAACCAATGGACCCTCTCGGCTTCTTGACCACCCTTGTCCTCGGTCCGGGAGTTGCAAGTAGTTTCTGGTGTTTGTAGTATCTTTGGGGGCATATATAACGCTGACCTTAGGGGTGGGTTGTGTTGCGGTAGGCACCGTGGGTCTGTACCGAGTGCCCGTTTGGTATCTCGGGAACCCTCAGACACATCGTTCGGGGCCGTATGGGAAACCTCGGCGGACTCCTGCGGATGGAACCCGAATAGGCGATAAACACGGACTTGGGACTTGAGTGTTTAGGTAGGCCGTGGCCGACACCCACGTTGGGCTTCCGCTTGAAGGTTGCCGAGTACATGTCGTGTAAACGGCGGTAAGTGGTGAGAGCGTGTGTGAAGAAGTACACCCCTGCAGGGTTTAATATAATCTATTCGAATAGCCGTGTCCACGGAAAAGGACTTCTGGGTTGCCTATATCAGTTCATAGACAAGTGAAAGTGGATACCCTAAAATGCGCAAGATAAGCGTGAGTGCTATGGATGGCGTTCTCGTAGGGAGACGTGAGCGGGTCCATAGTGGTGTATTGATATGGTGAATATGTGGACTCGTGTGTGCCACCTCAAAAGAGTTACTTGCAGTCGTAGTTCAGGATAGCCACCGAGTCAAAGCTGGCTTGCTGCAACAAACTCCACCACCCCTTTTGATAATAATGCATATGTAGTTAGTTACGATGTAAGTCTTGCTGAGTACAATTGTACTCACGTTTGCTTATTTTATGTTTTGCGAGAGACGTCGGTCTCGCTTAGTAGTTCCACGTGGGCTTGACGTTTAGCTTGTTACCTCATTACGATCTTGTGCCTTGGCGAGATCTGGTAGATAGTCGAGCTTCTCAGCCTTTTTTCGTTTATAGTTATGCGTACTCGGACATGATTAGCTTCCGCTTGTGCTTTGACTTGTATGCTCACGAGTGTTGGGTCATGAGACCCATGTTTGTAATATCTCGCTCTTCGGAGCCTAATGAATCATATTTGAGTCGTAGAGTTATGTTGTGATGCCATGTTGTATCTACACATATTGAGCATAATGTGTGTATGTTTGAAATGCTTGGTATGTGTGGGATCCGACAAACTAGTTGTTTATCCTTGACAGCCTCTCATATGGGGAAATGTAGTCTCGTGCTTCTGAGCGATAGTAGTCCGCTACAGCCCGTCCACCGAGTCCTGCTAGCCAAAGACTACCGCTTGGACACTGACCGCGGCATGTGTTTCACTTCGTTCCTATGTCTGTCCCTTCGGGAAATGTCACGCAGCGGTGTTATTCGAGTCCCGCTTAGCCTGCTACAGCCCGGGATACCGGAGTCCTGTTAGCCCAAAGTGCTACAGCCCGAATACATACGTTGATGACCGACATGCTCGATGTGATTCATGTATACTGTCCCCATAGGTTAAGCGCCGCTTTGGGTTCCACGACTAGCCATGTCGGCCCGGGTTCTTTGTCATATGGATGCTAGCGACATTATCATATACGTGAGCCAAAAGACGCAAACGGTCCCGGGCCATGGTAAGGCGACACCCGTGGGAATACCGTGCGTGAGGCCGCAAAGTGATATGAGGTGTTACATGCTAGATCGGTGTGACTTAGGATCGGGGTCCTGACAGCGTTCCCCAACAATGGCATCATGAGTTAGGTCTATGCGTAGTTCTCTATTGCACGAGTAGAACACAATTTGTTGTGGGCGTAGATGTTGTCAACTTTCTTGCCGCTACTAGTCTTATCTTGCTTCAGCGGCATTGTGGGATGAAGCGGCCTGGACCGACCTTACACGTACGCTTACGTGAGACTGGTTCCACCGGTGACATGCACTAGTTGCATAAGGTGGCTAGCGGGTGTCTGTCTCTCCCACTTTAGTTGGAGCAGATTCGATGAGAAGGGTCCTTATGAAGGGTAAATAGAAGTTGACAAATCACGTTGTGGCTTTCACGTAGGTAAGAAAACGTTCTTGCTAGAACCCTATTGCAGCCACGTAAAACTTGCAACAACAATTAGAGGACGTCTAACTTGTTTTTGCAGCAAGTGTTTTGTGATATGATATGGCCAAAGTTGTGATGAATGATGAATGATATATGTGATGTATGAGATCATGTTCTTGTAATAGGAATCACGGCTTGCATGTCGATGAGTATGACAACCGGCAGGAGCCATAGGAGTTGTCTTTATTTTTGTATGACCTGCGTGTCATTGAAGAACGCCATGTAAATTACTTTACTTTATTGCTAAACACGTTAGCCATAGAAGTAGAAGTAGTCGTTGGCGTGACAACTTCATGAAGACACGATGATGGAGATCATGGTGTCATGCGGTGTGAGGATGATCATGGAGCCCGAAGATGGAGATCAAAGGAGCTATATGATATTGGCCATATCATGTCACTACTATATATAATTGCATGTGATGTTTATTATGTTTATGCATCTTGTTTACTTAGAACGACGATAGTAAATAAGATGATCCCTCATAACAATTTCAAGAAAGTGTTCTCCTAAGCGTGCACCGTTGCTAAAGTTAAATGCGTTTGAAGCACCACGTGATGATCGGGTGTGATAGATCCTCACGTTCACATACAACGGGTGTAAGCCAGATTTACACACGCGGAACACTTAGGTTGACTTGACGAGCCTAGCATGTACAGACATGGCCTCGGAACACAAGAGACCAAAAGGTCGAGCATGAGTCGTATAGTAGATACGATCAACATGAAGATGTTCACCGATGATGACTAGTCCGTCTCACGTGATGATCAGACCACGGCCTAGTTGACTCGGATCATGTAATCACTTAGATGACTAGAGGGATGTCTATCTAAGTGGGAGTTCTTGAGATGAACTTAATTATCCTGAACATAGTCAAAAGATCTTTGCAAATTATGTAAAGCTCGCGCTTTAGTTCTCTTGTTTAGATATGTTCCTAGAGAAAATATAGTTGAAAGTTGACATGGCGATTATGCGGACGAGAAAGCTTATGTCCTTAATGCACCGCTTTCGATGTGCTGAACCCCAAAGCGTCGTTTGTGGATGTTACGAACATCGGACATACACGTTTTGATAACTACGTGATAGTTCGGTTAAGCGGTTTAGAGTTGAGGCACCAAAGGCGTTTTTGAAGCGTCGCAGAACATATGAGATGTTTCGAGGGCTGAAATTGGGATTTCAGGCTCGTGCCCCGTCAAGAGGTATAAGACCCCCGGCGATTTTCTTAGCCTGCAAACTAAGGGAGAAAAGCTCAATCGTTGAGCTTGTGCTCAGATTGTCTGAGTGCAACAATCACTTGAATCGAGTGGGAGTTGATCTTCCAGATGAGATAGTGATGTTTCTCCAAAGTCATTGCCACCAAGCTACTAGAGCTTCATGATGAACTATAACATATCAGGGATAGATATGATGATCCTTGAAGTGTTCGCGATGTTTGTCACCGCAAAGTAGAAGTCAAGTAGGAGCATCAATCGTTGATGGTTGGTAAAACCACTAGTTTCAAGAAGGGCAAGGGCAACAAGGGATACTTCATGAAATGGCAAAACAGTTGCTGCTCTAGTGAAGAAACCCAAGGTTGAACCCAAACCCGAGACTAAGTGCTTCGTAATAAGGGAACAACCATCGGAGCAGAATTACCCTAGATATCTTGGGTAGATAAGAAGGCTGGCAAGGTCGATAGAAGTATATTGGATATACATTATGTTAATGTGTACTTTACTAGTACTCCTAGTAGCACCAGGGTATTAGATACCGGTTCGGTTGCTAAGTGTTAGTAACTCGAAACAAAAGCTACGGAATAAACGGAGACTAGCTAAAGGTGAGTGACGATACGTGTTGGAAGTGTTTCCAAGGTTGATGTGATCAAGCATCGCACGCTCCCTCTACCATCGAGATTGGAGTTAAACCTAAAATCATTATTTGGTGTTTGCGTTGAGCATAGACATGATTGGATTATGTCTAACGCATAATCTGATTATTCATTTAAGGAGAATAATGGTTACTCTATTTATTTGAATAAATACCTTCAATGGTCTTGCACCTAAAAGAATGGTTTATTGAATCTCGATCGTAGTGAGACACATTTCCATGCCAAAAGATATAAGATAGTAATGATAGTACCACTTACTTGTGGCAATCGCCATGTAAGTCATATTGGTGTAAAAGCATGAAGAAGCTCCATGTTGATGGATCTTTGGACTCACTCGTTTTGAAAAGTTTGAGACATGCGAACCATGTCTATTGGTGTATACGCATGAAGAAACTCCATGCAGATGGATCGTTTGGACTCACTTGATTTTGAATCACTTGAGATATGCAAATCATACCACATGGGCAAGATGACCTGAAAAGCCTCGGTTTGAGAAGATGGAAGAAGATAGCAACTTGTTGGAAGTAACACATTTTGATGTGTGCAGTCCAATGAGTGCTTTGAGGCATGCTGATGAATATCGTTATGTTCTTACTTCACGGATGATTTAAGTAGACACTGAGTGTATTTACTTGATGAAACACAAGTCTGAATTATTGAATGGTTCAAGTAATTTCAGAGTGAAGTTAAAGATCTTCGTGACAAGAGGATAAAATGTCTATGATATGATCATAGAGATGAGTATCCGAGATTCTGAGCTTTGGCACGCTATTAAGACATTGTGGAAATTTTTTCACAATTAATACCGCCTGGAACACCATAGTGTGATGGTAAGTCCGAACATCATAGTTGCACCCTATTGGATATGGTGCATACCATGATGTCTCTTATCGAATCACCACTATCGTTCATGGGTTAGGCATTAGAGACAACCACACTCACTTTAATAGGGCACCACGTAATTACATTGAGGCGGCCTTTGTTTGAACTATGGTTTGGAGAAACCTAAGTTGTCGTTTCTTAAAGGTTTGGGGCTGCGACGCTTATGTGAAAAAGTTTCAGGTTGATAAGCTTGAACCCAAAGCGGATAAAATGCATCTTCATAGGACACCCAAAACGGTTGGGTATACCTCCTAATTCAGATCCGAAAGCAATAGGGATTGTTTCTAGAAACGGGTCCTTTCTCGAGGAAAAGTTTCTCTCGAAAGAATTGAGTGGGAGGATGGTGGAGACTTGATGAGGTTATTGAACCATCACTTCAACTAGTGTGCAACAGGGCACAGGAAGTTGTTCCGGTGGCGCCTACACCAATTGAAGAAGAAGCTTATGATAGTGATCATGAAGCTTCAGATCAAGTCACTACCGAACCTCGTAGGACGACAAGGACGGGTACTGCTTCGGAGTGGTATGGTGATCCTGTCTTGAATGTCATGTTTCTAGACAACAATGAACCTGCGAGCTATGGAGAAGCAGTGGTGGGCCCATATTCCAACAAATGGTTAGAAGCCATGAAATCCGAGATAGGATCCATGTATCGTAACAAAGCATGGACTTTGGTGGACTTGCCGTTGATCGGCAAGCCATTGAGATAAATGGATCTTTAAGAAGAAGACGGACGTGGACGGTAATGTCACCGTTTATGAAGCTCGACTTGTGGCGAAGAGTTTTTTCACAAGTTCAAGGAGTTGACTATGATGAGATTTTCTCATCCGTAGCGATGCTTAAGTCCATCGGAATCATGTTAGCATTAGCTGCATTTATGAAATCTAGCAGATGGATGTCAAAACGAGTTTCCTTACCAGTTTCCGTAAGGAAAGGTTGTATGAGATACAATCGAAAGGTTTTGTCGATCCTAAGGATGCTGAAAGGTATGCTAGCTCCGATTGATCCTTCCATGGACTGGAGTAATCATCTCGCAGTTGGAATATACTCTTTGATAAGATGATCAAAGATTTTGGGTTTATACAAAGTTTATGAGAAACTTGTATTTCCAAAGAAGTGAGTGGGAGCACTATAGAGTTTTTGATGAGTATATGTTGTTGACATATTGTTGATCTGAAATGATGTAGAATTTCTGGAAAGCATATAGGGTTATTTGAAAAGTGTTTTTCAAGTGAAAACCTGTATTAAGCTACTTGAACATTGAGCATCAAGATCTATAGGGATAGATCAAAACCGCTTAATGGTACTTTCAAATGAGCATATACCTTGACATGATCTTGAAGGTGTTCAAGATGGATCGATCAAAGAAGGAGTTCTTGCACGAGATGTAAGGTATGAAGTTAAGACTTAAAGCTCGCCACGGCAGAAAAGAGAGAAAGGGCGAAGGTCGTCCCTATGCTTTAGACATAGGCTCTATAGTATGCTATGTTGTGTACCGCATCGAAGTGTGCCTTGCCATGAGTCGGTCGAGGGGTACAAGAATGATCCAGGAATGGGGATCATTGGACAGCGGTCAAAAATGTCCTTGGAGAAAATAAGGACATGTTTCTCGATTATGGAGGTGATAAAGAGTTCGGCGTAAAGAGTTACGTCGGTGCAAGCTTTAACACCTATCCGAGTGACTCTGAGTAGCAAACCGGATACATATAGTGGAGCAACCATATGGAATAGCTCCAAGTGGAGCGTGGAAGCAGCGTTTACAATATGACCTAGAAATTTGCAAAGCACACACGGATCTGAAAGGTTCAGACCCGTTGACTAAAACCTCTCTCACAAGCAAAACATGATCAAACCTCAGAACTCATTCAGTCTTAATCACATGATGATGTGAACTAGCTTACAGACACTAGTAAACTCTTTGGATGTTGGTCACATGGCGATGTGACCTATCAGTGCTAATCACATGACGATGTGGAATAGATTATTGACTCTAGTGCAAGTGGGAGACTGTTGGAAATATGCCCTAGAGGCAATAATAAATTAGTTATTATTATATTTCCTTGTTCATGATAATCGTTTATTATCCATGCTATAATTGTATTGATAGGAAACTCAGATACATGTGTGGGTACATAGACAACACCATGTCCCTAGTAAGCCTCTAGTCGACTAGCTCGTTGATCAATAGATGGTTACGGTTTCCTGACCATGGACATTGGATGTCGTTGATAACGGGATCACATCATTGGCAGAATGATGTGATGGACAAGACCCAATCCTAAGCCTAGCACAAAGATCGTGTAGTTCGTATGCTAAAGCTTTTCTAATGTCAAGTATCATTTCCTTAGACCATGAGATTGTGCAACTCCCGGATACCGTAGGAATTCTTTGGGTGTACCAAAGCGTCACTGGCAATCGGGTGGCTATAAAGGTGCACTACAGGTATGTCCGAAAGTGTCTGTTGGGTTGGCACGAATCGAGACTGGACTTTGTCACTCCGTGTAAACGGAGAGGTATCTCTGGGCCCACTCGGTAGGACATCATCATAATGTGCACAATGTGACCAAGAGGTTGATCACGGGATGATGTGTTACGGAACGAGTAAAGAGACTTGCCGGTAACGAGATTGAACAAGGTATCGGGATACCGACGATCGAATCTCGGGCAAGTACAATGCCGCTAGACAAAGGGAATTGTATACGGGATCGATTGAGTCCTTGACATCGTGGTTCATCCGATGAGATCATCGTGGAACATGTGGGAGCCAACATGGGTATCCAGATCCGCTGTTGGTTATTGACCGGAGAACGTCTCGGTCATGTTCAGCATGTCTCCCGAACCCGTAGGGTCTACACTTAAGTTTCGGTGTCGCTAGGGTTGTATGAATATGAGTATGCAGCAAACCTAATGTTGTTCGGAGTCCCGGATGAGATCCCGGATGTCACGAGGAGTTCCGGAATGGTCCGGAGGTAAAGATTTATATATGGGAAGTCTTATTTTGGTCGTCGGAAAAGTTTCGCACTTTATCGGTATTGTACCGGGAGTGCCGAAAGGGGTCCGGGGGTCCACCTGCCCCGGGGGCCCACATGGGCTGTAGGGGTGCGCCTTGGCCTATATGTGCCAAGGGAACCAGCCCCAAGAAGCCCATGCGCCAAGGAGACTTGGGGAGGGGAGAGTCCTAAAGGGGAAGGCACCTCAGGGGTGCCTTGGGAGGATGGACTCCTCCCCCTCTTGGCCGCACCCCTTCCTTGGAGGAAGGGGCAAGGCTGCCCTCCCCTCTCTTGCACCTATATAAAGGGAGGGGAGGGAGGGGTGGCCGCACCCTGAAGCCCTTGGCGCCTCCCCTCTCTGCTACACCTCCTCCTCCCGTAGTTGCTTAGCGAAGCCCTGCCGGAGTTCTGCTGCATCCACCACCACGCCGTCGTGCTGCTGGATCATCATCAACCTTTCCTTCCCCCTTGCTGGATCAAGAAGGAGGAGATGTCATCCGCTCCGTACGTGTGTTGAACGCGGAGGTGCTGTCCGTTCGGCACTAGGATCATCGGTGATTTGAATCACGACGAGTACGACTCCATCAACCCCGTTCACTTGAACGCTTCCGCACGCGATCTACAAGTGGTATGTAGATGCAATCACTCTCCCATGACTCGTTGCTAGATGAACTCATAGATGGATATTGGTGAAACCGTAGAAATTTTTTTAATTTTCTGCAACGTTCCCCAACACTTATGAGATTGCCTCTTTGATTGAAAAGTATGATGCTACTCTTTACAAATCTGAAAATTTTGCCATATTTCAATGTTGTTATGATAATTATGCTTCTAATGCCTATGTTAAATCATATATTGAGGACTTCTCCGCTGTCCAAGAAGAGACTAATATTTTGCAGGAAGCTATGGAAGAAGAAATTGATGAAACAATGAGCTCATTGGATGAAAAAGATGAGGAGGAGAGTGAAGAACAAAAGGAGGAAGAGCGGATTAGCTACCCGTGCCCACTTTCTAATGAGAGTAACCCTCCAACTCATACATTATTTAATTCCCCTTCGTGCTTACCGAAGGATGATTGCTATGATCCCTTGAATTTGTTTGAAATATCCCTTTTTGATGATGCTTGCTATGCTTGTGGCCAAGATGCCAATATGAATTATGCTTATGGAGATGAACTTGCTATAGTTCCTTATGTTAAACATGAAATTGTTGCTATTGCACCCACGCATGATAGTCCTATTATCTTTTGAATTCTCCAAACTACACTATATCGGAGAAGTTTGTGCTTATTAAGGATTATATTGATGGGTTGCCTTTTACCATTGCACATGATGATTTTGATGAACATAATATGCATGTGCTTGCTGCTCCTACTTGCAATTATTATGAGAGGGGAACTACATCTCCGCCTCTTTATGTTTCCAATACGATAGAATTGCAAGAATCTGCTTATACTATGCATTGGCCTTTACTTGGTGTGCATGAATTGTTCTTTTATGACATGTCGATGCATAGGAAGAGAGTTAGACTTATTTTTTGCATGATATATGTTACTTTGTGCTCACTACTAAATTACAAATCATTGTTAATTAAAATTGACTTTGATATACCTTGGGATCCGGGTGGATTCATTACTTGAGCACTATATGCCTAGCTTAATGGCTTTAAAGAAAGCGCTGCCAGGGAGACAACCCGGAAGTTTAAGAGAGTCATTTATTTCTTTTGAGTGCTTTCATATAGTTTAAAAACAAAAAAAATAAAGAGGGGAACCTAAAAACTTTTCAAAAAGGAAAGTGAAAGTGAGAAAGACAAGCATTGTTGAAGTGGGAGCTAGCCTTGAACTTTGTTCATGCTCGTGGAAACTTTGTGAATCTTTATTACATAAACTTTTCAAAAAAAAATAATTATCCCCTTGTATAATTTCATTGTATTATAAAAATAATGTGCCAAGGTTTGCCTTTAGGATGTTTACAATGCTTGTTGGTTTGTACGGTGCAGGACAGAAACTTTGGCTGTAGTGCGCGATTTTACATTTTTAACTGGAACGTCAATTGGTTCTGATTCCTTTTGCACTGTCTTTCTATACAACTTGTTTATTTTTCCTAATTTTGGTAGAATTTGTGGGGTACCAGAAGTATTATGATTGTTCAGATTACTACAGACTGTTCTGTTTTTGACAGATTCTGTTTTTGATGCATAGTTTGCTTGTTTTGATGAAACTATCAATTTATATTAGTGGATTAAGCCATGGAAAAGCTATATTAAAGTAGACACAATGAAAAAACAAAATATAAATTGGTTTGCAACAGTACTTAGAGTAGTGATTTGCTTTATTATACTAATGGATCTTACCGAGTTTTCTGTTGAAGTTTTGTGTGGATGAAGTGTCTAAACGAGGAGGTCTTGATATGAGGAAAAGGAAGAGAGGCAAGAGCTCAAGCTTGGGGATGCCCGAGGCACCCCAAGTAAATATTCAAGGAGACTCAAGCTCCTAAGCTTGGGGATGCCCCGGAAGGCATCCCCTCTTTCTTCAACAAGTATCAGTATGTTTTCGTATTCGTTTCGTTTATGCATTATGTGCAAGTCTTGGAGCGTCTTTTGCATTTAGTTTTCACTTTTCTTTTATGCACCATGCTGGTATGAGATAGTCCTTGGTTGATTTATAGAATGCTCATTGCACTTCACTTAAATCTTTTGAGTGTGGCTTTATAGAATGCTTCATGTGCTTCACTTATATCATTTGAAGTTGGATTGCCTGTTTTTCTTCACATAAAAAACCGCCATTTGCAGAATGCTCTTTTGCTTCACTTATACTTGTTAGAGCGTGGGCATATCTTTTGTAGAAAGAATTAAAATCTCTTGCTTCACTTATATCTATTTAGAGAGATGACATGAATTGGTCATTCACATGGTTAGTCATAAAATCCTACATAAACTTATAGGTCACTGAATATGATATGTTTGATTCCTTGCAATAGTTTTGCGATATAAAGATGGTGATATTAGAGTCATGCTAGTGGGTGGTTGTGGATTGTAGAGACACTTGTGTTGAGGTTTGCAAGTCCGTAGCATGCACATATGGTAACCGTTGTGTGACAAATTTGAAGCATGGGGTGTTTCTTTGATTGTCTTCCTTATGAGTGGCAGTCGGGGACGAGCGATGGTCTTTTCCTACCAATCTATCCCCCTAGGGGCATGCATAGTAGTACTTTGCTTCGAGGGCTAATAAACTTTTGCAATAAGTATATGAATTCTTTATGACTAATGTGAGTCCATGGATTATACGCCCTTTTACCTTTCCATCATTGCTAGCCTCTTTGGTACCGTGCATTGCCCTTTCTCACCTTGAGAGTTGGTGCAAACTTTGCCGGTGCATCCAAACCCCGTGATATGATACGTTCTACCACACATAAGTGATGAGGACATCAATACCATTGTTACACCCACAGCCCCTGCTGCTATACATACTGGACGAATTACTAGAGCTCGCGCATGACAACTAAATTACCAGGTACTTTCGTTTCTTGGTAATGATTCTAATGTTCATGAGAATATGATGCTGCCTAAATTGGATACATTTGTTTTGCTTACAAATGAAGGGCCTAGCTTGGAGAAGGATGAACATTGGAGCAAGAACAAGCATGGAGATGATGGCATGCGCAAGGGGAACAAGAACGGAGTTACAAGTGATGATTTCAGGACTTCGAAGCCACCATAATGAGTGCATGAAGCCTTGGACGAAATATACAAGATGTCACTTCATAAATTTCATCTAGAGGCTATTCTAGGTGTTGTGTCACCTTATTATTGGGCCAGGCCCATGTAATTTCGAAATACATAAGTATAGGCTATTTTTAGAGTCCGTATGTGTGGGGAAACAAGAGATAGGGTTAGTTTTGGACCCCTCCACCAAGGGCCACGAAATTCACCCCCTCTTCCTCCATATATACAGCCCTTAGGGCACCGTTTAGACTTTGGGTTTTGTTTAGATTAAAGTTCGCCATAGCTGCAACTTCGCGTACTTCGTTTGTATTCAACGACCAGACAAAGGCGTCACAGAACCCCACCTTGATCAATAAAGCTTTCATCTTATATTCGCAATATCCAGATTGCAATCTCAGTTTCTTGCTTGTTCTTCGTTTGCTCGCAGGAAACAGACCCTCGTGGTCAGGTTGATCGTGCTCCGGCGTGGTCAATAACCTCTCGGAGTTGGTTTAGCGATAGCTAAGGCGCGACGTCCTCGCATGTTCGTAGTCGGATCGTCAAAGTCGACTTCAACCAAAGCGATATCCATCATCTCATCGAAAGACGGGACACCTTTGCCTCTATCAAGTGGTATCAGATTTCTAGGTTGCTCGGTGAGATTTTACAATTTTTTCGTAGTTTAGATCGAGTCTGTTCTTCATACCTACAGTCCACGAAAAAGCCACAAAAAATATTAGGGTTAGTTCATCATATCCGAACCAATCTAAGCCTTTGCATAATATTTTTAGGGTTTTGCTTTGTTGAATTTGTGGTTGCATCGTCGTGTCTAGTTGCTGGTCTTAGCGTCTAGTCTTTTAGAGTTTCGAGTTCTGGTCATAAGTTGTCACGCCGCCACCGCACCATCATCATCGCCCCTGCTATCTACCACCACCGCTTCGAATCCGTATCCATATACCACCACCAATCCGTATCCATATACCACCATCGATCCATATCCATATACTACCACCGCTACCACCACCGCTGCCATATACCACCACCATATATCCACCACCAATCCGAGTTCCTTGCATATTAGGTTTGTTTTCGGGATCCATCTAATTTCTGATTCGTGTTTCCTTGTCTGAGTAGGTTTGGGATTCCAGCAATCTTTTGCCGTCCGTAGAAGAGGTTGGTTTCCAAAAAAAAAGAGTCCGGAAACCACCCTCCGTTTAGGCCCAAAATTTTCCAAAAACGCACTGGACAAAAAAAATTCTGGCTGTCCTATTTTTAGGTGTTTCTAAGCGTATTGAGACAGTCGCCGTTATATAAAGTTTTTTTGGACCCGTTTCCAGTTTTTGGGTCCGGGCAGTCGAAAAAAAAAATTTTGGTCGAAAAATTTTCTTGCCTATCCTGCTCTCTCGACTTGGGAAGAGTTTTGAGACACTCGCCATTATAGTGATTTTTGGCAAAAAAAAACAGAGGAGCGCAAAAAAAAAGAGCGCAAAAAAAGAGTGAAAAAAAAATTCAGAGTGTGCTTCTCCCTTGTTTCCGTGCAGCGTCGTGATTTTGTTAGTGTTCTAGGCTCGTGTCTCTAGCACAGTCTAGCCTAGGACGTAACAGATCTGCGTCGTTGAGCGTTTATTCAACTTTGCATCTCTGAATTGATTATTGCTGACCCTTTTTGCTACCATATTATAAGCCTTCCCAGCTCCACATACATCTACGTTGTGCGTTTGACTCTCCCTGGTAATCGCTCTATCCAAGCTTTGAGAGTTTTGACTACAACGGTTGCCGATCACCGCCTGCTGCTGGGTAAGAACTGGTAAGAATTTGAGATTTGCTTCACGGGTTTGTGATACACCACCACCACTTCTTAGTAGTATGTAGGATCATATTCTTGTGTGTTTCTATTTGCTGCTAACCATGGTAGGATCACAAGCCGATGAGACTGATTGGGAGAACCTGACGAACAAACAGCTACATGATAAATTTCAGCAAATGATGAGTGGACAGGTGCAAGATGTGCTAAACAGATTTGACGAGGCCATGGAGAAGATAGATGGCATTGAGAAGACATTCAAAACAAAGCTTGATAGCAAGTTTAATGAATTGCTCGCACGTTTTCCACAACCACCGCCGGCTGCACCTATCGCACCTCTGCAACAACAACAACTACAACAACACCCCCTTCCGAATCAGTATGGACGAGCACAGCGTGTTCCTATTGAGCCAGGGCAAAATTCTGGTGCCGCTGCTACTGCTGTTGGTGCTTCTGTAGCTCCTGCTGTTACTGCAGAGGTGGAAGAATATTATGAGGATGAGGTTGATCAAAATCAGAACTACGTGCAGCCACCAGCACCACCACCAGCAGGTCGACCTCAGGTATATATTCGCAACGGTAGGCCTGCACTACCACCTCAGGTACGAGATAATGACCATATTCCGAAACTGAAATTGAATATTCCACCATTTGAGGGTAGATATGTTCCTGGTATATATCTTACTTGGGAGTTAGAAACTGAACAACGTTTTACATGTTTACAATATCCCGAGGAGAGACGGGTTGTTGCTGCTGTTTGTGCTTTCACTAGTTTTGCATGTGTATGGTGGTCTGAACATTGTAGATTATATCCTATTCCAACTACTTGGGCTGCTTTGAAAACTGCTATGCGTACTCGTTGGGTTCCACCATATTATCAACGTGAATTGCTTCAAAAATTGCAGCATTTAAGACAAGGAAAAAATTCTGTAGAAGAATATTATCAGGAATTACAAACTGGCATGATTAGATGTGGTATTGTTGAGGAGAATGAAGCTATGCTTGCACGTTTTATAGGTGGATTAAATAGAGAGATTCAGACCATTCTAGAGTATAAGGAGTATACTAATATCACTCGTTTATTCCATCTTGCTTGTAAAGCTGAACGTGAAGTGCAGGATCGACAAGCATTGGCGCGAACTAACTTTTCTGCAGGTCGACTTTCATCATGGACACCGCGTGCATCCTCTACTTCCACTACACCAGCACCTCCATCAGCTGCTACCTCTAACCGTGATACAAGAAAGCAGGCACAACCTCCACTATCTGCCAAGAGCGCACCTGCCGGGCCTACACAGAGCTCTTCTTCTTCCATGGCATCAACTGGGCACAAGTGATATTATTTGTCGTCGTTGTAAGGGAAGAGGTCATTATGTGAGAGAATGCAAATCTCAGCGTGTGATGATTGCTACTGAGGATGGTGGGTATGAGTCCGCTAGTGACTATGATGAGGAGACGTTGGCTCTTATTACACGTGAAGAACACGGTGGAGATGATTCTGATCATGAGACGCAATACATGGCTCATGAAGACGCTGACATGTATGAATGTTTAGTTGCTCAACGTGTTTTGAGTGTGCAGGTCACACAAGCTGAGCAAAATCAGAGGCACAATTTGTTCCATACCAAGGGAGTTGTGAAGGAACGTTCTGTGCGCGTCATCATAGACGGAGGGAGCTGCAACAACTTGGCTAGCATGGAGATGGTGGAGAAGCTTTCTCTCACCACAAGACCACATCCACATCCTTACTACATCCAATGGTTCAACAACAGCGGCAAGGTTAAGGTAACACGTACTATTCGTGTGCATTTTAGTATCTCTACATATGCTGATTATGTTGATTGTGATGTGGTACCTATGCAAGCATGTTCCTTATTACTTGGTAGACCATGACAATTTGATAAAAATTTTGTACACCATGGTAGAAACAATCAGTATACTCTTGTTCATAAGGATAAAAATATTACTTTGCTTCCTATGACTCCTGATTCTATTTTGAAAGATGATATTAATAGAGCTAATAAAGCAAAACAGGAGAAGAATAAGAGCGAAAATCAGATTTTGGCAAAAGAATTTGAGCAACAAATGAAGCCTAATAATAAACCATCTAGTGTTGCTTCTGAAATAAAATTGAAAAGTGCATGTTTATTTGCCACCAAATCTGATATTGATGAGCTAGATTTCAGCAAATCTGTTTGTTATGCTTTTGTGTGCAAAGAGGCATTATTTTCATTCGAGGACGTGCCTTCCTCTTTGCCTCCTGCTATCACTAACATTTTGCAGGAGTTCGCTGACGTCTTTCCACAAGACGTGCCACCGGGATTACCGCCTATTCGAGGCATTGAGCATCAGATTGACTTAATTCCCGGTGCTTCACTGCCAAACCGTGCGCCATACCATACCAATCCAGAGGAGACGAAGGAGATTACGCGTCAAGTAAAAGAGCTGCTCGACAAAGGTTATATACGCGAATCCCTTAGTCCTTGTGTTGTTCCTATTATTCTAGTGCCGAAAAAGGATGGTACATCACATATGTGTGTTGATTGTAGAGGCATTAATAATATTACTATTCGTTATCGTCATCCTATTCCTAGGCTAGATGATATGCTTGATGAATTGAGTGGCTCTATAATATTCTCCAAAGTTGATTTGTGTAGTGGATACCATCAAATTCGTATGAAATTGGGGGATGAATGGAAAACAACATTTAAAACTAAGTTTGGATTATATGAGTGGTTAGTCATGCCTTTTGGGTTAACTAATGCACCTAGTACTTTCATGAGATTAATGAACGAAGTTTTACGTGCTTTCATTGGACGATTTGTGGTAGTTTACTTTGATGACATATTGATTTATAGCAGATCTTTGGAGGAACATTTGGAACATTTACGTGCTGTTTTTATTGCTCTCACGTGATGCACGTTTGTTTGGTAACCTTGGGAAGTGCACCTTTTGCACCGATCGAGTGTCTTTTTCTTGGTTATGTTGTTACTCCACAGGAATTGAAGTTGATAAAGCCAAGATTGAAGCTATTGAGAGTTGGCCGCAGCCCAAAACGGTCACACAAGTGAGGAGTTTTCTTGGCCTCATTTGGATTCTATAGGCGTTTTGTGAGCAGCACCATTGTCGCACCTCTCAATGAGCTTACAAAGAAGGATGTGCCTTTTGTTTGGGGTACCGCATGAAGAAGCCTTCATGGTATTGAAAGATAAGTTGACACATGCTCCTTTACTCCAACTTCCTGATTTTAATAAGACTTTTGAGTTTGAATGTGATGCTAGTGGAATTGGATTAGGAGGTGTGTTATTTCAAGATGGCAAACCTGTTGCATACTTTTCTGAAAAATTGAGTGGGCCTAGTCTGAATTATTCTACTTATGATAAAGAATTATATGCTCTTATTCGGACTTTAGAAACACGGCAACATTATTTATGGCCCAAAGAATTTGTTATACATTCTGATCATGAATCTTTGAAACATATTAAAAGTCAAGCTAAACTGAATCGTACACATGCTAAATGGGTTGAATTCATTGAGACTTTCCCTTATGTCATTAAACACAAGAAGGGTAAAGAAAATGTTACTGCTGATGCATTGTCTCTTCGCTATACTATGCTTTCACAACTTGACTTCAAAATATTTGGTTTGGAGACCATCAAAGATCAATATGTGCATGATGCTGATTTTAAAGATGTATTGCAGAATTGTAAAGAAGGGAGAACATGGAACAAGTTTGTCGTTAATGATGGATTTGTGTTCCGTGCTAACAAGCTATGCATTCCAGCTAGCTCCATTTGTCTTTTGTTGTTGCAGGAGGCGCATGGAGGAGGACTAATGGGACACTTTGGCATGAAGAAGACAGAGGACGTACTTGCTACACATTTCTTTTGGCCAAAGATGAGACGGGATGTTGAGCGTTTTATTGCTCGCTGCATTACATGTCAAAAAGCTAAGTCACGACTCAATCCTCATGGTTTATATATGCCTTTGCCTGTACCTAGTGTTCCTTGCGAGGATATATCTATGGACTTTGTTTTAGGTTTACCTAGAACAAAGAAGGGGAGGGATAGCATATTTGTTGTCGTGGATAGATTCTCAAAAATGGCACACTTTATACCATGTCATAAAAGCGATGATGCTGTTAATGTTGCTGATTTGTTCTTTCGTGAAATTATTCGCTTGCATGGTGTGCCAAATACTATTGTTTCAGATGTGATACTAAATTCCTTAGCCACTTTTGGAGATGTTTATGGGCTAAGTTGGGGACTAAGCTACTTTTTAGTACTACTTGTCACCCCCAAACTGATGGACAAACTGAAGTAGTCAATAGAACATTGTCTACTATGCTTAGGGCTGTTTTGAAGAATAATAAGAAAATGTGGGAGGAATGCTTGCCTCATATTGAATTTGCTTATAATCGTTCATTGCATTCTACTACTAAGATGTGCCCTTTTGAAGTTGTGTATGGTTTCCTACCTCGTGCACCTATTGATTTGTTGCCTCTTCCATCTTCGGAGAAGGTTAATTTTGATGCTAAACAACGTGCTGAATTGATTTTAAAAATGCATGAGTTAACTAAGGAAAACATTGAGCGTATGAATGCTAAATATAAACTTGCTTTGGAGATAAGGGTAGAAAACATGTTGTGTTTGCACCGGAGATCTTGTTTGGTTACATTTGCATAAGGATAGATTTCCGATTTGCGCGAATCAAAGCTAATGCCACGTCTTGATGGTCCCTTTAAGGTGTTGGAGAAAATAAATGATAATGCATATAAACTTGAGCTGCCTGCAGATTTTGGGGTTAGTCCCACTTTTAACATTGCAGATTTGAAGCCTTATTTGGGTGAGGAAGATGAACTTCCGTCGAGGACGACTTCATTTCAAGAAGGGGAGGATGATGAGGACATCAATACCATTGTTACACCCACAGCCCTGCTGCTATACATCTTGGACCAATTACTAGAGCTCACAAGACGACAACTAAATTACCGTGTACTTTCGTTTCTTGGTAATGATTCTAATGTTCATGAGAATATGATGCTGCCTAAATTGGATACATTTGCTTTGCTTACAAATGAAGGGCCTAGCTTGGAGAAGGATGAACATTGGAGCAAGAACAAGCATGGAGATGATGGCATGCTAAGGGGAACAAGAACGGAGTTACAAGTGATGATTTCAGGACTTTGAAGCCACCATAATGAGTGCATGAAGCCTTGGACGAAATATACAAGATGCCACTTTATAAATTTCGTCCAGAGGCTATTCTAGGTGCTGCGTCACCTTATTATTGGGCCAGGCCCATGTAATTTCGAAATACATAAGTATAGGCTATTTTTAGAGTCCGTATGTGTGGGGAAACAAGAGATAGGGTTAGTTTCGGACCCCTCCACCAAGGGCCACGAAATTCACCCCCTCTTCCTCCATATATACAGCCCTTAGGGCACCGTTTAGACTTCGGGTTTTGTTTAGATTAAAGTTCGCCATAGCTGCAACTTCGCGTGCATTTCGTTGGTGTTCAACGACCACACAAAGGCGTCACAGAACCCCACCTTGATCAATAAAGCTTTCATCTTATATTCGCAATATCCAGATTGCAATCTCAGTTTCTTGCTTGTTCTTCGTTTGCTCGCAGGAAACAGACCCTCGTGGTCAGGTTGATCGTGCTCCGGCTTGGTTAATAACCTCTTGGAGTTGGTTTAGCGATTGCTAAGGCGCGACGTCCTCGCACGTTCGTAGTCGGATCGTCAAAGTCGACTTCCACCAAAGCGATATCCATCATCTCATCGAAAGACGGGACACCTTTGCCTCTATCAATAAGCCTCCTTATATCTTCCTCAAAACAGCCACCATACCTACTTAGCCATTCCGAGATATATTGCCATGCAACTTCCATCATCATCATATACATGACTTGAGCATTTATTGTCATATTGCTTTGCATGAACGTAAGATAGCTAGCATGATGTTTTCATGGCTTGTCCCTTTTTTGATGTCATTGCTACGCTAGATCATTGCACATCCCGGTACACGGCCGGAAGCATTCATATAGAGTCATATCTTTGTTCCAGTATCGAGTTGTAATATCGAGTTGTAAGTAAATAAAAGTGTGATCATCATCATTATAGAGCATTGCCCCATGAAAAAAAGGAAAAATAAAAAAATAAAAAAAGGAAAGGCCAAAGAAGCCTAAATAAAAAAAGGGGCCAAATAAGCCCACCAAAAAGAAAAAAAAAGAAAAAAAAGAAAAAAAAGAAAAAAAGAAAAAGAAAAGAAAAGGGGCAATGCTACTATCCTTTTTCCACACTTGTGCTTCAAAGTAGCACCATGTTCTTCATATAGATTGTCTCTTATGTTGTCACTTTCATATACTAGTGGGAATTTTCATTATAGAACTTGGCTTGTATATTCCAACGATGGGCTTCCTCAAATGCCCTAGGTCTTCATGAGCAAGCAAGTTGGATGCACACCCACTTAGTTTCTTTTGTTGAGCTTTCATACACTTATAGCTCTTAGTGCATCCGTTGCATGGCAATCCCCACTCCTCGCATTGACATCAATTGATGGGCATCTCCATAGCCCGTTGATTAGCCGCGTCGATGTGAGACTTTCTCCTTTTTTGTTTTCTCCACATAACCTCCATCATTATATTCTATTCCACCTATAGTGCTATATCCATGGCTTGCGCTTATGTATTGCGTGAGGGTTGAAAAAGCTGAAGCGCGTTAAAAAGTATGAACCAATTGCTCGGCTTGTCATCGGGGTTGTGCATGATGGGAGCCTTTTTGGGTGACGAAAATGAAGCATGGCCAAACTATATGATTTTGTAGGGATAAGCTTGCTTTGGCCTTGTTGTTTTGAAAAGACATGATTGCTTTATTGGTACGCTCGAAGTATTATTGTTTTTTATGTCAAATGATAGACTATTGCTTTGAATCACTCGTGTCTTAATATTCATGCCATGATTAGACATATGATCAAGATTATGCTAGGTAGCATTCCACATCAAAAATTATCTTTTTATCATTTACCTACTCGAGGACGAGCATGAATTAAGCTTGGGGATGTTGATACGTCTCCATCGTATCTATAATTTTTGATTGTTCCATGCCAATATTCTTCAACTTTCATATACTTGTGACAACTTTTTATACTATTTTTGGGACTAACATATTGATCTAGTGCCCAGTGCTAGTTCCTGTCTGTTGCATGTTTTATGTTTCGCAGAAAACCCATATCAAACGGAATCCAAATGGGATAAAAACGGACGGAGAATTATTTTGGAATATTTGGGATTTTCCGGAGGAAGAATCAACGCGAAACGGTGTCTGTGGTGGCCATGAGTCAGGGGGGCATGCCCTCCCCCCTGGGCGCGCCCTGGACTATCGTGGGCCATCCGTAAGGCGGTTGATCCCCTTCTTTTGCCGCAAGAAAGCTAATTTTACGAGAAAAATATGGGCGAAAGATTCACCCCAATCGGAGTTACGGATCTCCAGATATAAAAGAAACGGTGAAGGGATAGAATCAGAGAACGCAGAAACAGAGAGATAGATCCAATCTCGGAGGGGCTCTCGCCCCTCCCACACCATGGGAGCCAAGGACCAGAGGGGAAACCCTTCTCCCATCTAGGGAGGAGGTCAAGGAAGAAGAATAAGAAGGGGGGCTCTCTCCCCCTTGCTTCCGGTGGCGCCGGAACGCCGCCGGGGGCCACCATCATCACCGCGATTTTCACCAACACCTCCGCCATCTTCACCAACATCTCCATCACCTTCCCCCATCTATATCCAGCGGTCCACTCTCCCGCAACCCGCTGTACCCTCTACTTGAACATGGTGCTTTATGCTTCATATTATTTTCCAATGATGTGTTGCCATCCTATGATGTCTGAGTAGATTTTCATTGTCCTATCGGTGATTGATGAATTTCTATGATTGGTTTGAGTTGCATGTTTTATTATTGGTGCTGTCCTATGATGCCCTCCGTGTCGCGCAAGCGTGAGGGATTCCCGTTGTAGGGTGTTGCAATGCGTTTATGATTCGCTTATAGTGGATTGCGTGAGTGACTGAAACACAAACCCGAGTAAGGGGATTGTTGCGTATGGGATAAAGGGGACTTGATAATTTAATGCTATGGTTGGGTTTTACCTTAATGAATCTTTAGTAGTTGCGGATGCTTGCTAGAGTTCCAATCATAAGTGCATATGATCCAAGTAGAGAAATTATGTTAGCTTATGCCTCTCCCTCAAATAGAATTGCAATAGTGATTACCGGTCTAGTAACATAGTCAATTGCTTAGGGGTAATTTCACAACTCCTACCATCACTTTTCCACACTCGCTATATTTACTTTATTGTTTCTTTATCTAAACAGCCCGTACTTTTTATTTACGTGTTCTTTATTATCTTGCAAGCTTATCCAACAACACCTTCAAACTAATTCTAGTTTCATACTTGTTCTAGGTAAAGCGAACGTCAAGCGTGCGTAGAGTCGTATCAGTGGCCGATAGGACTTGAGAGAGTATTTGTTCTACCTTTAGCTCCTCGTTGGGTTCGACACTCTTACTTATCGAAAGAGGCTACAACTATCCTGTATACTTGTGGGTCATCAGGGGCGCGTGCCTCCTTCCTTTTGGCCTCTCTCCTCTATTCCCGTATGGCCCAATAAGGCCCATATACTCCCCGGCAAATTCCCGTAACTCTCCGGTACTCCGAAAATACCCGAATCACTCGGAACCTTTCCAAAGTCCGAATATAGTCGTCCAATATATTGATCTTTACGTCTCAACCATTTCGAGACTCCTCGTCATGTCCTCCATCTCATCCGGGACTCTGAACTACCTTTGGTACATCAAAAAACATAAACTCATAATACCGATCGTCACCGAACTTTAAGCGTGCGGACCCTACGGGTTCGAGAACTATGTAGACATGACCGAGACACGTCTCCGGTCAATAACCAATAGCGGAACCTGGATGCTCATATTGGCTCCCACATATTCTACGAAGATCTTTATCGGTCAAACCGCATAACAACATACATTGTTCCCTTTGTCATCGGTATGTTACTTGCCCGAGATTCGATCGTCGGTATCTCAATACATAGTTCAATCTCGTTATCGGCAAGTCTCTTTACTCGTTATGTAATGCATCATCCCGCAACTAACTCATTAGCTACATTGCTTGCAAGGCTTATAGTGATGTGCATTACCGAGAGGGCCCAGAGATACCTCTCCGACAATCGGAGTGACAAATCCTAATCTCGAAATATATCAACTCAACATGTACCTTTGGAGACACCTGTAGAGCTCCTTTATAATCACCCAGTTACATGGTGACGTTTGGTAGCACACAAAGTGTTCCTCCGATAAATGGGAGTTGCATAATCTCATAGTCATAGGAACATGTATAAGTCATGAAGAAAGCAATGGCAACATACAAAACGATCAAGTGCTAAGCTAACGGAATGGATCAAGTCAATCACATCATTCTCCTAATGATGTGATCCCGTTTAATCAAATGACAACTCATGTCTATGGCTAGGAAACACAACCATCTTTGATCAACGAGCTAGTCAAGTAGAGGCATACTAGTGACACTATGTTTGTCTATGTATCCACACATGTACTAAGTTTCCGGTTAATACAATTCTAGCATGAATAATAAACATTTATCATGAAATAAGGAAATAAATAATAACTTTATTATTGCCTCTAGGGCATATTTCCTTCACCTGATGTGGAGCATCCCAAGGTCATCCCCATGGACCTACCTTCGTCCCCCCAAGTGCCAAGTGGACCGATGACACGTGCACGTGCAAGAGCTCTCGAGACCGAGCTGACATCTCTCCTCTCGCAACTTCCTCTCGAATCACATGAGACATGGCTACTACCTCAAACGGAGATACTTTACATACTCCGGAACCAAGGAACTAGCCATGGAGAAGCTAAGGAGCAAACCCGACCGAAGGAGGAAGGCATACACGAAGACGGAGAAGAAAGAGGAGAAGTCCAAACTTGCCCAGACAATCTGGACCACCGTTCGGATGATCCGGCCCCAGCCCAGACAATCAGGGCGTCAGCCCGAACAATCCGGCTAAGTGCCACCCGAGGACATAATGGATCCGGACGAACTTGGATCATCCGGACCAGCCCGGCCGTTCGGACGCCGACCCGGACATCTGGACCCCCTGCAGCTGTTGTGAGACACCCGGACGATCGCCAGGATCATCCGAACTCCTGAAGTCCGGATCATCCGGACCATCATCCAGATCATCCGGACAAGGCCTGCGCGCATGACTTGGGCCGAAGCCCGTGTACCGCCTTCGCCTCCTAGAGTATATATACTCCAACTCCGCCCACATTTTAGGGTTAGCATTGTGATATCTCATTGAGATAGAGCTTTGCTCATCCACTTACATCTACTCCATTGGAGATCAAGGCCTCCTAGGAGAAGATCCCCCAAGTGGATTCAAGACCCCCATCATGGGAAGACCCCTCGTGGATTAAAGACCTCTTTCCTCTTGTATTGGAATGAACTAGCCTTTTGTATCCCCTTTGTTGACCTTGGATCTTGTATTATCCTTATGTGTATGTGGATATAGTGTATGTGTGATTGGATCTCGTTTATTTGAGTCTCTCTCTCTCTCTCTCTCTCTCTCGTGTTCTTCGGGAAATCCCCTCCATTTTGTGAAAGATCTACACTATAGGGTTCCACCCTACATCATCTTGGATCATAGCAAGGTTGATCACGAATTTGGAGTCCCGCCTCTCATTTTTCTAGCCTAATTTTGTTGATTTCGTCCTAAATGCAAAAATCCCCACAAAAAATAGCCCATTTTTTCCCGTGATTTGTTGGTTTGATGATGTTTTGTTGATTTTGATCTGTGGATTCGTTGTGTTGCAAGTGGATCTACCTATTCCCCACCATCTCCACCACGAAATCCACCCAAAATCCCCCTAGTTTTCTTGTTCCCATGATTTTCATGTTCATCCCAGGCCCGAGCCAGTGCCAGTTGACCTGCCTGGACGATCCGTACCGAGACCCGGATCATCCGGACTGGCCCGGATCAGCCGGACCCGACCCGGATCATTTGTCTTTTCCTGACAAAACTACAGTTTGCCTGGAAATTTCAGCCATCGTCATTTTTTAGCATAGCCACTTCGACCACCACCATTCCACTTCTGCAAACCCGTTGACATACTTAGTCATACCCTCGCTTTTCGCTACCACCACTCGACATTTTCTTTGAGATTTTGAGTTGCAGTTTCTGTTTCCTAACGTGTTTCGGCTACTTAGGGATGGTTCGACACCAACACCACCGCCTCTCATATTCACCACGCACTCGTCATCGACAACAACCACCTCACCATTGTGACACCATCAACCGTAAGCAAGGGCGGTAACCTCGACTACACTCTCGTATATTCTCCCTTGCCATTGAATTGTTAACCCGAGCCCATTTTGCGTCACTTTCCTGTCGAGACTAGCCATTTGAGTATTGTTGGACAACGTTACTTGTGCACTTTAGTGATCGACCCACACCTTCATAGAGTGCATATGTCATTGTATCATATATTGTGTTATCATTTGTTCCCACATGTATGTCATTGCTACTTGGTTCGAGCATCTCACATAAGTGGCCCAAGCAAAATATCAAAAGAAAGAAAAGCTTTTAAGCAAAGAGAACAAAGAGCTTGTAAGCAATAGCCATAGCATCGCCACATTGCATATCAACTTGACATACTTGATCATCCTGGGTCATCGTGAGAAAATCACCGGGAATCATACATAATAGCATACTTGGAATAGAAGTCGTTGCATTTTTGCTTTGTAGGTTGTGCACAAGTTTCATATCCGCATATTGAGCAATCGTGCTCGCGTCTCTCTAGTGTTGTGCAACAAGAGCATTTTTCGTGGAAACCACATTTTGAGCTCAATTCTTGGTTGCACGACCTAATTTATCTATCTGTGTGTGCATTCCCATGTATCATTCATTGCTACTGGTCTACTTGTTTCACTCGCGAATTTGTGAATCTCTTTCAACATTATTGAATCTTGCTAACAATTGCATACATTTTGTGCCACCATCCTCACCAAGCTCCACCAAAAGCTTTACTTGTGTAGGTGTGGGAACTGACAAGATCCGGTACCAATTGTGCTACTTCCATAATACTACATTGGGTGATCTTTGATCCATCTTCAACATTGGATAAGGTACATTTGGTCTAGTTCTTTCCTTTCTTCCACTCACATATTTCCTCGAGATGATGGATAGGCCAAGTACTTCTACCAACCCACTCTTCATCGAGCAAGAAGAAGAGCCGAACAACTACGTCACCAAGAATCAACTCTTTGGCTCGCAAAGAGCTTTGCATCAAGAGAATGAAGCATTGGGCGACCGCATCGACCTACTCGCTACCGACTTGCGACAATTTGAGCAACGTACAAGAGACTACTTTGACACATCGATGGCATCTCTCAAGGAAAACCTACAAGCCATGATGGCCAATCGCTCTTCTACAACTTCATCATACTCGAGACGGCGCCATTCAAGTCGACACTCTTCGGACACGTCTTCAAATGCAATTCCCCCACGAGCTCGTCCGCATCATCGCCAAGACCATGAAGATCATCAAGCTCCACAAAACCCATTTCATGGCAATGGTTTACAAGACCGCCTGGGAACGTGAACTACTATGTCACCAAGCTAATGATCAAATGGAACAAGAGCAAGCTCAACAATGCCAAGATCACCAAGAGAACCAAGATGGTGACGCTCTTCGACAAGAGTAACAACACCGTGAGGAACAAGACCTTGAAGCCCAACGTGCTCTAAATGAAGCAACCCGAGTCACACAAGAGCGCAACCGGCAAGTACGTCTACAAGAAGAGGACCTCCAACGAGAGCAACAAGAAGAAGCCACACACCTTGAGGAGCGCCAAAAGTTGAGGAACCATGCAAGAATTCCACGCCCTCCACGTCAAGTAAATCATGAGGAGCATGTGAAACAAGAAGTGGAAGATCATCCTCCACGACAAGAGTGTCATCGCCATCGCCCCCAACATAATGAAGAGCAACGCTACGACAAGCTAAAGTTCAACATGACAAAGTTCTCTAGTAGGAACGATGAAAGGACATGCGGTGCCCCCATGTTTGGTTTTAGTAATTGATGACAATCTCTATGGACTAATGGTTGCCTTGAGTTATATTTGAAGGGTTTGTCCATAGGCTTTTCTTGGAGTCCATTTGTTGGTTTCAATGAGAGTTTGTGATGACCAAGGTGCTATTAAGGAATTATCCAAAGATTGGTCATATGAGTGTTGAGCTTATAGCAAGCATGTCTTGAAGAAGAAGAGTGTGTGATCATTCATGTTTACCTTCAAGACATCATCCAAATGAAGAGAGTTGGAAAGATTCAAGGTTGATCAAGACTAAGTTAAAGAGTGAATCAAGTTGATCAACACACAAAGCATAGAAGATGTACCGAGAGGGATCAAGCGATCCCATGGTATGGTGAGCATTGTTAATTACGCTTTGTGTACTAACCCATGATCTTCGTGAGAGTTCTTTGTGGGTTTAGGTTGTGGTGTGCAAGTTCAAGTGAAGCATCATGAAGAGATCAAATGCTTTAAGCATGCCGTTCATTGTGGTGACAATGGACTTGTGAAGATGTGCGGAAGAGTGGCTCACCCATAGTGGAGTATGGGGGAGCAATCAACTAGTCTTCATCGAGCCAACACAATCAAGAAAGGTGGTCCAACTTGAGGGAGTCAAGATCGTCATCATCTAGCTCAAGTGGACCATGTGCAAGGCAAAGGTTTGCCCTTGATAGGTTTTCTATTTTACCGGTCTCATGATGGTAGTTGAGAGACCATGTTTTAGGATCGATTGCCGTACTATCAAGGGGGGCTCTCGATGAGTAACTTGATCGTATTATTCGTAGAGAGCTCAAACCATTGCATCATTGCATCATCTTTATTGGTTCTTGTTTGGTTCTTCTCCTTGTGAGGGCAAATTTGACCATTTTGACCTATGGACGAAATCAATTCACGGAATGAACTGACCGTGAAACTATTTCACAGCCCTAACCTTTTTGTGTAGCGCCCGCCACGACGGCGCCACACCCTACTGTGCAGCGCCTAGCACGGGGGCGTTGCACACCAGTCCACCGTGGCAGCCCCCGGGCCCGCACCCAGCAGTGCAACGCCTCCGCGCTAGGCGCCACACATGTAATATGCAGCGCCCAGCCCGTAGGCGCTGCATGATGACTTAGACGCCAGCCGCCCGCTCCCCCTCCCCCACCCCACCCATTTGTTCGGTTTTGAAGTAACAGAAGCAGCGGCGCAGCGGGTTCCTCCTCTCCCCCTCTCAATCCCCTCTCCCAAATCCTTCAGATCCGACGATTTGGTCCATGCATTTCTTCACCAATCCATCCTAGAAGGTACTCTCTTCCGATCCCCTTCTTTCTCTCCATAGAAAATATGATATTTTGAAGATTTGGGGAATCCTTGTTTGATTAGATTAGATTTGAATCTTGCATGTATTAGAACTTTGCATGTATTGATTTGTTTGATTGATTTGGGGAACCCTTGTTTGTTTGATTTGTGGAACCCTAGTTTAGTTTATGGAAGAGTTATTTTTATGAAGTAGGCATAGTTTATGGAAAAGTTATTTGTATGAAGTAGGCCTAGTTATTTGTGGAACCCTTTTTATTAGTTATGTTTGATTTGATATGGTTGGATACATAGATTGGTATGGTTGCATCTAGTAGGCCTACTTTAGTTTTTTTGTATTCAAAAGATAATCGTGTTGACAAGAAAGCTTTCTTGCAAATTGCTAGGATGGTTTGGCTTCTCAATGATCATTGGGATCTACAACACCGGTCGTACGCTATGTCGGTGAAGCAGCAGGTAATAATGAAAGTTGCCGGTGTTATGAATTTCGTGTTTTTTTCAAACACATACCCCCCATATGTAATGATTTGTTTGTTTGCTTGTAGGAGCTTGCACCTCTGAAGCTTCGGGCTCACGGGTTCAACCTTGGGTGGATGCGCTATGATGAGCGGTACACGCCATATGTTAGGGAGACAGGACTTCTCCCTTTCATTCAGTTGGTCAGCAGGTCGACGCCACCCAACAATGCTCTAGCACTCACCGCACTTATTGATCATTGGAGGCCGGAGACACACACTTTCCATCTTCGGACCGGGGAGATGACCGTGACGCTCCAGGATATAGCTATGATCACCGGTCTTCCTATTGATGGGAATCCTCTATGTATGAGCACCGATTCTGATGGGTGGCGCGAGCAAATGCTTGCCCTTATCGGTATGGTTCCTCCGGAGCCGCGGGAACCAGAAGTAGAAGGCAAGAAGAAGGAAAGAGTCGCAGCCGGTGCTACTTTCACGTGGATTGTATCGAACTTCAGTAATTGCCCTGAGGATTCTAGTGAGGACACGGTGAAGACATATGCTCGTGTCTACATGTGGTACGTGATATCCAGGAGTATGTTTGCTGAGGGCACAGGCAAGACTGCTCCATGGAGGGGGCTCGAGGCGTTGACCGCCTTCGATAGCAAATGGAGTTGGGGTTCGCCGACCTTTGGCTTACTTGTATAGACAGGTATGAAGTTGTTTATGTTTCAATTCATTGGTACATTATGAATGCGATCTTGCTGTTAATTCAACCATGTTCTCTTTTATGTGCAGTTGGACGAAGCCTCTTGTAGGCTATCTGGAGGTATTGGTGGTTGTTTGCTCGCACTTTCCATATGGAGCTGGGAGCGTTTGCCGGTTGGACGACCGAAGACCGTGAAGTTCAAGGATTGGGATGAGAAAGACGACCCACTACGGCTCCCCACTTGGGCTTACAAGTGGGATGTGTTAAATGAGATGACGGATGATCCCTCGGTCATGTACAAGCTGTACATGAGCGATATGGACGCGATCACGCCTGAGCAGGTGAATTGACATTGCATAAGTTATTATCATGCTTCCATCGTAACTCGATATCAATTTTGCATTCTATCCAATTTTGTAGGTTGAATGGGAACCGTATGGAAAAGGAGAGAGTTTTGGGAACCCTATAGAGTTCAAATGAATCCGATGTGCACTAGGGATAGGGATCTATGGCATATGCGGTGTCCACTCATATGCAACTGGGCGGTTGAGCTTCACATGCCACATCGGGTGTACCGTCAGTTTGGTTTGTTCATGCCACACCCGCCGGAGTTTGAGGACACGGACATAGTGCTACACGCGTAAGATATAATCAACCTTGAGCAATTAGCAGCTTCTCGGCGGTTTCGATGATGCTAATATTATGTTTCTAACTTGCAGGTTGGATAGGAAAAAGCAGCGGAAGATCAAGGATTGGGCCAAGCATCACAACAAGTATGTCATACAGTGGGCGCTTGCTTTGGAGCAAGCTAGGGCTGGAAAACGAGCCAAGCTTCGTGAGCACTGCCCGATTGCGTTCAACAACTATCTCACATGGTTTCTAGGCGTCACCCGTGTGGAGGTATGCAAGCCAGCGTATGATGATAAGATTTTGGAAGAACCCACCGTCTTTGATGAGGTAGCCCAGCACCAGTACAACGCATTAGTCAGGAAAGGCAACTCAGTGATCCTGCGGGGACAATGATGAACTTTGTGGTATGTGCCCTTTTTGCTTTTCAATTCGCAATATTCACATCTTCACTTGCCTAACACGTTAATACCTTTTCTGTTCATAGCGTGCCCAGATCAAGAAAGCAGCTGATGAGACCGACACTATTCTGGAAACAACCCCGGCTGGCAAAAGTGATGGGGAAGGTGCACTTCGAGCATTCATTAAGGTTCACATGTCCTTCAAACTAGCACTTAACATGTGTTTCTACGTTCGATGTCTCATTCACTTGTTCATGTTGCAGCGCCAGGGCCAAAAGTTAAGGCGGCTGTCAAACCTTTTCGGTTGTCGTGACCCCGAGTATGTATCACCAGAACGTTCTAGGTCGGCGACACCATCAGATCCAATTTCTGGCCATGATAATCCTTTGGACGATGAGGATGTGGGTGTGGTCACCCAAGATGTGGGTGTGCTCACCCAAGAGGTATGGCCTGAGGTTATATATCCAATTGTTGATGCATTGCTAACTATATTCTCACAAACGGTCTTTCCATATGTTTTGTGGATGCATAGGTTCCTGATGATATGACCTTGGGGACCTACAAGGTTCGGTCTGCATACGAGTTAAAGCCTAGGAAGGGAATCAAAAAATACACACCTGAGGACTTCACCCAAAGAGGCAAAAGGACGGTCGGCACCTCGCGGATGGCGGCTTTGGACGACTATTTGGATGACGATGTGGATGACGATGTGGATGACGTGGAGGAACCGGAGCCAGAGCCGGAGCGGGTTCGTCTTCCTAGGAAGGTGAAGAAGATACCCTCCAAGAGAGGGGGAGGAGCCAGCAAGCGCGGAAGGAACTAGTCGTCGTTCTCTTTTAGTAATGGTAGTAATGGTAGCTATGTTGGTGGTAATGTCGAACTTGTCGTGATGGTCATTCTATGTGTTGAACTCTATGTTGGTGGTAATGTCGAACTTGTCGTGATGGTCACTCTATGTGTTGAACTCTATGTTGGTGGTAATGTCGAACTTGTCGTGATGGTCACTCTAAGTGTTGAACTCTATGTTGGTGGTAATGTTTAACTTAAATCTCTTAGTAATGCTTATTCTGTGATGCAACTATCTGTGATGCAAAAATGGAGCAACAAGGAGCAACAGAACGAAGGAAAAGTTAAAGACCTGTGTGGCGCCTAGCCTGAAGGCGTCACACTCCATAGTGCAACGCCTAGCTCGCAGGCGCTGCACTATGGAGTGTGGCGCCTCCAGGCTAGGCGTCACACATGTCTGTTAGCTATCCAGAGAGAAACAGAAGGTAGGCCTCCAGTTTTGGCCAAAAAAATCGCTAAGTTTTTGTGCAGCGTCTGTAACGGAGGCGCCACACACCATAGTGCAGCGCCTAGAGAAGAGGCGCTGCACTATGGTGTGCGACGCCTCCGGGCTAGGCGCTGCACAGGTCTGTAGCATGACACACATTCTGTTGCTCTCTGGATAGGTACATACCTGTGCAGCGCTTAGCACAGGCGTCACACACCAGTCTGGCGCCTCTGCGCTAAGCGTTACTGCTTGTGGATTGTAACGCCTCCGAAGCTAAGCCTGCAGTGCGTGTAACACATTCACGATACGCTCTCGGATAGAATGACACTGTGCGGCGCCTCCGTGCTAAAGGCATTGCACCTTTGTGGAGTGTGGCGCCTCCGGGCTAGCGCGCCGCAGTGCAGTAACGGCCACATTACATTGCTCTCTGGATAGGTACAGACACATGCGGCGCCCTAGCACAGGCGTCACATACCAGATGCAGCGCCTCCGTGCAAGCGTTGCCTTTGTGGAGTGTAACGCCTCCAGGCTAAGCTACACATGTCTGTAACTTGACACACGATTACATTGCTCTCTGGATAGATGTGCGGACACATGCGGCGCCTACCTTGGGCGTCACACACACCAGATCTGGCGCCTACTGTGCTGGCGTTACTGCGTGGACTTAGTGAATTTTTTAGCATATGCAAACATAGTAAGATGATGTGAAGTAGGATTGATACATAGCAATCTAACAACTGTGTAGAGAATATATGCATGACACATAGTTCATAACACATAGTACTTCACGACACATAGTAGTTCTTACAACCAAATCGAGGAGGAGACATAGTAGTTCACGACACATAGTAGTTATTACAACCAAATCGAGGAGGAGACATAGTAGTTCATGACACATAGTAGTTCACAACCAAATCGAGGAGGAGACATAGTAGTTCACGACACATAGTAGTTCACAACCAAATCGAAGAGGAGACATAGTAGCTTTATTGCGTAGAGCAAGGCCCCTTTCCCTTCTTCTTCTTCCTCTCTTCTTCCTCTTCCTCCTCCCTTTTTCTTATGAGGTGAGCCTCCTTAACCACCCTTTCCATGAATATCTGATTGTCCCTCTCTTCTTTTTCAGCTGCAATTGCCCAAAGCTTCATGGTTTTTTCTTGAAAATCCTTTAGACGCTTCTTCTGTGCCTCCTCACATTTCCTCACCAACGTTGCCTCCCTAGCGCGCATCGCATTTGATGCTCTCTCTCTCCTCTTCATCTCCTTCTCAAGCTCCTCTTCCTTCTTCTTCTTTAGCTTGGCTGCATCCTCATCTCTAAGCTTCTTCGCAGCCTTCTCCCACCATCCCGCCATCTCATCTTCACCATCCTCCTTCATCGTTGGTTTGTTGGGTTGGGAAGCCGCCATACCTACAATGAGTGAAACATAATGGTTAGTAAGGACAATAAGAACAAATGGAAGCACATATGAAAAACAAGAACATATGATACATTATAGTTAGTGAGGAACATACGGAAACGGTCCATCTAGGTATCCAAACATTCCTCTATAACGAACTTTCCCTTGTCCATCACCACGGCCAAGTCCACCACCAAGGCCAAGACCATCACCACGACCATTGCCACCACCACGGCCTAGACCACCACCACGAGCTCTACCACCACCACCACGGCCACTACCACCACCACGGCCTCTTGTAAGTCCTAGTTGCCGACCTCTTTGTTGCCTAGGTCCTCTTTGGCTAACACTTGGTTGGCTTGGCACTTGTTGGCTACCACTTGGTTGGCTTGGCACTTGTTGGCTACCACTAGGTTGGCTACCATTTGGTTGCCTTGGCACTTGTTGGCTACCACTAGGTTGGCTACCACTTGGTTGTCTTGGCACTTGTTGGCTACCACTAGGTTTCCTTCGCTTTTGTTGGCTACCTCTTGGTTGGCTTGGCACTTGTTGGCTACCACTTGGTTGGCTCCCTTGTGTAGCTCCTTGTTGGCTTGTGCTTGCATCATTTGTCTTGGACCTTTTCCTTGGTTTCAGACATTTTCTTTTGTTGTGGCCATGACCTTTGCACTCCCCACAACGGGAGCTCTCACGAGGCTCTTGGAATTGGTCGTTGCCGCTTTCAAGGGCGGCCACCATGGCCCCATCCGTCCATGTCTCCTCTAAGACGCTTTGTCCGACGCTCTACCCCGTTTAACAACCTTCAACTCCGGATCCGGCCATAGTTGAACTCCATGATACTCCGGCCATTGCGATTGGTCAAAGTACGGGTGAAAGCGGGGAGCCCATGTTTTCTTGACCGTCATGATTGAGAACTCGGACTCCCTCACGGTGCGTGGGTGATTGATGTCCACATTCCTAACGCGACCGGCGGTATACAAGTGTGAGCATGGGAGATGAAGCAACAACGGCCTCCCGCAAGTGCAATCACATTGTGTTAACGACACCTTGAAAGCCCGACCTCCATGTTGCCGGCCATCGTTTGTGGTTCCTCCTGGCTCTTTCACTTCATACTTCCACTCTTCGTTGTCATATAATATAGCTTCTTCTGAGTCCGTCTTCCGTGATTGAAATACCAACCATTCATCAACTTTGGGTGGGAACTTGTACTTGTACTTCCGTGGGTTCTCACCCGCTATTTGTGCATCGGTTTCCATCGAGTAATTTACAAAGTACGCATTCATCTTGTCAAATGTGTATTGAACTATTGCCGTCACGGGTAATCCACGTGCACCTTTGAGCACCCTATTGAAGCATTCCGCCATATTGCTTGTCATTTGACCGTATCTCCGCCATCTTCATCAAAGGCACGTGCCCACTTGTTCCGTATTGAATGTGCCTATTGAGAAAGTCTTGACCCCCGGCATCAAGTTTTTTGTGTGCGAGCAATTTGTGGTACAAAGTGGCGAAGCGCTCCTCGGAGAAAGCAAGACAACAATCTTGAAGATCATCGGCCAACTCCTTAAGGCCACATTCCCTATAGAAGTTTGAACAAAAGTGCATCATGCACCATCAATGGTGCAATGGAGCATGCCCGGGAATGTCAATCTCCACCGCATTAAGAATTCCTTGATGCCGATCCGATATGACACAAGTTTCCCTTTGAGCGGGTAACACCTTCATCCTCAACAGATGCAGAAACCACTCCCAGTTGTCATTGTTTTCCACCTCAACCAAAGCAAATGCGAATGGCAACACCCGGTTATTGGCATCACTTGCTATCGCAACCAACAAGGTGCCCTTGTATTGTCCGGTCAAGAACGTGCCATCAATTGCGATGACCGGCCTACAATGTTCGAAAGCCCTCACGCATTGCTCGAACGCCCAAAAAGCACAGCCAAATACTCTGACTTTCCTTCCTTCATGAACCGTTGTTTGGTGCCCATGAGGCTCGACCACATGAACCATGCCCGGGTTTGTCGCGGCTATGGCTAACAACAACCTAGAGATTCGGTTGTATGCTTCCTCCCAAGTACCATACAACATCTTAAATGCGGCTTGCTTCGCCTTCCATGCCTTGTCGTACTTCACCTTGTAGTGAAAGATGGCTTTCAGAAGGTCAATGACATGTTGGACGCTCATTGTTGGAAGTGTGGATATTGAGTTGGAGAGCACATGGCGATGAACTCGGACGTGAGTTGTTTGTGGTTTTGGGACACAATCTTGCCATCCACCCTTTTGCCTTGGCACATGTGAGTTGGCACACAACTCACTATGTGCCAAGTTGGCACACAACTCACTACGTGCCAAGTGGGACCTCCTTTCCATGGTCTTGCACGCACAATCCATGGACATATTTCATCTTCACATGCACATGCAACCGTGTAGCGCACTTTGACGTCCGAGTGCACCACCTTATGTGGACGATAATGCGTAACCGAGTAGTTGTCGAGCCACATCTTCAATTCCAAGAAGGTGTCGAACTTAGAACCTTTAGCAATGCGGTTCTTGTCGTCTCCCAAATCACGATAAGAGCTTGGCCTAACCCCAAGAGGTACACATTGGCCACCATCTACCACGGCTTCTTCCGCGAGACTAACATCCTTGAACAATGTAGTCCGATGATCCCGACCAAATACCTTCTCGAAAGCTTTGGCCTCCTTCACCGTGAACCCCTCCGCATCAACTTGTTCATCGGGACCATCGTCATCCGAGTCCGATGCATATGCACGGGAAAAAGGGATGGAAGGGTCCATTGTCTCTTGCAAGTGATATTTGTCGAGATCACCCACATTGTTGTCATGGAGATCAACTTCATTGTCATCGTCCGCATACTCATCATTGTCCTCTTGCAAAGCTTCATCTTGGTTGTTTGTAAACGGGCTCAATGTTGGCCTCACTTCTTGGGTCAAAAGAGGTTCAACAATTTCATCTTGCTTCAAGGGTGTGGGGTTACTATCAACCAAAGGGGAGGGGTTCCGGTTGAAGTACAAATGCAAACTTGAATCAACCTTCTTCATTGCAAATAACTCAAGAGCCTTGTCTAGTGATTCGGCCACCGTCTCCTTGTATGCAACCCAACGTTGCTCCGAGTTGACACACATTGTCTTCCAACGGATGTGCATTCCAAAACCAACATTATGCCTTCCCTCCAACTCTATGATATCACTAGGGTCCGTCCAATTCAAATCTTCCCTAACTTGTTGCAAGAGCTCCGCATAGCTAGGACTACTATCAAACACCATGTCAACCTCATCCGGGTCCGGTTCTACATTGCCTTTCAAAAAGGCGTCCTTGTCTCCATGATGAACAAACACACATGTTCTTCCCATCCCTATAAGCATTCCAATAACACAAGGTAACATTGCTTCCATGAGTACTAATACAAGTATTAACACGGAATAGAAACCCTAATATATATATCAAACAACAACCCTAACCCTAACCATAACCATAACCATAACCATAACCATAACCATAACCCTAGCCCTAAACCTAACCCTAGCACCAACATAAGAACACCCATAAGAATAACCCTAGCATACTAACAAAGCCTAACCATAGAAATTGGCAAACAAACATCTCACATTTCCATGCAAATCTCTAGATCCAAACAAAACTAGGGTTTCCCCAAACAAGCAACAAATGAGCAATGGGAACTTTACTTGGATCAAAACAAGGGGAATGGAGAATATTACCTTGAGGGAGGGTTTGACTTTGAAATCCACGGACAAATTCTTCAAATTTGCAAGATTTGGGAGAGGATTTGAGAGGGGGAGAGAGTGGGAGAGGGGCAACGCCGGGAGGAGAGTGGGAGAGTGTGTGGTGTGGGGGTGGGGGAGGGGGGGCCAGCCAAGTGGCTGGATAAGTCACAGTGCAGCGCCTACGCGCTAGGCGCTGCACTTTACAAGTGTGGCGCCTACGGGCTGGGCGCTGCACATTACATGTGTGGCGCCTAGAGCGGAGGCGTTACCTTGAGTGCGGGCCCGGGCTGCCACGGTGGGATCGTGCAACGCCGTGCTAGGCGCCTGCAAGAGGGTGTGGCGCCGTCGTGGCGGGCGCTACACAAAAAGGTTAGGGCTGTGAAATAGTTTCACGGTCAGTTCATTCCGTGAATTGATTTCGTCCATAGGTCAAAATGGTCAAATTTGCCCCTTGTGAGATTCGGAGCTTATGGTCATTTTCTTGACAAGCTCGAGTTCATCGAAAACGGAGTTCTCATGCCTCTTCTATGATGTTTTCGATGTTGGAGGTTATGCCGGTTCTTCTCTGTTGGAGTGTTCACTCCTCTATATCTTAAGCATACCTCCCTGCCTCGCTGTTTTGATGCTACTCGTCTTCCTGTATCCAACAAGCTTGAGTTTGCTCAATTCGGAGCTCATATGAAGAAGTTATGGCAGTTCTGTTTTTCTCCCTGCGGTAGTACCGTGGTGGCAGCGGTAGTACCGCTTGTAGCGTCAAGCGGTAGTACCGCTCCAGTACCGCTCTACTGCCGCCTCGATTTTGGGTCTTGCACTTTTCGTGTCGGGTTTAGTAGTAGTTGCACGGCAGTAAGGCATAGCAGTTCCGCCTATAAGCGGTAGTACCGTTCCGTTTGGACGGTAGTACCGCCTATAAGCGGTAGTACCGCTCTGGTCGGGCGGTAGTACCGCTACTGCATTACTGCCGCCGTACTCTGCTCTGCCCCTGCCTCATTTGGTCCCGTGTTCTGCTCCTCCAGCGGTAGTACCGCTGGGGTGAGCGGTAGTACCGCTTATAAGCGGTACTACCGCCCCAAGGTTCATGTTTTCCTGCTCCTTTTCCCCTCTTCTTCCGCCCGAGCGGTAGTACCGCTCGTGTGCGGGCTGAGCACATAACGGTTGGATTTTCCCCCTCCTATAAAAGGGGGTCTTGTTCCCCAATGAACCTTATCCTTTAAGCTCGTGTTCTTTCCCCATTGTTGACCTTCTTCAAGCTTGCTAACTCTCAATCCCTCCATGGATTCTTGCTAGTTTTTGAGGGAAAAGAGAGAGGAGATCTAGATCCACATTTCCACCAATCACTTTCTCCTCTATGTGAGGGGAACCCCTTGGATCTAGATCTTGGAGTTCTTGGTGTTCTCCTTCTTGTTCTTCCTCTCATCTTCCTCCCTAGCATTAGTTGCTTGGTGGGATTTGGGAGAGAAGGACTTGGGCACTCCGTGTGCCCTTGCCATTGCATTTGGTGCATCGGTTTGAGTTCTCCACGTGATACGTGGAAGTTACAAGTTGAGAAGCTTATTACTCTTGGGTGCTTGGTACCCTTGAGCTTGTTACTCTTGGGTGTTTTGGACACCCTAGAGCTTGTTCCTCTTGGGTGCCTTGGCGCCCTAGACGGTTGGTGTTGTTCGGAGCTCAATCATTGTGGTGTAAAGCTCCGAGCAAGCGTTAAGTCTCCAATTAGGTTGTGGAGATCGCCCCGAGCAATTTGTCGGGTACCGTGACCGCCCCCAAGGGTTGCCAAAGTGTACGGGTTCGGTGACCGCCCCCAAGGGTCGCCATTTGTACGGGTTCGGTGATCGCCCTCAAGGGTCCCTTAGTGGAATCACAGCATCTTGCATTGTGCGAGGGCGTGAGGAGATTATGGTGGCCCTAGTGGCTTCTTGGGGAGCATTGTGCCTCCACACTGCTCCAAACGGAGATTAGCATCCGCAAGGGTGTGAACTTCGGGATACATCGTCGTCTCCGCGTGCCTCGGTTATCTCTTACCCGAGCCCTTTACTTATGCACTTTACTTTGTGATAGCCGTATTGTTGTTTGTCATATATCTTGCTATCACATAGTTGCTTATCTTGCTTAGCATAAGTTGTTGATGCACAAAGGTGAGCCTAGTTGTTTTAGGTTTTGTGCTTGACAAATTAACCGCTAGGTTTATTCCACATTTGTTCAAGCCTAAACCGTTATTATTTTAAAGCGCCTATTCACCCCCCACCCCTCTAGGCGACATCCTCGATCTTTCAAACGACCTCGAAGACTATCTATCATGGGCATGAATGTTGACAAGATCTTTCGTTTGCACAACTATGAAGAAGAAAATAAAATTACCATGCCCTCACTTGAATTCCAAGACCATGTCCTCATTTGGTGGGAGCAAGTCATCGAGCGATGAGAAGAAAAAGGTGATCCACCAATCACAACATGGAATCAAATGAAGGAGGTCATGAGAGCGTGCTTTGTGCCTACATACTATAGTCGCGACCTCTTCAAGAAATTGCAAATTCTCAAGCAAGGCACCAAGTCCGTTGAAGAGTAATACAAGAAAATGGAAATAGCCATTATACGAGCCAATGTCACAGAAGATGAGGAGCAAACTATGGCATGATTCTTGAATGGACTCAGCCATCCAATCAAGAAGATTGTGGATTTCCAACCATATTCGAACCTCCTCGAGCTAGTGCATCAAGCTACCAAGACGGAGCCACAAGTGCAATAGTACTATAAGTACGCCAAGTACTCTTCCAAGACCTACGGTTCTTACAAGCAAGCTTCAGTGACTATGATACCTTCTCCAACGACTCGAGCTTCACCAAGCAATGGTGACAAGTCAAACTACAAGAAACCTTCGACAACTTCAAGTAGTCCTCCTAGAACAAGCAACTATAAGCCGTGAGCTTCATCATCAACTACTCCAACTGATGAGACTGCCAAGACGAGTTCCATAAAATGCTTCACATGTCAAGGATGAGGCCACAAGACATTTGAGTGCCCAACTCGGTGCACCATGATCGCCAACGACGACGACACATATGAATCCATGAGTGAGGAAGAAAAGGAAGCGCTTGAGCACATGGCAATGCACCATCAAGTGAATGAAGATGAAGACCATCAAGTCTTTTGCAACAATGATTCGAGCCCCGCTCTAGTTGTTTCCAAGGTCTTGACACTTCAACACCAACAAGACAAAGATCAATGTTGCCATATCTTCCACACCAAAGCAGGCATCAATGGACGTTCCATGAAGGTCATCATCGACGGAGGAAGTTGCCATAATTTGGCAAGTGAAGAGCTATGTGCCAAGCTACAATTAGTCAAGATGAAGCATCCTCCTCCCTACAAGGTTCAATGGCTTAGCGACTCCGACACCATTCAAGTGGAGCACACCGTTCAAGTCTTCTTCAAGATTGGAGCATACCAAGACACCTTGGAGTGTGATGTGGTACCCATGTCTGTTTGCCACCTCCTACTTGGACGACCATGGCCATTCGACCGTGGTGTCACCCACAATGGACGAACCAACTACTATAGCTTCAAGATGAAGGGCAATGAGTACGTGCTACGACCAATGTCGCCAAGTCAAGTGATCGCCGACAAGTAAGCTTTGAACCATCGTGGAGATAATAGTGAGAGAGTGAGCCACCAAAAAGAGAGTGAGCGGCACAAGCCAAAATCGAGTGCATCCATGATGAGCGATAAGAAAAAATTAGTGCTTTTCGCCACCAAAAGAGAAATGAGAGAAGTGTGTGAGAACCCACCGAGTGTCACCCACTATTTCTTAGTGTGCAAAGATGTAGTGGCAAGTCCTAACACCTCTCACCATTGATATGTGTCCAATGTATATATAATTTATGAAGTATTCATGCTGTTATATTATCATTCTTGGATGTTTTATAATCATTTTATAGTCATTGTATAGTCATTTTATATCATTTTTTGGTACTACCTATTAACATAGTGCCAAGTGCCAGTTGCTGTTTTTTTTTGCATGTTTTTCACATCGCAAGAAATCAACATCAAACGAAGTCCAAATACCGTGAAACTTTTTAAAGAATTTTTATGGACCAGAACAACCAGGATGGGCCAGAGCAGCACCTGGGGGTGCCCCGAGGGGCACAACCCACCTGGGCACCCATGCGCACCCAGGTGGGTTGTGCCCACCTCGGTGGACTCCCGCACCCCCTCTTCGCCCTATAAATTCACAAATATTCCAAAACCCTTCGGGGTAGCCCTAGATGAGAAGTTCCGCCGCCGCAAGGCTTCTGTATCCACAAGATCCAATCTAGACCCCGTTCCGGCACCTCGTCGGAGGGGGAAATCATCACCGGTGGCCATCTTCATCATCCCGGCGGCCAGCACGATGAGGAGGGAGTAGTCCACCCTCGGGGTTGAGGGTTTGTACCAGTATCTATGTGTTTAATCTCTCTCTCTCTCTCTCTATCTCTCTCATGTTCTTGAGATGTCACGATCTTGATGTATCGCCAGGCTTTGTTAATATAGTCAGATCATATGGTGTTTTCCCCTCTCTATCTTATTGTGATGAATTGAGTTTTTCCCTTTGAGATTTCGTTGTTATCGGATTGAATACTTTTATGGATTTGAGAACACTTTATATGTGTCTTGCAATTGAATACTCGTGGTGACAATGGGGTATCGTATTGATTCACTTGATATATGTTTTGGCACTCAACTCGCAGATTCCCGAGGTGACATTGGGGTAACCTATGCATAGGGGTCGATGCACGTTCTTGTCTTTAATTTCTCCGGTAGAAATCTCGGGGCATTCTTCGAAGTTCTTTATGTTGGATTGAGTATTACGAATCTGAATTTGCTTTGGTGTTATTTTAGTACGAACTCTAGGATAGATCGAACGGAAAGAATAGCTTTGTGTTATTTTAGTACGAACTCTTGAATAGATCGAACGGAAAGAATAGCTTTTAGGTGGTTTCGTACCCTACAAACAATTTATTCTTATGTTCTCCACTAGATAGGAAGTTTGGAGTGATTCTTCATCGCACTTTGAGGGATGGTTATATGATCTAATTATATTAGCATTGTTGAGAGATTACACTAGCTAAAGTACGAACCTAGGCCTCATTTTCAAGCATTGCAATACCGTTTTGTGCCCGTTTACTATTTGCTACCTTGCTGTTTTTCTTTTTTCAGATTATAAAAATATATTTCTACCATCATTATTACACTTTTATCACCATCTCTTCGCCGAACTAGTGCACCTATACAATTTGCCATTGTATTGGGTGTGTTTGAGACACAAGAGATTTATTGTATTTGGTTGCAGGGTTGTTCGAGAGAGACCATCTTCATCCTACACCTCCCACGGATTGATAAACCTTAGGTCATCCACTTGAGGGAAAATTGCTATTGTCCTACAAAACTCTGCGCTTGGAGGCCCAACACGAGTCTACAAGAATAAAGTTGCATAGTAGACATCAACCATGTACCTTTAGTGTTGTCTACTCTATTGTAGGAGTTCACGGACGTATTCGTCGATGAGCTACCTCAGGGACTACCTCCACTATGAGGCATCAAACATCGCATCGACTTCATCCCCGACACACCGTTACCCAACAAGGCACCATATCGCGTGAACCCCGAAGAGACCAAAGAAATACAAAGGCAAGTGCAACACCTCCTTGACAATGGGCATGTACGTGAAAGCTTAAGTTCTTGTGCTATACCGGTTATACTTGTGCCTAAGAGGGATGGTAGTTTTTGCATGTGTTCCGATTGCCATCCCATAAATGCTATCACCGTTTGATATAGGCATCCCATTCCATGCCTTGATGATATGCTAGATGAACTTAGCAGAGCCACCATTTTCTCAAAAATCGATCTTAAAAGTGGATATTACCAAATCCGCATTCAAGAGGGTGATGAATGGAAAACTACTTTTAAAACCAAATTTGGCTTATATGAATGGCTAGTTATGCATATGGGCTAAGCACCCGACACTTTCATGTGTGTGATGCATTAAGTTCTTTGCAAATACATTGGCATATTTGTTACGGTCTACTTTGATGATATACTTGTCTTTAGTGAATCTCTAGAAGATCATGTCACCCATCTTAGGTCCATTTTGCAAACTCTTAGAAAGGAGCAACTTTATGCTAACATGGAGAAATGCACATTTGGCGTTGACAAGCTTGTTTTCTTGGGCTTTGTTGCGTCTTCTAAGGGTGTTCATGTAGCTGAAGCTAAAACTGATGCTATTAAAACTTGTCCACAACCATCCAACTTGCAACAAGTGTGTAGTTTCCTTGACCTAGTCGGTTTCTACCGTAGATTCGTTAAGGACTTTAGCACCATTGCACGCAATGAGTAAAAAGAATGCACCATTTGTTTGGGGACCATCCCAAAGATACCGCATTTAATGAGCTTAAGAATTTGCTTAGACATGCCCCATTGCTTGCGTTACCCAATTTTGGTAAAACTTTCGAAGTGCATTGCGACGCTAGTGGTAATGGCATACTCCCTCCTTTTCGGTTTATATGGCTTATTTCAAAAATTTAGTTTTTTCATTTTATAAGGCTCAATTTGGTTGTTCCCCATCACATGTTCAGATTCTATGGTGCATTAAATCATTGCATGCAAGTATTAAGAGAAAATTGACCAATGCATGAACTTTATGCATGCATGCATTGCAATTAATGCATTGATAAACATAATTTTTTGAGGAAAACAAGAGCATTAATTAGGTGCTTATGCAAACTACAAAAAGTATTCCACCACTCACCATCTACCTTGGTTGGTGAGATTTTTGAACTGAGTCCTATAAACCGGAAAAGAGGGAGTAGGTGGTGTGTTAATGCAAGAGAAGCGCACAATCACATACTTTAGCAAAAAACTATCCGGAGCACAACTAAACTATCCCATTTATGATAAAGAATTGTATGCTTTGGTTAGATTATTACGTGTTTGGGAACACTATCTTCTTCCTCGTGAATTTGTCATCCATACCAACCACGAGACCCTAAAGTACCTTAAAGGTCAAACCAAGTTGAATAGAAGGCACAAGAAATGGAGTGAATTCATATAGTCTTTTCCTTATGTCATCAAATACATTAAGGGTAAAGAAAACGTTGTGGCAGATGCTCTCTCTTGCAAGTGTATGCTTGTAAATCAACTTGAATTAAATATCATAGGATTTGCATATCAAATACTTGTATGTGCATGATGCTTCATTTGCTATTCCTTATGTCAAATGCTTATCTCATACAACTTGGGAGCGATATCATATAAAGAATGATTATCTAATGTGTGCTAACAAGCTATGTACCCCCGATTCTTCTCTTCGTTTGTTGCTTTTGCAAGAGGCTCATGGTGGAGGACTTGTGGGACACTTTGCACGCGACAAACATTTGTTACGCACTCCAAGAACTACTTTGGCCCAAGATGTTCCGCGACGTCTCCTGCTACACTAACCGGTGCTCTACATGTCGCCAAGCTAAGTCTAAAGCGCAATCCCATGGCCTCTATATGCCACTTCCTATTCTGTATCACCCATGGGAAGATATTAGTATGGACTTTGTGCTTGGTTTGCCTAGAACTCACAATGGAAAATATTCGTATTTGTTGTTGTGGACCGGTTCTCTAAGATGGCACACTTTATTCCATGCAACAAGATAGACGATGCTTCACGTCTTGTCAATCTCTTTTGTAGGGAAATCTTGTGTCTATATGGAGTGCCCAAGACTATCGTGTCAGACCACGACGTCAAGTTCCTTGGCTACTTTTTGAAGACGCTTTGCGCCAAGCTCGGAATCAAGTTACTCTTCTCATTGACATACCATCCGCAAACCGACAGCCAAATGGAGGTCATGAACCAGATGCTATCTACTCTCCTACGCGTGTTGATTACGAAGAACATCAAGGAGTGGGAGGAGTGCTTACCCATCGCCGAGTATGCCTAGAGTCACGTAAGACATTCAACTACCAGCAAGTCCCCCTTTGAGGTCGTCTACAGCTTCAATATGTTGTCCCCATTAGACATTCTACCGCTACCTCTACAAGAGCGCACAAACATGGACGCGAGCGCACGAGGGAGCTACCTCAAGAAGGCGCATGAAGATACAAGACAAGCAATCGAGCGCCAAGTACACCGATTCGTGACCAAGATCAACATCAATAAACACCGCATGATATTCAACATTGGAGATCTTGTGTGGTTACACCTTCACAAGGAACGCTTCCCCAACGAACGCAAGTCCAAGCTACTACCGCAAGCTGATGGACCCTTCAAGGTGCTAGAACGCTACAACAACAATGCGTACAAGATCGACATCCCACGAGACAAGTACTCCATGAGCGACATCTTCAACGTGAAGGATCTCTCTCCCTACCATGGTGATGAGGTTTTCAATCCGAGGTCGGATCTTTCCCAAGGGGGGAGATGATGCGGAGCATCCCAAGGTTATCCCGATGGACCTACCTTCATCTCCCCAAGTGTCAAGTGGAGCGATGACACGTGCACGTGCAAGAGCTCTCGAGATTGAGGTGACATCTCTCCTCTCGCAACTCCCTCTCGAACCACATGAGACATGGCAACTACCTAAAATGGAGACACTTTGCATACTAAGGTACCAAGGAACTAGCCATGGAGAAGCTAAGGAGCAAACCCGACCGAAGGAGGAAGGCATACACGAAGACGAAGAAGAAAGAGGACAACTCCAGACTTGCCCAGACGATCCGGACCGCCGTCCGGATGATTCGGTCCCAGCCCGGACGATCCGGACGCCGGCCCGGACGATTTGGCTAAGTGCCACCCGAGGACAGAATGGACCTGGACGAAGTCGGATCATCCCGACCAGCCTGGATGTCCGGATGCCGACCCGGACATTTGGACCCCCTGCAGCTGCTACGAGACACCCGGATGATCTGAACGGTCGCCCAAATCATCCGCAGTCCTGAAGTCCGGATCATCCGGACCACCATCCGGATCATCAGGACAAGGCCAGCGCGCATGACTTGGGCCGAAGCCCGTGTACCGCCTTTGCCTCCTAGACTATATATACTCCAACTCCGCCCACATTTTAGGGTTAGGATTGTGATAGCTCATTGAGACAGAGCTTTGCTCATCCACTTACATCTAGTCCATTGGAGATCAAGGCCTCCTAGGAGAAGATCCCCCAAGTGGATTCAAAACCCCCATTGCGGGAAGATCCCTCATGGATTCAAGACCTCTTTCCTCTTGGGTTGGGATGAACTAGCCTTTTGTATCCCCTTTATTGACCTTTTGTCTTGTATTACCCTTATGTGTATTTGGATTTAGCGTATGTGTGATCGGATCTCGTTGATTTGAGTGTTTCTCTCTCTCTCTCTCTCTCTCTCTCTCTCTCTCTCTCTCTCTCTCTCTCTCTCTCTCTCTCTCTCTCTCGTGTTCTTCGGGTAATCCCCTCCATTTCGTGAAAGATCGACACTATAGGGTTCCACTCTACATCAGGTCCATGTCTTATGGCTGCGTTGGTTGAAATGTGATGTGCAGGGAAAGTTACAAACCTACTTATTTTTGGCTTTTGGATGTCGATGCGAATTTTTTTAGTCGGGGATATGAGGGCAATTTCACGTTTCTCAAACTTTGATAGGGGCTTGTCGATGAGAAGTGGGTTCAACAACTTCATGATGCAGATCATCTTGTGGGCATCGCCATAAACGAATCATTAACCCCAAAAATTTTTTATTGGACTAATTATAAGGGTTTGTACATGAGCTATTGAAACCGAGATGACTTTATGGGGAGCTGACCCCAGCCCTTAGGATTTAGGCCCAGGGTGTGGCCTTCTTTTGGGAGTAAATAGTACTCCCTCCGTTCCTTGATATAGGGTGTATAGTTTTTTATGGAAAAGTTTATATTATAAGGTGTATTCCTTTAGTTGACACTTTTACCCCTCCATAAGCTACAACCCACGCATTACCTTCCTAGAAAAAAAGATGGCAAATCCCCATCTCGTATATGCATGTTGTGCATGCTTGTAGGTTTATTTGGAAAGAGAAGATTACACGTACTAAGGGGAGAAAAGTGAGAGAGGATATTGTGGGATTTGTTAGGCTAAATAAGGAAGTAAACTGCCTGTGATAGAGAGGATCGTGATTTTTCCTATTTTTCTCTCTAGTCTCACGTGTTTGCATCAGGGGCTTTTATGTCCAAAACCAACGAAATCTCCCCTCCCAGCCCGTGCGTTAATATTCGTGCAAGAAAACTATACACCCTATATCAAGGAACGGAGGGAGTATAATACTACCGTTTTTTTTTGCGGGTGACATATAATACTACCGCTTTGTGGCTAGGGTTACAGAAAGCTACCACTTTTTTAAAATTCCCTAAAACCAACCATTTTCTAGTTGGTTGTTTTAAAAAACACAAATTGTTGAATCGTTAAGTTCTAACAACGTTTATGACATACCTTACAAGTCCACGTCAGCTATAGAAAGACGACGCACACAGGTAGGCTTTTCTGTAGTCGATTTCTACCGGTTTTGGGAAGAAGGTTCCCCAAAAGGGCTTTTTCTGTTGGTTTCTTTTGCTGGTATTTTTTTTCCCTTTTCCTTTCCTTTTTTCTGTTTTCCGTAAATTCACAATTTCTTTAAAAAATGTACGGAATTTTTATTTTTTTCGTTCATGTTTCTAAAAAGTGATGAGAGTTTCAAAAACAATAAACCATTAAAAAATTAAAAACTTCAAAAATTATTCAGAATTTTAAAAAATGTTCGGAATTTAATTTTTTTTGACACTTTTCTAAAAATATTTGCACTTTTTAAAAAAATCAAAATTTGTGCGTGTTTTTCAATAAATTTTGGAATTTTAAAATTTGTTCACAATGTAAAAAAAGTTCACATTTTTCAAATTTTTTTTTATTTTTAAGTAAGATTGATATTTAAAAACTGGTTTGCAGATTTTCTAAAATTATTTGCCTTTCAAAAAATCGTTCACAATTTCTAAGAAATGTTCATTTAAAAAAAGTGTTCGAATCTGCCGCCTGAGTTTGTTCCTAAATATCCATGCTACTTTATTTTTACGTACACCCTATAGCTCAACTGAAAGATGGTCAAGAGATAGAGGTTAAGTTCGTATCCCTTTGAAGGCATTTCTGTGAATTTATTATACACCGTTGTGCTGCAATATTGAACGGGCACGCTCGCGTAATTGGTCGGCCCAGTCGGGGCTCCATGCGTGCGTCGCGGGCATATTTGACGCAAAATGCGTCAAATAGGAGCTCCCCGCTATAGTACACCATCAACATAGTTTAGTTGCAAATGAGCGGGTTGCAGTGAACGGCTGACGCATCAAATCAGATAGGCGTCGATCCGATCTGCGCGTTGAAACATGGTCTTTTCCTCTCGTTTAATGCACGAGTGGCCCAGGGTAGAAGAAATAGTTAGTTAGGCCTTGCATGGCAGTGAAAACAAGGCCTACTATGCTGGCCCGTTTATTTCTAGAATGCTGGCCCGTATTTATTTTTTGAAGTTCGTTACTGTTACAAACATTTCTGCTTCATTGTCTAAAAAAAAAATCTGCTTCATGTTGATCTCCTTCAACCAGAATATCAGACAGATCAACAGAAGCATGTTTTAGTGTGCATCAGTGCATGGTGCAATCTGGTGCTTGTAGACATGGAAGTAGCAATGGAGTCCTAACAGAAAGAAGAACAAGTTTTCTTTCTGGTGTGTAATTGTTTCATAGCCTTATAGGAGCTCTCTAGACAGGCCCATGTACCACACAACAACTCTTACATATCAGAGGGGATGATCAATCGCACCATGACAAGGGTTAAATCATTCCTCCGGATTTATGCAAGCGCAGCGAGTTTCGTTGTTCTCCGAATTGCGATGAGCAACCGCGGCGGCCTCCCTGTCGGCGACGGCAAGCAATTCCTGGCTTGTTCACAGAGGAGACGCGTCACTCTCCGGTGCTTCCTACTGCAGCAAGCACTAGCAGCTTCAACCTACAAGCTAGCTCTAATGCCCCCATCATCTTGACCAGATCCTGGATAGTGAGTGTCACAGCTGTGACTATGAGTGAGTAGTGTCTGTTGTACTGTCGTCTCCTCCAGGCGCTCAGACTCTGGAGCACGCCGCTGTAGCCGGGCCGCCCCTCGTCTCCCTGGTGTTGTAGGAGCTGCACCCAGGACACTTTTGCGCCAGGACGTGGAAGCGCACGCTCGACGTCGCCCCGCAGTCGTTGCAGAGGATCCATACCTGGAAGAAGAAGAAGAAGAAGAAACACATCACTGCTTGTTCAGGTTCCAGCATTGGCAAGATGGTTACATACGAGTAATTTTTTTTTGAAACGGAGGATTACCCCCGGCCTCTGCATCAGAACGATGCATGCGGCCATCTTATTAAAGTTGCTTACCATCTTCTTCTGGTAGAACTCTGGCATGGGCGTGGCAGCGACCTCCTGGTCGAGCTTCTGCCACGCATCCGTCATGTCGCAGGCCGACCGTGAGCAGACCGGGCACGAGAAGCTGGGGAAAACCGACCAACCAACCAAGCAAGCATCTTGATCAGATCAGACCCTCTCGTCCATTTCATGTGAACAAACAGTTGTCTGAAGAAATGCTTACTGGTGATGAACCCTCATCTCGTTCAGGCATTCCAAATGGATCGTGTGCCCGCAGTGCAGTACGCTGATGTCCATGGTCGAGTCAAATAGATACTGCGATTCAAAAGCATGGTTGTCTTTACAAATCAAGAATTGCAAAATCAGGAGTGTTTAGGGCATGGATTACAGCAAAGCCTCACCTCGAAGCAGACAGGGCAGTTGTGATGCATTGCTCGTTCCACACAATGATGAGAGTCCTTCAAAACATTGCTGTAGCAACACCCTGACAGTGAACAAGGGCATGATTGCTGTTAGTGCCATCTTTAATGGAGAGACATGCCATGAAAAGCTTACAACACAGTAACTTTCACACCCAACGCACCGCATTTTTCGCAGTGGAAGAAGTTGTCCATGCCACCAGTTCTGAAAAAGGAGAACAATGTATCCAACATTTGATCATTCTGGAAGAGAAAAACAGTAAATGTGTCGACGAAAAGAAGGATGGCTGTAAATTAAATTAGGCTCTTGCCTGCAGATGCCGCATCCATCGCAGTGATACTGCTTCTTTGAGATCTGTAATAACAAGGTAACATAGCTGTCAGACATCGAAAATGAAAATGCTTAATAGAGTAACTATTCCTTGGCTCAGGAATGTGAACACGCTTACGTCATCGTCAAAGAAGTTGCATTTTTCACAGAAGTATTTTCCCATGCATGCCCCACAACCGGAGCAGTTCTGTTGCACCTGTTGACCCAAACGAGCAGTTTTCATGTCATGTCATGCCATTAGTACAGTCAAAAGGTGAAAGTTACTGTAGAACTACACGTACATCCTGTTCTTTGTTGCAGAGAGAGCAGATAACCTGTGATACATCACAAAGTAGAATAGCTTTAGTAACTATGTGAGTTCATATGATTCCTACTGACTAGTGTTTTCCTTGGAGAGAAAAAAGAGAGAATAAGAAGTCCACTATAATTGCTCAATATAATTAGAGATCTCATATAATTATGTGACCAGAGAGGTGGTGGACATGGACACATGGTGGAGCTAGCTAGCTACTACATGGCTACCGGATGCAATCATGTCCTTCAATTATGCGCCAGCTCAATCAGTGAAGTGCCGTTAAACCGAAAATTAATCTTGATTGACAGCGAAGTATCCTTTGTCTTTTCCATTTCTTCCACTTTCCCCTTTCTCCGAGCCGCCTCCGTTGTGGTGACGCCGACACATCGTCGCATCCGCATGGACCTACCTAACAATCATGTGGAGTCGATGACCACGCCGGCCGGCCACTTGCGCCGATCTTGATGGCGAGAATCGGAATATAAAACAGAAATATCAAGACCCGGCGGGTCATCCAAGATAAACCTTATCAGTTATCTGACGAAACGGGGCGGAAAAAAAAGATCTTGGGATGGGCGACCACTGCATGGCAGTTGGTGCCTTGGAACTGTCCATGCGTGCATAGCCATAACCATCGGATTGGAACTTTGCAAGTGGGGTTGCAATTCTACCGCCGGTACCCGAGTGGAGGAAGAAGAAGAAGAAGAAGAAGAAGAAGAAGAAGAAGAAGAAGAAGAAGAAGAAGAAGAAGAAGAAGAAGAAGAAGAAGAAGAAGAAGGTCGAAGGCATACAGCAAGACATGGAATGACTGGGGTTGAATTCAGTAAGAGAGGGGGATAAGGAGCACGCACCTTGCTGATTTCGTGGCGGGGGATCTCGTGCCGGTGGAGGAGGTCCACCTCCAGCGAATTCTGCAGCAACCAACACAAACAGGCCCAAATGTCCGAATTCAGAGCATAGCCCGACCGACCGACCGCGAAATCGCGCGGCATGGCGTTGGCGTTGGCGTTGGCGAGAAAGGGAAAAGGCACTCTATGCAGACCTTAGCTTGGTTATGGCAATGCCGGCAGCCGAAGACCTCGCCGCAGCAGGGCGCCCGTATCCTGCACCTCCTCGTGTAATGCTCGCAGCTTCACCCGGAAACCATCGAATCAGCGGCCTCGAACCGAAAAGCTGGTTGGTTTGATTTGATTTGCTTACCCGTGCTGCTCTGCCCCCAAATCCATCTGTCCGGCCGTCTCTGCTTCCTCCGGGTTTCCTCTCTGGGAGAGGAGAAGGAGAGGCGATCAGCTCCGCCGGAAGGAAGGAAGGAAGGAAGGAATCGGAGTCCGGGAGAGGCTCGCTGCCGCACGTCCGTTCACGCGCACGCGCACGCGCCCGGCGGGAATTAATAAGAAAGAATGGGGAGCCTGTGCTGCGCGTGTTGGAGGAGAAGCGCGGGACGCGGGCCGGATATATAGGCGGAGGGGGGCTGGACCTGGACCAGCTTCTTTGTTTTTTCATTTCATTCACGACTTGAAGTTTTGTTTGTGTTCCAACTTCCAACATATGGGATGGCCGCCACCTTCTTTCCATGACGTAAATCCCAACTTCAATACTCCGTATCTATAATGTACTACTAAAAAGAAGACTCTAACCCAGAAGTTTTTTCAAAAAAAGAGGAATTTCCCTTTGAGATGCAGTGGACATAACCATAAACTCGCTCACATGTCAACTCTTTTATCATCTTTTATAATGTACTACTAAAAAGAAGACTCTAACCCAGAAGTTTTTTCAAAAAAAAGAGGAATTTCCCTTTGAGATGCAGTGGACATAACCATAAACTCGCTCACATGTCAACTCTTTTATCATCTTTTATTTGACGATATGATCGAAGCAAACCTGTTGCTCCTCCCTCACGACTTGGTCACTGTTATTACTACTATTATTACTGTTATTACAGGTATGAAATTATAAATTATTTCAATGACATGGGCGTGTACTGTCCGATGGGTGATGCACTTAGACGTGAGCTGGAGCCTATCAACCCGTCAATCACCATCCGTGTATCAACAAAAATAACGCAAGTTGCCAGCAGCAATACGCGCCCACGGAATGGAATGGTATTCCGGAGTCGGCGGACCAGTTATTAGGACGGCGCCGTGGCTGGAACCGGATTAGGATGACGGCGGTTAGACGTAGGAGCGGATAGGATGCGGTGGTCTCCGGATCGACCTGCCAACTAGGACCACCTTGTTCACGACCATTCAAGGTTACCCTACCCATAATTTTTCTTTTTTTTATAGACAACCTAAATTATATAGGGTCCCGATAACACTGACACAATGTGGACGTTAAGGTGTCTGGTCACACGTTTCGTGTGGTATCAAAGGAACCGATCGCGTGTCTACGTAAATGAAAACAAATAATCTTGCGCTGGTCTTTTGCCTCACGGTCCCTCTGCGCATGTGTGGGCAAAATAGATAACGCCACACCGTACTCACGGTCCCTTGCGCTCAGCGTAACGGTCATGCGCGTCCCGCGATTGCCATGGTCCGAACCCCTTTCATGTTCGTTTAACTGCGGTTGCCATGTTCTTTGAACTACGATTGCCATGTCGACAACTTCTGATTGCCATGGTTGTTCAACTGCAGTTGCCATCTCAGGTCAAGTGTCGGATGCCATTTTTGAACAACTACAGCTGTTGCCATGTATGGTCTGGTCTACTACAGTTGCCATGATTTGAAAACTTTAGGAGTTGCCACCTACTAACACTAGGCAGTTGCCATGTAGCACTAAAAAAGGCATGGCAAAAAACATGTTCGGGTAAAAAGAGAGTTGTCATCTGCTTACTAGCACGCTAGAGCAGTTGCCATATACCCTGCAAAAACACATGGCAACTGTCAGCTTTGGGTGTGGGACAGGAGACGGGCGTGTGGGCGAAGTGATAAACGCCCACACACCAGCCCCTTTGCGTGCGTGAAAACTGGCATGTGGGCGAACTGCTAAACGCCCACACACCAGCCCCTCCGCGTGGTGAAACGGACGTGTGAGCGACCGGATAAATGCCCACACACCAGCCCAGTCCTAAATGGCAGGCAAAACATGCCAAGATTCGTGCAAACACAAACGAACGTTGATCCATGCATGTGGGCGAGATGCAAACGTCCACACATGTGGGCGTTAAATATTTCCATTATATAAAGTGCAACTGCATTTTTTTTGTGTTTTGAGGTTGGTCACAGCAAGGGCAACACTGACCCTAAAATGGACACCGTAAATTTTTTTTGTCCGGACATTGTCCGTGGACATGATGCGGGAGTTGGCCATCCATTGTTATTTTCAAATTAATCTGGTTGGGATAAGAAAGAGGAGAGGGGGCCATACATGGTAGGATTTTATGGTGTGGTGTTCGGTTGCGAGGAGAGAGAAGAGGGTGGCATGCATGTGAATGTGAAGGGGGATAAAAAAATGAGAAGGATGGTTATTTTTGGTTGGTCAAGTGGATGTCCAGACTCCCGCAAGGCCCTCACGTTTGACAGGTCAGACCCACCTCAATTTGCACAAAAAACCCCCTCCGACCTTGCCTATTTGTCACTGTTCCTCCCCTCTCTTCTCCCTCGTTTGCGTTATCCCGCCCTAGCTTTGCCGTTGGCAACACCGCCAAAACACTCCTCCCCTCCCTTCCTGCCCGTGTGGATACGGTCCCCGACTCGGACACCGTTGTGGCACGCTCCGGCTACTGGACTTCACCTTGCCCTCAATGTGTTCGACAGAATGTCCGACCCATGTTTTGTAGGCAAAACTATGGATTCTAATGGTTCGTCGGAAGAAGAGTACGAACACATAGAGCTTGATGAATTGATTCAGAAGGAGTTCTTTGATCCGTCGGATTCAGACGAAGAAGCTGAGATGATGATGATCATGAGCGTCCAACAAGAAATGTATCAGGAGATGGAGCAGATTCTCAACTTCAAGGGCTCGATCAAAGGGAGAAGAGTTCTGAACCGGGATAGGGCCTCTCGAGCATGTCTACTCTACAGGACTACTTTCCTCCCGTCCCAGCTTCCCCTGATGAATGCTGATGACATGTTGTGTCATTTTGCACAATATGATTGTTGAGGACGAGGGTGATGATGTGGCCCAAACCCATGATTTTGACAAGCCTAGAGAACAAGTCCACATCCAGGAACAACAAGATGTAGATCAACTTATCATTTTTTTGCAGATGCATAGGAATCTTTGAGAACATCATGTGCACACACAGTTACTCAGTGATCTTGTCGAGCATATGTGGACCCACAATAAAAGCCAAAGAGCTAATGTTTGAACAGTGCACTTAAAATAAATTTTATGTTCAAACTATGTATTCTCATTGCGAACAAATGTTTATTTACGTGTGATATTCACATGTACGATGGACGTGCATGGATTTGGGTTTTTGCATTTGACAAGTGTGGCCGCCCGGCAGCCGATATAAGGGACCATCCATGGGCGTATCCGGGCACATCCACTTATGTTTAGGGGGTGGATTTGCCAAGTCTGGCTGTAAATGCTCCAACATATGAACCACGTGTTGGAATTAAGATATGTTTTCATTGTTCGAACCTTGCACATGCTCATTGAAACTAGACTCTGCATGGGTATATATTGACAACTTATTTTGTGTGCAACTTTTTATGCTACATTATGCAACTTTACCACTACAGAATTCAACCTAAGTGCAACATGTGCCAACTTTCTGTTTTAGGTAAACAAGTTGCACATCAACTGTTAGGAAGTTGGGCAGAGCAAAAGTCAAAGTTGCACATCCACTCGTAGTGGTAGGTGGGACTAAGGTGCACACATGTCGGGGGAAAGTTGCACATCAATTGCTAGGCAGTTGATCGTGGCAGCATAAAAAGTTTCACATCTCACTTGCAAAGATAGGTGGGATGGTGAAACTGCACGTCCACGAGAGCGGGGAAGTGGCACATCGACTGCTAGGCAGTTGGCCAAGCAGCATCCGAAGTTACACATCCACTATTAGGAAGTTTGTTGGGGCAGCATATGAAGTTGCATATCTCACTCGTAAATATAGGTGGGGTGGTAAAAAATGCACGCCCACGGGGAGAGGGAAAGTTTCACACCGACAGCTAGGCAGTTGAATGGATAAGCATCCAAAGTTGCTCATACACTACTAGGAAGTTGGCTGAGGCTATAAACAAAGTTGCATATATATCTCACTGGTAGGGTAGTTGGATTAAGGCATTGCTACTTGTGATAGGCATTGAGATTTCCCAGAAGAGGAAGGGTGATGTAGGATAGCAGTAGATAATATTTTCCTCGGTTTAGAACTTAGGTTTATCGAACCAGTAGGAGACACCACACAAACAAGATAAGAGTTATCTGCACACACACAAAGCAAATGCTTGCACCCAACGAGGGCAAGAGGGTTGTCAATCCCCTTGTATTCGCCAATTGTAAGAATTAAATCTAATAGTTGTACAAAGATAAAATAAAAAGGAAAATAAAAGAAAATAAATGGAACAAGTATTTTTCAGGGTTTAGTAAATATAAAGTGAACAGACCCAGGGGCCGTAGGTTCACTGGAGGCATCTCTCTCGTGACCATAACAACGGTGGGTAGACAAATTACCGTTGGGCAATTGACAGAGTAGCGCAAAGTTATGATGATTCTTCATGGCATATTCAATGTATATATGCATTACATCCGAGACAAGTAGACTGAAATCCATCTGCATCTACTACTATTCCTCCACCCCTTGACCGCTGTCCAGCATGCATCGCAAGGTATTAAGTGTTGGGAAACATAGTAGAAAACAAAAAAAATCTCCCTACGATGACCCAGGAACTCATCAAGAATGACTGGCGTACGGGGATCACAATACTAACATGTTCACTGTTCTCCTGAACAGGCGATGATACCTGTTTAGATTGGAGTTGAGGAAGGAATGAATCACCATCTTGGTTCACATTGTCTTCATGACCAATGTCTTCAGCTGCGGTGAAGTCAACAGTTGGAATGTCTTCAGACTCTTTCTGAGAATCCTCTGTGGGAGTAGGCTCAATGATCACAACACGCCTTTCTGTGTTGGTGGAGGCAGGCGGAGCAACAAAGATTGGTTCAACAAACATAGGCTCCTCTTGGGAGGGTTGGTGATAAGCTGGAGGCACTTGAGCCCAGCGTGAAGCTCTTGAAGATTTCTTCTTCTGGTGCTTTTGAGAGGGGAGAGAGTAGTGGCTTCAGTTTGCTTATGCTTGCGAGCTTCGGCTTCAGCAAGCTTTGCCTTCTGCTTCTCTAGAGCAGCAGGCGAGGCAGATGGCTTCGCACCAGCACAGTTGGGTGGGAAGATAATTTTAGGCATCTCTTGCCTTGAAGCCGCATCATCAGGATCACTGGCTTCTTCTTCTGCTTCTTGATTAGCTTGGGATCAAGTGCTGGACGACTAAGTGCTTTCCTCTTTAGTGCATCACTATGAGCATGCACTATCTTCTTAGCATACATCTTCAAACAATTTCTGGCGCCTTTAGCTTCTTCACGACGCCGTTTGAGTTCTTCCTTGAGATCAGCTATCATTTGCTTGCAGCCTCAGATGTGTTTGGCTTCAAGCTTGTGAACATTTTTCTTGAAGAGTTCTTTCTCATGATCTATTTTGTTCTTTTGTTCAAGAACATTTGAACAACTGCCATTTCTTGGGAAATGAAGCCTTGGAATGTGACGCTGATGACAATAGGCAATTCAAGATCATCGAGGACGGTTCAAGGTCTTGAAATCGTTCATCAATGAAATTGTTCAGTATATCTGCAATGAATAGAGGCATGTCCTTGAAGATAGCAGATTCTTCCTGCTTGTTCTTGATAAGCTGCTCAAGGGCATCATCATGAAAGTCATCATCAGATAAATCAATGATGTTATCATCGTCACGCAATGTGTTGGTGGCTTTGGGGTCTCGCCCAACAGAAGGTTTCGTCTTTGGAGAGTTCCTAGACACATTTTCTAAATGCACACTGGTTTCAGGAGGTGCAGATTGATACGTCCATTTTGCATCATGTTTTCCTACTATTATTTATATTGTCTTCATGCATAATAATGCTTTATGTAGTCATTCTAATTCCTTTTCTCTCATAATATGCAAGGTTCACACAAAGAGGGAGAATACCGGCAGCTGGAATTCTGGACCTGAAAAAGCTATGTCAGGCCACCTATTCTGCACATCTTCAAATGAGCTGAAACTTCATGGGGAATTTTTATGGAATATATAAGAATTATTGGAGCAAATAACTAGCAGAGGGGCCCCACTAGGTGGGCACAACCCACCTGGGCGCGCCAGGGAGCCCAGGCGTGCCCTGGTGGGTTGTGCCCTCCTCGGCCCACCTCCGGTGCCCCTCTTCTGGTATATAAGTCATTTTGACCTAGAAAAAAATAAGGAGAGGACTTTCGGGATGAAGCGCCGCCGTCTTGAGGCAGAACTTGGGCAGGAGCACTTTTGCCCTCTGGCGGAGCGATTCCACCGGGGGAACTTCCCTCCCAAAGGGGGAAATTATCATCATCATCATAACCAACAACTGTCCCATCTTGGGGAGGGCAATCTCCATCAACATCTTCAACAACACCATCTCCTCTCAAACCCTAGTTCATCTCTTGTGTTCAATCTTTGTACCGGAACTTTAGATTGGTGCTTGTGGGTGACTAGTAGTGTTGATTACATCTTGTAGTTGATTACTATATGGTTTATTTGCGGGAAGATTATATGTTCAGATCCATTATGCTATTTAATACCCCTCTGATCTTGAGCATGATTGTCATTTGTGAGTAGTTACTTTTGTTCTTGAGGTTACGGGAGAAATCTTGTTGCAAGTAATCATGTGAACTTGATATGTGTTCGATATTTTGATGGTATGTATGTCGTGATTCCCTTAGTGGTGTCATGTGAACGTAGACTACATGGCACTTCACCTTGTTAGGGCGTAAGGTAATGCATTGTGGAGTAGTTATTAGATGATGGGTTGTGAGAGTGACAGAAGCTTAAACCCTAGTTTATGTGCTACTCCGTAAGGGACTAATTTGGATCCAAAAGTTTAATGCTATGGGTAGATTTATTCTTAATACTTTTCTCGTAGTTGTGGATGCTTGTGAGGGGGTTAATCATAAGTAGGACGTTTGTTCAAGTAAGAACAACACCTAAGCATTAGTCCACCCACATATCAATTATCAAAGTAGCGAACACAAATCAAACCAACATGATGAAAGTGACTAGACGAAATTCCCGTGTACCTTCAAGAACATTTTGCTTATCATAAGAGACTGTTTTGGCCTGTCCTTTGCCTCAAAAGGATTGGCTACCTTGCCACACTTTTGTTACCGTTACCGTTACTTGCTCATTACAAATTATCTTGTGATACGTCTTCAACGTATCTATAATTTTTGATTGCTCCATGCTACTTTATCTACTGTTTTGGACTATATTGGGCTTTATTTTCCACTTTTATATTATTTTTGGGACTAACCTATTAACCGGAGGCCCAGTCCTGTAATTTGTTTTTGCCTTTTTCAAGATTTCAAAGAAATGAATATCAAACGGAGTCCAAACGGAATGAAACCTTCGGGAACATGATTTTCTCATCGATAAGACCCAGGAGACTTGGACCCTCCGTCAAGAAAGCCAGGAGGCAGTCACGAGGGTGGAGGGCGCGCCCCCTACCTCGTGGGCCCCTCGAAGCTCCACCGACGTACTCCTTCCTCCTATATATACCTACGTATCCCCGTATGATCAAGGGGGAGCCAAAAAACCTAATTCCACCGCCGCAACCTTCTGTATCCACGAGATCCCATCTTGGGGCCTGTTCCGGAGCTCCGCCGGAGGGGGCATCCACCACGGAGGGCTTCTACATCATCACCATAGCCCCTCCGATGAAGTGTGAGTAGTTTACTTGCACCTTGGGTCCATAGCTAGTAGCTAGATGGCTTCTTCTCTCTTTTTGGATCTCAATACAATGTTCTCCCCCTCTCTTGTGGAGATCTATTCGATGTAATCTTCTTTTTGTGGTGTGTTTGTTGAGATCGATGAATTGTGGGTTTATGATCCAGTATTATCTATGGAAAATATTTGATTCTTCTCTGAATTCTTTTATGTATGATTGAGTTATCTTTGCAAGTCTCTTGAATTATCCGTTTGGTTTGGCCAACTAGATTGGTAGTTCTTGCAATGGGAGAAGTGCATGGCTTTGGGTTCAATCTTGCGGTGTCCTTACTCAAAGGATGTAAAGAGTTGCAAGGCATGTATTGTATTGTTGCCATCGAGGATAACAAGATGGGGTTTTATCATATTGCATGAATTTATCCCTCTACATCATGTCATCTTGCTTAAAGCGTTACTCTGTTTTTAACTTAATACTCTAGATGCATCTTTGGATAGCGGTCGATGAGTGGAGTAATAGTAGTAGATGCAGAATCGTTTCGATCTACTTGTCACGGACGTGATGCCTATATACATGATCATTGCCTAGATATACTCATAACTATGCTCAATTCTGTTAATTGCTCAATAGTAATTTGTTCACCCACCGTACAATACTTATGCTCTTGAGAGAAGCCACTAGTGAAACCTATGGCCCCCCGGGTCTATTCTCATCATATCAATCTATATCACTTTATTTACTTGCTTTGTTTTTACTTTGCCTTTACTTTTTACAAAATACCAAAAATATTATCTCTATCAGATCTCACTCTCGTAAGTGACCGTGAAGGGATTGACAACCCCTAAGCGTTGGTTGCGAGTTGCTATCGTGTGGTGCCGGTACGAGGGACTTGCGCGTGACCTCCTACTGGATTGATACCTTGGTTCTCAAAAACCGAGGGAAATACTTACGCCATCTTGTCGCATCATCCTCTCCTCTTCGGGGAAAACCAACGCAAGCTCGAGACGTAGCAAGAAGAATTTCTGGCGTCGTTGCCGGGGAGGCTTACGCAAAAGTCAACATACCAAGTACCCATCACAATCCCTATCTCCCGCATTACATTATTTGCCATTTGCCTCTCGTTTTCCTCTCCCCCACTTCACCCTTGCCGTTTTATTCGCCCTCTCTTTCCCAATCTCCTCCTCTCTTTCCTGTTTGCCTTTTCCCTTTGCCTTTCTGTTTGCTTGTGTGTTGGATTACTTGTTGCCATGGCGCAAGATAATACCAAATTGTGTGATTTCTCGAATACCAATAATAATGATTTCCTTAGTACTCCGATTGCTCCTCTTAATAATGATGAGTCTTGTGAAATCAATACCGCTTTGCTGAATCTTGTTATGAAAGATCAATTCGCCGGCCTTCCTAGTGAAGATGCCGCTACTCATCTAAACAATTTTGTTGATTTGTGTGATATGCAAAAGAAAAAAAGATACGGATAACAATATTGTCAAATTGAAGTCATTTCAGTTTTCACTTAGAGATTGTGCTAAAGTTTGGTTTTCGTCTTTGCCTAAAAATAGTATTAGTTCTTGGAACAAGTGCAAAGATGCTTTTATCTTTAAGTATTTTCCTCCCGCTAAGATTATCACTCTTAGGAACGATATCATGAATTTTAAACAACTTGATCATGAGCATGTTGCCCAATCTTGGGAAAGAATGAAATTAATGCTTCACAATTGCCCTACTCATGGTTTCAATTTATGGATGATCATACAAAATTTTTATGCCGGATTGAATTTTGCTTCTAGAAATCTTTTAGATTCGGCCGCGGGAGGCACATTTATGGAAATTACGTTAGGGGATGCTACCAAATTGCTTGATAATATTATGGCTAATTATTCTCAATGGCACACCGAAAGATCTTCTAGTAAAAAAGTGCATGCTATAGAAGAAATCAACGTTTTGAGTGAAAAGATGGATGAACTTATGAAGATGTTTGCTCCTAAAAATACTCCTCTTGATCCCAATGATATGCCTTTATCTACCTTGCTTGAGAATAATAATGAATCTATGGATGTGAATTTTGTTGGTAGGAATAGTTTTTGGAAACAACGCTTATAGATGGAATTTTAATCCTAGGCCTTATACTAGTAATCCTTCTAATAATTATGGAAATTCCTACAATAACTCTTATGGAAATTTTAATAAGATGCCCTCTGAATTTGAGAGTAGTGTTAAAGAGTTTATGAGTTCACAAAAGAATTTTAATGCTTTGCTTGAAGAGAAATTGCTTAAAGTTGATGATTTGGCTAGGAATGTTGATAGAATTTCTCTTGAAATTGATTCTTTAAAGCTTAGATCTATTCCTCCTAAGCATGATATCAATGAGTCTCTCAAATCCATGAGAATTTCCATTGATGAGTGCAAAGAAAGAACCGCTAGGATGCGTGCTTCCAAAGATGCCTTTATTAAAGCGTGTTCTTCTAATCCCTATGAAAATCAAGATGAAGATCTAAAAGTTATTGATGTGTCCCCCATTAAATAATTGTTTTGAAATATGAATCTTGATGAATCTGAATATTATCTTCCTTTACCTAGAAGGCGTTCTAAGAATTCGGAGTTTCTAGATCTTGATGATGAAATTGATGAAAGTGGGATTGAAATAAATAAAAACCGTGATGTTGCTAAACCCACTATTTTGGATCACAAGGAATTTAATTATGAAAATTGCTCTTTGATTGGTTGTATTTCCTTGTTGCAATCCGTGCTCGATTCTCCTCATGCTTATAGTCAAAATAAGGCCTTTACCGAACACATTGTTGATGCCTTGATGCAATCTTATGAAGAAAAACTTGAGTTGAAAGTTTCTATCCCTAGAAAACTCTATGATGAGTGGGAACCTACTATTAAAATTAAAATTAAAGACTTTGAGTTTCATGCTGTATGTGATTTGGGTGCTAGTGTCTCTACTATTCCCAAAACTTTATGTCATTTGCTAGATTTCCGTGATTTTGCTGATTGCTCTCTAAACTTCATCTTGCGGATTCCACTATTAAAAAGCCTATGGGAAGAATTAATGATGTTCTTATTGTTTCAAATAGGAATTATGTGCCCGTAGGTTTTATGGTTCTTGATATAGATTGCAATCCTTCATGTCCTATTATTCTTGGTAGACCTTTCCTTAGAACGATTGGTGCAATTATTGATATGAAGGAAGGGAATATTAGATTCCAATTTCCCTTAAATAAGGGTATGGAACACTTCCCTAGAAAGAAAATAAAATTACCATATGAATCTATCATGAGAGACACTTATGGATTGCCTACCAAAGATGGCAATACCTAGATCTATCCTTGCTTTTATGCCTAGCTAAGGGCGTTAAACGATAGCGCTTATTGGGAGGCAACCCAATTTTATTTTGTGTTTTTTGTTTTTGCTTCTGTTTAGCAATAAACAATCCATCTACCTTCTGTTTGGATGTGGTTTTATGTTTTAATTAGTGTTTGTGCCAAGTAGGACCTATAGGATAACCTACGATGATAGTTGATTTGATTCTGCTGAAAAACAGAAACCTTAGCGCTCACGAGATTAGCTGCCATTTTTTACTGGAGAGTGCTTTTGCGTTGATTCTTTTTTCTGCTGATCAATAAACAAATTTTACAGGACTTTCTATTTTGGTAGAAGTTTTAGAGTTTCAGAAGTTTGCGTTAGTTACAGATTACTACAGACTGGTCTGGTTTTGACAGATTCTGTTTTTCGTGTGTTGTTTGCTTATTTTGATGAATCTATGGCTAGTAAAATAGTTTATAAACCATAGAGAAGTTGGAATACATTAGGTTTAAAACCAATATAAATAAATAATGAGTTCATTACAGTACCTTGAAGTAGTCTTTTGTTTTCTTTCTCTAACGGAGCTCACGAGATTTCTGTTGAGTTTTGTGTTGTGAAGTTTTCAAGTTTTGGGTGAATTCTTTTGATGGATTATGGAACAAGGAGTGGCAAGAGCCTAACCTTGGGGATGACCATGGAACCCCCAAGATAATCCAAGGACACCAAAAAGTCAAAGCTTGGGATGCCCCGGAAGGCATCCCCTCTTTCGTCCACTTCCATCGGTAATTTACTTGGAGCTATATTTTTATTCAACAACATGATATGTGTTTTGCTTGGAGCGTCTTGTATTATTTGTGTCTTTGCTTGTTAGTTTACCACAATCATCCTTGCTGTACACACCTTTTGAGAGAGCCATACATGAGTTGAAATTTGTTAGAATACTCTATGTGCTTCACTTATATCTTTTGAGCGCGATAATTTTTGCTCTAGTGCTTCACTTAGATCTTTTAGAGCACGGTGTTGGATTTATTTTAAAGAAACTTGTTCTCTCATGCTTCACTTAGATTATTTTGAGAGTCGTTAATAGCATGGTAATTTGCTTAATGTTAATATACTTGGTATTCAAGATATGTGAAACTTTCTTTTGAGTGCGTTGAATACTAAGATAAGTTTGATGCTTGATAATTGTTTTGAGATATGGAGGTGATAATATCATAGTCGTGCTAGTTGGGTGATTATGAATTTGAGAAATACTTGTGTTGAAGTTAGAAAATCCCGTAGCATGCACGTATGGTTAAAGTTGTGTAATAAATTTGAAACATGAAGTGTACCTGGCTTGTGCATCCTTATGAGTGGCGGTCGGGGACGAGCGATGGTATTTTCCTACCAATCTATCCCCCTAGGAGCATGCGCGTAGTATTTGAATTTTTCATGACTTATAAATTTTTGCAATAAGTATATGAGTTCTTTTGACTAATGTTGAGTCCATGGATTATACGCACTCTCACCTTTCCTCCTTTGCTAGCCTCTTCGGTACCGTGCATTGCCCTTTCTCACCTTGAGAGTTGGTGCAAACTTCACGGTGCATCCAAACCCGTGATACGATACGCTCTATCACACATAAACCTCCTTATATCTTCCTCAAAACAGCCACCATACCTACCTATCATGGCATTTCCATAGCCATTCCGAGATATATTGCCATGCAACTTCCACCATCATCATCGTGACATGCATTACTTTTGTCATATTGCCATTGCATGATCTTGTAGTTGACATCGTATTTGTGGCAAAGACACCATGCCTTATTTTCCATACATGTCACTCTTGATTCATTGCACCATCCCGGTACACCGCCGGAGGCATTCATATAGAGTCATATCTTGTTCTAGTATCGAGTTGTAATTCATATGTTGTAATGAAAGTGTGATGATCATCATTAGAGCATTGCCCAAATAAAAAAAAGAAAGGCCAAAAGAAGAAAGGCCCAAAAAAAAGGAAAGGCCAAAAAAAAGAAAGTCCCAAAAAATAATAATAATAAAATAAAATAAAAAGGGCAATGCTACTATCTCTTTTTCCACACTTGTGCTTCAAAGTAGCACCTTGGTCTTCATGTAGTGAGTCTCATATATTGTGCTTCAAAGTAGCACCTTGTTCTTCATGTAGTGAGTCTCATAAGTTGTCTTTTTATACTAATGGGAATTTTTCATTATAGAACTTGGCTTGTATATTCCTACGATGGGCTTCCTCAAATGCCCTAGGTCTTCGTGAGCAAGCAAGGATGCACGCCCACTAGTTTTCTTTTGTTGAGCATTCATAGCTCTAGTGCATCCGTTGCATGGCAATCCCTACTCACTCACATCGATATCTATTGATGAGCATCTCCATAGCCCATTGATACGCCTAGTTGATGTGAGACCTTTTACTTTTTTGTCTTCTCCACACAATCCCCATCATCATATTCTATTCCACCCATAGTGCTATATCCATGGCTCACGCTCATGTATTGCGTGAAGGTTGAAAAAGTTTGAGATTATTTAAGTATGAAACAATTGCTTGGCTTGTCATCGGGGTATAGAAGTTGGGAACATCTTTGTGTGATGAAAATGAAGCATAGCCTAACTATATGATTTTGTAGGGATGAACTTTCTTTTGCCATGTTATTTTGAGAAGACATGATTGCTTTGATTAGTATGCTTGAAGTATTATTATTTTTGTGTCAATATGAACTTTTGTCTTGAATCTTTCGGATCTGAATATTCATACCATGATTAAGAAGATTTACATTGAAATTATGCCAAAGTATCACTCCGCATCAAAAATTATTTTTTAACATTTACCTACTCAAGGACGAGCAGGAATTAAGCTTGGGGATGCTTGATACGTCTCCAATGTATCTATAATTTTTTATTGCTCCATGCTACTTTATCTACTGTTTTGGACTATATTGGGCTTTATTTTCCACTTTTATATTATTTTTGGGACTAACCTATTAACCGGAGGCCCAGCCATTGCAGTTTTTGCCTTTTTCAAGATTTCAAGAAAGCAGAATATCAAACAGAGTCCAAACGGAATGAAACGTTCGGGAACGTGATTTTCTCATCAGATAAGACCCAGGAGACTTGGACCCTCCGTCAAGAAAGCCACGAGGTGGTCACGAGGGTGGAGGGCGCGCCCTCCCCCTGGGCACGCCCCCTACCTCATGGGCCCCTCGAAGCTCCACCGACGTACTCCTTCCTCCTATATATACCTACGTATCCCCGTATGATCAAGGGGGAGCCAAAAAACCTAATTCCACCGCCGCAACCTTCTGTATCCACGGGATCCCATCTTGGTGCTCGTTAGGAGCTCCGTTGGAGGGGCATCCACCACGGAGGGCTTCTACATCATCACCATAGCCCCTCCGATGAAGTGTGAGTAGTTTACTTGAGACCTTGGTCCATAGCTAGTAGCTAGATGGCTTCTTCTCTCTTTTTGTATCTCAATACAATGTTCTCCCCCTCTCTTGTGGAGATCTATTCGATGTAATCTTATTTTTGCGGTGTGTTTGTTGAGACCGATGAATTGTGGGTTTATGATCCAGTATTATCTATGGAAAATATTCGATTCTTCTCTGAATTCTTTTATGTATGATTGAGTTATCTTTGCAAGTCTCTTCGAATTATCCGTTTGGTTTGGCCAACTAGATTGGTAGTTCTTGCAATGGGAGAAGTGCATGGCTTTGGGTTCAATCTTGTAGTGTCCTTACTCGATGTAAAGAGTTGCAAGGCACGTATTGTATTGTTGCCATCGAGGATAACAAGATGGGGTTTTATCATATTGCATGAATTTATCCCTCTATATCATGTCATCTTGCTTAAAGCGTTACTCTGTTTTAACTTAATACTCTAGATGCATCTTTGGATAGCGGTCGATGAGTGGAGTAATAGTAGTAGATGCGAATCGTTTCGATCTACTTGTCACGCAGACGTGATGCCTATATACATGATCATTGCCTAGATATACTCATAACTATGCTCAATTACATCAATGCTCAACAGTAATTTGTTCACCCAATCGTAGAATACTTATGCTATTGAGAGAAGCCACTAGTGAAACCTATGGCCCCGGGTCTATTCTCATCATATCAATCTATATCACTTTATTTACTTGCTTTGTTTTTACTTTGCCTTTACTTTTTACTTTGCATCTATCTATCAAAAATACCAAAAATATTATTTCTATCGGATCTCACTCTCGTAAGTGACCGTGAAGGGATTGACAACCCCTAAGCGTTGGTTGCAAGTTGCTATCGTGTTGTGCAGGTATGAGGGACTTGCGCGTGACCTCCTCTTGGATTGATACCTTGGTTCTCAAAAGCGAGGGAAATACTTACGCCATCTTGTCTTTGCATCATCCTCTCCTCTTCGGGGAAAACCAACGCAAGCTCGAGATGTAGCATCTTGCTATCAAACTACTCATTACTTATAATTTTAGTGCTTGCAGAGAATACCTTGCTGAAAACTACATGTCATTTCCTTCTGCTCCTCGTTGGGTTTGACACTCTTACTTATCTAAAGGACTAAAATTGATCCTCTATACTTGTGGGTCATCAAGGTTGTTTCTGCTGCAGTTGCGGGGGAGTGAAGCGCTCTTGGTAAGTGGAAATCGGTAAGGAAAAATTATTACTACATGCTGAAATTTATTGTCACTTGTTACTACGGAGAACAATCCTTTGAGGGGTTTTTTCGGGGTATCTTTGAGGGAGTCCTGGATTAAGGGGTCCTCGGGCAGCCGGACTATATACTTGGGCCGGACTATTGGGCTATGAAGATACCAGATAGAAGACTTCGTCCCGTGTCCGGATGGGACTCTCCTTTGTGTGGAAGGCAAGCTTGGCGATTCGGATATGTAGATTCCTTTTCTCTATAACCGACTTTGTGTAACCCTAGCCCCCTCCGGTGTCTATATAAACTGGAGGGTTTAGTCCGTAGGACGAGAACAATCATAATCTCATAGGCTAGACTTCTAGGGTTTAGCCATTACGATCTCGTGGTAGATCAACTCTTGTAATACTCGTATTCATCAAGATCAATCAAGCAGGAAGTAGGGTATTACCTCCATAGAGAGGGCCCGAACCTGGGTAAATATTGTGTCCCCAGCCTCCTATTACCATTAGCCTTAGATGCACAGTTCGGGACCCCCTACCCGAGATCCACCGGTTTTGACACTGACATTGATGCTTTCATTGAGAGTTCCGCTGCATCGTCACCAGAAGGCTTGATGGCTCCATCAATCATCCACAACAATGCAGTCTAGGGGGAGATCTTCCTCCCCGGACAGATCTTCGTATTCGGCGGCTTCGTACTGCGGGCCAACTCGTTTGGCCATCTAGAGCAGATCGATAGCTACGCCCCTAGCCATCAGGTCAGATTTGGGAGCCTGAATTTTGTGGCCGATATCCGTGGAGACTTGATCTTCGACGGATTCGAGCCCATGACGGTTGTCCCCTGCCACCACGTCGAACATGACCTAAATCTGTCATCTGGCCGCAGTCAGAAGATAGCGCCTGTAACCGCTCTGGCCCTAGATCCGGAGCGGATTGTGTCGTCCGAAGACGGGAAGCTTAACCCCGCCACAGAAGCCGCAGACTCAGCGGCGCTCGAGCCGCACACAGACCCAACATTGAGTTGGGCTTGCGTCACCGGAACCTTGGACTCGCTTCCGGCCATAGGTTTCGGACCGCGTGCATCCGCGTCCATCGAACCTGATTGGGCGCCGATCCTGGAGTTCAGCTCCGCGGACATCTTCCAGCACTCACCTCTAGGCGATGTGTTAAACTCATTCAAATACCTCTCCTTGTCAGAGGACCCTCGGCCGAACTATGTCCGGCTCGAATGGGAAGCAGACAACGAAGAACTTCGTTTCCCACCCACCACCCACTTTATAGCCAATGTCGACGATTTAACCGACATGCTTGATTACGACTCCGACAACATCAATGGTATGGACGACGATGCAGAGAGGAGCAGGAACCACCGCCTATAGGGCGTTGGACAGCCACCTCCTCGTACGACATATACATGGTGGATACACCCAAAGAAAACAACGACGACAATGAAAATCCAGTCGAGGATAAACCTCCTAAGATACAGCCAAAGCGCCGACGTCGACAGCGCCGCTCTAAGCCACACCGTAGTAAAAACAGCAACACCGTCACAGGAGAAAATAACACTCCGGACGACGCTAAAGACAATGAAGATCCCATTGAGCCAACCTCTGAGTAGGAGGAACGGGAGGATGGGCAAGTCAGCCCTGACGAACAGGCCATGAATGAAGACTCGGAGGATAGCAACTACCTCCCGCTCTTAGAGGACAAGGTGAGCCTTGGTGACGAAGATTTTATCGTGTCTGAGGAGCCCGCCGAATAGGAGCACTTTAAGCGCCGGCTAATTGCCACTGCAAGGAGCCTGAAAGAGAAGCAGCGGCAACTTTGAGCTGATCAGGATCTGCTCAATGACAGATGGACTGATGTCCTAGCAGCCGAGGAATACGGCCTCAAGCGCCCTACCAAAAGTTACCCGAAGCGCAAATTGTTACCCTAGTTTGATGATGAGGCGCTTGCTACGTCTTGAGCTTGTGTTGGTTTTCCTTGAAGAGGAAAGGGTGATGCAGCAATAGTAGCGTAAGTATTTCCCTCAGTTTTTGAGAACCAAGGTATCAATCCAGTAGGAGGCTCCTCAAAAGTCCCACGCACCTACACAAACAAACAAAGAACTCGCAACCAACACAATAAAGGTTGCTGTCAATCCCTTCACGGTCACTTGCGAAAGTGAGATCTGATAGAGATAGTATGATAAGATAAATATATTTCTGGTATTTTATAATATAGATGCAAAAAGTAAACATGCAAATAAAAGTAGACTGAAAGCTTTATATGATAAAAGATAGACCCGGGGGCCATAGGTTTCACTAGTGGCTTCTCTCAAGATAGCATAAGTATTACGGTGGGTGAACAAATTACTGTCGAGCAATTGATAGAAAAGCGAATAATTATGAGATTATCTAGGCATGATCATGTATATAGGCATCACGTCCGCGACAAGTAGACCTCACTGCCGCATCTACTACTATTACTCCACACATCGACCAGCATGCATCTAGAGTATTAAGTTCATAAGAACAGAGTAACGCATTAAGAAAGATGACATGATGTAGAGGGATAAACTCAAGCAATATGATATAAACCCCATCTTTTTATCCTTGATGGCAACAATACAATACGTGCCTTCTAACCCTTTCTGTCACTGGGTAAGGACACCGCAAGTTTGAACCCAAAGCTAAGCACTTCTCCCATGGCAAGAAAGATCAATCTAGTAGGCCAAACCAAACTGATAATTCGAAGAGACTTGCAATGATAACTCAATCATACATAAAAGAATTCAGAGAAGATTCAAATATTTCTCATAGATAAACTTGATCATAAACCCACAATTCATCGGATCTCAACAAACACACCACAAAAAGAGTTTACATCGAATAGATCTCCACAAGAGAGGGGGAGAACATTGTATTGAGATCCAAAAGAGAGAAGAAGCCATCTAGCTAATAACTATGGACCAAGGTCTGTGCTAAACTACTCACAACTCATTGGAGGGGCTATGGTGTTGATGTAGAAGCCCTCCGTGGTCGATTCCCCCCGTGAGCACCGCCAAGGCTCCAAGATGGGATGTCGCGGATCTGAAGGTTACGGCGGTGGAAATTGTTTTTCGTTGGCTCTCGGATGTTTTCGAGTGCGTAGGTATATATAGGAGGAAGAAGTACGTCGGTGGCCGCTCGTGGGGCCCAGGAGACAGGGGGCGTGCCCAGGAGGGGTGGGCGCACCCTCCTATCTCCTGGCCGCCTCGATTGCTTCTTGACTTGCACTCCAAGTCCTCTGGATCACGTTCGTTCAGAAAATCACGCTCCCGAAGGTTTCATTCTGTTTGGACTCCGTTTGGTATTCCTTTTCTTTGAAATACTGAAATAGGCAAAAAAACAACAATATGGGCTGGGCCTCCGGTTAGTAGGTTAGTCCCAAAAATGATATAAATATGTAAAATAAAGCCCATAAACATCCAAAAGGGGTAATATAATAGCATGGAACAATAAAAAATTATAGATTCGTTGGAGACGTATCAGCGCTGGAGCCTGTCCTTCCAATGCGTAATGCGGAACACCAGCCCGCACTACCTTGCCGAACAAACAAAAATACAACTGCTCGGGATATACACATGACCCGCGGCATGACTTGGAAAACAGAGTAGGTCAGACAAGATCGATCTACGGATCACGGGGGCGTGCCCCTACGCGCTATGACAACCACCTGGACGGATGTGACAAACATAATCACGACCGAGCCGATGACCACAGATGAACTCCATCCGAGCTACGTCACGACCTGGCACGATACAGAGGCGCCGCACACCCCCTCTGCTTCACTGATGAAGTAATGGAACACGATTTCCCAGAAGGGTTTAAACCCGTGAACATCGAATCATACGATGGGACAACAGACCCCGCGGTATGGATTGAGGATTTCATTCTCCATATTCATATGGCCCGTGGTGATGATCTTCATGCCATCAAATACCTCCCGCTAAAACTCAAGGGACCAGCTCGACACTGGTTGAACAGTCTAGCCGAAAACTCCATCGGCAGCTGGGAGGACTTGGAAAACGCCTTTCTTGACAACTTTCAAGGAACATATATCCGACCTATGGATGCCGACGACCTAAGCCATATAGTTCAACAGCCCGGAGAGTCAGCCAGGAAATTCTGGGCCAGGTTCTTAACTAAAAAGAACCAGATAGTCGTCTGTCCAGATGCCGAAGCCCTAGCGGCCTTTAAGCATAGCATCCGTGACGAATGGCTCGCCCGACACCTTGGCCAAGAGAAGCTGAAGTCCATGGCAGCCCTCACGACATTTATGACCCATTTTTGCGCGGGCGAGGATAGCTAGCTAGCTCGTAGCAATAATCACGCAAGCAAACCTGGCACTTCGAAGGCCAAAAACAGCAACGACAAGCCACGACACAATATACACAAGCGTCGAAGCAACGACGACAACACCGAAGACACGACTATCAATGCCAGATTCGGTGGCTCTAAGTCCGGTCAGCAGAAGAAGCCATTTAAGAGAAACAATCCGGGCCCGTCCAGTTTGGATCGTATACTCGATCGTCCATGTCAAATCCACGACACTCCTGATAAACCAGCCAATCATACCAACAGACAATGTTGGGTCTTCAAATAGGCCGGCAAGTTAAGTGCCGAGAATAAGGAGAAAGGGTCGCAAAGCGATGACTATGACGAGGAACCTCCACCACCGAACACAGGGGGACAGAAGAAATCCCCCCCAAGTCAAAACGGTGAACATGATATATGCCACCCATATCCCCAAGAGGGAGCGCAAGCGTGCACTCAGGGACGTCTACACGATGGAGCCAGTCGCCCCAAAGTTCAACCCATGGTAGTCCTGTCTGATCAACTTCCATCGCAGGGACCATCCGACCAGTATCCGTCATGGTGGTTCAGCCGCACTGGTCCTTGACCCGATTATTGATTGATTCCACCTTACACGAGTCCTCATGGATGGTGGCAGCAGTCTGAACCTGCTCTATCAGGATACACTGCACAAAATGGGTATCAATCCCTCAAGGATCAAGCCCACAAAAACCACCTTTAAAGGTGTCATACCAGGTGTAGAGGCCTGCTGTACGGGCTCAATCACACTGGAAGTGGTCTTCGGATCCCCGGATAATTTCCAAAGCGAAGAGTTGATCTTCGACATCGTCCCCTTCCGAAGTGGCTATCATGCACTGCTCGGACGAACTGCATTCGCTCGATTCAATGCGGTGCCGCACAACGCCTACCTCAAGCTCAAGATTCCCGGACCATGCGATGTCATAACGGTCAACGGAAACACGGAACACTCCCTCCGTACTGAGGAGCACACCGCTGCCCTTGCAGCGGAAGTACAGAGCAGCCTTTTTAGGCAGAACCTCAATTCGGCAGTAAAACTCCTGGACACCGTCAAGCGAGTCTGAACTACTCTGCAGCAGGACAACCCAGCTCGTCCAAAGCTTGACTAGCAATTCGGCCTCCATCCCAGTCCCGATCAAGCGGCGACACTTGTGCCGCGCGTACATAACTACGCACTTAAAATACCATGGGCATGGATGGAGGCACAGCTAGACCGTGGTCCGTAATGCGGCTCAACTGCTCCTGGACGCGCATACCTTCACTTTTTCTTTTTTATTTCAGTTTTTTCTCTTCCCGAGGCCTTGCCTGGCGACCTGATCATCAGACGTATCAAGGGACAGACATACCAAGAAGGCAAGAATCTTTGACGTACAAGGGAACCCCCAGGTGGTCTCTGCTAACGATCGTTATACCTATTTTAAAAACCAGCATGCAGCTCACCCTTGGTCGTGGCATGTCAAATAGCCCTATTTGCTTATCGCATTACTTGTACAAATACGCATTGACGTATTAATCAAATTACAATGGAAAATAATTTGCGGCGTCATCTTATTACTTGATTTTTTCCTCTTTTTTATATTCTTACCAATTGCGCCCGTACACTCTGGTATGCCTTAATTCGCCAGGGGCTTCATCATACCCCACAATACGGCAATAAAGTCCGAACACTTTTACAGTACAGTTCGGCACCCCGAACTTATAGCATTATATGCATCGGCTCTGAATCATGTCTTTGGTCAATAGTTGGGTTGCCCATCTCCTGTGCTTACTACCTTACGTTCCACTATATCGGCTAGGGTAGTAAAGGGAGAACTACTACGATTGTGTCCTGGTTCTTACGGATGAGCACCTCAGTAGAGAAAGCCGAAAACTGACTGTCATGATGTGGCGAGAGCTGGTCAGCTGTTTGAGAGGTTACAAATCCTTAGCGATTTTTTCCGCATTATGCGATGAATCGGTTTTTATCCGATTAGGCGTGTATAGCGCCCCAAGTTCGGACTTCCGAACACCAGGGGCTGTGCCAAAATTTTTCTTGTCAAACTCCTATGGCTAAGTGAGAGTAATAAAGCCGCATAGTCCGATTACCTTGTTCGTTGCGCTAAACACCTCCTTAAAAGACCAAAACCTTGGACAAAGAGTGTTTAGATTTATCCCGAACACCCCCGTACTACCTACGTGGGGGTAGAAGCCGACGACTGGCCAACTCTCAGATTTAACAGAACGGCTGCACAGGAGGTAAAATTTTAAATAACAGACATTATATTACATAACAGATCTGTTTCATATTAAGGACATGATAACATGAGTATATTCACGGGAATATGATATCCTTAGAACATTGCTCTGCTACAAGGCGGGTTCCCTCCAAGACACTATCAAAATACAGTTGCGGTCTGCGGTGCTCCTTGCCCTCGGGTGGTCCCTCGGTCATCAGCTTCGTGGCATCCATCTTCGCCCAATGCATCTTGGCGCGGGCAAAGGCCATTCGCGTGCCTTCGATACAGTCCGACCGCTTGATGGCTTCAAGCCGAGGGCAGGCACTGACAAGCCACTACACGAGTCCGAAGTAGCTGCTGGGAATGGCTTCGACAGGCCATAGCCGGATTATCAAATCTTTCTTGGCTAGTTAGGCCGCCCTATGCAGCTCGACTAGCTATTTCAGCTGATCGCTAAAGGGCACTGGATGTTCTAGTCCAAGGTATTGCGACCAGAATAGCTTCTCCATAGAGCTCCCCTCTTCGACTCGATAGAATTCGGCAGCATCTGACATGCTGCGCGGTAGATCCGCAAAAGCCCCTAGAGAACTCCAAATCCGGGCCAGTAAAAGGAACCTTTCCTTCACACATCTTCTCTGCATAATGAAAGCCTTACCCGCCGCGATCTTTTTGGCTGCCTGGATTTCCTGGTGGGCGCCCTAGCTTCGGCTCGGGCATCGTGTGCGCTCTGGCGGGCCTTGGCAAGTTCGGACTCTTGCTCCTTAAAGTCGCGCTCCAAGGACTCGCACTTCTTGACGACGTCCTGGAGCTCTTGCTGGACCTCACTGACCCGGGCCTCCTGCTTCTCGCGCGCGGCTCGTTCCTTGGACGCTTTATCCTCGGCCTCGGCTAACGCCTTCTTGAGGGCCTCTACTTCGGTCGTTTCCCCTAATAAATTTCATGACACTTTAGTCAGCACGAATTATTCATCCTTCCTGAATATATACAAGGTTACTGCATACCTTGACTGTCCTCTAGCTGCTTCTTCATGCGGCCGAGCTCTCCCTCGGCCCGCTCCAGATTCTGCTTCAGTCCAGAGACTTCTGCAGTGTGAGCGGTCGCAGCAAGGAGCGACACCTGCTCATTCACATAGACATATTAGATTAGACTCCTGCGAAATTTATTTGATCTGCTTTGGTTTTTCTTTCCAAACACCGGACAGAGAATCAGGGGCTACTGTGTATACTATGATATTCTTTTATAGTTGCGTTGCTTACCTCAAATCCTGTTAGAAGGCTAGTGCAGGCTTCGGTTAGTCCGCTTTTTGCGGACTGGATCCTCTCAATCACCGTACCCATAAGGGTACGGTGTTCTTCGACAATGGAAGCGCCTCCAGCAAAGTGTCCGGCTCCTCTGGATGGACAGAGGTCACCGGCAGGATAGGCACGCCCCCTTCCTTCGAAGAGGGCTACTCGCTTGATTCCGGAGCCGTATGGGTCTCCAGAATTATATTCGGATGAGGGTCGAATTGAATACGGCCCCCATCGTCAGTATCCATGGGGGTCTGCTCCCCCATGTGTCCGGCAGCCGAGGCTTCACCCTCCGGCGCCTCCCTAACGTCCTCCGGACTCTCTCCCGGACCGGGGATCCTTCGAGACGACGCCTCAGCGCCATCCGTGTCCTTGGGAGAGGAGGCCGAGGAAAGGGTCTCGCTGTCTATCGCAGCCGGATCCAGCGAGTCCTCTGAAGATAAGGACCGCTCGAGGTTGTACGGAGCCGGACTACAAATACATAATTTAGCACATTAAAACAATGAAGTAAAAGGGCCGGATACATGAACGTGTCCGGACACTTACGATTTGGCCAGGGGCTTCTCCCTAGGCTCCCACTCCCATCTGCTGTCGGTGGCTGCTGTGGAGCTATCCGGAAGGGAAGATTTCCCCTTCTTGGACGCCTCGGCCTCCAGATGAATGGAGGTCGTCCTCTTCTTTCTCTCCCCTGCAGGGGGATGGATTTCTTCTTCTTCCTCCTCCTCTTCCTCGTCGTCTTCGGCGACGGTGGAGTGAGTCTTGGCGTCTTCGGACATCGCGTCTGAAGCGCCCTTGCGACGGAGACCACCTCTGGTCCCCTTGGCCTTCTTCTTGGCCTTCTTCTCCGGCACCTGATAAGGCGCCGGAACCAGCATCTTCGTCATAAGCGGGATTTCGAGGCCTTCGGGCAGCGGAGCCGGACAGTTGATCTGCTCTGCTATCTCTGACCAGTCCTGAAAAAATTGATAGGGAGGCTTAGATGCCTTCCTCGGGGTGTGCAAGTAAAAGGCATACCTTGAAAGCATGAAAGAACTTACCGGATTAGTAGGGTGAGTTAGGTCATGCCCACGATCGTCGTCCGTGGCCGGCGGCACCTCGTTGACCTTGAAAAGCACCTTCCAGATATCTTCGTGTGTCATGCCGAAGAGCTCCAGTAGGGTCTGGTGCTTGGCCGGATCGAACTCCCACAGATAGCAAGTCCGGTGTTGGCACGGAAGGATCCGGTGAACGAGCATCACCTGGATCACGTTGACGATCTTGACTCTCTTGTTTAGCATGCTATGAACACGCGTTTGGAGCGCTGTCAGCTCGTCCGAAGAAGACCAGGTCAGGCCCTTCTCTTGCCAGGAGGTGAGCCGCATTGGGACTCCGGACCAGAATGCGGGAGCCTCCGCCCAGTTGGTGTCGCGCAGCTCGGTGACGTAGAACCACCTCGATTGCCATCCTTTGATGCTCTCCATGAAGGAGCCTTCGGGCCAGGTAACATTAGGCATCTCACCATGGCGCCTCCGCACTCCGCTTGTTGGCCACTCACCACCTTCAGCTTCACATTGAAGGTTTTCAGCCATAGCCCAAAGTGAGGTGGGATGCGGAGGAAGGCCTCATAAACGACAATAAATGCCGAGATGTTGAGGATGGAATTGGGGGCCAGATCGTGGAAGTCCAGCCCGTAGTAGTACATCAGTCCACGGATGAACGGGTGGAGGGGGCATCCCAGCCCGCAGACGGAGTGTGTGAGGAACACCACCCTCTCTTGGGGCTCCGAGGTGGGGACGATCTGTCCCTTGGCCGGAAGTCGGTGAGCGATTTCCGGGGCCAAGTACCCGGCCTCCCGGAGCTTCTTGATGTCCTTCTCCTTGACGGGGGAGGCCGTCCACTTGCCTCCTGCTCCGGATCCAGACATGATTGGAGTGCTTTTTTGGGCGGAGAAGGCGAGAGCTTGGGCGCTGGAGCTCGAGAATGGATGGGCAGAGTAAGGAGAAGGCATGGGTGAGAAAGGGTGAATCCTTATCCCTTTATAAAGGCAGTAAAAGTCATGTGCCTCCCTACTCGCCTTAAAATTCACCTATTCCCCAAGCGCCATGCAGATGACACAGTTGGGTTACCCATGCCCATATTGATGAGAATCCCGTGATAAGGGGACACGATCTCTGCTTTGACTGAAAGTGCACCTATCCCTAGGTGGTTTTGGTAATTCCTAACAACATATAGCTCATTGAGCTAATGCTATTTCAAGATGAATATTTCATGAAAGCTCAGTGATTGGCATGACATGGATGAGAAAAGTGGACCCCTCAAAATGCTAAGGACAAAAGGATTGGCTCAAGCTCAAAGCTCAAGACTCTACATTTTGTATTTTAGTGATCCAAGATAACATTGAGTCTATAGGAAAAGCCAATACTATCAAGGAGGGATGAGGTGTTGCTTAATGGCTTACTTGCTCAAAGTGCTTAGTGATATGCTCCAAAGCCCTCAACTACTTTCTCACATCCACATATGACCTAAACCAAAAGTAAAACTGGGCCCCACCGATTCTTTCTATCCGGCGCCACCGAGTTCAGATGTCATAGCCACTGCCACAAACCCTAGGCAAATCGATCTCACCGATAGGGATCTCGGTCTCACCGAGATGGGATTGTAATCTCTCTATTTCCCTTCGTAACGTTTCGGTACCACCGAGATGAGCGATCGGTCCCACCGAGATTGCAATGTAAACTCTCTGTTTCCTTTTCATAACATTTCGGTCTCACCGAAATGAGCAAACCGGTCCCACCGAGTTTACCTGACCAACTCTCTGGTTAGCTTATTACCAAAATCGGTCCTACCGAGTTTGTGTAATCGATCTCACCGAGATTAGGTTATGCCCTAACCCTAACCATATCGGTCCTACCGAGTTGCATGTCGGTCCCACCGAAAATCCTAACGGTCACTAGATTTGCTAAATCGGTCTGACCGAGTTTCTCAATTCGATCCCACCGAGATTGGCAAGTTGTGTGTAATGGTTAGATTTTGTGTGGAGGCTATATATACCCCTCCACCTCCTCTTCATTCGTGGAGAGAGCCATCGAATCTAACCTACACTTCCAACTTGCATTTTTTGAGAGAGAACCACCTACACTTGTGTTGAGGCCAAGATATTCCATTCCTACCATATGAATCTTGATCCCTAGCCTTCCCCAAGTTGCTTTCCACTCAAACCTTCTTTCCACCAAATCCAAATCCTGTGAGAGAGACTTGAGTGTTGGGGAGACTATCATTTGAAGCACAAGAGCAAGGAGTTCATCATCAACACACCATTTGTTACTTCTTGGAGAGTGGTGTCTCCTAGATTGGCTAGGTGTCACACGGGAGCCTCCGAAGAGATTGTGGAGTTGAACCAAGGAGTTTGTAAGGGCAAGGAGATCGCCTACTTCATGAAGATCTACCGCTAGTGAAGCAAGTCCTTCGTGGGCGACGGCCATGGTGGGATAGACAAGGTTGCTTCTTCGTGGACCCTTCATGGGTGGAGCCCTTCGTGGACTCGCGCAACCGTTACCCTTCGTGGGTAGAAGTCTCCATCAACGTGGATGTACGATAGCACCACCTATCGGAACCACGACAAAAACATCTGTGTCTCCAATTGCGTTTGAATTCTCCAAACCCTTCCCTTTACATTCTTGCAAGTTGCATGCTTTACTTTCCGCTGCTCATATACTCTTTGCATGCTTGCTTGAATTGTGTTAAGATTGCTTGTCTTGTGCTAAGTTAGCTAAAATCTGCCAAAGACTAAAATTGGGAAAAGGATAAGTTTTTATTTGGTCAAGTAGTCTAATCACCCCCCTCTAGACATACTTTCGATCCTACATTGACAAGACGTGCCAATGAAACTGCACCACGAAATACGGAGCGACATGCTAAAAATGGTTTGAATAATGACCGGGCAGTGGCGTGATGTCACACTATGAAAAGTTGTCAGCGGATTGGACTCGTGGAATATTATACTCTCTACGGTGGTACGTGGAATTTGTTTTGCAGAGCCGGACACGATTCTGGTGTTTGAAATCTACTTTGAAGTATTCGGAGAAGGAACCCGCCTTGCAATGCCGAAGAAAATCTGCGTGCCAGCCTCATCGTCATTGAAGCCTGGTTCAGGGGCTACTGAGGGAGTCCTGGATTAAGGGGTCCTCGGACAGCCGGACTATACACTTGGGCCGGACTGTTGGGCTATGAAGATACCAGATAGAAGACTTCGTCCCATGTCCGGATGGGACTCTCCTTTGCATGGAAGGCAAGCTTGGCGATTTGGATATGTAGATTCCTTTTCTCTGTAACCGACTTTGTGTAACCCTATCCCCCTCCGGTGTCTATATAAACCAGAGGGTTTAGTCCGTAGGACGAGAACAATCATAATCTCATAGGCTAGACTTCTAGGGTTTAGCCATTACGATCTCGTGGTAGATCAACTCTTGTAATACTCGTATTAATCAAGATCAATCAAGCAGGAAGTAGGGTATTACCTCCATAGAGAGGGCCCGAACCTGGGAAAATATTGTGTCCCCCGCCTCCTGTTACCATTAGCCTTAGACGCACAGTTCGGGACCCCCTACCCGAGATCTGCCGGTTTTTACATCGACAATCTTGACCTCGACTGGAACCACAATTAGTTACCACTCAACTTACTGCAACTACTGAAAATATTGGTTATGAAATTTCGGCTATGATAGAACAACTGCTAGCTAATCCTTATGCAGGAGATGGAACCGAACATCCTGATATGCACTTGATATATGTGGATGAAATTTGTGGTTTATTTAAGCCTGCAGGTTTACCCGGAGATGAAGCTAAGAAGAAGGTTTTCTCTTTAATCTTTGAAGGGAAAAGCATGGCATGGTATAGGTTATGTGATGATATTGGATCTTGGAATTGGAATCAATCGAAATTGGAATTTCACCAAAAAAATTATCCTATGCATCTAGTTCATCGTGATCGGAATTACAAATATAATTTTTGGCCTCATGAAGGAGAAAGTGTCGCTCTAGCTTGGGAGAGGCTTAACTCAATGTTATATTCATGCCCCAATCATGAGCTCTCAAGAGAAATTATTATTCAGAATTTTTATGCTCTGCTTTCTCGTGATGATCAATCCATGCTTGATACTTCTTGTACTGGTTCCTTTATGAAGAAGACTATTGAATTCAGGTGGGATATTTGAGAAAGAATTAAATGCAACTCTGAAGATTGGGAACTCGGCGAAGGTAAAGAGTCAGGTATTAATCTTAAGTATGATTGTGTTAAATCTTTTATGAATACCGATGCTTTTCAAAAGTTTAGCACTAAATATGGACTTGACTCTGAGATAGTAGCCTCCTTTTGCGAATCATTTGCTACTCATGTTGATCTCCCCAAGGAGAAGTGGTTGAAATATCACCCACCTATTAAAGAAGAAATTAAAGAACCGGTAATAGCTGAAGATGAAACTATTATTTATAATATTGATCCAGTTGTTCCTACTGCTTATATTGAGAAACCACCTTTCCTTGTTAGGATAAAGGAACATGCTAAAGTTTCAACTGTGCTCAATATAAGTTATATAAGAGCACCTAAACCTGCTGAATAAATCAAGGTAGAACCTAGTGTTGCTTTGGTTAAAGGTCTCTTGGAAGAAAATATTGATGGACACATTATTTACTTCTATGATGAAGCTGCTAGAATTGCCAAACCCTATGAAAAAGATAAACATAGACCTGTTGTTGGCATGCCTGTTGTCTCAGTCAAAATAGGAGATCACAGTTATCATGGTTTATGTGATTTAGGTGCTAGCGTGAGTGCTATTCCTTTTACCTTATATCAAGAAATTATGAATGATATATCACCCACTTAGAAGACATAGATGTTACTATTAAACTTGCTAATAGAGACGCCATCACACCACTTAGGATTGTTAGAGATGTTGAAGTCTTGTGTGGAAAAATAAAATATCCTACTGATTTTATTGTTCTTGGTTCCCCACAAGATGACTTTTGTCCCATTATCTTCGGTAGACCTTTCTTGAACACCATTAATGCTAAAATAGATTGTGAGAAACAAACGGTCGGTGTAAGTTTTGGTGATGAGTCTCATGAGTTTAATTTTTCCAAGTTTAGTAGAAAGCATCATAAGAAAGAATTGCCTAGTAAGGATGAAATAATTGGTCTTGCTTCTATTGCCGTGCCTCCTACTGATCCACTAGAACAATATTTGCTAGATCATGAAAATGATATGCATATGCATGAAAGAAATGAGATAGATGAAATTTTCTTTGAACAACGACCTCTGCTTAAATACAATTTGCCTATTGAAACTCTAGGAGGTCCTCCTCCACCTAAAGGTGATCTTGTGTTTGAATTAAAACAATTACTAGACACTTTGAAATATGCTTATCTTGATGAGAAAAAGATATATCCTGTTATTATTAGTGCTAACCTTTCAGAACATGAAGAAGAAAGATTATTGAAGGTTCTGAAGAAGCACCGAGCTGCTATTGGATATACTCTTGATGATCTTAAGGGCATTAGTCCCACTCTCTGTCAGCACAAGATTAATATGGAACTTGGTGCTAAACCTGTTGTTGATCACCAAAGACGTTTAAATCCCAAAATGAAAGAAGTGGTAAGAACTGAAATACTGAAGCTTCTGGAAGCAGGTATAATCTATCCTATAGCTGATAGTAGATGGGTAAGTCCTTTTCATCGTGTCCCTAAGAAGGGAGGTATTATTATTGTTCCTAATGATAAAAATGAACTTATTCCACAAAGAATTGTCACTGGTTATAGAATGGTAATTGATTTTAGAAAATTAAATAAAGGTACTAGAAAAGATCATTACCCTCTACCCTTTTATTGATCAAATGCTAGAAAGACTATCTAAGCACACACACTTTTGTTTTCTCGATGGATATTCTGGTTTTTCTCAAATACCTGTTTCACAACCTGATCAAGAGAAAACCACCTTTACTTGTCCTTTTGGAACTTATGCTTATAGACGTATGCCTTTTGGTTTATGTAATGCACCTGCTACCTTTCGAAGATGTATGACTGCTATATTCTCTGACTTTTGTGAAAAGATTGTTCAGGTTTTCATGGATGATTTTTCCGTTTACGGAACCTCTTTTGATGATTGCTTAAGCAACCTTGATCGAGTTTTGCAGAGATGCAAGCAAACTAATCTTGTCTTGAATTGGGAGAAGTGCCACTTTATGGTTAATGAAGGTATTGTCTTGGGACATAAAATTTCTGAACGAGGTATTGAGGTGGATAAAGCTAAAGTTGATGCAATCGAGAAAATGCCATGTCCTAAAGATATCAAAGCTATTCATAGTTTCCTTGGTCATGCTGGTTTCTATAGGAGATTTATTAAAGATTTCTCTAAAATTTCTAGGCCTCTTACAAATCTTTTACAAAAGGATGTTCCATTTGTTTTTGATAGTGATTGTGTAGAAGCCTTTGAAACACTTAAGAAAGCCTCAATTTCTGCACCTATTGTTCAACCACCTGATTGGAACTTGCCTTTTGAAATTATGTGTAATGCTAGTGATTATGCTGTTGGTGCTATTCTAGGACAAATAATTGATAAGAAATTAAATGTTATTCATGATGCTAGTAAAACTCTAGACAATGCCCAACGCAATTATGCTACTACTAAAAAGGAATTTTTACCAGTGGTGTTTGCTTGTGATAAATTTAGATCTTACATTGTTGATTCTAAAGTGATTATTCACACTGATAATGCTGCTATAAAATATCTTATGGAAAAGAAAGATGCTAAACCTAGACTCATTAGGTGGGTTCTCTTGCTACAAGAACTTGACTTACATATCACTGACAGAAACGGAGTTGAGAACCCCGTAGCTGATAACTTGTCTAGGTTAGAAAATATTCTTGATGACCCACAACCCATTAATGATAGTTTTCCTGGTGAACAATTAGCTGCAATAAATGTATCTCATAACACTCCTTGGTATGCTGACTATGCTAATTACATTGTTGCTAAATATATACCACCTAGCTTCACATACCAAGAAAAGAAAAAAATTCTTCTATGATTTAAGACATTACTTTTGGGATGACCCACATCTTTATAAAGAAGGAGTAGGTGGTATTATTAGACGTTGTGTACCTGAGCATGAATAGGGACAAATCCTGCGGAAATGTCACTCCAAGGTTTATGGAGGGCATCATGCGGGAGACATAACTGCTCACAAGGTATTGCAATCTGGTTTTTATTGGCCTACTCTCTTCAAGGATGCCCATAAGTTTATTTTATCTTGTGATGAATGTCAAAGAATTGGTAATATTGGTAAGCGTCAAGAAATGCCTATGAATTATTCACTTGCTGTTGAACCATTTGATGTTTGGGATTTTGACTACATGGGACCTTTTCCTTCCTCTAATGGGCATACTCATATTTTGGTTGCCGTTGATTATGTTACTAAGTGGGTAGAAGCTATTCCAACTAGTAGTTCTGACCACGACACCTCTATTAAAATGCTTAAGGAATTATTTTCCCAAGGTTTGGAGTCCCTAGATAATTAGTGACCGATGGTGGTTCACATTTTATTCATGGTGCTTTCTGTAAAATGCTTGCTAAGTATGATGTTAACCATAGAATTGCATCCCCCTATCATCCTCAGTCTAGTTGTCAAGTTGAACTTAGCAATAGAGAAATAAAATTGATTTTACAAAAACTGTCAATAGGCCTCGAAAGAATTGGTCTAAGAAATTAGATGATGCACTTTGGGCTTATAGAACAACATATAAAATCCTATGGGTATGTCTCCTTATGAATTGGTTTATGGAAAAGCTTGTCATTTGCCTCTTGAGTTAGAACATAAAGCATATTAGGCAATTAAAGAACTCAACTATGATTTCAAACTTGCCAGTGAAAAGAGGTTATTTGATATTAGCTCACTGAATGAATGGAGAACCCAAGCTTATGAAAATGCCAAGTTATTTAAAGAAAAAGTTAAAAGATGGCATGACAGAAGAATCCAAAAGCATGAGTTCAAAGTTAGAGAATGTGTTCTTTTGTACAACTCTCGTTTCAGATTCTTGGCAGGAAAACTCCTCTCCAAATGGAAAGGACCCTATGTTATCGAGGAGGTTTACCGGTCTGGAGCCATCAAAATAAATAATGCTGAAGGTACCAACCTGAATGTTGTCAATGGGCAAAGAATAAAACATTATATCTCAGGTACGCCCATTACTATTGAAAGCAATATTATCCAAACTATGACACCAGAGGAACACATAAAGGAAACCTTCTAGAATACTCTAGAATCGTGAAAAAAGAGGAGGTACGTGATACGGTAAGTAAACGGACTCTGAAAAATCCACAAAAATAGTTTTTATCAGTTTTGGAATATATCTAAAATTAGGAAAATAAGAAACAACCAGGAAGGTAACCCTGGTGAGCACAAGACACCAGGTCGCGCCTGGCTTGCCAGGCGCGCCCAAGTGGGTTGTGCCCACCTCGGGTACCTTTCGGACTCCGTTTTTCTTCCGTTTGCTTGTTTCCCATGATTAAAAAAACTTTATATACCCCCAAACCTATTGACCACCGTATCACGGAGAAATCTTCTGTCTTCTTTTCTCGCTGTTTTCCTGAGAGATCTGAAAATATGTCGTCTCAAGATTCCGAGGAGGAGTGTCCAGTTTCTTATCAGCCTTAGATAAAAATATTTTCAAGGACACCTATCCCTACATATGGTTCTCCGATGAGGAAGATGAAGATGAACCAGTCCCACCTTGTTTCAAGCACGAAAGCATGGAAGCATTATGCAAGAGGATAATAAAGCTTGAGATGGAGAACGATGAGTTGAGGATAGATAATTTTATCCTCCGACGTAAGCTGGAGAAACAGAAGGATAAACCCACGACTTCATCACCACCACCTCCTTCTTCATCACCAAAGGAAACTTGAGTATCGGGTATGGGCACTCCCCTTGGCTTGTGCCAAGCTTGGGGGAGGTGTCCCGGTATCATATCACCTTGATACGTCTCCATCGTATCTACTTTTCCAAACACTTTTGCCCTTGTTTTGGACTCTAACTTGTATGATTTGAATGGAACTAACTTGGATGGCTGTTTTCAAAGAACTTCCATGGTGTTGTTTTATGTGCAGAAAACAAAAGTTCTCGGAATGACCTGAAACTCCACGGTATATCTTAGAATAATTAATAAAAAATCCTCACCAAAGATGAAGGCCAGAGGGCCCACACCCTGTTCACGAGGGTGGGGGGCGCGCCCCTCCCCCCTAGGCGCGCCCCCTACCTCGTGGGCCCCCTGGTGGCCCTCCGACGCCAACTCCAACTCCATATATTGGCTTTCGGGGAGAAAAAAACCAGAGAGAAAGTTTCATCACGTTTTACAATACGGAGCCGCCGCCAAGCCCTAATCTCTCTTGGGAGGGCTGATCTGGAGTCCGTTCGGGGCTCCGGAGAGGGGGATTCATCGCTGTCGTCATCATCAACCATCCTCCATCACCAATTTCATGATGCTCACCGCCGCAGCGTGAGTAATTGCATCGTAGGCTTGCTGGACGGTGATGGGTTGGATGAGATTTATCATGTAATCGAGTTAGTTTTGTTAGGGTTTGATCCCTAGTATCCATTATGTTACGAGATTGATGTTGCTATGACTTTGCTATGCTTAATGCTTGTCACTAGGGCCCGAGTGCCATGATTTCAGATCTGAACCTATTATGTTTTCATGAATATATGTGTGTTCTTGATCCTATCTTGCAAGTCTATAGTCACCTACTATGTGTTATGATCCGGCAACCCCGACATATCCCTTAGTTTCCATTAGGACCCCGCTGCCACGGGAGGGTAGGACAAAAGATGTCATGCAAGTTCTTTTCCATAAGCACGTATGACTATATACGGAATACATGCCTACATTACATTGATGAACTGGAGCTAGTTCTGTGTCACCCTATGTTATGACTGTTACATGATGAACCACATCCGGCATAATTATCCATCGCTAATCCGGTGCCTACGAGTTTTCCATATACTGGTTCTCGATTATTTACTTTTCCGTTGCTACTATTTTCATCACTACAAAAATACCAAAAACGTTACTTTTGCTGTCTTTACTTTTGTTACCATTACCACCACTATCATATTACTTTGCTACTAAACACTTTGCTGCAGATACTAAGTTTCCAGGTGTGGTTGAATTGACAACTCAGCTGCTAATACTTGAGAATATTCTTTGGCTCCCCTTGTGTCGAATCAATAAATTTGGGTTGAATACTCTACCCTCGAAAACTGTTGCAATCCCCTATACTTGTGGGTTATCAAGACCTTTTTAAAGGCCGTTGCGGAGCATAGCTCTATTCTTTGAGTCACTTGGGATTTATATCTGCTGGACACTATGAAGAACTTGAAAGACGCTAAGACAAAAATTTATCCCTCAACTACGAGGGGAGGTAAGGAACTGCCATCTAGCTCTCCACTAGATTCTCCTTCTGTTATGAATAAGTTTGCGACACCTAAACCTACAACTGCTATTGATTCTGATATGTCGCATGTTATTGATGATGCCACTTCTGCTATGCATGATACTTATGATGAAACTACTTCTATGCTTGATACTACTGTGCCACTTGGTGAATTTCTTGATGAGCAAATTGCTAGGTCTAGAGAAAGAGAAATTATTGAACCTGAACACGATGATGTTAGTGATGATGGGCCTATGCCTTCTATTCCTAAGGGTTATCTTTTTAGTGCTGAATCTTTTGAAGCTATTGTTGCTTGCCAGGATAGTCTTGAATGTAAGAGGTTGGTAACTAAGTGGAGTAAAGAATCTTTTAGAGGAAGGATGAGACCCGATCCTGCTTTTGCTACTTCACCTATCCGTGTTCCTGATTATGATTATTATGATATTCTTTCGATCCAGATATAATTACTTTGGTTGAATCTGATCCTTTTTATGGCTATGAATCTGAAACTGTTGTGGCACATCTTGCTAAGTTAAATGATATAGCTGCCCTGTTTACTAATAACCTGAGATCACGCTACTTTTATATACTCAAAATATTTCCGTTCTCATTAAAGGGTGATGCTAAGAAATGGTTTAATTCTCTTTATCCTTCTTGTGTGCAAAGTCCCCAAGATATGGTTTATTACTTTTCTGCTAAATATTTCCCTGCTCATAAGAAACAAGCTGCTTTGAGGGAAATATACAATTTTGTGCAAATTGAAGAAGAGAGTCTCCCACAAGCTTGGGGGAGGCTTCTCAAGTTACTTAATGCTTTGCCCGATCATCCTCTTAAGAAACCAGAAATATTTGATATCTTTTATAATGGACTAACCGATGCTTCCAGAGATTACCTGGATAGTTGTGCTGGTTCTCTTTTCAGGGAAAGAACACCGGATGACGCTGAACTTCTATTGAATAATATGTTGGCTAATGAAAATAATTGGGCACCTCCTGAGCCTATTACTGAACCTATTCCTAAACCAACTCCGAAGAAGAGAGGTGTTCTATTTCTCAGTCCCGAAGATATGCAAGAGGCAAAGAAATCTATGAAAGAAAAAGGTATTAAAGCTGAAGATGTTAAGAATTTACCTCCTATTGAAGAAATACATGGTCTTAATTTACTGCCTGTTGAAGAAGTATATGATCTCAATTACTTATTTACTGAAGAACGTCCCGATATCCCGACACAGGTAGTAAAGGTAAATTCTCTCTATAGATATGATAAAGCTGAAGTTCCTCCTACTAAAATTGCTAGTCAGTGCTTGGATGAGTTTGATGACTTTATGTTTAAGCAAGATGACTTTAATGCTTATTTTGGTAGACAATTAAAACAGAATTCCTTTATGATTAAACGCTTGAGTGATTATATGGCTGATATTAGAGGAGAACTTAAACTTGTTAGCAAACATGCTTCTATGGTTACCACTCAAGTAGAACAAGTACTTAAAGCTCAGAAAGAAGTGCTTGATGAAATGAATAGTAAGAAAAATGATTATCTTTGTTAGAGTGGCTACTAGAACTGGTAGAATGACTCAGGAACCTTTGTATCCTGAAGGCCACCCTAAGAGAATCGATCAAGATTCTCAGAGAAATAATATTGATATGCCTAGTTCTTCTAAGAGGAAGAAAACGAAAAATGATAGGACTGTGCAAACTTCTAGTGAACCTATTGCTGAACCACCTGATAATCCAAATGATATCTCTATGTCTGATGCTGAAACACAATCAGGTGATGAACATGAACCTAGTGATAATGTTAATGATAATGTTCATGTTGATGCTCAACCTAGTAAGGATAATGATGTAGAAGTTGAACCTGCTGTTGATCTTGATAACCCACAATCAAAGGATCAACGTTATGATAAAAGAGACTTTGTTGCTAGGAAACATGGTAAAGAAAGAGAATCATGGGTTCAGAAACCCATGCATTTTCCTCCCAAACCATCCAAGAAAAAGGATGATGAGGATTTTGAGCGCTTTGCTGAAATGATTAGACCCATATTTTTGCGTATGCGATTGACTGATGTGCTCAAAACAAATCCTTATGCTAAGTATATGAAGGATATTATTACTAATAAAAGAAAGATACCTGAAGCTGAAAATTCCACCATGCTTGCTAATTATACTTTTAAGGGTGGAATACCAAAGAAACTTGGAGATCCAGGAGTACCTACTATACCATGCTCCATTAAAAGAAATTATGTTAAAACTGCTTTATGTGATCTTGGAGCCGTGTCGGTGTTATGCCTCTCTCTTTATATCGTAGACTTGACTTGAATAAGTTGACACCTACTGAAATATCTTTGCAAATGGCTGATAAATCAACCGCTATACACTGTCGGTATTTGTGAGGATGCTACTGTTGTGGTTAAGTAACGTTACTATTTTAACAGACTTTGTTATTCTTGATATTCGAGGATGATAGTATGTCTATTATTCTTGGAAGACCTTTCCTTAATACTGCAGGGCTGTTATTGATTGCAACAAAGGCAATGTCACTTTTCATGTTAATGGTAATGAGCACACGGTACATTTTCCGAGGAAACAACCTCAAGTTTATAGTATCAACTCTATTGGAAAAGTTCCAACGATTATATTTGGAGGTTTCGAATTTCCTCTCCCCTACTGTCAAGAAAAAGTATGATATTCTTATTGTTGGGGATTTCCATATCCCCGTTGAGGTAACTTAGTGTCATTCGAAATTTCTTCGGTTCCGTGATTATTAGGAATGAGTTTGTTAACAAGACTTGATCAACCTTGTTAGTGGGTTCATTTTGATGATCACGAGATGGATGAAACTAGAAGCACAACCTTCTGTACCCTCTTTATATTTTCTGTTAGTTAGTAGAAATAAAGTAAAATAGTGTTTTTCAGTCTATCTCCTGACTTATCCGTGCAATATAAAAGTATCCCAAAAATAAAAGTCCTCAGAATGCCATGCCAATTTAATATGATTTTTTCGGGAATATTTGAGAATTTACTGTGCAAAAATTACCACGGGGGGAGCTGCCACCTGGTCACGAGGGTGGAGGGCGCGCCCTACCCCCCTGGGAGCGCCCCCTGCCTCGTGGGCCCATGGTGGCCCTCCTCCACTTATTCCTACACCCATCTTCTTCCTCTGCCTCACACAAACACGAAAAACCAACTCAAGCACGAGTTCCGGCCCGTTCTTTGTGATTTTCGATCTCCTTGCTCAAAGCACCTCTTGCAAAGCTGCTTGGGGAGATTGTTCCTTGGTATGTGACTCCTCCATTGGTCCAATTAGATTTTGTTCTAGTGCTTTATTCATTGCAAATTTGTGCTGCATAGGTGACCATGTTCTTGAGCTTGCATGTCAAATTTATATGGTTCCAAGTAGTTCTAATGCTTGATATAGGCCCTAGGCACTTGTGGGAGTTGTTGCTATCAATTTTATTGAAGTTGGTTCACTTTTATTTGAAGTTACTAAAAATTTCAGATTGTTTCATAAATAATGAAGAGATTTTTGAGGGGTTCTTCGAGCCGAAGCTCTAAGGAAAAGCAAAAGGAAGAAGAACAGAAGCCCAAATTTAATTTGCCCCACACCGCGGAGGTTCGGCCGTGTGAATGGCCCTCCTATGACTTCTTGAGAAGAGCCGGGATTTATGATGATTTCTATTTATTGGTTGAGAACGCCGGCCTCACCAACTTCCTCCGCGACCAACGTCATCAGTATCTCTTACTCACAAATACTTTTGTGCAAAACTTCCACTTTTTCCCTAAGAAATCACCTCCATCAGTAGAGTTTCATTTATATGACGTTGTTAAAGTAATGACATTAGAAGAATTGTGCGAGGTTTGCAGAATACCCTTTGAGGGCACCTTTGATGAACCCCACCGTAACGAAGTAGAAGCTTTTATTAACACTATCACGGTGGGAGAAACCAGGAAGGTTTCTGATTCGAGGATCACTAGCATTCATTATCCTGTTTTACGCTACTTTGCCATATTTGCTAGTCGTTGCTTGATTGGACGCGGGAACTGTGGGAACCTTAGTATTCCTGATATTATTATTTTGCTCCATGGTTTATACCGCAATAACTCTGTTAGTTTGGGTGGAATTGTTGCGAGACGGTTAAGTATGAACCGTACTAAGGGCCCCATCTTTGGAGGCATTTATGCTTCGCGCCTACCTGAACATTTTGAAATACCTATTAGGCATGCAGAGAAAGAAGAAACAGCGCTGCCCCGTGCTTATTTAGATTATAAGAGTATGATAGCGCATGATTTTCTTGTTAAGAGTCGCGATGGGGAGCTCAAATATAAATTATACTTTGATGAATATCACCCTGAGACTATTACTTTGCCTGCTCCTTCTTTGTTTAACTTGTATGCAGAGCCTCACATCGTTCCGTGGGCTGCCGTTCAAGCCTATCGGAATCCTGCACCAGCCCCAGAACCGGAGCCTCAATAGGAGCCTCCACGAATGTCGGTTTATTCTTGGGATCCTGAGACGGTTGCTAGCCAGTGGCAATCAGAGTCCTCTTCATCACATTATGATCCCAACTATTCTGCGTCGCAGTACGACCCCAGCTTTATCCGCTAGGCCACCCCTGGCAATAGACCAACTTAGGCCAAAAGCCTAAGCTTGGGGGAGTACGTATTCCCACCGACATTACATTTATGTTCACACACACTCATTGCTAGATGTCGGTGCTCATATTCTTTCAATGTATTATCCATACTAGTTTAAATTTCTTTTTCCGGCTTTCTTCTTGTGTGTTTGTTAAACTTTAATAAAAACCAAAAAAATTTAGTTAGTTTACTTTCCATGCTTGTAGGAGAATTAAAAAGAAAACCCAAAAATATTCCCCGTTCTTCTTTTACTTGTTGGGAGCTTTCCCGTGTAAATAGTTTTTATTTTCTTTTCCTTTCTTTGGGGGTCGAGAAGACCATATTGAAAATGCTTAGTGGCTCTTTTATGCATGATTGTTTATTTAACTTAGAGCCCATATTACTTGTCTTCCCTCTTGAGTTGAATGCTTGCAGATTCCAAATTAGTCCAAAGCACGTGCACTCTTATAATTATACACACCGTTCGGTCGTGCGAGTGAAAGGCAATAATGATGATATATGATGGACTTATTGGGAAGAGAAAAGCTGGTATGAACTCGACCTCTCTTGTTTTTGTAAATATGATGATTCATCGTTCCTGATTCAGCTATTATGAAGTAAACATATTTGCAATGACATTTAGAGATTATAGTTGCTTGTGCCATGCTTGATTAGCTATGAGTTATAATGGTTTACCTTGCGTGCCAACATGCTATTAGAATGATTATGATATGGTATGATGGGGTGGTATCCTCCTTTAAATGTATTGAGTGACTCGACTTGGCACATGTTCACGCATGTAGTTGAATCCAATCAACACAGCCTTCATGATATTTATGTTCATGGTGGAATATATCCTACTCATGCTTGTACTCGGTGTGAATTAATTTTAATGCATGTTTACATTTGTTGTCGCTCTCTCGATTGGTTGCTTCCCAGTCTTTTGCTAGCCTTCACCTGTACTAAGCGGGAATACTGCTTGTGTATCCAAACTCCTTAACCCCAAAGTTGTTCCATATGAGTCCACTATACCTTCCTATATGCGGTATTTACCTGCCGTTCCAAGTAAATTTGTATGTGCCAAACTCTAAACCTTCAAATAAACATTCTGTTTGCATGCTCGAATAGCTCATGTGTCAACTAGAGCTGCCCTTATCTTCCGTGTTAGGCGGGTTATTCTCAAGAGGAGTGGACTCCGCTTCTCATTCACGAGAAAACGGCTGGTATCCGGGATGCCCAGTCCCATGCTTCGTGCAAAACTAAATCAAAATAACTGCAAACAAAACTCCCATTGGGACCCGTTGAATGTTGGAGGCACTCGTTGTTTCGAGCAAGCCATGGATTGATGCTTGTGGAGGAGTGGGAGTATAACCTTTACCATTCTGTTTGGGAACCGCCTATAATCTGTTTAGCATGGAAGATATCGTCATCTCATAGTTGTTATGTTGACAATGAAAGTATGCTGCTCAAAATATAATTTATCTCTATTTCAAAACCGAGCTCTCGCACCTCTACAAATCCCTGCTTCCCTCTGCGAAGGGCCTATCTATTTACTTTTATGTTGAGTCATCACCCTTCTTATTAAAAAGCACCCGCTGAAGAGCACACTGTTGTTTGCATTCATTATCATTGGTTTATATTGGTTATGACTTGACTGGATCTCTTTTACCATGAATTACAATGTTTAGTCAGTCCTTGATCTTTAAAGGTGCTCTGCATTTATGTTTTGCGGTCTCAGAAAGGGCTAGCGAGATACCATTTTGTTATATCATGTTATGGTTGTTTTGAGAAAGTGTTGTCATCCGAGTTTTATTATTATGGCTCGCTAGCTGATTATGCTATTGATATGAGTAATTGTGAGACCTACGTGTTATTGTGATTATGGTTAGTTCATAATAATTGCTGAAACTTGAATGCTGGCTTTTCATGTTTACAACAACAAGAGCAAACAGAGTTTGTAAAAGTTTTTCTTCTTCTCTTTCAGTTTGTCAACTGAATTGCTTGAGGACAAACAAGGGTTTAAGCTTGGGGGAGTTGATACGTCTCCGTCCTATCTACTTTTCCAAATACTTTTGCCCTTGTTTTGGACTCTAACTTGTATGATTTGAATGGAACTAACCCGGACTGACGCTGTTTTCAGCAGAACTGCCATGGTGTTGTTTTATGTGCAGAAAACAAAAGTTCTCGGAATGACCTGAAACTCCACGGAATATCTTAGAATAATTAATAAAAAATCCTCGCCAAAGATGAAGGCCAGGGGGCCCACAGCCTGTTCACGAGGGTGGGGGGCGCGCCCCTCCCCCCTGGGCGCGCCCCCCTACCTCGTGGGCCCCCTGGTGGCCCTCCGACACCAACTCCAACTCCATATATTGGCTTTCGGGGAGAAAAAAACCAGAGAGAAAGTTTCATCGCATTTTACGATACGGAGCCGCCGCCAAGCCCTAATCTCTCTCAGGAGGGCTGGTCTGGAGTCCGTTCGGGGCTCCGGAGAGGTGGATTCGTCGCCGTCGTCATCATCAACCATCCTCCATCACCAATTTCATGATGCTCACCACCGTGCGTGAGTAATTGCATCGTAGGCTTGCTGGACGGTGATGGGTTGGATGAGATTTATCATGTAATTGAGTTAGTTTTGTTAGGGTTTGATCCCTAGTATCCATTATGTTCTGAGATTGATGTTGCTATGACTTGCTATGCTTAATGCTTGTCACTAGGGCCCGAGTGCCATGATTTCAGATCTGAACCTATTATGTTTTCATGAATATATGTGTGTTCTTGATCCTATCTTGCAAGTCTATAGTCACCTACTATGTGTTATGATCCGCAACCCCAAGTGACAATAATCGGGACCACTCCGGTGATGACCATAGTTTGAGGAGTTGATGTATTCACTATGTGCTAATGCTTTGTTCCGGTTCTCTATTAAAAGGAGGCCTTAATATCCCTTAGTTTCCATTAGGACCCCGCTGCCACGGGAGGGTAGGACAAAAGATGTCATGCAAGTTCTTTTCCATAAGCACGTATGACTATATACGGAATACATGCCTACATTACATTGATGAACTGGAGCTAGTTCTGTGTTACCTATGTTATGACTGCTACATGATGAACCACACCCGGCATAATTATCCATCGCTAATCCGGTGCCTACGAGTTTTCCATATACTGGTTTACACTTGTTTACTTTTCCGTTGCTACTGTTACAATCACTACAAAATAGCAAAAACATTAGTTCTACTGTCTTTACTTTTGTTACCGTTACCACCACTATCATATTACTTTGCTACTAAACACTTTGCTGCAGATATTAAGTTTCCAGGTGTGGTTGAATTGACAGCTCAGCTGCTAATACTTGAGAATATTCTTTGGCTCCCCTTGTGTCGAATCAATAAATTTGGGTTGAATACTCTACCCTCGAAAACTGTTGCGATCCCCTATACTTGTGGGTTATCACACCTCCAGTATCTTTTGCCTTTACTTATCTTAGTTCGATCCTCAGTTATCTTTTGCTTTAGTTGGATAAAAGTTTAGCTCGATCCTTTCTTTTTGAGTGTTTGCTTAGTGATCTATCCTTGTAATTGTGTGCGAGATATATAATAAAGTTTTGTTTTCTTTACTTTCATGTTCAATAAAAAGAAAGGAAATGAATGAAGAAAAAATCATATGTTAATCTTATGGTAAGTAAGACATCACATAAGGAAAAGTATAAATAGGAAATTTTATTGGAGATTTACAAGATGCAATTCATGAAAGAATTAATAAGGGAAGAGAAGATTCACATGCAAATACACTATCTTGGACATCTTTTATGATTGTGGGCCCCCATCAAAATATTATTTGCCAAAATTGTTGACATTGGACAAGGAAGACAATGTAATGATTTATGTTTGTTCATATTCACATAGAAGTTATATTGTCATAGATCCTTTAACATGTGGTGCTTGCCTTCCATCATTGCTAGCCAAAAATTCCGGACTAAGTAGAGATACTACTTGTGCATCCAAAAACCCTTAAACCAAAATCTTGTTTTGAGAGTCCACCATACCTACCTATGGATTGAGTAAGATCCTTCAAGTAAGTTGTCATCGGTGCAATAAGGCAATAAAAGTTGCTTCTAAAAGTTTTGGATCATTTAGTGTAAGAGAAAATTGAGCGTTGTACGAACTTGTGATGCCAAAGAATAAAAGTGATAGACTGCATAATAAAGGTTGCTATCATAAGGGCCAATATAATGTGACATTATTTTGCATTAAGAGATTGAGCATACAACCAAAAAGCGCATGGAAACCTCTGTTTCCCTCTACGAAGGGCCTATCTTTTACTTTTATATATTCACTTTTATGCAAGAGTCAAAGTATTTCTCTCTATTCCTTTTTATTTTCTCTTTTGGCAAGCACCATGTGGTGAGGAAAGATCTAGGCACATATATCCAGTTGAATATGAGTGGGCATGAGTTATTATTGTTGACATCACCCTTGAGGTGAGTACGTTGGGAGGCGGAACTATAAGCCCCTATCTTTCTGTGTGTCCAGTTGAGACTTTTTGCTCATGTGTATGCGGTGAGTGTTAGGAATCATAGAAGACTATATGATGGTTGAGTATGTGGACTTGCCATAAGGCTGTCCCTTCCTGAAAAGATGATGAATTGTAGTTGCAAAGTTTACTAAGAACATAGTTTGTTGGTTTTCAATAGAGTTTATGCTTTATACTTCGATGTCGTGATGAATTGTTACTTGTTCATGAGAAGTCTATGCTAGAAGTATATGATAGAAGTTATGCGATAACGTTTTATCTTAAAGTTTGTTGCTATTATAATAATATACATGATGCTCTATGCCAGTATTTTGTTTTTATCGAGACCTCTCTCTCTAAGCATGTGGACATGTGTTTCAATTTCGGTTTTCGCTTGAGGACAAGCGAGGTCTATGCTTGGGGGAGTTGATACGTCCATTGTGCATCATGTTTTCCCATTGTTATTTATATTGTTTTTATGCATAATAATGCTTTATGGAGTCATTCTAACGCCTTTTCTCTCATAATATGAAAGGTTCACACAAAGAGGGAGAATACCACCAGCTGGAATTCTGGACCTGAAAAAGCTACGCCAGGCCACCTATTCCGCACATCTCCAAATGAGCTGAAACTTCACAGGGAATTTTTATGGAATATATAAGAATAATTGGAGCAAATAACTACCAGAGGGGGCCCACCAGGTGGGCACAACCCACCTGGGCACGCCAGGGAGCCCAAGCGCGCCCTGGTGGGTTGTGCCCTAATATGTCTCCAACGTATCTACTTTTCCAAACACTTTTTCCCTTGTTTTGGACTCTAACTTGCATGATTTGAATGAAACTAACCTGCATCGATGCTGTTTTCAGCAGAAGCGCCATGATGTTGTTTTATGTGTAGAAAGCAAAAGTTCTCGGAATGTCCACGAAAATCCACGGAGGCACTTTTTGGAAAATATAAAAATACTGGCGAAAGAATCAAGACCAGGGGGCCCACACCCTGTCCACGAGGGTGGGGGCGCGCCCTCCCCCCTGGGCGCGCCCCCTGTCTCGTGGGCCCCCTGAGGCTCCGCCGACCTCAATTCCAACTCCATATATTCCGTCTCGTGGTGAAAAAAATCAAGGAGAAAGTTTCATCGCGTTTTACGATACGGAGCCGCCGCCAAGCCCTAATCTCTCCAGGAGGGCTGATCTGGAGTCCGTTCGGGGCTCTGAAGAGGGGGATTCGTCGCCATCGTCCTCATCAACCATCCTCCATCACCAATTTCATGATGCTCACCGCCGTGCATGAGTAATTCCATCGTAGGCTTGCTGGACGGTGATGGGTTGGATGAGATTTACCATGTAATCAAGTTAGTTTTGTTAGGGTTTGATCCCTAGTATCCACTATGTTCGAGATTGATGTTGCTATGACTTTGCTATGCTTAATGCTTGTCACTAGGGCCCGAGTGCCATGATTTCAGATCTGAACCTATTATGTTTTCACGAATATATGTGTGTTCTTGATCCTATCTTGCAAGTCTATAGTCACCTATCATGTGTTATGATCCGACAACCCCGAAGTGACAATAATCGGGATAGTTCTCGGTGATGACCATAGTTTGAGGAGTTCATGTATTCACTATGTGCTAATGCTTTGTTCCGGTTCTGTATTAAAAGGAGGCCTTAATATCCCTTAGTTTCCGCTAGGACCCCGCTGCCACGGGAGGGTAGGATAAAAGATGTCATGCAAGTTCTTTTCCATAAGCACGTATGACTATATACGGAATACATGCCTACATTACATTGATGAACGGGAGCTAGTTCTGTGTCACCCTATGTTATAGTTATTACATGAGGAATCGCATCCGACATAATTATCCATCACTGATCCATTGCCTACGAGCTTTTCACATCTTGTATTTTTCTTATTTACTTTTCCGTTGCTATTGTTACAATCACTACAAAACCCAAAAATATTACTTTTGCTACCATTACCTTTATTATCATATTACTTTGCTACTAAATACTTTGCTGCAGATACTAAGTTATCCAGGTGTGGTTGAATTGACAACTCAACTGCTAATACTCAATAATAATATTTGGCTCCCCTTGTGTCGAATCAATAAATTTGGGTTGAATACTTTACCCTCGAAAGCTGTTGCGATCCCCTACACTTGTGGGTTATCATGCCCTCCTCGGCCCACCTCCAGTGCCCCTCTTCTGGTATATAAGTCATTTTGACCTGTAAAAAATAAGGAGAGGACTTTCGGGATGAAGCGCCGCTGTCTCGAGGCGGAACTTGGGCAGGAGCACTTTTGCCCTCTGGCGGAGCGATTCCGCCGGGGGAACTTCCCTCCCGGAGGGGGAAATCATCGTCATAATCATCACCAACAACCCTCCCATCTTGGGGAGGGCAATCTCCATCAACATCTTCAACATCACCGTATCCTCTCAAACCCTAGTTCATCTCTTGTGTTCAATCTTTGTACCAGAACCTTAGATTAGTGATTGTGGGTGACTAGTAGTATTGATTACATCTTGTAGTTGATTACTATATGGTTTATTTGGTGCAAGATTATGTACTCATATCCATTATGCTTTTTGATACCCCTCTGATCTTGAGCATGATTATCATTTGTGAGTATTTACTTTTGTTCTTGAGGTCATGGGAGAAATCTTGTTGCAAGTAATCATGTGAACTTGATATGTGTTCGATATTTTGATGGTATGTATGTTTTGTGATTCCCTTAGTGGTGTCATGTGAACATCGACTACATGGAACTTCACCTTATTAAGGCCTAAGGGAATGCACTGTGGAGTAGTTATTAGATGATGGGTTGCGAGAGTGACAGAAGCTTAAACCCTAGTTTATGCGCTACTCCATAAGGGACTGATTTGGATCCAATAGTTTAACGCTATGGTTAGATTTATTCTTAATACTTTTCTCGTAGTTGCGAATGCTTGCGAGGGGGTTATGTTGGGGAACATAGCATAAAATAAATTTTTTCTACGCATCACAAAGACCAATCTATGGAGTCATCTAGCAATGAGAGAGAGGAGTGCATGTACATACCCTTGTAGAACGCGAGCGGAAGCGTTCAAGAGAACGGGGTTGATGGAGTCGTACTCGTCGTGATCCAAATCACCGATGATCCTAGTGCCGAACGGACGACACCTCCGCGTTCAACACACGTACGGTTGGGGAAGACGTCTCCTCCTTCTTGATCCAGCAAGGGGAAGGGAGAGGTTGATGGAGATCCAGCAGCACGATGGCGTGGTGGTGGAAGCAGCGGTGATCTCGGCAGGGCTTCGCCAAGCTCAACGAGAGGGAGAGGTGTTACAGAGGGAGAGGGAGGCGCCAGGAGCTGGGGTGCGCAGCCCTCCCTCCCCCCTCTTTATATAGGGGCCCCCCCCGGGGGGAAGGGGGCGCCCGCCCCCTAGAGATTGAATCTCAAGGGAGGGGGCGGCGGCCAAAGGGGGGGACTTGCCACCCAAGCCAAGTGGGGCGCCCCCCACCCCTAGGGTTTCCAACCCTAGGCGCAGGGGGGGCCCAAGGGGGGCGCACCAGCCCACTAGGGGCTGGTTCCCTTCCCCACTTCAGCCCATGGGGCCCTCCGGGATAGGTGGCCCCACCCGGTGGACCCCCCAGGACCTTTCCGGTGGTCATGGTACAATACTGGTGACCCCCGAAACTTTCCCGATGGCCGAAACTGGACTTCCTATATACAAATATTCACCTCCGGACCATTCCGGAACTCCTCGTGACGTCCAGGATCTCATCCGGGACTCCGAACAACTTTCCGGTTACCGTATACTAATATCTCTACAACCTTAGCGTCAGCGAACCTTAAGTGTGTAGACCCTACGGGTTCGGGAGACATGCAGACATGACCGAGACGACTCTCTGGCCAATAACCAACATCGGGATCTGGATACCTATGTTGGCTCCCACATGCTCCTCGATGATCTCATCGGATGAACCACGATGTCGAGGATTCAAGTAATCCCGTATACAATTCCCTTTGTTAATCGGTACGTTACTTGCCCGAGATTCGATCGTCGGTATCCCAATACCTCATTCAATCTCATTACCGGCAAGTCACTTTACTCGTACCGTAATGCATGATCCCGTTACCAACCACTTCGTCACATTGAGCTCATTATGATGATGCATTACCGAGTGGGCCCAGAGATACCTCTCCGTCATACGGAGTGGCAAATCCCAGTCTCGATTCGAGTCAACCCATCAGACACTTTCAGAGATACCTGTAGTATACCTTTATAGTCACCCAGTTACGTTGTGACGTTTGGTACACCCAAAGCACTCTTACGGTATCCGGGAGTTACACGATCTCATGGTCTAAGGAAATGATACTTGACATTAGAAAAGCTCTAGCAAACGAACTACACGATCTTGTGCTATGCTTAGGACTGGGTCTTGTCCATCACATCATTCTCCCAATGATGTGATCTCGTTACCAATGACATCTAATGTCCATGGTCAGGAAACCGTAACCATCATTGATAAACGAGCTAGTCAACTAGAGGCTCACTAGGGACATGTTGTGGTCTATGTATTCACACATGTATTACGATTTCCGGATAACACAATTATAGCATGAACAATAGACAATTATCATGAACAAGGAAATATAATATAACCATTTTATTATTGCCTCTAGGGCATATTTCCAACAGTCTCCCACTTTCACTAGAGTCAATAATCTAGTCACATTGTGATGAATCGAACACCCATAGAGTTCTCGTGTTGATCATGTTTTGCTCGCGGAAGAGGTTTAGTCAAAGGATCTGCGACATTCAGATCTGTGTGCACTTTACAAATATCTATGTCTCCATCTTGAACATTTTCACGAATGGAGTTGAGCGGCAACTTGATGTGCCTGGTCTTCTTGTGAAACCTGGGCTCCTTGGCAAGGGCAATGGCTCCAGTGTCGTCACAGAAGAGATTCATCGGCCCCAACGCATTGGGAATAACTCCTAGGTCGGTGATGATCTCCTTCATCCAGATTGCTTCATGTGCTGCCTCCGAGGCTGCCATGTACTCCGCTTCACATGTATATCTCGCCACGACGCTTTGCTTGCAACTGCACCAGCTTACTGCCCCTCCATTCAAAATATACACATATTTGGTTTGTGACTTAGAGTCATCCAGATCTGTGTCGAAGCTAGCGTCGACGTAACCCTTTACAACGAGCTCTTCATCACCTCCATATACGAGCAACATATCCTTAGTCATTTTCAGGTACTTCAGGATATTCTTGACCGCTGTCCAGTGTTCCATGCCGGGATTTCTTTGGTACCTTCCTACCAAACTTACGGCAAGGTTTACATCGATGCAGTACACAAGATGGCATACATGATAGACCCTATGGCCGAGGCATAGGGGACGGCACTCATCTTTTCTCTATCTTCTGCCGTGGTCGGACATTGAGCCGAGCTCAATTTCACACCTTGCAACACAGGCAAGAATCCCTTCTTGGACTGATCCATATTGAACATCTTCAATATCTTATCAAGGTATGTGCTTTGTGAAAGACCTATGAGGCGTCTCGATCTATCTCTATAGATCTTGATGCCTAATATGTAAGCAGCTTCTCCAAGGTCCTTCATTTAAAAACACTTATTCAAGTAGGCCTTAATGCTGTCCAAAAGTTCTATATCATTTCCCATCAAAAGTATGTCATCCACATATAATATGAGAAATGCTACAGAGCTCCCACTCACTTTCTTGTAAACGCAGGCTTCTCCATAAGTCTGCATAAACCCAAACGCTTTGATCATTTCATTAAAGCGAATGTTCCAACTCCGAGATGCTTGCACCAGCCCATAGATGGAGCGCTGGAGCTTGCATACCTTATTAGCATTCTTAGGGTCGACAAAACCTTCCGGCTGCATCATATACAATTCTTCCTTAAGAAAACCGTTAAGGAATGCTGTTTTGACGTCCATTTGCCATATCTCATAATCATAGTATGCGGCAATTTCTAACATGATTCGGACGGACTTTAGCTTCGCTACGGGTGAGAAGGTCTTATCGTAGTCAACCCCTTGAACTTGTCGATAACCCTTAGCGACAAGTCGAGCCTTATACATGGTAACATTACCATCCGCGTTCGTCTTCTTCTTAAAGATCCATTTATTTTCTATCGCTCGCCGATCATCGGGCAAGTCTGTCAAAGTCCATACTTTGTTTTCATACATGGATCCTATCTTAGATTGCGTGGCTTCAAGCCATTTGTTGGAATATGGGCCCGCCATCGCTTCTTCATAGTTCGAAGGTTCACCGTTGTCCAACAACATGATTTCCAGGACAGGGTTGCCATACCATTCTGGTGTGGAACGTGTCCTTGTGGACCTTCAAAGTTCAGTAGCAACTTGATCCGAAGTACCTTGATCATCATCATTAACTTCCTCTCTAGTGGGTGCAGGCACCACAGGAACATCTTCCTGAGCTGCGCTACTTTCCGGTTCAAAAGGCAGTACTTCATCGAGTTCTACTTTCCTCCCACTTACTTCTCTCAAGAGAAACTCTTTCTCCAGAAAGGACCCGTTCTTGGCAACAAAGATCTTGCCTTCGGATCTTAGGTAGAAGGTGTACCCAATGGTTTCCTTAGGGTATCCTATGAAGACGCATTTTTTCGACTTGGGTTTGAGCTTTTCAGGTTGAAGTTTCTTGACGTAAGCATCGCATCCCCAAACTTTTAGAAAGCGACCTTAGGTTTCTTCCCAAACCATAATTCATACGGTGTCGTCTCAACGGATTTAGACGGTGACCTATTTAAAGTGAATGTAGCTGTCTCTAGAGCGTATCCCCAAAATGATAGCGGTAAATCGATGAGTGACATTATAGATCGCACCATATCCAATAGAGTGCGATTACGACATTTGGACACACCGTTACGCTGAGGTGTTCCAAGCGGCGTGAGTTGTGAAACGATTCCACATTTCCTTAAGTGCGCACCAAATTCGTGACTTAAATATTCTCCCCCATGATCTGATCGTAAGAACTTTGTCTTTCGGTCACGTTGATTCTCTACCTCACTCTGAAATTCCTTGAACTTTTCAAAGGTCTCAGACTTGTGTTTCATCAAGTAGACATACCCATATCTACTCAAGTCGTCAGTGAGAGTGAGAACATAACGATAGCCTCCGCGAGCCTCAATGCTCATTGGACCGCACACATCAGTATGTATGATTTCCAATAAGTTGGTTGATCGCTCCATTGTTCCGGAGAACGGAGTGTTGGTCATTTTGCCCATAAGGCATGGTTCACATGTGTCAAATGATTCATAATCAAGAGACTCCAAAAGTCCATCAGCATGGAGCTTCTTCATGCGTTTGACACCAATATGACCAAGGCGGCAGTGCCACAAGTATGTGGGACTATCGTTATCAACCTTACATCTTTTTGTATTCACACTATGAATATGTGTAACATCACGTTTGAGATTGATTAAGAATAAACCATTGACCAGCAGGGCATGACCATAAAACATATCTCTCATATAAATAGAACAACCATTATTCTCGGATTTAAATGAGTAGCCATCTCGTATTAAACGAGATCTAGATACAATGTTCATGCTCAAAGCTGGCACTAAATAACAATTATTGAGGTTTAAAACTAATCCCGTAGGTAAATGTAGAGGTAGCGTGTCGACGGTGATCAAATCGACCTTGGAACCATTCCCGACGCGCATCGTCACCACGTCCTTCGCCAGTCTCCGCCTATTCCGCAGCTCTTGTTTTGAGTTACAAATATGAGCAACCGCACCGGTATCAAATACCCAGGAGCTACTACGAGTACTAGTAAGGTACACATCAATTACATGTATATCACATATACCTTTGGTGTTGCCGGCCTTCTTGTCCGCTAAGTACTTGGGGCAATTCTGCTTCCAATGTCGGCTTCCCTTGCAATAAAAGCACTCAGTCTCAGGTTTGGGTCCATGCTTTGGTTTCTTCCCGACAACTGGCTTATCGGGCGCGGCAACTCCCTTGCCGTCCTTCTTGAAGTTCTTCTTACCCTTGCCTTTCTTGAAACTAGTGGTTTTATTGACCATCAACACTTGATGTTCCTTTTTGATCTCCACCTCCGCTGATTTCAGCATTGAATATACCTTAGGAATGGTTTTCACCATCCCCTGCATATTGAAGTTCATCACAAAGCTCTTGTAGCTAGGTGGGAGCGACTGGAGGATTCTGTCGGCCACCACGTCATCCGGGAGATTAACTCCCAGCTGAGATAAGCGGTTGTGCAACCCATACATTTTGAGTATGTGCTCGCTGACAGAACCATTCTCCTCCATCTTACAACTGTAGAACTTGTCGGAGACTTCATATCTCTCGACCCGAGCGTGAGGTTGGAATGCCATTTTCAGCTCTTGGAACATCTCATATGCTCCGTGCTGCTCAAAACGCTTTTGGAGCCCCGATTCTAAGCTGTAAAGCATGCCGCACTGAAACAAGGAGTAATCATCACTACGTGATCGCCAAAGCGCGTTCATAACGTCTTGAGTTGCTTTGGGAAAGCAGGTGCTTCACCTAGCGGTGCATCTAGGACATACGCTTTCTTGGCAGCTATGAGGATGATCCTCAAGTTCGGACCCGATCCATTATAGTTGCTGCCATCGCCTTTCGGCTTGGTTTTCTCTAGGAACGCGTTGAAGTTGAGGGCAACATTAGCATGGGCCATTTGATCTACAAGACATATTGCAAAGATTTTAGACTAAGTTCATGATAATTAAGTTCATCTAATCAAATTATATAATGAACTCCCACTCAGATAGAGATCCCTCTAGTCATCTAAGTGATCCACGATCCGAGTCAACTAGGCCGTGTCCGATCATCACGTGAGACGGACTAGTCATCATCGGTGAACATCTTCATGTTGATCATATCTTCTATACAACTCATGTTCGACCTTTCGATCCCTTGTGTTCCGAGGCCATGTCTGTACATGCTAGGCTCGTCAAGTCAACCAAAGTGTTTTGCATGTGTAAATCTGGCTTACACCCGTTGTATGTGAACGTTAGAATCTATCACACCCGATCATCACGTGGTGCTTCAAGACAACGAACTTTCACAACGGCGCACAGTTAGGGGGAACACTTTCTTGAAATTATTATAAGGAATCATCTTATTTACTACCTTCGTACTAAGAAAATAAGAAGCAAAACATGATAAACATCACATGCAATCAAATAGTGACATGATATGGCCAATATCATTTTGCTCCTTTTGATCTCCATCTTCGGGGCGCCATGATCATCATCGTCACCGGCATGACACCATGATCTCCATCATCATGATCTCCATCATCGTGTCTTCATGAAGTTGTCACACCAACGATTACTTCTACTTCTATGGCTAACGGTTTAGCAATAAAGTGAAGTAATTACATGGCGTTATTCAATGACACGCAGGTCATACAAAAAATAAAGACAACTCCTATGGCTCCTGCCGGTTGTCATACTCATCGACATGCAAGTTGTGATTCCTATTACAAGAACATGATCAATCTCATACATCACATATATTTCATTCATCACATCCTTTTGGCCATATCACATCACAAGGCATATGCTGCAAAAACAAGTTAGACGTCCTCTAATTGTTGTTGCATGATTTTATGTGGCTGCTATAGGTTACTAGCAAGAACGTTTCTTACCTACGCCAAAACCACAACATGATATGCCAATTTCTATTTATCCTTCATAAGGACCCTTTTCATCGAATCCGATCCGACTAAAGTGGGAGAGACAGACACCCGCTAGCCACCTTATGCAACTAGTGCATGTCAGTCGGTGGAACCTGTCTCACGTAAGCGTACGTGTAAGGTCGGTCCGGGCCGCTTCATCCCACGATGCCGCTGAAACAAGATAAGACTAGTAGTGGCAAGAAAATTGACAGAACCAACGCCCACAACAATTTTGTGTTCTACTCGTGCATAGAAACTACGCATAGACCTAGCTCATGATGCCACTATTGGGGAACGTAGCATAAAATAAAAAATTTCTACGCATCACCAAGATCAATCTGTGGAGTCATCTAGAAACGAGAGAGAGGAGTGCATCTACATACCCTTGTAGATCGCGAGCGGAAGCGTTCAAGAGAACGGGGTTGATGGAGTCGTACTCGTCGTGATCCAAATCACCAATGATCCTAGCGCCGAACGGACGGCACCTCCGCGTTCAACACACGTATGGTTGGGGAAGACGTATCCTCCTTATTGATCCAGCAAGGGGAAGGGAGAGGTTGATGGAGATCCAGCAGCACGACGGCGTGGTGGTGGAAGCAGCGGTGATCTCGGCAGGGCTTCTCCAAGCTCAGCGAGAGGGAGAGGTGTTACGGAGGGAGAGGGAGGCGCCAAGAGCTGGGGTGCGCAGCCCTCCCTCCCCCATCTTTATATAGGGGCCATGGGGGGTGGCGCCGGCCCCCTAGAGATTGAATCTCAAGGGGGGGGGGGCAAAGGGGGGGACTTGCCCCCCAAGCCAAGTGGGGCGCCTCCCACCCCTAGGGTTTCCAACCCTAGGCATAGGGGGAGGCCCAAGGGGGGCACACCAGCCCACCAGGGGCTGGTTCCCTTCCCCACTTCAGCCCATGGGGCCCTCCGGGATAGGTGGCCCCACCCGATGGACCCCCCGGGACCTTTCCGGTGGTCCCGGTACAATATCGGTGACCCCCGAAACTTTCCCGATGGCCGAAACTGGACTTCCTATATACAAATATTCACCTCCGGACCATTCCGGAACTCCTCGTGACGTCCGGGATCTCATCCGAGACTCCGAAAAACTTTCGGGTTACCGCATACTAATATCTCTACAACCCTAGCGTCACTGAACCTTAAGTTTGTAGACCCTACGGGTTCGGGAGACATGCAGACATGACCGAGACCACTCTCTGGCCTATAACCAACAGCGGGCTCTGGATACCCATGTTGGCTCCCACATGCTCCTCGATGATCTCATCGGATGAACCACGATGTCGAGGATTCAAGTAATCCCGTATACAATTCCCTTTGTCAATCGGTACGTTACTTGCCCGAGATTCGATCATCGGTATCCCAATACCTCGTTCAATCTCGTTACCGGCAAGTCACTTTACTCGTAACGTAATGCATGATCCCGTTACCAACCACTTGGTCACATTGAGCTCATTATGATGATGCATTGCCGAGTGGGCCCAGAGATACCTCTCCGTCATACGAAGTGACAAATCCCAGTCTCGATTCGAGTCAACCCAACAGACACTTTTGGAGATACCTATATTATACCTTTATAGCCACCCAGTTACGTTGTGACGTTTGGTACACCCAAAGCACTCTTACGGTATCCGGGAGTTACACGATCTCATGGTCTAAGGAAATGATACTTGACATTAGAAAAGCCCTAGCAAACGAACTACACGATCTTGTGCTATGCTTAGGACTGGGTCTTGTCCATCACATCATTCTCCCAATGATGTGATCCCGTTATCAATGACATCCAATGTCCCATGGTCAGGAAACCGTAACCATCATTGATAAACGACTAGTCAACTAGAGGCTCACTAGGGACATGTTGTGGTCTATGTATTCACACATGTATTACGATTTCCGGATAACACAATTATAGCATGAAAAATAGACAATTATCATGAACAAGGAAATATAATAATAACCATTTTATTATTGCCTCTAGGGCATATTTCCAACAGGTTAATCATAAGTAAGAGGTTTGTTCAAGTAAGAACAACACCTAAGCACCAGTCCACCCACATATCAAATTATCAAAGTAGCGAACACAAATCAAACCAGCATGATGAAAGTGACTAGATGAAATTCCCGTGTACACTCAAGAACATTTTGTGTATAATAAGAGACCGTTTTGGCCCGTCCTTTGCCTCAAAGGTTTGGGCTACCTTGCTGCGCTTTTTTTACCGTTACCATTACCGTCCCGTTACAAATTATCTTGCTATCAAACTACTCGTTACTTATAATTTCAGTGCTTGCAGAGAATACCTTTCTGAAAACTACTTGTCATTTCCTTCTGCTCCTCGTTGGGTTCGACAATCTTACTTATCGAAAGGACTGCGATTGATCCCCTATACTTGTGGGTCATCACAGATCTCAATGGCTTCACTCTTGAAGCCTTAGGGGAAATAGCTGCAGTAGGCTTTGAGACTTTTGGCTCTTTAGCCTTTGGAGCCTTTGTCCTCTTCATAGGCTTTGGGGATTCAGGAGCAATGTCTTGTTGTTCTCCTCCAGGAGCAGCAACAACAACAGAAGCTCTGCATAGTGCACAAGATAAGCTTCAAAGTTGTCAAATGGCCCAACCAAAATTTGTTTGGCTTCACACATGCCATCTGGCCTTGGTGCCTCAGGACCAGGATTGAAGTTAATGCTATAATATTTCAAGTTTTGCTCTGTTGAAGCCTTTGCTAACTGGTAGTTGGCTTCAAACAGATCATCCTCACGACACCAATGAATGCTTGTTGGGTCAGGGCTTTGTGGCATAGCATATTGCACCATACATGGGTAGAAGCCTAACCCAACGACGTCTAACTTTGCCCTCGGAATAAGCTTCCGGTACACAATGTCTGCCCATGGAGGCTTGACAACATTCTTGGCAGCATATTCAACTGTGATAGAAAAATCATTCCTCTACCCAGTATCTTATGATCCATTGAGTGCGTGATTTTCTGTAACACCCTGTTACGCCTGGTGGGATCAAGACTGGCCCCACAGACCACCACTAGTCTTTTTTGCGCACTTTGTCCTCAATCGTGCACACCCGGGAGATACATCCCAGTTGGTCACCCATCGTAGAATTACCCCAAGCCAAGAACGCTTAACTTTGGAGTTCTTTTCGAATGGGTTCCCAAAAAAGAAGTCATTCCTATTAAGCTAGGCTCTCACATACACCCCCACTCAAAGGAACCGACGTCCTCGTCGGCCCATCAGGAACGTTCCCTCTTGGCACACATATGCACGTCCTGTCCGGCACATGTGCCATGCCCTGTGCCACAACGGGCCACACACGCCATGTGCCACATGCCCGCGCACCTGACCCACGCATGCCCATGTAACCGCGAGGGTCGGCTTTGATACTAATTTAATACCCTGTTATGCTTGACGGGATCAAGACTGGCCCCACAGACCAACACTAGTCTTTTTTGTGCACTTTATCCTCACTCGTGCACACCCGGGAGATACTTCTCGGTCGGTCACCCATCGTAGAATTACCCCAAGCCAAGAACGCTTAACTTTGGAGTTCCTTTCGAATGGGCTCCCGGAAAAGAAGGAATTCCTTGTTGATATGAGTAGTCTATCATTCCTATTAAGCTAGGCTCTCACAGTTTCGCTGTCCATAAGTTTCCTCAGGGTCGTACTTGTATTTCTCATACAGAGTAGGAGGAAGATCTTGAGCTGTATTGTGATGCCTTTGAAGGCCACACTTCTGGACCAGGAGCATTATCTTCAGGCATTGGTTTCAAACTGTTGATTGACTTCACATGACAGATTGGCTTCACATGGCTGATACGCAAGAGCTAGCTTCACATGAGTCAAGATGAAGCTGTAAGAAGTCTGCAAATGAATTCAGACTATGAGAACCATGCAACTCGGCCACGGACATGTACCTGCAAAAGAATTAGAGATTAGAGGGAAGTAGGAGAGTTCATATGCATTCTCAGAGGATTTTGAAGATAAATCAGTTTTGAAGACAATGACCTCATATTGTGAAGATATTCACTCAATGTGATAGAATGGTTCCAGATTTGTACGAATTTGAGAATAAGCACAAGTGAGGAATCATACATGTCATGCAGCATAAGTGAACAACTTTGCAAGGGAGAAAACAACCGAAGATAGGGATTGGAAGTGAAATAACAACTTTTGAAGATATTGGAAATTTTATCAGATCAAACGAGCGGTAAAAATGTGATTTTAATTAATGCACGATGAACAACTCGATGAGGTGGAGAAGCCAAGCAGTCCAATCTCCCACGCCCTAACTTGGCGGCGGAAGATAGCTACGGCGGAAGATAGCTACGGCGGCTGTGGCGGGAACATATCCGTGGGCGGCGTGAGTACGACGACGAAGAGGTCGCGACAGCAAAGTGCTTCTTCTCCAGCAACGATTGATCATAGTGACGATGCTAGGGTTTCAGGATGTGAGAGCGACATGAGTTAAGGCAATAAATGACCGTGGGGGTGAAGTATTTACAAGGAGCGGTTCGGCCCGGGTGAAATGATGATTTTGCCCCTGGCGATTCGTATGTGCTTGATGTGTGGCATGCATGCACAGTTTTACTGCCACGCTTTAACCCCCACTAGCCCACTACAGTGATTTGGGCGGAAAGTCGTTCCGGCTTCTGCGGCGACATCGAAAATGGATAAGGATAGAAAATTATTTTAAAATTGTGGTAATAAAATCTTCGACTGACAAGGACACAGTAAAGACAAACAACACATGTCAAGTAGAATGCGTATGAAGATTTAGAGAGATTGGAAGAGTTGAGCATAGGGAGGTAAGGGTTCAATCACATTCACTTAGGGCAGAAAAAATCAGCTTGAAGATATAGCTATAAGTGAATGTTGTTGAGGACAAACTCATAGCTTGAAGATATAACTATATAAGTGAATGTTGTTGAGGACAAAGTCATATGGATAATCCATCCTACCATCCAGGGGTAGTTACCCCATGATAAACACATTTCACTTATATAATTTGGCACTCAAATATACCTTATATTGTGATCTGACCATCAATTCTTGCTATAAACTGTTGCATATTTGAATGATAATCATAAAAAAGATCATTTACTAGTCTATGGTCTATTTTGCAGAAATGTGCGCAAGGGCACTAATAATCGTCATGATTCCGTCTATGCGACTATCGAGAAGAGTGAAGAAGAGGAGGAAGAATGGACTTGTGCGAGAAGAAACAAAGTAATCAGGGGGAACCTATAGAAGAGAGGGGGTCTACTTGGGAAGTAAGAAGAAAGGAGGAGGGCCAAAGTAAAAAAAAGGCAGATCTGGGAGGGGATCAAAATCCCTACCTGCATCTCCATTGCAATCGGGCCTGGCCACATATCCATCTCCCCCCCTCACCACTTCTTCCACCATCGGCCGCCGCCGCAGCCAAGCCTGCATGGCGACGCGCCACCAGCGCCACCACGCGCCCCAACACCACCAGCTCCACCAGCGCCATCCCTCCACTTCGCCTTCACACATCACCAGCACCACCATCCATGAACTCCATCCCTCCACTTCGCCGCCGCACATCACCAGCACCACCATCCATTAGCGCCATCTCACGCCCGCCACCAGCCACGACAATGCTGGTGTCTGATCCCCCGCGCGCCTCCAACTGCTGCTGCTTTCCCCCTCGTCCCTACTTCTGCTACTCCACTTTTTTTTGAATGAAGACGCTAGATGCGTCCGACTTTAAACTAATAAAGCCACGAAGGCATCAACCAAGTTTGCACATCACACAAACCACATAACAGTCTCAACAAGCCACATCGGCCACGCACAACACATCAAATAGTTCGCAAGGTAGGTCCCAACCAAATCTAACTCAAAAGCTAGACCCCAAAATGAAGGAAAGAATGTATATGCGCTTCAATTAAGCAGCGAAGTCTTGGAATACTTGTTGCGATCTGTTCCATTGTGCTCCTCATAAGGTCAAGATCACATTGTTTCCCAGTGGTGCCCAACTCAGAGAAAAAGATGGCATTTGAAAATAACATCAGTCGGATTAGTCGGGAATTTATGCTCCATAGTCATTTTGTTACGCACTGTCCATAGGGACCAAAGCAATGCACCCACGCAAATCCACAGAACCCTGGATTTGGCACCCCTCTGCGCCTGTAACACTGCTAACAACTCGTTTCCGGTTCTTGGGTTCCAATTCTGTTGGAAAACCTGACGCACTAGCTCCAGGCAAAGCGAGCCAGTGCGCATTGGAACAGAGCATGGTTCGCATCCTCCAGCGATTCACATACCATGCAAGTCCCATGGGAGGGCCCGTTGCGTTTAGCTACGTTGTCAGCCGTCGGAAGCCTATTGCGTAACATTTGCCAAAGAAAAATCTTAATCTTTAGCGGCACCCTAGCCTTCCAAAGGCTCCTAGCAATATCTAACGCGGGACCCTCCGTCAGCCTATTGTACATGGACTTCACCGAGAATTTACAAGACGCCGACAGGTCCCAGGAAACTACATCGTCAGCCAGGTTCATGGCAGGTTGGCCCACTTGCGCCTGAAGAAAGTCCCAACTTGCTAGTTCCGCCGCGTTCAGCTGTCGCAGAAAGTGAATTGCTGGCGGTGTCGAGCACAAAGCCTCTCCCACCATAATAAGCGGGTCCACGGCTAGTTGGTACAACAGCGGGAACTCCTGCCATAGCGGCCTGTCGCCCAACCACCGATCCAACCAGAACCTAGTAGACCTGCCGCTATTCACCTCAAATCTCGCCCCTAGCGAGAAAGCCGACCTAACCGTCTGGATCCCATTCCAAAACGGCGTGCCCGAGGCCTTGGCATTAGACACATTCCCGTCCGGGAAGTATTTTGCCCGAAGCAGGTCCGCCCATAGACCCGCTTCGTTAGTAGCTAATTTCCACCACCATTTGGTAAGCAAGGCCACATTCATAAGTTTGAAATTAGTAATCCCTAACCCTCCATATTTCTTAGGACGGCACGCCGCCGCCCATTTCAACATATGGTATTTCTTTTTAAGCCCAACTCCCTCCCAAAAGAATTTGGAGCGCGGGGTATCAAACTTCCCATGCACCCCATCTGCGAACAAGAACATACCCATCGTAAACAGAGGGAGGGAGGACAGACTAGAGTTGGTAAGAATCAATCTAGCCGCAGAAGACATGAAACGCCCTCGCCACGGACTAACCCTATTGGCAACTTTACCATACAACGGCTCCCATTCGGAGATGGCAAGCTTTTTATGCGAGACCGGCAACCCAAGGTACTTAATTGGAAAACTCCCTAGTTTACAATTAAGGAGGTTAGCTATCCTCACTCGGTGATGTTGCTCCATTCCCATGATAAAAACTTCACTCTTGAGGAAATTAATCTTGAGCCCCGATAACATTTCAAATGCTAGAAGGAGCAACTTGATAGATGCAATGCTGTGTTCATCGGGTTGGAACAACAACATCGTATCATCGACGTATTGCAAATGCATCACCCCCCTGGGATGAGGTGAGGTACTAAGCCTTTCACATGCCCCGCCCCTCGAGCCCATGCAACCATCGCAGCAAGCGGATCTGCCACGAAGTTAAAGATCAAAGGGGAGCTAGGGTCTCCCTGACGGAGACCCCTCCTGTTTCGAAAGAATTTGCTCATCTCCCCGTTGATCGACACCACTGTTTTCCCACAGCTAATTAGGTGCATAATCCTATGAATGAAACCTGCCTCAAAACCCTTTTTGAGCAGCACCTCCCGAATGAACTCCCAGTTCACGCGGTCATAGGCTTTCTCGAAATCCAGCTTGAGCAAAACCCCTTTCCCTTTCGTTCGTCTTAGCTCATGCACGATCTCCGCAAGCGCAATAGGTCCCTCCAATATGTTGCGCCCCTTGATGAACCCGCTCTGGCACCTACTAATCACCCTTTGAGCAATAGGTGCCAGCCGTATGGCGTAGGCTTTGGCGCATAGCTTAAAAGGCACATTGATCAGCGTGATAGGCCTAAATAACTTGATGCAATCTGCGCCCTTAACTTTGGGGATGAGACTGATCACCCCGTAGTTTAAGCGGGCCAGGTCCACTTGGCCCAGCGCAAAGTCATTGACAATTGCGTGAAACACATGTTTCAAGCACGGCCAATTTTTTTTGAAGAACTCTACCGGCCACCCATCTGCATTTTCTTCCTGAGAGACCCGCTCGGGAGGATCCCACAAATCCGCCAGAAGACAAAGACGTTTCTCCTCGGCCATCCCCAACAGCCCAATGAAGAAGTCGTAAATATGATTACTGATCTCAGCCTGGGTGACCAAGACCCTGTCTTCATGGTTAGAGGCGTAGGATAGCACATTTTCGTTTTCTCCCGTTCGCGTACGCGTGAAAGTATCCCGTATTTGCGTCGCCTTTGGTCACCCACTTGATGCCACCCCTTCGACGCCAATACTCCTCTTCGGCTCTCAATATGCTGAGCACTTGATCTTCTAGCGCATATCTCTGAGCCCACTCCTGCTCTGAGAAGGATCGCACGTCCGCCGCCAAGTCAAGCGTTGCAATTTCTTCCATAAGCCTGGCGCGTTCCTTTTTGGACTCGCTGCCAAAGTTCGCTCCCCAACCCCTGAGAAACGCACAAAGCCTAGCCACGGCTACAGACCAAAACTCAGTCGGGCCCCTTTGGGGGCCCATTTGAGACACTATAGTAGCCCACCTCTCGCGCACCATGATCTCGAAGCCTTCTGCTTCAAACCAGGCAGTTTCGAAGTAGAATTTGCTACTACGTTGAATCTGCTCCTCCCCTGAGGAGAAGATCAGCGAGATGTGATCAGAGCCAATCCTAGTCTCTGCCACTAACAAGCACATTGGGAAAAGAGCTCCCCACTCCGGCGTGAAAAATACTCTATCGAGAACTGACCTAACCGGACGGAGCTGCTTGTTAGTCCAAGTAAATCTCGCCCCTGTCCTAGCAGCCTCACGCAAAGAGGCCGCCGCGATCGCATTGTTGAAAAGAGACACCCTAGCCCAGTCAACAATGCCATTGTTCTTGTCCTCACCCAAGCGGATCAAGTTAAAGCCCCCCCCCCACTATGACCGAGAGGTTAGCAGCCCGTATGGCCCCCACCATCGCCGAGACCTCATCTAGGAAACCCGTAGACTTAGAGTGATCCGCAGGCCCATAAACACAAATAACCACCCAAACCAGGTTCATAGCACGGTGCCTAATCGTGGCCATAATGCAAAATACACCAAACTCCCACAAGATTACATCACATACATCATTCTTACAACCCATAAGGAGGCCACCCGAATGGCCAGAGGAAGGAACCCAATGCCAATCAAAACGCTGTAAAGGATCAATCGCAAGTAAATCACGCAAAGTAAAGTCGGCCTTGATGGTTTCCTGTAACGCAACAATGTCAATGCGCTCCTTGGCCATATATTCCCTGAGCTGCGTGCGACGCCCTACGTGCCCACAGCCTCGGATGTTCCAAAATAAGAATCGCATTACAGAACCCAATTAGGCAGGCGAACTCCTCGCGAGCTCACTGCCTTTGGCACTCTCTTCCTTGCTGGCACACGGGTGGAAGAGGGGATGTCAGAACCTTCCCTCGACTCTGCCTCCCCTTCGGGCTCCACCACCACCAACTGACCCCCTGGACAGTTGTTCGTTGTATCCGAAGCACGACACCACGCCGCCGCCTCGGCCAAGGCAGCTTGTGCCTCCTCGCGCGCGCAAACTAATGGAATAATAGCTTCAGGGCTAGTCCCCATCTCCACCCCACTATCATGTAAAATCGAAGCAAGATGCTCATCCGAAAACATGCTGGGAATTTTAAAAGAGGGGAGAGGATTACCTGATACATCCAAGTTCTTGTCAGCCGCCCGCAGCTTCGCGCTCTCCATGGATGAGAGGTCCCCCAGCTTGGCCTTTTCCCTGGTGCTCGGCTCCCGCGTCGCCACCGGTGTGGCCTTGGAACGCTTGGCCTTGAAGCCCACATCCCTCGCCGCCAGCTCCGTCCCCAGCTCGCCATGCAGGGTAGCCGCCACGCTTGGTATGGACCGGGCCATGTTCTTCGGCCCCGGCTTCCTACCCGCCGTCTTCTTGGGCGGCCTGCCCGCTCCCCCCGAGCCCCGCTTGCCCGAGGCAGGGGTAGCACCTTCAGCGGTCAGCACAGCATCCCCACCATGTGTGGCCACCGGAGAGGAGGGGATTGAGGTCCTCCCCCCACCAGCCCCGCACCAGCAGCAGCCCCCGACACCAGCGCAAGGGAGGAGCCAGTCGCCGGAAACTACAGCGGCAAGTTGGATCCGTACTCATCAAAAGCTCCTGCCAGATCACGCGCCAGGTTCGGTCCGCTCACAGCAGTATCCTTGGTCGCCACCATCAATGCCCGCCCTTCCATCGCTCCAAGTTTATCCCACGTTTCTGTGTCTATGGAAGTGTCTTGCATGCTATTGTCCAGCTCATCTTCTAGCCCTCCCATCACCACGTCCTGCTTCCCTCCCTGCCGCGACTGCCCTGCACCATGACCAGTGTCCGTCTTGTCCTTGGCAACACTAGGAGCCACGGGAGCAGGGTCACTAGCTTTGGCCGGTGGGGGAGGTTGGGACGCCCCGGACCCCCAGCACCAGGCCCCGCTCCACCCGCGCCCCTACGCTGGCTCGACCGCTCCACCTCAACCTTAATCTGATAACCTTCACTGTTAAACCACACTTCCACCATGCCGTTCAGCTTCTCTGGTGCCTTACATGCCAGTTTCATCCTCACCGGCCCCAACCGAATGAGAGACAGTTCATCCACCACAATTGGTCGCCCCAACATCTTAAAACCTTCCTTGACCCTCTCCTTCCTACGGTGTTTTTGGGGAATGCCATGAAGCTTAACCCACACTTCCGGCATGGCCATTGGTTGAATCACCTCATGGAGCCTGTCCCGTACCCTCGCGGTAATTTCATGAGAAGGAAGGAAAAGCTTTCCACTCGACTTGGCCATGTGCAGGAGATCTTCCGAGGGAAACACCACCAGGACATCATCATCACCCACCTGCGTAACTTGCCAGTCCCAATCACTAGTGACAATGTTCTTCAGCTCTTGCTTCAGGATCCGTAAATTTAGCTTGCCTGGATCCGCCGAGAGGATCGCCGCGTTTGCCACCTTCTGGTCGACCGGCCGCTCCTCCTCAGCGTCTTCGGCAAACTCGAGGCAGAAGAAACCCTCACCTGAAATCGCACTCCCCATGATCTACAGCTTGGCCGCCCTGCCGCGCGAAGGGCAATCTGCAGAGGCGTGCCCCTCCTCCTTGCACAGCACACACAGGGGCTTGAAGGTGCACTTAGATTGGTAGTGCCCAAGTCTACTGCACTTGAAGCACTCCACATCCGGCACGTCTTCCACCGGAATGGGCTCCCCCGCCGTTCCTTTAGCTGCTGAAAGCGACGCCACCGCGCGCGGCTCGGCCATCGCCCTCTTCTTCTGGGCTAGGGGATCCCCATACCCCCTCCGCAGTAGGGGTGCTCCACCGTCTTGCGTTCCAGCTCCCGACGACGCCGATCGGCCTTCTTCCTCTTCTTCTTGTCTTGCTGTTGTTGGATCCACCATGGAGGAGGAGGACCCCAATCCCCCTCACGTCCATGTTGCTCCATCTGCGCGCCGCGCTCCTCCCGAGCCGCACGCACCTCCCTCTCGCCTCTGTCATCGCCATGGCTTCACATCGCCCTCTTCGCCTTCTCGCGCAGCTCCCGCTCCCGCCTGTGCTCCGCCTCCAGATCCGCCGCCTCCATCGGCCTCTTCTCCGTCCGCCGGTCCCCCATCACCGCCTCCGCGTAGGATTTGAGAAGGGGAAAGAGTGGAGGAGCTAGCTTGACGCGCCGAGCCAAGTGAGCCCAGCGCGACACTTCTCTCTTGGTTGCGGGAAACCTTAACCAGGGCTCCCGACTGCCCTTAGCGACCCATATATAGCCAGGCGCAGGTCTGGTGGAGGGCTAGATGGGCTGGGCCTCATGCCTCCCTCGACGGGCCGAGCCGAGTCACCCACCAAAACCCCCCCGAAATGGGCGACCCCGTGCTTGCCAAAGTGGGCCCCGCCCCACACAGGCCCACTCCGGCCCGTGGCCCAGAACCAGGAACCCTAGGTCCCCGAACCAGAGGCGCTCCTACCCCGAGACCCTCCGCCGCCGCCTCCACCGACGCTGCCGCCGCACGACGGGGGGAGGACAGGGCCAAGCACGGCCACTCCAGGTCTCCCGCCGCCACCGGCGTCGCCCCTGCGCCAGCCAGCAGCTCAACCATGTTGGACCGGATGGCACCGGCCGCCGCCACCGCAGCATTCCTACTGTGCGTCGACACAGGTCTCCACACCTGCTCTGCCAACGCCCGGTGGCCCCTGCCCCCTGACGCAAACCTTCGACGCCGGCGCGACGCACCAGACCGCGTCATCGCAGCAAAAGCCACAAAGTCGCCAATCATTGGCCCCGCCAGCGCCGGCCTTCGGTCCTCCGCTTCACTTTCCGCCTCCGCCTCCGACTCCGACCCCGCGAGCGCCCAAAAGCGGCTGCCCCCCGGCCACGACGCCTTGCCTGCCTACGCCACCGGGCAGACGCCGTAGAGCCACGCCCCGGCGAGCTTCCCGTGCCCCTACGAACCAGCAGCCAGCCGTCCGCCGGCGCTAGACTCGCCGACACGCGCGCGTTGCCCGCCCGTTCGCCCGAACCAGGCTCCAACGGCTCGCTCATTTCAAAACCCATCACTACATGATCTGCTACTCCACTTCCTCTGCTCCCCTTCTTCTTCTCTGAATCTTAAACTTCCTGCTGCTGCTCATCCTCTCATGCCCCTGCTCCTTCTTCTCCTGCCTCGCTGCTGATCTTCTTCCCCTACTTTGTTGCTGCTCTGCTTCCTCAACCTCCTGCTGCTGCCTTCTCTCTCTCAAATTTCTATAAACTTGAGAGGTGTAATGTTCAGTACTATGTAATGTTCAGTTCTGTTAAGTGTAGTACCCTACTATTTGGTTCAGTTTCGAAGTTGTAATATATAATGCTTGATTTGTATGTCCTGACAAGTTGATACCTTGTCAGTTTGAGAAGTACTTGATCTGTCATACTTTACTTAGTGAAATAGTAATCTTCATATGTGTGTGGTGTCCAATGATATATAAATATGTGTGTGTTTGTGATGTGAAAAGTCTATCCTCTGTCATATGATCCTATTTCTTCCCTCTGTACATGTTTTGTCATGTTACTTCCATTTTGTGTTAGTTTCTGTTGTCTCTAGTAATATGAAAATACCAAAAAGATAGTGAGTAAATTATGAACCTCCTTTTGCTTGTTTTGTATTTTCTTTGGCGACGATCTTCGGGAACAAGCTTGTTTAGTTTAGGTTTATTTTCTTGCATTCATAATCTAAATTTACCTAGCTTTAGCCGAGCATCATCGTTGATCGTCTAGTCCCTGAGGAGAACATGACATCCGCTGTTTGTGGGCGATTCACTCCGCTATATTTACAGTTGATCACCCCACATGTCTCATATACTACCATATGATATTTTATATACTACTTTATAATTATAAATACGTTCATATATTATATATAACATATTTCAAAGCAAGTTACATGAAAAAATTGCAAGTTGGCCCATGGTTTTTATTATTTTTGCGAAATACACATATATGTGTACGTAAAAAAGATCATACTGAAAATATGATGCATACAACCTAAAAAGTAGTATATATACTACCTGAACATTCTTATATACTACATACTACACATACATACTCTTTGATTTGATAGATACTACATACAACATACAAAACTCAATTGGTGGTAACTACCCCCGGTGGTAGATAAAATTTGTCATATATGTATGTATGTATGTATAATAGCCAAAAGATTCAAAGTAAGTGCGAAGATAAACGCCAGTTCAAAGACAAACCAAATCAAGAAGATATTGCAAAATATATGACGCCACATGAAAATATTCAAGATAGTTTTTGGTGGCGTTACCCAGCGTATAGGAAGTATAAGAACTAGACACGACACACAACTTGTCATGGTGCTCTGAAGTCAAATTCTACATTAATTTCTTCACACTTAGAGTGTATACACTACTGCAGGATGCTGCTAACGCGACACTACGATAAGAGACCCTTCGACGAAACTGTGTGCGATGCAATAATCGCAAATGGTGGTATAAAAAACCCGTCAAAAAAGTTGTTAAACATTTGCGATGACGGATGCATCAAACACGGTTCAGATTTTAGTTGCGTGTGCGATGCACGACATACGGTTCAGTTCAATGAACTGTTTGCGATGAGGAAGAAGAACGGAAATGAGCAGCCAGATGAAGGTTTGTGTGATATATGACATACAATTCAATTGGATTAACTGTTTCTGATGAGGTGGAACAACAGAAATGGACAGCTAGATAAAGGTGTGTGCGATTGAGGGCGTACGTTTAAAAATGATTAACTGTTTGCGATTAGGCAACAGAACAGAAACAGTGTGCCAGATCAAAGGTGTGTGCGATTGATGGCATACACTTCACATGGATGAACTATTTGCGATTAGCCACAACAAACAGAAACAGTTAGACAGATTAACGTGTGTGCGCTAGACGGGCATACATTCTAATTAAAAGAAGCATGCACGATGGTAATAAGGAGCGCGCATGGTTCTTGGAACAAGACGTGTGTTGACATTGCCTATTACGGTGCACCAAACGCCACGCACGCGACCGAGAAAGCATGCCCACATTACGCCGTCCGGGAATAGTGCCGCACTTAGAAATTATGGAACCGTCAATAAATTTTGAGCCTGCGTCCCATCACATTCCAAATTGTAAACCTGTTCACACCGATCAAAACCTAAAAGGTTTCCCACTTAGGAGCGTATTAGTACTCGGTTATAAATACCACTACTCCAAGATGACTGAACATTCCTCCTTTACTCCTCATCCACCGAAAACAAACAAGTCAGTCATCATCGTTCCCTTGCATCTGCCATGGCCAGCGTGAGTTCAGGGTTGAGAGATTGCCACCAGGGAGAGGCGAGCATGGAAGCGGAAGCACGAGAGATGTTCTGCCTCGCCACGAAAGCAGCCGACATGTTCCGCCGCGTGGCCCTAGCAGCATAGAGGTCCCGCGGCACCGTCGATGCAGCAGACTGGTGCGGCCGCGCCGCGGAAGCAGTAGAGATGTCCGGCCGTGCCGCGGAAGCAGCAGCGATGTCCTCCCGCGTCGTGGAAGCCTGGGAAAATGTCTCGCGGGCAGGCGAGGACTCTTACAGGTGCATGCATGCAATCGTCCATAGCCATCAGATCTCTGGCTGGGCGAGGTTGGAGGACGACATGAAAGCCTTGTTTGAACAGGCTACCGGCGTCATCCGACAACTAAGGGAGAGCAATGAGAAGCTCCAGGATGAGCGCGACCTACTGAGGGCGAAGATCGTCGGAAGTGCGGAGCAGCAGCAGGAGACCACTGCCTTGTTGAAGAGGACTAGCGTCATCGTCGAGAAACTTATGGACGAGAATGATGTGCTGCGCATAAGCGCAAAAGGTTGGTGGAGGAATCCGTGGATGCTCTCAAGCATCATACTGAGGACAAGAAAGAGCTCATCGCCGCTCGCTGCGGAAACTAGTTACCAAAGCTTGCAGCAACGCATCAAGAAAGTAGAGATCAGCGAGCCAGATCATTGTCTTCCTTCTTCTTTTGCCCTTGTGTATTTTGGGCGTTGCCGCATGTGTCTTTTTTAATTATGTTCCTAAATATGTAAGACAATTGTTATCCAATGTCATCGTCCTTATATTCATCATCAAGATTCGTGCAAAACTTTCTTTTTAGATTTCCATTTTTCTCTCTTAAATCTTAGTCCAGTGAGACATATCCACGCCGTGAAACACGGGATCGGGCGCCATTAATGGAGACGTTGGGAGGGAGGTGCGCGGAGAATAGAGGTCAAAGGGCTCTCCTCCCGATGAGCACGCGCAGGGGTATGATCGCACGCCTCCCATACTCAAATAGCTACCCCGCACGTCACCTCCTAGCCAATAAAAAAAGGAGACGCGTTGCGGCACGTAATTGGTACGTAAAACGCCCACGATTTCAATAACAGTTGTGTTTCCGATTTGTAACGTGACAACACTTGTTCCAAAATGACTTTGTTGATTGTAATGTGTGCGTCTTCGCAAAACAGACACAAAAATTACCACAGCATGTTGGTGCCATGTCATGACACCATGCCAAGTTTCATGATTTTCAGGCGTGTTTTGGATTTACAGGAATTTAAAAACAAAGTTTCTCAATCTTTCCAGTCGAGCCACGATGCCCAGATGTTTGAATTTCATTCCCATTTCTTGCATGAGACCTAGAAATTCACCCAAGGACACATATGTGATTTTTCATTCAACTTTGGTGCACTGGAGCATGTGCTTGTAGTTCAAATTTGAATTATGCACATTAAATGCCCAGAAATTCAATTAATGTATACAAAAGGCCAAATGAACCTGGAATAATTCCAAAATTTAGCATGATACTTCTATTTGGTCTAATCTGCCTGTGTAGAAAAATTAAGGCGGGAGAAGGAAGTCTACGTATGTCGTTCCACACATGGAGGTGACACGTTCCCTCTCGGAACCATGAGCCTTCTTGAGAGAAGCTCCGGTTTGCAAGAAGCTTATACCAAAGCTTGTCCCAATTCGGCCAAAAAAATTACCGCAACATGTTGGTGCCATGTCATGACACCATGCCAAGTTTCATGATTTTCAGGCGTGTTTTGGATTTACATGAATTAAAAAAACCAAGCTTCTCAATCTTTCCGGCCGAGCCACGACGCCCAGATGTTTGAATTTCATTCCCATTTCTTGTATGGGACCTAGAAATTCACCCAAGGAGAGACATGTGATTTTTCAACCAACTTTGGTGCACGGGAGCATGTGCTTATAGTTCAAATTTGAATTATGCACATTAAATGCCCAGAAATTCAATTAATGTATAAAAAAGTCCAAACAAACCCAGAATAATTCCAAAACTTAGCATCATACTTCTATTTGGTCTAATCTGCCCTTGTAAAAAAATTAAGGCGGGAGAAGGCAGTGTACGTATGTCGTTTCGCACACGGAGGTGGCACACGTTCCCTCTTGGAACCACAAGCCTTCTTGAGAGAAGCTCCGGTTTGCAAGAAGCTTATCCAAAGCTTGTCCCAATTCGGCCAAAAAATTTACCGGAATATGTTGGTGCCATGTCATGACACCATGCCAAGTTTCATGATTTTTAGGTGTGTTTTGGATTTACATGAATGTAAAAACCAAGTTTCTCAATCGTTCCGACCGATACACGACGCCCAGATGTTTGAATTTCATTCCCATTTCTTGCATGAGACCTAGAAATTCACCCAAGTACACACATGTGATTTTCAACCAACTTTGGTGCACTAGAGCATGTGCTTGTAGGTCAAATTTGAATTATGCACATTAAAATGACCAGAAATTCAATTAATGTATAAAAAAGGCCAAACGAACCCAGAATAATTCCAAAATTTAGCACGATACTTCTATTTGGTCTAATCTGCATGTGTAAAAAAATTAAGGGGGGAGAAGGCAGTGTACATATGTCGTTTCGCACACGGAGGTGACATGTTCCTCTCGGAACCACGAGCCTTCTTGAGAGAAGCTCCGGTTTGCAAGAAGCTTATACCAAAGATTGTCCCAATTCGGCCAAAAAATTTACCGTAGCATGTTGGTGCCATGTCATGACACCATGCCAAGTTTCATGATTTTTAGGCGTGTTTTGGATTTACATCAATTAAAAACCAAGTTTCTCAATCTTTCCGGCTGAGCCACGACGCCCAGATGTTTGAATTTCATTCCCATTTCTTGTATGGGACCTAGAAATTCACCCAAGGACACATGTGATTTTTCAACCAACTTTGGTGCATTGGAGCATGTGCTTGTAGTTCAAATTTGAATTATGCATATTAAATGACCAGAAATTCAATTAATGTATACGAAAGTCCAAACGAACCCGGAATAACTCCAAATTTTAACACGACACTTATATATATAGTTCTATGTTGCCTCTATAAAAAAATAAAGGGGGGGCGAGGGAGCGTATATCATTTCGAACACAAAGGTGACACGTCCCCCCTCGGGAACCACAAGCCTTCTCGAGAGAAGCTCTGGTTTGCAAGAAGCTTATACCAAAAACTTGTCCAAATGCGGCCAATTTTTTACCACTGCATGTTGGTACCATGAAATGACACCATGCCAAGTTTCATGATTTTCACGCGAGTTTTGAATTTCCAGGTATTTAAAAACCAGGTTTCTCAATGTTCCCGACCGAGCCACGCCACCCAGATGTTTGAATTTCATTCCCATTTCTTGCATGGGACCTATAAATTCACGCAAAGACACACATGTGATTTTTCAACAAACTTTGGTGCACTGGAGCATGTGCTTGTAATTCAAATTTGAATTATGCACATTAAATGCCGAGAAACTCAATTAACCCCTAAAAATGCCAAATGAACCCAGAATAATTCCAAATTTAAACACGACACTCATGTAGTTGCATGTTCACTGTACATAAATGTTCTAGCAATTCAAACACCATCCTTTCCCCCGTAACACCACTTTGTCTTTAAAAACATCATGAAAAAATAAGGTATACCACAAACAGTTTACTAGAAAGAATCATGTGGGATGTGATACAGAATATCTTGGCGCACCATCTTATCTGACTTACGCAAGAAGCTTCATCATCTACAGTCCATCGCCCCCGCTTGAACCACACTTGCACGCCAGTTTCTCGCGGCACCGAGCGAATTTTTTTTGCCACCGCGGAAATATCTATCTCCCCGCCCCTCCCTCCCACCAAAAGCCACATTTCCACTGTTCCTCCTTGGTTTCCAAGTTCAAACCTTCACTGCTGCTTACTGGCAGATCAACCTCCTCACCGGCGACCCTTCTTCTTGCAGCGTCGCCTCCTCGCCGATTACCCTTCTTCTTGCAGCGCCGCCTCCTCACCGGCGACCCTTCTTCTTGCAGCGCCGCCTCCTCGCCGGCGACCCTTCTTGAGGCGCCGCCTCCTCGCCGGCGACCCTTCTTCTTGCTGTGTGGCCATCTCGCTGCCGACCCTTCTTCTTGCTATGCGGCCTTGTCGATATGGTGAGGTAATCCACAATCCACCCACACAGTCCTCTTCCTTTCCCGCCTCACATGCCCCGACCGACGGCACGACACCTTCGGCCAAAATCACTGTCCCCCTCCCCCAATTAAGCGCTGCCCACAACCTTTTTGCACACAGTATAATGTGGTGCTCAGTAGCATCTAGCAGCGAAGAAGAAAATCGCGGCCGCACATGCGGACGAGGTCGCTATGGCTGCCATGCGTGCCGACCGCCAGATCTTGGAGGAGCACCTCATCTTCGAGGCCACCATCGACACCGCCACGCGGTTGTCTACTTTAAAATACAGTTCATGCTGTTTTCTGGAGGCCACCACCAATGCCTTCTAGTGATTTGTCCTCTGTAATGTTAATATGCAATCTGATGTTCAGTTTACAGTTTGGTCCTCTGAAATGTAATGTTCAGTTAACACTTTGGTCCTCTGAAATGTAATGTTCAGTTAACAGTTTGGACCAACAATTGCTACATTTCATAGTAGTGTTCTCAAGCATTATTTGTTTTGTTAACTATCTTATCTTCTAGTACATGTTTCTATTCTGCAATGCCGTGCTCAGTTAAATATTTTGGTTCATTTGGTTTGCTGTCCATTTCACTGTTTGGTTCAGTTCTACAATTTGATTTTCATTTGCTGGGGGTACAATTTTGTATTGTTACACATGTGAAATAAATCGAATTTGGCTGTACTCAATACATATTCTACTGATAGTATGACAACTCTAAGTTAACCTGATCAAGATCTTCCTTATGTGTGTTGCAGGGAAACAATGGGAGACACTGCGGCTTACCATCGAGGTTAGTTCAAGCAATGTCCTTTGACTAATAGCACATTATTGTGCAGTTGCAGGAATCATTCTAATATTTAGGTTTCTTACAATTTGGTCTTGCACATGTAGGTCCTGCTATCAGAGGCTTCGACCCACTGTTTGAGCCATTTTGCATATGGGGAAATGATATGTCCATGAATCTCAGTCAAGTTAAGAAACTCAGAAAGATTGTTAGGATGAAGAAACTTGCAACGAATAACAGCAAGATCTTTGTTTGCACAATGAAGAAGACATCAGTCAAGTATAGGATGGTACTAACTCTTTTACCTTATTTTTACCCCTTGCGCCATCAGTCAACTATAGGATGGTACTAACTCTTTTATCTTGTTTGCATATCTTTGTTTTCTGTACTTTTCAAAGGAGTTCACCGATGATTACCTCTCAAACTACCTGCATGGTCCAGAGGCAAGGAAGGTATTCATTCAACACCCATGGTACAATATTGAAGTCTTGCTGAAGAGGACGAAGGTTGGGCGGGCAATTATCCATAGCCACTGGCCTAAAGTTGCAGACATTCAACATCACTGAAGGCTCAATATTTGCCTTCCGCTTCTGCAGTTTCCCAAATGAGATTCATCTGTCTATTTACCGTGTATGATGCTACTTTCCAAAGGTTTTTTATGTTGCATGTGAAACTTGGTGCTGTTGTGTAATGGCGTAACTGAAAGTCTTTGAAGCTATCGATGTAATTCGATTATGAAATCACAGTTCTTTGTTATACGGATCTGAGAAATATCTGGTGCGTTTTTATAAGAAATATCAATTTGATTAGTACATGGATTATCAATAATAGGCTAATTACCCTAGTTTTGGGGTTTTCTATTGCAGACGGTCACTGTGGCACCCCGGCTCAGAGCAACCGGTGTACCTTGCATTGCCAGCCCAGAGACCATGTCTTCTGGCAACACACAACATCTTGATACATAATACAACCGCTTTATTGATGCTAGCGGAACATAGTTCATATTACAACAAGTTAGGAGGCCAAGCGGCACAGCCGGTGCGGCTGAACAATATGTACATTATTTAATGAACATAAGGGGGCCTCGATCACGATGACTACACGTCAGCGGAACGATGATGCAGCGGGACTCCATAGCACAGGCACACCGATGCCAGGACCCCGATTCTATGCCACACCGATCTAGCATGTAACACCTCATATCACTTTGTGGCCTCACACACGGTATTCCCACGGGTTTCGCCTTACCATGCCCGGGACCATTTGTGCCTTTTGGCACATGTATATGATAGTGTCGCTAGCATCCATATGACAAGAACCCGGGCTGACATGGCTAGTCGTGAACCCGAAGTGGCACTAACTTATAGGGACAGGCATACATGACCCAGCATCGAACGTGTCGGTCATCAGCGAGTTAATCTGGGCTGTAGCAACTGGGCTAGCAGGACTCCAATAAACCGGGCTGTAGCAGGCTAACAGGACTCCGGTAGACACCGCGTGACATTTCCTCAAGGGACAGACAGGAACGAAGAAGGACACATGCCGGCCAGCCTAAGTGCTCCGGAGCAGCAAGCTACCAGGGCTCAGTGGAAGCACTAGGAGACATTTCCCGGTAAGAGAGGCTACTAAGGATAAACAACTCGATAGTCAGATCCCACACATAGCAATACACATTACAGGTACGCATAACATGCAAGTATGTGATGTACAACATGGCATCACAACATAACTCAACAACTCATATAGATAAAGGCTCAGAAGAGCCATCATAGCATTTATTACAAATAGGGGTCACATGACCCAACATTGAAACAAACAAGCAACAAGCGGAAGCATTACATGTCTGAGTATAGACATCTACAAATGAAAAAGGCTGAAGAGCCTGACTATCTACAACATTCGATCAAGATCGTAGCTGAGGTACAAGCTACTTGTCGAAGTCCACAAGACACTAGTAAGACCGAAGTCTCCGCTGCAAAAACATAAATAAAGCAACATGAGTACAAAGGTACTCAGCAAGACTTACATCAGATCCTATCATACATGCATTTGTATCAAGAGGGTAATGTGGGGTTTAGTTGCAGCAAGCCAGCTTTGACTCTGGGGCTATCCTATTCTACGACTACGAGAAACTTCTTTGAGGTGATATGGCGCACACGAGTCCACTAGTCACCACAGAATACACTACTATGGATTCATCCCCGTCTCCCTACGAGAAGGCCATCCATAGCACTAACACTTGTCTTGAGCATTTTAGAGTATCCACTTCAAGTTGTCTATGTACCATGTAAGCATCCAAGAAGTCCATAACGATGACCCGGCTATTCGAATAGATCATGTTAACCCTGCAGGGGTGTACTTCTTCACACACGCTCTCGCCACTTACCACTATGTACACATCGTGTATCTCGGCAACCTTCAAGCGGAAGCCTGGAGAGGGAGTCGACCATGACCTGACTAACCACACAAGACTCTAGTCCAGGTTTATCGCCTATTCGGGTTCCATCCGCAAGGAGATCCGGCCGGGGTGTCGCTCTCGGCCCCAAACGATGTGAGCAGGGTTCCCAAGCCCACCATCCGGGTGCCGCTTGGTACACCGTACATCAGGCCTAGTCTGTCCCAAGCCCACCTGGTCGGGTGCCACTTGGTAGACTACTAACACTACCTACAAACACCGTAAACTAGTTGCGACTCACGGATGAGATCAAGTCGGTTAATAAGTCGAGAGGGCTTGGAGCGCCCGGAGCCCAATGTGTGGTAGTATCGAGTCATTGGACAACATACATAGAACTCAGTGCTTAAGGACGGTTTCAGTGAGACAACCCACCATGTACTCCTACATGGCCTCTCACCGCTACCTTTACCAAATCGTGTTCACACACTTAACTCTCAGCACCAGAACATATCATAACACTCCAATTCATTCCCAATGAATCAGACCTGACACAACTCTAAGCAATAGCAGGCATGGCATGGTAGGAACACAACATGGCACAATCAACTACTACACATGCTAGTGGGTTTCAACTATTTACTGTGGCAATGACAGGTCATGCAGAGGAGTGGGTTCAACTACCGCAGCACAAAGTAGGAGTGAATCGTTGTTGTCCTAATGCAATAATTGAGAGCAGGAGCGAGAGAGTAGGATTGTATCAGAATGAACAAGGGCGTTTGCTTGCCTGGTAGATCAACAAGGAAGGCACTACTTCATAGACAGGTACTCTCGAGCACTCTCCGGAGCAGGACCTATCGAGAAGGAACGGTGCCAACAATCAAAACACAAGCATATGGAACAATATGATGCATGATCATGGCATGTAGATGTGATGCTGTTTGAGCTAATGCAGCTAGCATTCATTTGGTTGAAGTCCATTTGAATCAAGAATTCAAATGCAACTCCAAGTTAAGTCTTTTATAAATGCCATTTTAGTGTTTCACTTATACAGTAGGTATAAGTTGGTTTGTCATGCATCAAACTAGTACAGATGGATAGATTGCATTTTTCTGATAATTTTTCATATATAAATTATTTCAATATGAACTACGGTTGAATTTCTACGAATTTTTGAAGTTTAGCTAATTTTCTGGAATTTCCTGATTTAATTTTAAATCCAGAAAATTAAAAACTACGTCAGCATGACAGTGGCATGACGTCAGCGAGTAAAACGTGGCTGACCAGGTCAAACCTGACGTGTGGGGTCCACACGTCAGTGTCTTAGTTAATTTAACAGAATTAGTTAATCCTAACTCCAAAACTAACTAAAAATTAGTCAGGGCCGGGCCCCACCTGTCATTGACCCAGGGGAGGTCAAACCCCTGGTCAACAGGGCCTAACCCGCCGGCAGCTCGTCGCCGGTGACAACAGGCGCAGCGGAGGGCTCGGGTTCCGCCCTCCGGCAACCATTTGGGTGGCGGAGACCACTAGCGAGGAGCCAGCGCTCGTCCGCGTCGTTTGGAGCAAGCGGGAGGCTGCGAAGTGCGGGCTTCGCCGGAAACGAGCTCGAGGCGGTGGCGGAGTTCGCCAAAGTCGCGCGCCTGAGCTGCAGTGTGGCAGGGGCTGCAAGCAGCGTTGGCTTGCCGGGAGGCAGGTGAAACGCGTTGACGTCTTGCGGGCGTGAGCTACGGCAACTAGCGCGATGGCGGCGACATGGACGGCGGCGACGTGTTACGGCCGTGGTGGGGAACGAGAGCTACGACACGAGAACGGAGAAACGGAGAGAGGGGGACAGAGGAGGAGCTCACTGCGGTTCCGTTGGCGTCTTCAGCGAGCTCGGGGAAGGCCAGACGACGGTGTGGCAGCAGGGACGATCTCCGGCGGCCGGAGGCGAAGATGGCGATGTTGACTACGTTCCAGGTTACCCGGTGTTGCGTCGCTTGGTGGAGAGGACAAGGAAGTCGCGGCGGTTCTTCTGAGCTCAGCGGCAGGGCGAGGGGTGGCCGGTGGCCGCGGCAACGGCGAGCGGCGGCGACGATGGCGCTCGGGTGTGCGAGGGAGAGAGCACCAGGGGAGAGGAGAAGGATGAGGGAGTGAGGGAGAGAGCCAGAGAGGTGCGTGGCGCCACCCGAAGAAGCCAGGTGAAGAGGCAAGCAGGAGGTGGTCGGGCGTGCGTCGGCCACGCGCCAATCCTCCTGGCAAGGAGGAAAGGCAGACGACAGGCGGATGGGGTGGGCGGCTCTGATCTTTGGGCTGCACAGAGGTAAGTGCAGGTGGGTTTCTCTCTCTCCTTTCTTTTTTGTTTCCTTATTTTTATTTTTCTGACATTTGTTTTGGTTTAATAAAAATACCAAACCATTTTATTTTCTTATGCCAATTTTTGTAGGAACTGTTGGTATTATTCCAGAGCTCCTCAACAAATGGCACAATTTTTGGACATATATTACATATATAGTATATATATATCCAATGCAAATAATTATGCATTAATTCCAAATGCCCAAAATAAATACTTATGAGCTCCTAAAAATATTGGTTTGATTTTTATCTCTGTCCAATATTTTTAGAGAAAACAGGAACATTTACTTGGGCCAAATTGAAGCAACTTTTATCTGGGTCATTTCCAGAAATGATTATGAGGGTTTCACAAATCCCCATTTCAAATTTAAATGGAATTTAAACATGATGCACACATGACTAGCTAGCCTCGAGCATACGAGAACTAGGGATGTGAGAACTCGCCCCCACTAGAAAGAATCTCGTCCCGAGATTCAGGGGTCGACGGAAAGAAGGTGGGGTACTCCAGTCGAAGACGATCTTCTCGCTCCCAAGTAGCTTCTCTCTCAAAATGATGAGACCACTGAACCTTAAGAAACTTGATGTTATGACGTCGAGTGACACGCTCTTCTTGATCAAGAATGCGAATCGGGTACTCTCGGTATGTGAGGTTATCTTGGAGATCAAGCATTTCGTGGTCCACTCCGCGGATAGGATCCGAGAAGCAACGCCTGAGTTGAGAGACGTGGAAGACATCATGGACTCGAGAAAGGTGTGGGGGTAGTTCCAACTGGTAGGCAACCTCTCCTTGTTTAGCGAGAATGCGAAAAGGACTAATGTAACGAGCAGTCAACTTGCCCTTGATACCGAAACGATGGGTACCCTTCAAAGGAGTAACCCGAAGGTAAGCTTTGTCGCCAACTTCATAAGTCATATCCTTATGATGACGATCATACCGGCTCTTTTGACGAGACTGGGCTGTTTTCAAGTTCTCACGAATGATCCGAACTTGCTCTTCTGCCTCCTGGATCATGTTTGGTCCAAAGAATTGTCTTTCACCGGTTTCTGACCAGTTCAATGGTGTTCGACATCTTCGTCCATAGAGAATCTCAAAATGAGCTTTCTTGAGACTGGATTGATAGCTATTGTTATAAGCAAACTCGGCAAAAGGAAGACATTTCTCCCAATCCATACCGAATGAGATAACGCAAGCTCTAAGCATGTCTTCGAGAGTTTGATTGACCCTTTCCACCTGACCACTCGACTGAGGGTGGAAAGCGGTACTGAAAGAAAGATGGGTTCCCATGGCAGTTTGGAAACTCTCCCAGAAATGAGAAGTGAAAAGATTACCACGGTCTAAATTGATCTCTAGTGGAACACCATGAAGTGATACTATTAGAGAAATATATAAGTCAGCGAGCTGACTAGCGGTGATACTCTCTCGAATAGGTAGGAAGTGCGCCACTTTGGAAAGACAATCAATGACTACGAAGATAGCATTATTCCCTCTCTTGGTCCTGGGAAAGCCGGTGATGAAGTCCATACCAACCTTATCCCATTTCCATTCAGGAATAGCTAAAAATTTGAAGAGTGCCGGCAGGTCTCGATGCTCTACTTAACGACGACAAACGTCATAGTTAGCAACAAACTGAGCAATTTCTCTCTTCATCCTAGTCCACCAGAACCTTTGGCGTAGGTCCTGATACATCTTAGTACTACCGGGATGAATCGTGAGAGGAGATTCATGCGCCTCCTTAAGGATCAATTGTCGCAGATGTTGATTCTTGGGAACCACCAAGCGATTCTCAAAGAAAACAACACCACGATCATCCATAGAGAAACATCCACCAACTCCCTTCTTAATGTTTCTCTTGATGCGGATAACACCCCTATCTAACTTCTGGTCAGTAATGATCTGATCCTCGAGGGTAGGTTTCGCCACGAATGTAGAAAGGAATCCGTGAGGAGCTATGTGAAGGTTAATCTTACAAAATTCCTCATGGAGAAATGGTTGGCCCTGCTGCAACATGAGATTATTGCAATAGGATTTACGACTTAGCGCATCAGCCATGACATTAGCTTTGCCTGGGGTGTAGGTAATCCCTAGATCATAATCTGAGATCAACTCCAACCAACGTCTTTGCCTAAGGTTCAGATCTGGTTGGGTGAAGATATACTTGAGACTCTGGTGATCAGTGTAGATCTCGCAACGCTTACCAAGAAGGTAGTGTCGCCAGGTCTTGAGTGCATAGACTACGGCCGCAAGCTCTAGATCATGTGTAGGATAATTCTCCTCATGTGGATGCAACTGTCGAGATGCATAGGCAATCACATGACGATCCTGCATAAGAATGCAACCTAGTCCCTGTCGTGAGGCGTCGCAGTAGATAACAAAGTCTTTAGTGAAATCCCGTGGGACAAGTATGGGAGCAGAAGTCAGGCGTCTTTTCAGTTCCTGAAAACTGTATTCACACTATGGGGACCACTCAAACTTTTTATCTTTCTTGAGAAGTTCCGTGAGGGGTTTGGCCACCTTAGAGAAGTTTTCAACAAAGCGGCGACAATAGCTGGCTAGACCAAGGAAACTCCTAACTTGTTTAACGGTTTCAGGTGGAGTCCAATCAAGAACGGCCTTAACTCTCTCGGGATTGACAGCAATGCCCTTACCAGAGATTACGTGGCCTAGGTAGGTCACTTCTAGCAACCAAAATTCTCACTTGGAGAACTTGGCATAAAGGCGGTGCTCTCTGAGTTTTTCTAACACAAGTCTAAGATGTTCGGCATGCTCTTCCTCGTTCTTCGAGTAAATAAGAATATCATCGAGGTAAACCACGATTAATTTATCTAAGTACTCCATGAAGACCGAGTTCATCAAGCGGGAGAATGTGGCTGGGGCGTTGGTTAGACCGAAGGACATGACGGTGTACTCGCTCTGACCATAACGAGTGACAAAAGCCGTTTTGGGAATGTCCCCATTTCTGATTTTGATTTGATGGTAGCCTAACCTCAAATCCATCTTGGAGAAGACTGAGGATCCAGCGAGCTGATCATACAGGTCGTTGATCCTGGGGAGCGGATATTTGTTCTTTATCGTGACCAAATTAGCGGGACGATAATCTACAACCATCCGGTCCGTACCATCCTTCTTCTTGACGAAGAGGATGGGGCAAGCCCAAGGAGAAGAACTAGGACGGATGAAACCCTTTTGCAAGGACTCATCAAGTTGTTTCTTAAGCTCGGCTAGTTCTAAGGGTGCCATTTTGTAAGGTCTCCTAGAGATTGGAGCGGTTCCTGGGATAAGATCTATGACGAACTCTACATCTCTGTCAGGTGGAACACCTGGCAGTTCCTCTGGAAAGACATCACGAAAGTCACGGACTACCGGGATATCTTCAAGGTCTGGAAGAGGGCTGCCATTAAGAGAATAGAGCTGACGCCTTGCAACTCTAGTGGAGATAGTGACTATCTTGCCAGATGGGTGTGTAAGCTGAACGGACCTGGTGTAACAATCAATCTTGGCATAATGAGCTGTCATCCAGTCCATACCCAAGATGATGTTAATATCTGTAGACTTGAGGGCTATAAGTGATGCGAGGAATACAAGTCTGTCTACAAGGATTTCGTTACCATGGCTTACACTAGAAGTTTGCCATTTGGATCTAGGAGTTTGAATGACTAGTAGAGAGGGCATATCACAAAATGACATGTTGTGCAAGTTAGCATAGCTTTCAGAAATGAAGGAGTGAGACGCTCTAGTATCGAACAAAACCGATGCTGGATGACAGTTGAGAGTGTACCAAGAACGACATCCGGATCATCATGAGCGTCTTTAGCTGAGACGTGATGCACACGCCCACGCTCAAAGTGGGAGCTGACTTGACACCGATCATCTTGCATGGTGGCTTAACACAGCCAATGCAGACTTCTCGGCCGGGTGGAGCATAGCTAGTCCGAGAGCGATCCGTGCATAGTGTCCTGGCTTCCCACATGTGAAGCAAGTCCCTGAAGTTGGACGTGGACCCGCATTGTCAAGCGGTCTACTAGTAGGCCTAGGTGGAACATACGACTGAACTGGGTGAGGCACATCATAGGATGGCCTCGGTGCATATTTGGAAGGAAGAGCGGAGTTCGGAACCCAAATCCGGCGCTTTTGAGAACTAGAACCGGAGGAAGATCCCAAATCACGGGTGTGCTTACGAGACTCCTCGTAAGTGAGCTGAGCTGTCTCTGCATTGACGGCTTTGTTCACAAGGGCTTGGAATGTATCACAATGATGCAGGTGGAGATCACGACGCAACTTGGGGTTGATACCCTTCCGGAACCTAGCCTGCTTCTTGGCGTCCGTGGACACCTCTTCTGAAGAATAGCGGGCGAGGTTCTCAAACTCTCTACTGTAAGCATCAACAACCATCTTACCCTGGGTGAAACTACAGAACTCTTCTCTCTTGCGATCGATGAGGGCTTCAGGAATGTGATGCTCGCGAAAAGCCTCGGTGAAATCTCTCCAGATAGGAATCTGGCCAGCTGGAAGCATAGCCTCATAGTTACGCCACCAAAGACTAGCGGGACCTTCCGTGTGGTATGTGGCATAGGTGACCTTGTCATCTTTAGCTACGTTCGCGGAACGCAGCTTATGAGTGATGCTACGGAGCCAGTCATCTGCATCGAGTGGCTCGATGGAATGATGAAAGGTAGGTGGGTGCAAGCGAATGAAGTCATGAATGGTTACAGACCCTTTGAACTGATGTGCGGTGTTCTCCTCGATACGTGCCAACAAGCGGTTAGACTCATGCTTGTTCCTCTCCATCTCTAACATGAACTCTGTCAACGAAGGTTGATCTGGAGGATCCTCATCCCTACCATCTCCGTGGTTCTGGCTACGAGCAACAGAACTTCGCTTAACTGATGACATCCTGAGAAACGAAACCAAGGACGGAATTAGCATCAACTATCAGCTATAGAATGTAGGACAAGGAAATTAGTATCTTTCGAACTCCTAGGGCAATTCTGGCAGCATAACGGCAGTAAAATGCTCAGAATGAGACATCCTGCTAAAATGGGGTAGTAACATACTCAACATCACCACTCAAGGTTCTGAGATCATACTAAACAGGCTACACCGGAAGTACTCGAAACTGGGGTATGACTCTGATCAACCAATCCTATGGGACTACGGAGTAATAACACGTTATCTTGATAGACGGAAGAGAAATCCTAGTTCCTTAACCCCGTGGAAAAGATAGGATGACTAAGATCAGAAGGCCATGAGGTATAAGGAGTAAAAAGAGCCTTATGTTCCTTCCCACAATCAATTGCCTTACATAACTAAAGAATTTCTAGACTCAACTTCGACCAGTTTGGCTTGGTAATCCTCTGATGATCGAAGCTCGATACCAAAGCTGTCAGGACCCCAATTCTATGCCACACCGATCTAGCATGTAACACCTCATATCACTTTGTGGCCTCACGCACGGTATTCCCACGGGTGTCGCCTTACCATGCCCGGGACCGTTTGCGCCTTTTGGCACACGTATATGATAGTGTCGCTAGCATCCATATGACAAGAACCCGGGCTGACATGGCTAGTCGTGAACCCGAAGTGGCACCAACTTACAGGGACATGCATACATGACCCAGCATCGAACGTGTCGGTCATCAGCGAGTGAATCCGGGCTGTAGCAACTGGGCTAGCAGGACTCCGGTAAACCGGGCTGTAGCAGGCTAACATGACTCCGGTAGACACTGCGTGACATTTCCCCGAAGGGACGGACACAGGACCGAAGAAGGACACATGCCGGCCAGCCTAAGTGCTCCGGAGCAGTAACAAGCTACCAGGGCTCAGTGGAAGCACTAGGAGACATTTCCCGGTAAGAGAGGCTACTAAGGATAAACAACTAGATAGTCAGATCCCACACATAGCAGTACACATTACACGTACGCATAACATGCAAGTATGTGCTGTACAACATGGCATCACAACATAACTCAACAACTCATATAGATAAAGGCTCAGAAGAGCCATCATAGCATTTATTACAAACAGGGGTCACACCACCCAACATTCAGAGCAAACAAGCAACAAGCGGAAGCATTACATGTCTGAGTACAGACATCTACAAATGAAAAAGGCTGAAGAGCCTGACTATCTACAACATTCGATCAACATCGTAGCTGAGGTACAAGCTACTTGTCGAAGTCCACAAGACACTAGTAAGACCGAAGTCTCCACTTCAAAAACATAAATAAAGCAACATGAGTACAAAGGTACTTAGCAAGACTTACATCAGATCCTATCATACATGCATTTGTATCAAGAGGGTAATGTGGGGTTTAGTTGCAGCAAGCCAGCTTTGACTCTGTGGCTATCCTGTTCTACGACTACGAGAAACTTCTTTGAGGTGATATGGCGCACACGAGTCCACTAGTCACCACACAATACACTACTATGGATTCATCCCCGTCTCCCTACGAGAAGTCCATCCATAGCACTCACACTTGTCTTGAGCATTTTAGAGTATCCACTTCAAGTTGTCTATGTACCATGTAAGCATCCAAGAAGTCCATAACCGCGGACCCGGCTATTCGAATAGATCATGTTAACCCTGCAGGGGTGTACTTCTTCACACACGCTCTCGTCACTTACCACCATGTACACATCGTGTATCTCGGCAACCTTCAAGCGGAAGCCTGGCGAGGGAGTCGACCACGACCTGACTAACCACACAAGACTCTAGTCCCGGTTTATCGCCTATTCGGGTTCCATCCGCAAGGAGATCCGGCCGGGGTGTCACTCACGGCCCCAAACGATGTGAGCAGGGTTCCCAAGCCCACCATCTGGGTGCCACTTGGTACACCGTGCCCTTTGTGCCTAGTCTGTCCCAAGCCCACTGGCGGGTGCCACTTGGTAGACTACTAACACTACCTACAAACACCAGAAACTAGTTGCGACTCCTGGACAGAGATCAAGTTGGTTAATAAGTCGAGAGGGCTTGGAGCGCCCGGAGCCCAATGTGTGGTAGTATCGAGTCATTGGACAACATACATAGAACTCGGTGCTTAAGGACGGTTCCAGTGAGACAACCCACCATATACTCCTACATGGCCTCTCACCGCTACCTTTACCAAATCGTGTTCACACACTTAACTCTCAACACTAGAACAAATCATAACACTCCAATTCATTCCCAATGAATCAGACCTGACACAACTCTAAGCAATAGCAGGCATGGCATGGTAGGAACACAACATGCCTCAATCAACTCCTACACATGCTAGTGGGTTTCAACTATTTACTGTGGCAATGACAGGTCATGCAGAGGAATGGGTTCAACTACCGCAGCACAAAGTAGCAGTGAATCGTTGTTGTCCTAATGCAATAATTGAGAGCAGGAGCGAGAGAGTAGGATTGTATCGGAATGAACAAGGGGGTTTGCTTGCCTGGTAGATCAACAAGGAAGGCACTGCTTCATAGACAGGTACTCTCGAGCACTCTGCGGAGCAGGACCTATCGAGAAGGAACGGTGCCAACAATCAAAACACAAGCATATGCAACAATATGATGCATGATCATGGCATGTAGATGTGATGCTATTTGAGCTAATGTAGCTAGCATTCATTTGGTTGTAGTCCATTTGAATCAAGAATTCAAATGCAACTCCAAGTTAAGTCTTTTATAAATGCCATTTTAGTGTTTCACTTATACAGTAGGTATAAGTTAGTTTTTCATGCATGAAACTAGTACAGATGGATAGATTGCATTTTTCTGATAATTTTTCATATATAAATTATTTCAATCTGAGCTACGGTTGAATTTCTACGAATTTTTGATGTTTAGCTAATTTTCTGGAATTTCCTGATTTAATTTTAAATCCAGAAAATTAATAACTACGTCAGCATGACAGTGGCATGATGTCAGCGAGTCAAACGTGGCTGACCAGGTCAAACCTGACGTGTGGGGTCTACACGTTAGTGTCTTAGTTAATTTAACAGAATTACTTAATCCTAACTCCAAAACTAACTAAAAATTAGTCAGGGCCAGGCCCCACCTGTCATTGACCCAAGGGAGGTCAAACCCCTGGTCAACAGGGCCTAACTCGTCGGCGGCTCGTCGTCGGTGGCAACAGGCGCGGCGGAGGGCTCGGGTTCCGCCCTCCGGCGACCATTTGGGCGGCGGGGACCACTGGCGAGGAGCCAGCGCTCTTCCGCGTCGTTTGGAGCAAGCGGGAGGCTGCGGGGGTGCCGGAGCTCACCGGAAACGAGCTCGAGGCGGTGGCCGGAGTTCGGCCAAGTGTGCACACAGAGCTGTGGTGTACGGCAGGGGCTGCGAGCAGCAGCGTTGGCTTGCTGGGAGGGAGCTGAGCAAGTTGACGTGCGCGGGCGTGAGCTACGACAACTAGCGCGACGGCGGCGACATGGACGGCGGCGAGGTGTTACGGCCGTGGTGGGAAACGAGAGCTACGGCGCGAGAACGGAGAAACGGAGAGAGGGGAACGGGGCAGGAGCTCACTGCGGTTCCGGTGGCGTCTTCAGCGAGCTCGGGGAAGGCCGGACGACGGCGTGGCGGCGGGGACGATCTCCGGCGGCCGAAGGCGAAGATGGCGATGTTGACTGCGTTCCAGGGCACCCGGCGTTGCGTCGCTCGGTGGAGAGGACGAGGAAGTCGCGGCGGTTCTTCTGAGCTCAGCGGCAGGGTGAGGGGTGGCCGGTGGCCGCGGCAACGGCGAGCGGCGGAGACGATGGCGCTCGGGTGTGCGAGGGAGAGAGCACCAGGGGAGAGGAGAAGGACGAGGGGGTGAGGGAGAGAGCCAGAGAGGTGCGTGGCGCCACCCGAAGAAGCTAGGTGGCAAGCAGGAGGTGGCCGGGCGTGCGCTGGCGTGCGTCGGCCATGCGCCCATCCTCTTGGCAAGGAGGAAGACGACAGGGAGGGGGGCCAGATGGGCTGGGCCGGCTACAGTGCTGGGCTGCATGGGGGGGGGAGTGCAGGTGGGTTTCTCTCTCTCCTTTCTGTTTTGTTTCCTTATTTTTATTTTTCTGACATTTGTTTTGGTTTAATAAAAATACCAAACCATTTTATTTTCTTATGCCAATTTTTGTAGGAACTGTTGGTATTATTCGAGAGCTCCTCAACAAATGGCACAATTTTTGGACATATATTAGATATATAGTATATATATATCCAATGCAAATAATTATGCATTAATTCCAAATGCCCAAAATAAATACTTATGAGCTCCTAAAAATATTGGTTTGACTTTTATCTCTGTCCAATATTTTTAGAGAAAACAGGAACATTTACTTGGGCCAAATTGAAGCAACTTTTATCTGGGTCATTTCCAGAAATGATTATGAGGGTTTCACAAATCCCTATTTCAAATTTAAATGGAATTTAAACATGACACACACATGACTAGCTAGCCACGAGCATACCAGAACTAGGGATGTGACAACCGATGTGAACACGATCTAGACTCGAACAACACTCCGTTCCAACGAACTTTTCCTGAAATCTGGCATGACACGCCAGGTCAGTACATTGAATGTACTTGCAAGCTCACAACTAGCATAAACATAATGACCACAAATATCATGATATTAACCAATTTAATCATCAATGAAATATCATGCTATGAATGCAGTGAATCAAATCTCGTGCCTCAAGTCCCACGGACTTTCTTACCAACGGGTTGCCACGCAACCAAATGATGATCTTACTCGGATCACAAACGGACCAACAACTTGGCCATCCACATCAGCACAGTTCTTCAACCATCATCTTTTCAATAGTGCCATATTATTTTAGTGTGCAAGATTTATTTAAAAGGTTGATCCATGGTGTGACCTACTTTCGAGCGTGTGCGTAACCATGGACTCGGCTATCGATAGATTTAATACACTCTACAGAGGTAGCGCACTGTACCCACACCACGGAACCCATGACCTTGCACTCCCATTCGGGTGGACCAACAGCATTCCAACAAAACCCCTCCATTGCCACGACACTCTCCCGGCCACTCCGACTAACTCCCCACTGGGCTAAGTCATGGGTGGCCCCGTGTCTACCCTAGACACCAACGGCCACCGTCGTGGCAAAACGGTCCCAAACAGGAAGAAGGTACCATAATAACAAATCAATGGGAAAACAAGGTTATGTGTGCTTACCGGGCCAGGGTACCACACGCCCATAACCTTCCCTCGTTGGAGGTACCGACCAGAGGCATGACAACGGACCGAATAATGGCCTTCCCATAAAGGCAGATGTGGTTGCGCTGGGAAAAACTCGATTCAGTGGCACCATGACCCAATCAACGATATGTTCAGGTTGATTTATTATCAGGTTCAACTTAAAATAAAAATGACCGGTGTGATGACATGCCATGCAAATGCACTCATATAACATGCTTCACTAATCATCAGAACAATACCGGATTAACATATATCAAGCACTAATCAATCATTCAGAACCTCATGGCACTATTCTGGTCATGTATATGCAGCATCTAAATATGGCAATTACTTAGCATAATCATTTTCTTACTCAAGAAAATATTATTCAAACTAGTCATTTTCATAAGCAAATTATTTCTCCAAAGCCTATCATTACTTGTAATAATTTAACTCTAGCTTAGTTAACTCCTAACTTTTTGTCAAACAACATATCCACATGAATAAGCTTGCAACATAATCAAAATAATTATTTAACTAGGTGATTTAAATGCATGAACTAATTAACCATTAAAGTTCAAAATAAATCACAAATATTGCAATGGCACCATGAGAATGTTTATGTGGCTTGCCTTAGTGCAGATGAGGGTCACACTCTCCCTGGTGATCCTCAAGACAAGCTCCACCTTCTGAAAACAATTATAAACACAAAAATAAAACATCAAGAACCCTTCTGAAATTTACCAGAAAATCTAGGCAGGAGGGAAAAATCCCATCTTTGGTGTGCTGCTAGAAATTTTCATATAGAATCCAATGCAAAAAAGAATCAATTCATTTGGCGAGGAGGGCTCCTTGGCCAAAACTGGAGGGAGGGATCGAAAGAGGGGACGGAGGCACACCTGCCCGTACCCGTAGGTTAGCTAGGGGTGGTCGGACGTCGTCGGAAATGGCTTCTCCAGAGGTGATAGAAGGCAGAGGTCGCCGGAGTTGAAGACGACGACGACTAGGGGCAACACCAGGGGCTCCAACCGGGCGGAACGGTACCTCCGAGGCACGGCGGAGGCCCTGGAAGGGTCGCCTGAGCTTCGGAGGTGCTGGAGTGGTGCAGACGGACAGAGGGGATCGCCGGCGAGCTCGAGCTCGGGGACGGCGGCCTGAGGCCTGCCCAGCTGGGCCACGGCTTTCTACAGGTTTGTGGAGTGTGTGTGAGGAGTGGATGATGCTCGAGGAGGCTGGGGAGGGCTTTATTTATAGCCGAGCGGCAGGAGGTGCTCGGGCTCCGCCGGAGGACACCTACATGATGCGCCCGGCGACGAGCGGCGTTAGTGAGAGAGGGGGAAGGAAATGTAACTCACACGGGAACTCTGGGCTCGCGGAGACGAGCACGGGAGCGAGGCGAAGGCGACGAACACAGTGCACGGCACACTGTTGGGTTGGCCGGACCATGCCCGTGCTCACTGCAGCGAGCTCCGGCATTGGCAAGCGCCAGGGTGAGGTTAATTGCGTCGGGACGGTGATGGCGCCAGGGTTTGGCAAGGTTTGGCAGTCGGGGAAGCGATCACGCGAGCAACAGAGGCTTAGGCGCGACGTAGAGCGCGCCGGCTGCATGCCAGCACGCCTGGATGAACGCGGTCACCGCATGAACTCTGACCTCAGGCCGTGCTAAGCCTAAACTTCATATCTTGCGTGTTGTTCGTGGTAGATTTAGAGGTTACCACACCTTGGTTTGAGCTCAGACGCAGTGAACACGATTTTTACTTCACTGCAAGTTACTGGACAGTAACTTTGAGAGCTTGCTGTGGTTAAACGGCTGGGAGTTTGGAGCTGTGCTTTGGAGGTTAGCAATGAGTTAGGAGGGTAGTGATGCACAAGAAAATGCAGCACCAATGGAGCAAGTAAAATGGTAGTTGCTGTAGAAACTACCATTTCTGCCCAGAACAGAAAATAATTTTTGTAGCAAAAATATTCCAAAAAGTGGTGTGATATTTTTGCTCAGGGAGGTGCCCTAGGGTTCAAAGGATTTTTGAGAATTTTGTCAGATTTTTGTGGGCAAGGAAAATAGGGGTGGCTTTGGAGCACAAGTTTCTGTTTAGGGTTTTTGGGAGGAAAATGAATATTTTTCATTAAAGAAAAATATCCATGATATTATTTTGAGGTAGAACAGAGAGGAAATGATGGTTTGGAAGAGGAGTGAGCCACTTGGGTGAAAGCCAAGGTGATGCCCAAGTGCTTTAAGTCCAACTGAAATGATTCAAACTCAAAATTCAAATCAAAACCCAACTGAAAACCAGAAGAGAAAAGAGGGAAAAAACCAGGCTGTCACAAACCTCCCCCACTTAGGATGAATCTCGTCCTCGAGATTTGCTTGCTCAGAAAAAGAATTCTGGATAAGTTGCCTTTAGAAATTCTTCGCGCTTCCAGGTTGCTTCTGCCTCTGTATGATGCTCCCACTGGACCTTGTAAAATTTTCTCGTCTTGCTCCGAGTGACCCTTTCCATCTCATCCAAAATTCTTAACGGTCTCTCTTCATATGTTAAATCCTTAGCCAATTCTATTTCTGTCATAGCAGTCCTATTCTCGGGCGGTGATATGCATCGTCTCAACTGGGAGACATGGAACACGTTGTGCACTTCTGACAATTCTTGCGGAAGCTCTAACTGATATGCAATAGTACCCACTCTGGACATAACTGGGAATGGACAAATAAACCTGGGTGCTAATTTTCCGCGAGTCTGAAACCTTTTTATTCCCTTCATAGGAGTGATTCTGAGGTACACTTGTTCTCCGGGCTCGAAACTGACCTTTCGGTGCTTTGCATCATAATAGCTCTTTTGTCGGGATTTGGCCAAGTCGCAGACGGTCTCTGATTTCTTGTACTTGTCTTTCAGCTTCCATCATGAGGTATGTTCCGAAGAGACGGCTGTCCCCAGTTTGAGACCAATTCAGCAGGGTGCGGCACTTACGGCCGTACAAAGCCTCATATGGTGACATTTTTAAACTGGCCTAGAAACTGTTGTTGTAGGAGAATTCAGCATACGACAGACAGTCTTCCCACTTAGGCCCTTGGGCCAAGGCACATGCTCGTAGCATATCTTCAAGTATTTGGTTTACCCGCTCAGTCTGCCCATCGGTCTGAGGATGGTAGGTGGTACTATATTTCAGCACTGTCCCCAAAGCTTGATGGAGACGGGACCAGAAAGCGGAGGTAAATAGGGACCCCCGGTCAGAAGTGATTGTTCGAGGAATGCCGTGTAAACTGACTATTCAGGACACATATAATTCTGCGAGCTGATCGACACGGTATGTGGTTTTGATGGGAATGAAATGTGCTACCTTGGTTAACATATCCACTATGTCCCATACTGCGTCATTGCCTCACTGATTTTTGGTAGCCCGGTGATAAAATCCATGCAGATGTCATCCCACTTCCATTGTGGAACGGGCAACGGTCGGAGGAGTCCGTCTGGCTTCTGGTGCTCTGCCTTTACTTTATTGCATATGTCGCAGCAGGCCACAAAGTATGCTATGTCTTTCTTCATTCCATCCCACCAGATTATTTGGCGAAGGTCTTTGTACATTTTAGTACTTCCGGGGTGGATAGAATACGAGGATTCGTGTGCTTTGGATAGTATTTTCTTCCTTAAACCTTCTTGACTTGGTACACAAACCCTCCCGCAGAACCGCAGTGTACCTAGATGGTCCTTGGAAAAATCCGAGGCCTATCCTGCTAGCATGTGCTTGACATATTTTTGTAAGATTGTGTCATCCGGCTGGGCTTTGCGAATCTCATCCTCGAGGGTATGAGTAATTTCCATACCATTAGCAAGACCAACTTCAACTATGACCAGATTGAGCCGAGCAATTTCTTCTTGGGGTTCGGAAGGCAGGTTTGCCAGCATGGCATTTAAACTGACGGGCTTTCTCCTGAGTGCAGCGGGCACCATGTTGGCCTTACCCGGGTGGTAATTAATTCCAAGGTCATAGTCCTTGACTAACTCAAGCCATCTGCGTTGACGGAGGTTCAAATCTGGCTGAGTGAATATATACTTGAGGCTTTTGTTGTTGGTAAATATTTGACACCTTTTCCCAATGAGATAGTGCCTCCAGATTTTTAGAGCATGAACTACCGCAGCCAATTCCAGATCATGAGTAGGATAGTTCCCTTCATGGGGTCGCAGTTGACGAGAGGCATAAGCTACTACCTTGCCATCTTGCATAAGTACGCATACCAGACCCTGTCTGGAAGCATCACAGTAAACATCAAAGCTGCGGTAGATGTCTGGAAGTGTCAACACAGGGGCTGAGGTCAATCTGATTTTTAGCTCGTTGAAACTTTTCTCACATTCCTCAATCCATTCAAATTTCTTATCCTTTTTGAGAAGCTCTGTCATAGGCTTGGCAATTTTAGAGAAACCTTCAATGAACCGGTGATAGTATCCGGCTAATCCAAGGAAACTCCGGATTTGAGACACTGTTGTGGGTGCCAACCAATCAAGCACGTCTTTTACTTTGCTTGGATCCACGGCTATACCTTCCACGGATAGTATGTGCCCAAGGAATCCAACTTGCTTGAGCCAAAACTCACATTTACTAAACTTGGCGTACAGTTGATGGTCACGGAGTCTTTGTAAGACTGCTCGGAGGTGTCCTTTGTGCTCGACTTCACTTGTTGAGTATATGAGAATATCATCGATAAAAACCACCACAAATTTATCGAGGAAATCCATGGATACTTTATTCATCATGTGCATGAAGAAAGAAGGGGCATTGGTGAGGCCGAAGGACATGACCGTATTTTCATAAAGACCGTACCGAGTAGTGAATGCGGTCTTAGGAATATCTTCCATTTTAATCTTGAGTTGATGGTATCCGGTCCTCAAATCAATCTTGGAGAATACTTTGGCCCCACTGAGTTGATCAAATAAGTCATCAATCCTGGGCAGTGGATATTTGTTTTTGATGGTGACATCATTCAGCTGACGGTAATCTACACACATACGGAGACTTCCATCTTCCTTATCCACAAATATAGCAGGTGATCCCCATGGCGAGGAGCTGGGATGGATATAACCTTTGTGGAGCATCTCATCGAGCTGTTTCTTTAGCTCCAGTAATTCTGATGACGGCATCCGATAATACTTCTTGCATAACGGTGCAGTTCCGGGCACAAGATCGATTGCAAACTCAAGCTCTTGGTCTGGTGGCATGCCTGGCAGTTCTTCTGGAAATACATTGGGAAACTCACTGACTACAGGAATTACTTCCAACTCAGCCACGGCGGCAAACACCATTTCTGTCTATGGTATGCTCCTGCGGGCATGGAATTTTGTAGCGTGCCCTTTTGGACTGGTCAAGGTGACTTCTCGGGTTGCACAATTAATACAGACTTGGTATTGTGTCAACCAATTCATTCCCAAAATGATGTCCAGCTTAACAAACTCAATGACTATCAAAGAAGAAGGAAAGTGGACTCCGTTGATATTTATTTCCAAATCACGTCAGACTAGATTGCTCCTGAGCAGAGATCCCGGGGATTGTAACAGCATATTCTTGCTCAAAATCTAACAAGGAAATTTGTTTTGGGCAACAAAACTCCGCGAAATAAAAGAGTGGGAAGCCCCAGAGTCAAATAAAATTACGGCATATATGCTATTAACTGAAAACATACCAATGACGACTTCGGGGTTCTCTTGGGCTTCGTCTGCGGAGAGGGCGTGGACTTGGCCAGTGATGTTTTCCTGGACAGGTTATGCCCCAATATAATTGACTTGCGGCTTGAATGGAGGGTTATTCCTGCCGCCCTTGGGACACTGTCTGGCGTAATGTCCGGTTTGCCCACAACTAAAACATGAATTGTTGCACTGGCATTCTTCTCGCACTAGGTTGGTTACGACATTCTTGACTTGCGTACGGGCCTTGTTGATATTTTGTTGCCAATTGGGCTTTCATACGTCTCCAACGTATCTATAATTTTTGATTGTTCCATGCTATTATATTACCTATTTTGGATGTTTATGAGCTTTACTTTACACTTTTATATCATTTTTGGGACTAACCTACTAACCGGAGGCCCAGCCCGTATTGCTGTTTTTTGTGCCTATTTCAGGGTTTCGAAGAAACGGAATATCAAACTAAGTCCAAATGGAATGAAACCTTCGGGAGCGATCTTTTTGGAACAAACGTGATCCAGAGGACTTGGAGTGCAAGTCAAGAAGCAATCGAGGAGGCCACGAGGGTGGAGGGCGTGCCCCCCTACTAGGCGCGCCCCCCTATCTCGTGGTCCCCTCGGGCGTCCACCGACCTACTTCTTCCTCCTATGTATACCCACGTACCCCGAGAACATCAGAGGTGACCATGAAAAACTATTTCCACCACCATAAACTTTTGAATCCACGAGATCCCATCTTGGAGCCTTCGCCGGCGCTCCGCCGGAGGGGGAATCAACCACAGAGGGCTTCTACCTAAACACCATAGCCTCTCTGATGAGTTGTGAGTAGTTTACCACAGACCTTCGGGTCCATAGTTATTAGCTAGATGGCTTCTTCTCTCTCTTTGAATCTCAATACCATGTTCTCCTCGATCTTCTTGGAGATCTATTTGATGTAACGCTTTTTGCGGTGTGTTTGTCGAGATCCGATGAATTGTGGGTTTATGATCAAGTTTATCTATGAGAAATATTTGAATCTCCTCTGAATTCTTTTATGTGCGATTAATTTATCTTTGCAAGTCTCTTCGAATTATCAGTTTGGTTTGGCCTACTAGATTGATCTTTCTTGCAATGGGAGAAGTGCTTAGCTTTGGTTTCAATCTTGCGGTGTCCTTTCCCAAAGGATGTAGGCCAGCAAGGCATGTATTGTATTGTTGCCATCGAGGATAAAAAGATGGGGTTTATATCATATTGCATGAGTTTATCCCTCTACATCATGTCATCTTTATTAATGCATTACACTGTTCTTTATGAACTTAATACTCTAGATGCATGCTGGATAGCGGTCGATGTGTGGAGTAATAGTAGTAGATGCAGGAAGGAGTCGGTCTTGTCACGGACGTGATGCCTATATACATGATCATGACTAGATAATCTCATAATTATTCACTTTTCTATCAATTGCTCGACAGTAATTTGTTCACCCACCGTAATACTTATGCTATCTTGAGAGAAGCCACTAGTGAAACCTATGGCCCCCGGGTCTATCTTTTATCATATAAGTTTTCAATCTACTTTTATTTGCATCTTTACTTTTCCAATCTATATCATAAAAATACCAAAATATATTTATCTTATCATACTATCTCTATCAGATCTCACTTTCGCAAGTGGCCGTGAAGGGATTGACAACCCCTTTATTGCGTTGGTTGCAAGTTCTTGTTTGTTTGTGTAGGTGCGTGGGACTTTTGAGGAGCCTCCTACTGGGTTGATACCTTGGTTCATAAAAACTGAGGGAAATACTTACGCTACTATTGCTGCATCACCGTTTCCTCTTCAAGGAAAACCAACGCAAGCTCAAGACGTAGCAGGCTTGTACTCTACTTGCGGTTGCTGCCAGGTATGAGCCTTTTGCATAGGCTGAACCTCCTTCCTTGGTTCAAACTTGCGCTTGTGATCATTAGATGAAGTCTTGTTGTCGTGTATCAACTTGTGCTCCCTCTCAGCAATGAGGGCCTTGTTTACCAGAGTTTGGAAATCGGTGAAATCAAACATGTTGAGGGTGCATCGGAGATGTTGATTTAGTCCTCCAAGAAAATGGTCAATCTTCCTTTCTTTGGTGGCCACATCACGAAGAGAATAGCAGGCCAAATGATTGAACTTATTCAAATATTCACTCACAGACTGACTCCCTTGGAGGAGTGCGAGGAATTCACGCTGCTTGACCTTCATAACTCTAGCAGGAATATGATATTTACAGAACCGATCCTTGAATTTTACCCAGGTGATTTCTTCATCGGCAGACCACATAGCCTTTTTATTTTCCCACCATATTGCAGTAGCGCCTTCAAGATAATGGGTTGCAAATGGGACTTTTTCATTTGTATCAGTACAGGAAATCTCAAGCTTCTTCTCAATAGTTCGCAACCAGTCGTCTGCATCCAATGGATCAATAACCTGACTGAAACTGGGAGGGTTGGTTCTCTGAAAATCTGACAGTTTGGAGTGATGACCGTTCTGATTTCCATTCTGTCCAACCATAGCTTGCACACTTCTCAACATTTCAAGCAAATCATTATTTCGCCTTTCTTCAAACATACGGAGAATTTGCTCGATGGAGGGTGGATTTGGCGGTGGAGGCGGTGGTGGAATGTACGGCTCGAGGGAGTGTCCTGCCTGTCATGCGGAACGACGAACATGGGTATCCTCACGAGCGTAGCTACTGCTGCCTCCCCGCGTCATCCTATTGTTTTTCACAAGACAACACGGTGGAGAAAAGCTAGCGACAAAACCCAAAGGATAGAGAAAGCTCGAAGGAAACCCAACAAATAATAGGAAGCCCAACATAATTATACATAGACCCGTACATAAATGACATAACAAGTTCAACTACTCTCATACATCAAACGGAACATCATGACTCGTACGACTACATCGGTACATCAACCTGATAACTGCGAATGCTCGAGCGCTCTAATGCTCTGCTGGTGCTGCGGTGTCCTCTCCTGAAGCGGACTCGGATCCTGAATTGACTGCGTTAACCGTGATCTCCGGGTTAAATGTAACACGACGACGCTGCCTCAAGGGCTCTCCCTCAGGAGCAGGTGCAGGGTGAGGCTGAAGCATCGGGGTTGCAGGGGTGGCGAGAAGAGAAACCCACTCAGCAGGAGCACTAAGAGGGTTCGCAGTCGAGGTGCCCGAGCTACTCGGGGGAGCAACTGGTGAAATTGGTGCGCTAGAATTGGATGGAAGATAAGGAGTAAATCCCGTAGATGATGGAGTAGTGACAACTCTAGTAGCGGCTATAGCAACACGGGCACGAGTCAGCTCTCGGGCCAGCTCGTGGATCAGCCGGTAGCTAGCAGTAATGTATCGAGGAAGGTGGCTAGCAGCACTATCGGACTCCGGATCAATGGTAGGAAAGCGGACACGACCATTGTCGTGCAGGGAAGGATAGTAGTGAAAACCTGGATGGTTCTGCATCCGGACCTCGTTATAGAGTAGCTCGACGAGGACCTCAAACGTTGCAAACTGGACAGCCTGAGAAGAGGTAGAAGCGTAACCGCTCCTGGAAGTGCGAGTGTAAGAGGTGGAAGATGAACTGGTGCGCAGAGTAACCACGGAGTGATACTCATACACTGAATCTGACAGACACTCCCGGTACACCCGATAGACTGGGTCATCACCGTGAGGAGACAGTCGACGCCACACGTTGCGGAGGAGATGCATCGACGTGTACGGCATCAGCTGCAACTGGCACGGATACAGCACCAAAGCCATCTACACTCACAACCATTAGTAGGTTAGAAATAAAATATCGAAGTGCATGCAAAGCAACAACCAGCTAAAAATACTGTCGTCACTCAACTTTTACTCTAACTAACATCCAGTAACGCGGCCAGAGTCTAGCGTGTCCTACAGTCAGCGTGACTCTGATACCAAGCGTTGTGGCACCCCGGCTCAGAGCAACCGGTTTACCTTGCATTGCCAGCCCAGAGACCATGTCTTCTGGCAACACACAACATCTTTGTACAGAATACAACCGCTTTATTGATGCTAGCGGAACATAGTTCATATTACAACAAGTTATGAGGCCAAGCGGCACACCCGGTGCGGCTGAACAATATGTACATTATTTAATGAACATAAGGGGGCCTCGATCACGATGACTACACGGCAGCGGAACGATGATGCAACGGGACTCCATAGCACAGCGACACCGATGTGAACACGGTCTAGACTAGAACAATACTCCGTTCCAACGAACTTTTCTTGAAATCTGGCATGACACGCCAGGTCAGTACATTGAATGTACTTGCAAGCTCACAACAAGCATAAACATAATGACAACTAATATCATGATATTAACCAATTTAATCATCAATGCAAGATCATGCTATGAATGTAGTGAATCAAGTCTCGTGCCTCAAGTCCCACAGACTTGCTTACCAACGGGTTGCCACGCAACCAAACGATGATCTTACTCGGATCACAAACGGACCAACAACTTGGTCATCCACATCAGCACGGTTCTTCAACCATCATCTTTTCAATAGTGCCATATTATTTTAGTGTGCAAGATTTATTTAAAAGGTTGATCCATGGTGTGACCTACTTTCGAGCGTGTCCGTAACCGTGGACTCGGCTATCGATAGATTTAATACACTCTGCAGAGGTAGCGCACTGTACCCACACCAAGGAACCCATCGCCTCGCACTCCCATTCGGGTGGACCAACGACATTCCAGCAAAACCCCTCCATTGCCATGACACTCTCCCGGCCACTCCGACTAACTCCCCACTGGGAAAATTCATGGGTGGCCCCGTGTCTACCCCAGACACCAACGGCCACCGTCGTGGCAAAATGGTCCCAAACGGGGACAAGGTACCATAATAACAAATCAACGGGCACACAAGGTTATGTGTGCTTACCGGGCCAGGGTACCGTACGCCCATAACCTTCCCTCGTTGGAGGTACCGACCAAAGGCATGACAACGGACCGAATAAAGGCCTTCATATAAAGGCATGGTTGCGCTGGGAAAAACTCGATTCAGTGGCACCATGACCCGATCAACGATATGTTCAAGTTGATTTATTATCAGGTTCAACTTAAAATAAAAATGACCGGTGTCAGGACATGCCATGCAAATGCACTCATATAACATGCTTCACTAATCATCAGAACCATACCGGATTAACATATATCAAGCACTAATGAATCATTCAGAACCTCATGGCACTATTCTGGTCATGTATATGCAGCATCTAAATATGGCAATTACTTAGCATAATCATTCTTACTCAATAAAATATTATTCAAACTAGTCCATTTTCATAAGCAAATTATTTCTCCAAAGCCTATCATTACTTATAATAATTTAACTCTAGCTTAGTTAACTCCTAACTTTCTGTCAAACAACATATCCACATGAATAAGCTTGCAAGAAAATCAAAGTAATTATTTAACTAGGTGATTTAAATGCATGAACTAATTAACCATTAAAGTTGAAAATAAATCACAAATATTGCAATGGCACCATGAAAATGTTGTTGTGGCTTGCCTTAGTGCAGATGAGGGTCACACTCTCCCTGGTGATCCTCAAGACAAGCTCCACCTTCTGAAAACAATTATAAACACAAAAAGAAAACATCAAAAACCCTTCTGAAATTTACCAGAAAATCTAGGCAGCAGGGAAAAATCCCATCTTTGGTGTGCTGCTAGAGATTTTCATATAGAATCCAATGCAAAAAGAATCAATTCATTTGGACTTAAGGTTAAAAAGTTATGGCTGTTTGAAGTGTTCTGTAATTATTTAAATTTTAAATTCAAATAAACAGAACTAGGGGGTGACATCGAAGGCGTAAACCCCGCGGGGCGCCTCCACTCATACCGCTCCGGGCGCGTACAGAGTGGCTGACTAGCAGGCCCTGCTAGTCAGGTGAGGGGGAGGGGAGAGAGAGACAGAGGGCGGCGGGGCTCCACCAGAGCACAAGCCGGCGAGGAGGGCTCCTTGGCCAAAACTGGAGGAAGGGATCAAAAGAGGGGACGGAGGCGCCCCTGCCCATACCCGTAGGTTAGCTAGGGGTGGTTGGACGGTGTCGGAAATGGCCTCTCCAGCGGCGACAAAAGGCAGAGGTCGCCGGAGTTGAAGACGACAGCGACTAGGGGCAACACCAGGGGATCCAACCTGGCGGAACGGCACCACTGAGGCACGATGGAGGCCCTGGAAGGGTCGCCTGAGCTTGGGAGGGGCCAGAGTGGTGCGGACGGACAGAGGGGATCGCCGGCGAACTCGAGCTCGGGGACGGCAGCCCGAGGCCTGCCCGCCGGGCCACGGCTTTCTACAGGTTTGTGGAGTGTGTGTGAGGATTGGATGATGCTCGAGGAGGCTGGGGAGGGCTCTATTTATAGCCAAGCGGCGGGAGGTGCTCGGGCTCCGCGGAGGACACCTGGACGCTGCGCCCGGTGACGAGCGGCGTTAGTGAGAGAGGAGGAATTCGACACAACTCACGCGAGAATTGTGGGCACGCGGAGACGAGCACAGGAGTAAGGGGAAGGCGACGAACACAGTGCGCGGCACACTGTTGGGTTGGCCGGACCGCGCCCGTGCTCGCTGCGGTGAGCTCCGACATCGGCGAGCGCCAGGGTGAGGTTAATGGCGTCGGGACGGTGATGGTGGCAGGGTTTGGCAGGCGGGGAAGCGATCACGCGAGCAACAGAGGCTCGGGCGTGACGTAGAGCACGCCGGCTGCATGCCAGCACACCTGGACGAATGCGGTCACTGTGTGAACTCTGACCTCAGGCTGAGCTAAGCCTAAACTTCATGTCTGGCTTGTTGTTCGTGGTAGATTTAGAGGTTACCACACCTTGGTTTGAGCTCAGACGCAGTGAACATGATTTTTACTTCACTGCAAGTTACTGGACAGTAACTTTGAGAGCTTCTTTGTGGTTAAGCAATTTGGGAGTTTGGAGCTGTGCTTTGGAGGTTAGCAATGAGTTAGGAGGGTAGTGATGCACAAGAAAATGCAGCACCAATGAAGCAAGTAAAATGGTAGTTGCTGTAGAAACTACCATTTCTGCCCAGAACAGAAAATAATTTCTTTAGCAAAAATATTCCAAAAAGTGGTGTGATATTTTTGCTCAGGGAGGTTCCCTAGGGTTCAAAGGATTTTTGAGAATTTTCTCAGATTTTTGTGGGCAAGAAAAATAGGGGTGGCTTTGGAGCACAAGTTTCTGTTTAGGGTTTTTGAGAGGAAAATGAATATTTTTCATTAAAGAAAAATATCCATGATATTATTTTGAGGTAGAATAGAGAGGAAATGATGGTTTGGAGGAGGAGTGAGCTACTTGGGTGAAAGCCAAGGTGATGCCCAAGTGCTTTAAGTCCAACTGAAATGATTCAAACTCAAAATTCAAATCAAAACCCAACTGAAAACCAGAAGAGAAAAGCGGGCAAAAACCAGGCTGTCACAGTTACTCAGACAGCACTGTGGGGATGAACTCAAACAACCCGCACGGTTTCTAGAAAGTATGAGTGTTCGATCAACTAACAATCACACACGGTTTCGGCAGAGAACTGTTTGCATTAGGCCAACTTGCACAAATGTTTCCACACAAAAAACTGTGTGTGATATACATATGAACAAAAATGTTTTTCTGGGATTCACCGTGTGGGATGTACATACGAACAGAAACAATTGGGTTTTGATGCCCCGTCAGATCGCACACGAACTCATTTTGCCCCAGCCTATGTGCCAGGAGGGCCTATCCCCGACGGTTTCTGGGTCGTATGGGAAGGACCCCCTATCGCCCACACTCACTTGGCGACGGTTCGAAATGTCATCGCGGAAACGGGTTAAAAACCGTTTGTATAGCAGGTCTCTGCACCAGTTTTCTTCATGAATTGAAGACATACGTTACTCCGTGTGTTGTACATCAAAGTCATCAACAATGCAAGTGTTAGGATATGTGTCCATTCACTGGATATTTGAGGATTCTAAGATATTTAGCTCACACTACAACCTGCAAAACTTCTCATCCAAAAGGCTTCATGAAGATATCTGCCAATTGATCTACAATGTTGACATGAATGATGTCAATGTCCTCCTTGAGCACATGATCATTGATGTCTACTACACAACCTACTTCTTGTAGACGTTGTTGGTCCTGCAAGTGCACAGGTTTGTAGGACAGTAGCAAATTTCCCTCAAGTGGACGACCTAAGGTTTATCAATCCGTGGGAGGCATAGGATAAAAATGGTCTCTCTCAAATAACCCTGCAACCAAATAACAAAGAGTCTCTTGTGTCCTCAACACACCCAATACAATGGTAAATTGTATAGGTGCACTAGTTCAGCGAAGAGATGGTGATACAAGTGTAATATGGATGGTAGATATAGGTTTTTGTAATCTGAAAATATAAAAACAGCAAGGTAACTAATGATAAAAGTGAGCGTAAACGGTATTGAAACAAGGCCTAGGGTTCATACTTTCACTAGTGCAAGTTCTGTCAACAATAATAACATAGATAGATCATATAACAATCCCTCGACATGCAACAAAGAGTCAGTCCAAAGCCACTAATAGCGGAGAACAAACGAGATTATGGTAGGGTACGAAACCACCTCAAAGTTATTCTTTTGGATCAATCTATGAAAGAGTTCGTACTAGAATAACACCTTAAGACACAAATCAACAAAAACCCTAATGTCACCTAGATACTCCATTGTCACCTCAAGTATCCATGGGCATGATTATACGATATGCGTCACACAATCTCAGATTCATCCAACCAACACAAAAGTACTTCAAAGAGTGCCCCAAAGTTTCTACCGGAGAGTCACGAAAACGTGTGCCAACCCCTATGCATAGGTTCATCGGCGGAACCCGCAAGTTGGTCACCAAAACATACATCAAGAGGCACGTGATATCCCATTGTCACCGCAGATAAACACGGCAAGACATACATCAAGTGTTCTCATAAAAGACTCAATCCGATAAGATAACTTCAAAGGGGAAACTCAATTCATCACAAGAGAGTAGAGGGGGAGAAACATCATAAGATCCAACTACAATAGCAAAGCTCGGGATACATCAAGATCATGCCATAGAGGGAACACGAGAGAGAACACGAGAGAGAGAGATCAAACACATAGCTACAGGTACATACCCTTAGCCTTGAGGGTTAAGTACTCCCTCCTCGTCATGAAGAGCGTCGGGATGATGAAGATGGCCACCGGTGAGGGATCCCCCCTCCGGCAGGGTGCCGGAACGGGCTCCCGAGAGGTTTTTGGTGGCTACAGAGGCTTGCGGCGGCGGAACTCCCGATCTTTCTTGATTTCTGATGGTTTTATGGTACGTAGGTGATACGTCTCCGTCGTATCTACTTTTCCAAACACTTTTACCCTTGTTTTGGACTCTAACTCGTATGATTTGAATGGAACTAACCCGGACTGACGCTGTTTTCAGCAGAACTGCCATGGTGTTGTTTTTTGTGCAGAAAATAAAAATTCTCGGAATGTCCTGAAACTCCACGGAACACCTTAGAAAAAAATAAAGAAAAATCCTCACAAAAGATGAAGACCAGGGGGCCACACCCTGCTCACGAGGGTGGGGGGCGCGCCCCCTGGGCGCGCCCCCTACCTCGTGGGCCCCCTGTTGGCCCTCCGACGCCAACTCCAACTCCATATATTGGCTTTCGGGGAGAAAAAAATCAGAGAGAAGAAATCATCGCATTTTACGATACGGAGCCACCGCCAAGCCCTAATCTCTCTCGTGAGGGCTGATCTGGAGTCTGTTCGGGCTCCGGAGAGGGGGATTCGTCGCCGTCGTCATCATCAACCATCCTCCGTCACCAATTTCATGATGCTCACCGCCGTGCGTGAGTAATTGCATCGTAGGCTTGCTGGATGGTGATGGGTTGGATGAGATTTATCATGTAATCGAGTTAGTTTTGTTAGGGCTTGATCCCTAGTATCCATTATGTTCTGAGATTGATGTTGCTATGACTTTGCTATGCTTAATGCTTGTCACTAGGGCCCGAGTGCCATGATTTCAGATCTGAACCTATTATGTTTTCATGAATATATGTGTGTTCTTGATCCTATCTTGCAAGTCTATAGTCACCTACTATGTGTTATGATCCGCAACCCCAAGTGACAATAATCGGGACCACTCTGGTGATGACCATAGTTTGAGGAGTTCATGTATTCACTATGTGCTAATGCTTTGTTCCGGTTCTCTATTAAAAGGAGGCCTTAATATCCCTTAGTTTCCAATAGGACCCCGCTGCCACGGGAGGGTAGGACAAAAGATGTAATGCAAGTTCTTTTCCATAAGCACGTATGACTATATAAGGAATACATGCATACATTACCTTGATGAACTGGAGCTAGTTCTGTGTCACCCTATGTTATGACTGCTACATGATGAACCACATCCGACATAATTATCCATTGCTAATTCGGTGCCTACGAGTTTTCCATATACTGGTTTACACTTATTTACTTTTCCGTTGCTACTGTTACAATCACTACAAAATACCAAAAACATTACTTTTACTGTCTTTACTTTTGTTACCGTTACCACCACTATCATATTACTGTGCTACTAAACACTTTGCTGCAGATATTAAGTTTCCAGGTGTGGTTGAATTGACAACCCAGCTGCTAATACTTGAGAATATTCTTTGGCTCCCCATGTGTCGAATCAACAAATTTGGGTTGAATACTCTACCCTCGAAAACCTGCTATGATCCCCTATACTTGTGGGTTATCAAGACCTTTTTCGGGCACCGTTGCCGGGGAGCATAGCTCTATTCTTTGAGTCACTTGGGATTTATATCTGCTGGACACTATGAAGAACTTGAAAGATGTCGAACTACTATTTTGCCCTCAACTACGAGGAGAGGTAAGGGACTGCCATCTAGCCTTGCACTAGATTCTCCTTCTGTTATGAGTAAGTTCGCGACACCTAAACCTACTACTATTATTGATTCTGATATGTCGCATGTTATTGATGATGCCTCTTCTGCTATGCACGATACTTATGATGAAACTACTTTTATGCTTGATACTACTGTGCCACTTGGTGAATTTCTTGATGAGCAAATTGCTAGGTCTAGAGAAAGAGAAATTATTGAACCTGGACACGATGATGTTAGTGATGATGAAACTATGCCTGCTATTCTGAGGGTTATCTTTTTGATGCTGAATCTTCTACAACTATTCTTGCTTGCCAGGATAGACTTGAACTTAAGAGGTTGCTAGTTAAATGGAGTAAAGAATCTTTTAGAGGTAGAATGAAACCCGACCCTGCTTTTGCTAATTCACCTATCTGTGTTCCTGATCAGGATTATTATGATTTTTCTGTTGATCCAGATATAATTACTTTGGTTGAATCTGATCCTTTTTATGGCTATGAATCTGAAACTGTTGTGGCACACCTTACTAAGTTAAATGATATAGCTGCCCTGTTTACTAATAATGAGAGATCACGCTACCTTTATTTACTCAGGATATGGTATAATTCTCTTGATCCTGGTTGTGTGCAAAGTCCCCAGGATATGATTTATTACTTCTCTGCTAAATATTTCCCTGCTCATAAGAAACAAGCTGCTTTGAGGGAAATATACAATTTTGTGCAAATTGAAGAAGAGAGTCTCCCACAAGCTTGGGGGAGGCTTCTCAAGTTACTTAATGCTTTGCCTGGTCATCCTCTTAAGAAACCTAAAATATTTGATATCTTTTATGATGGACTAACCGATGCTTCCAGATATTACCTGGATAGTTGTGCTGGTTCTCTTTTCAGGGAAAGAACACCGGATGACGCTGAAATTCTATTGAATAATATGTTGGCTAATGAAAATAATTGGGCACCTCCCGAGCTACCTCCTGAGCCAGTTCCTGAGCCAATTACTGAGTCTATTCCTAAACCAACTCCGAAGAAGAGAGGTGTTCTATTTCTCAGTCCCGAAGATATGCAAGAGGCAAAGAAATCTATGAAAGAAAAAGGTATTAAAGCTGAAGATGTTAAGAATTTACCTCCTATTGAAGAAATACATGGTCTTAATTTACCGCCTGTTGAAGATGTATATGATCTCAATTACTTATTTAATGAGGAACCTCCCGATATCCTGACACAGGTAGTAAAGGTAAATTCTCTCTATAGATATGATAAAACTGCAGTCCCTCCTACTAAAATTGCTAGTCAGTGCTTAGATGAGTTTGATGACTTTATGTTTAAGCAAGATGACTTCAATGCTTATTTTGGTAGACAATTAAAACAGAATACCTTTATGATTAAACGCTTGGGTGATTATATGGCTGATATTAGAGGTGAACTTAAACTTGTTAGCAAGCATGCTTCTATGGTTACCACTCAAGTAGAACAAGTACTTAAAGCTCGTAAAGAAGCGCTTGATGAAATGAATAGTAAGAAAAATGATTATGCTATTAGAGTGGCTACTAGAACTGGTAGAATGACTCAGAACCTTTGTATCCTGAAGGCCACCCTAAGAGAATCGAGCAAGATTCTCAGAGAAACAATATTGATGTACCTAGTTCTTCTAAAAGGAAGAAAAAGAAAAATGATAGGACTTTGCAAACTTCTAGTGAACCTATTGCTGAACCACCTGAGAATCCAAATGACATCTCTATTTCTGATGTTGAAACACAATTAGGTGATGAACGTGAACCTAGTGATAATGTTAATGATAATGTTCATGTTGATGTTCAACCTAGTAATGATAATGATGTAGAAGTTGAACCTGCTGTTGATCTTGATAACCCACAGTCAAGGAATCAACATTATGATAAAAGAGATTTTGTTGCTAGGAAACACGGTAAAGAAAGGGAACCATGGGTTCAGAAACCCATGCCTTTTCCTCCTAAACCATCCAAGAAAAAGGATGATGAGGATTTTGAGCGCTTTGCTGAAATGATTAGACCCATCTTTTTGCGTATGCGATTAACTGATGTGCTTAAAACAAATCCTTATGCTAAGTATATGAAGGATATTATTACTAATAAAAGAAAGATACCTGAAGCTGAAATTTCCACCATCCTTGCTAATTACACTTTTAAGGGTGGAATACCAAAGAAACTTGGAGATCCCGGAGTGCCTACTATACCATGCTCCATTAAAAGAAGTTATGCTAAAACTGCTTTATGTGATCTCGGAGCCGGTGTTAGTGTTATGCCTCTCTCTTTATATCGTAGACTTGACTTGAGTAAGTTGACACCTACTGAAATATCTTTGCAAATGGCTGATAAATCAACTGCTATACCTGTCGGTATTTGTGAGGATGTGCCTGTTGTGGTTGCAAACGTTACTATTTTAACGGACTTTGTTATTCTTGATATTCCCGAGGATGATAGTATGTCTATTATTCTTGGAAGACCTTTCCTTAATACTGCAGGGGCTGTTATTGATTGCAACAAAGGCAATGTCACTTTTCATATTAATGGCAATGAGCACACGGTACATTTTCCGAGGAAACAACCTCAAGTTTATAATATCAAATCTATTGGAAAAGTTCCATCGATTATATTTGGAGGTTTTGAATTTCCTCTCCCTATTGTCAAGAAAAAGTATGATATTCTTATTGTTGGGGATTTTCATATCCCCGTTGAGGTAACTTAGTGTCATTCGAAATTTCTCCGGTTCTGTGATTATTCGGAATGCGTTTGTTAACAAGACTTGATCAACCTTGTTAGTGGGTTCATTTTGATGATCACGAGATGGATGAAACTAGAAGCAACACCTTCTGTACCCTCTTTATATTTTCTATTATTTAGTAGAAATAAAGTAAAATAATATTTTTCTGTCTGTTTCCTGACTTATCCGTGCAATATAAAAATATCCCGAAAATAAAAGTCCTCAGAATGCCATGCTAATTTAATATGATTTTTTCGGGAATATTTGAGAATTTACTTTGCAAAAATTACCACGGGGGGAGCTGCCACCTGGCCACGAGGGTGGAGGGCGCACCCTACCCCCTGGGCGCGCCCCCTGCCTCATGGGCCCATGGTGGCCCTCCTCCACTTATTCCTGCAACCATCTTCTTCCTCTGTCTCACACAAATACGAAAAACCAACTCAAGCACGAGTTCCAGCCCCCGTTGCTGTGATTTTCGATCTCCTTGCTCAAAGCACCTCTTGCAAAACTTCTTGGGGAGATTGTTCTTTGGTATGTGACTCCTCCATTGGTCCAATTAGTTTTTGTTCTAGTGCTTTATTCATTGCAAATTTGTGCTGCATAGGTGACCATGTTCTTGAGCTTGCATGTCAAATTTATATGGTTCCAAGTAGTTCTAATGCTTGACATAGGCTCTAGGCACTTATGGGAGTTGTTACTATCAATTTTATTGAAGTTGGTTCACTTTTATTTGAAGTTACTAAAAATTTCAGATTGTTTCAGAAATAATGAAGAGACTTTTGAGGGGCTCGTCGAGCCGAAGCTCTAAGGAAAAACAAAAGGAAGAAGAGGAGAAGCCCAAATTTAATTTGCCTCGCACCGCGGAGGTCCGGTCTTGTGAATGGCCTTCCGATGACTTCTCGAGGAGAGCTGGGATTTATGAAGATTTCTATTTATTGATTGAGAACGCCAGCCTCACCAACTTCCTCCACGACCAACGTCATCAGTATCTCTTACTCACAAATACTTTTGTGCAAAACTTCTACTTTTTCCCTAAGAAATCACCTCCAATAGTAGAGTTTCATTTATATGACGTTGTTAAAGAGATGACATTAGCTGAATTCTGCGAGGTTTGCAGAATACCCTTTGAGGGCACCTTAGATGAAACCCACCGTAACGAAGTAGAAGCTTTTATTAACACTATCACGGTGGGAGAAACCAGGAAGGTTTCTGACGCGAGGATCACTAGCATACATTATCCTGTTTTACGCTACTTTGCCTTGTTTGCTAGTCGTTGCTTGATTGGACGCGGGAACTGTGGGAACCTTAGTATTCCTGATATTATTATTTTGCTCCATGGTTTATACCGCAATAAATCTGTTAGTATGGGTGGAATTTTTGCTAGATGGTTAAGTTTGAACTGCAATAAGGGCCCCATCTTTGGAGGCATTTATGCTTCACGCTTAGCTGAACATTTTGAAATACCTATTAGGCATGCGGAGAAAGAAAAAACAGTGTTGCCCCGTGCTTATTTAGATTATAAGAGTATGATAGTGCATGATTTTGTTGTCAAGAGTCGCGATGGGGAGCTCAAATATAAATTATACTTTGATAAACATCACCCTGAGACTATTACTTTGCCTGCTCCTTCTTTGTTTAACTTGTATGCAGAGCCGCACATTGTTCCATGGTCGGCCGTTCAAGCCTATCGAAACCCTGCACAAGCCCCGGAGCCGGAGCCACAAGATGAGCCTCCACGACTATCTGTTTATTCTTGGGATCCAGAGGAGACTGCCAGCCAGTGGCAGTCAAAGTCTTCTTCGTCACAGTACGACCCCAGCTTCACCTACGGATATCCGCCGGGCCATCCCTGGCAATAGACCAACTTAGGCCAAAAGCCTAAGCTTGGAGGAGTACGTATTTCCCACCGACATTACATTCATGTTCACACACACATTCATTGCTAGATGTCGGTGCTCATACTTTTTCACTGTAATATCCATGCTAGTTTAAATTTCTTTTTCCTACTTTCTTCGTGTGTGTTTGTTAAACCTTAAGAAAAAACCAAAAAAATTAGTTAGTTTACTTTCCATGCTTGTAGTAGAATTAAAAGGAAAACCCAAAAATATTTCCCGTTCTTCTTTTTACTTGCTGGGAGCTTTCCCGTGTAAATAGTTTTTATTTCTTTTCCTTTCTTTGGGGGTCGAGAAGACCATATTTAAAATGCTTAGTGGCTCTTATATGCATGATTGATTATTTAAACTTAGAGCCCATATTATTTGTCTTCTCTCTTGAGTTGAATGCTTACAGATTCCAACTTAGTCCAATGCACGTGCACTCTTATTATTATACACACCGTTCGGTCGTGCAAGTGAAAGGCAATGATGATGATATATGATGGACTTATTGGGAAGAGAAAAGCTGGTATGAACTCGACCTCTTTTGTTTATGTAAATATGATGATTCATCGTTCTTGATTCAGCTATTATGAAGTAAACATATTTGCAATGACATTTAGAGATTATAGTTGCTTGTGCCATGCTTGATTAGATATGAGTTATAATGGTTTACCTTGCGTGCCAACATGCTATTAGAATGATTATGATGTGGTATGATGGGATGGTATCCTCCTTTAAATGTATCGAGTGACTCGACTTGGCACATGTTCACGCATGTAGTTGAATCCAATCAACATAGCCTTCATGATATTTATGTTCATGGTGGATTATATCCTACTCATGCTTGTACTCGGTGTGAATTAATTTTAATGCATGTTTACGATCGTTGTCGCTCTCTCGCTTGGTCGCTTCCCGCCTTTTGCTAGCCTTCACCTGTACTAAGCGGGAATACTGCTTGTGCATCCAAACTCCTTAAACCCCAAAGTTATTCCATATAAGTCCACTATACCTACCTATATGCGGTATGTACCTGCCGTTCCAAGTAAATTTTTATGTGCCAAACTCTAAACCTTTAAATAAACATTCTGTTTTGCATGCTCGAATAGCTCATATGTCAACTAGAGCTGCCCGTATCTTCCGTGTTAGGCGGGTTATTCTCAAGAGGAGTGGACTCCGCTCCTCATTCACGAGAAAATGGCTGGTATCCGGGATGCCCAAATCCCATGCTTTATGCAAACTAAATCAAAATAATCGCAAACAAAACTCCCCACAGGACCCGTTGAATGTTGGAGTCACTGCGTTGTTTCGAGCAAGCCATGGATTGATGCTTGTGGAGGAGGGGAGTATAAACTTTACCATTCTGTTTGGGAACCGCCTATAATCTGTTTAGCATGGAAGATATCGTCTTTTAGTTGTTATGTTGACAATGAAAGTATGCCGCTCAAAATATAATTTATCTCTATTTCAAAACCGAGCTCTGGCACCTCTACAAATCCCTGCTTCCCTCTGCGAAGGGTCTATCTATTTACTTTTATGTTGAGTCATCACCCTTCTCATTAAAAAGCACCCACTGGAGAGTACACTGTCGTTTGCATTCATTATTATTGGTTTATATTGGGTATGACCTGACTGGATCTCTTTTACCATGAATTACAATGTTTAGTCAGTCCTTGATCTTTAAAGATGCTCTGCATTTATGTTTTGCGGTCTCAGAAAGGGCCAGCGTGTAGCGACCCGACCTCAGACGGTCAAGCCTCTATGTTACTGTGCCATCCCTGGATCAGTATGCTGGCACACACAGTACATCAATGTATATATCAAAGTGCAATCACATGTATAAATAACGTAAAATGATATATACCTCATAATACTCATGAAACAATCAAACGGGTGTGGAGTCCCATCAACGCCATCGGCAGGTTGAGTGTAGACCGTAACCTCAGATCGTAACTCTTACTCGTCGAGGAAATATCTGCAACATGATACGTTGCAGCCGTGTAGGTCAAGACATTGAATGTACCGCAAGATCACAACATGAATAAACAGGTGGTAAAACTATACTATATGCAATTTGGCTTTGTGGCTCAGATTCGAGTTTTGTTTATGTAAAAGCTGATTTTATTTTCCCTACATCAAAGGAATAAATGAAGTCTGTACTATGGAGTTTTCTATCATGACATGGTTCCGCCAACCGATGTCTCATAGCCCAAAATCATCATATGTTGCCCACAATTAAGTTATCAATCCGTGTTGAGAGTTCCGAGATAGATCCAAGTCCAGATGCTCAAATTGTCCGTAATCGGGACACGGCTAATCGATTAGGTTATAACCCTCTGCAGAGGTTTGTACACTTTACCCGCAAGATTCGATCCCTCTCTTTACGTTCTCGCACTTCGTGGTGTTTGAGAACAAGATGACCGAAACATGGTCTTCCAAAGAGTTCCTCCGACCACCGTCGGTACTCCATCCAATCCTACCGTCATTCTACATCTGCTAGTACCGTCCAGCCAGAGTCACAACTAAGGTCAACCAAGCCAGAGCCCATAATGACTTGCGGTTGCAGGTAAGCTTCCGGCGTGAAGTATTCTTCCGCCTCTTTGAGTCTGGGTGAAGCTTTCCGCAAGATGTCATGGCGCTTTCTCCATGCATCCCGCCAACCACTGGGTTCTCCAGGTGCCCACAACCGCCCTTCACCCAAGAGTGTGTATTGAAAATCCTGTCTCGAGTCTTGAAGTCTTGAGGTCTTGAAGATGCAGTCCTTGCAGATTCCATCATGGAGTTGTCGCCATTGACGTAGAGTTCTCCTTCTTCACACCACTCGAAAGCACTCATACCAAACCCCGTCTACTATAGCGTAGCATTAAAACAAATGACGCCCCGGCTTGGTAACAGGTGATGGGTTCCTACCTCATGCATACTACTCAACTACAAGGATTCAATAACACTACTGAGGGGTGGTTGCAATGGTGCCACTAAATGCAATAAAACATAGGTAAGAAAAGCATGGTCAAGTGAACTTGCACGGTTGACGATCTTCAAAACTAGGGTTTCAGAGTAGCAATCTTCGCACTCGGAAATTCTACCGAGGCAAACAATAACTATAATAAGCACATAGCAATAGGATCACATAACACAACATAACAAAAGTAACATAACACAACAAACAACCAAAACTCAATCCAAAAGAAAAACTCAAATAAAGGCCACTCAAAGTTTTCCCTACTTCAAACAATAACAAAAATAGTTTTATATAAAAAAAATTCTTAATATAACCTAATCATGGTTTTAGGTTAACTTAACAGAAAAGGTTTCACTAAGCAACTAGGAGCAAAAAGAATTAATTAAAAAGCTATTATAAAACTCATTCTAGGCCTAATCCAATTTCTATTAAGAAAATAATTTAAAACTTTTATTAATTATAAATAAAAGTTCATCTACTAGAAGGACAGAAACTAACCTAGAATAACTAATCACAAGTTAAAAATAAATTAATTTACTAATTAATTAATTAGGAAAACAGGAACTAGTTAATTAATTAGGATTAAGAGGATTCTGTCTAAAACTAATTATTTATTAATCCTAAAATACCCAAATAAATTTCTAAGGTTTGGCAATGTCAAAATAAAGTGGTGACAAAAAGAATCATGCAAAAATAATTTTTCTAACTAAAGTTATAGCAGATTTGCTATTCTGGCTAAAACAATATTAAATAATTTTTAATTATTTTTAACATAGCTATATATATATTTTTCAGAAACTACATAAAATTTGCAATCCAACAAAAAACAAATCACTCAAAAATATTAAACAGAATAAAAGATATACTTTTTTGAAAACTGAAACTATTCGGCTAAAACAGAAAATCAAATAAAAAGAAAAAGGCCTAATGGGCCTATACTGTGCCCTGTGCGTAACTTAGTCTAAACGGGCCTAGGTTTAAACTAGACGAACCGGGCCTAAAAGTAAAAAACCTAACTAATACTAAACCGGAAAGAACCGGCCGGTTTTCTAATAAAAACTTACCCCTTCGGGGGTGTTCTAATCCTAACCGTACAAAACACATCGGATGGGGGAGAAGAGCTCCGGTGGCTCACCGGAGTTTGGACGGCGGCGGCGGCTCGGTGGCGAGTGTGCCGACGGCTCCGGGCTGTCGGGAGGTCGGCGGAGTCGTCCGTGGGGCGAGGGGGGTCTTGGTGGAGTCGACGAGGCTCGGGGGTCTAGAGCGACGGCGAGGCGAATGGCGGCGGAGATGAGCTGCTCCGGCGACGGCGTGAGGGGAGAGGAGGGTTCCGAGGGGCGACGGGGGGAAATGGGGTGCGGGGAGGGGTTTAAATAGGGGGGGCCTCGGCGTGGCAAGGGAGGCGATCGGGAGGGGGATCGGATCCCGGATCTCACGGGATCCCGGCGATCGGCGGCGGCGCGACGTTGCGTGGGCGGGGGGTTGAAGGAGGGGGTGGGGTCCGCCTGGCAGTGGGGGAGAGGGGGCGGTCTCTCGGTCGACCGAGCCGAGAGGTTTCAAGCGAGGGTCGGTCGGCTCATTGCTCATTGGCTGGCCAAGGGCACTGGTGGGCCTGGTGGGGGCTTGCCACTGGTGGGCAGAGGGTTCGGGTCACGCCTGGGGGTTTTTTCTCTTCTCTTTTTTTTTGAATTTTTTTTTAATAAAACAAAAACAGAAATAAAACAATATCTATAAATATTTTATATAGGACATATATATACCAAAATGATCAGGGGAATATTCCCTATCATTTGAACATTTTTCCAAAGGCAAAATCCAAACTTTATAAAAATCCATTTTTTCAAATTCAAATAAAATTCAGATTTGAATCCAAAACTTTGGCAATGTTTTTCCTCTGATATTTTTGGAGTGTCATATTTACTCCTCTCATACTTTTGCTCAAGTATTTATCAAGCATATATTTTGAAATGATTCCCACTTGCCAATGTTTGAATTCAAATTCCAAAACTCAATTTGAAAGAGGGTTTCAAGGCACTTTCAATTGACTTTCAATTTGATACTTTTTAACTTCCAACTCATATTTCATATAATTGAAGAAGTCATTTTATCTTCCCTCATGAAAATCATTGAGTTGCATAAAGCTTTGAATTTGAAATATTCCCAAATGAAATTTAAATCTTTTCCAAAACCCTTTTCATTTCAAAATGGAAGAAGTCATGTCATCTTCACTCTAGGGTTTGGTGTTGGAATGAATTTTAATTCATTGAGATCCAAATGGCAAAGGAGAAAGTTTTGGGAAAGTCATTTCATTCCCTCTCATTCAACTTTCAAAAGTTTTCAAATCCCACTCAGTTTCACTCAATCAATCAAACAAACAATCAGACAACAAGCATAGTTATTTATTTAATATAACATTCCAAAATTTAGAATTTTGGGATGTTACACAGCGAGATACCATTTTGTTATATCATGTTATGATTATTTTGAGAAAGTGTTGTCATCCGAGTTTTATTATTATGGCTCGCTAGCTGATTATGCTATTGATATGAGTAATTGTGAGACCTACGTGTCCTTGTGAGTATGGTTAGTTCATAATAATTGCTGAAACTTGAATGCTGGCTTTTCATGTTTACAACAACAAGAGCAAACAAAGTTTGTAAAAGTTTTTCTTTTTCTCTTTCAGTTTGTCAACTGAATTGCTTGAGGACAAGCAAGGGTTTAAGCTTGGGGGAGTTGATACGTCTCCGTCGTATCTACTTTTCCAAACACTTTTGCCCTTGTTTTGGACTCTAACTTGTATATTTGAATGGAACTAACCCGGACTAACGCTGTTTTCAGCAGAACTGCCATGGTGTTGTTTTTTTGTCCAGAAAATAAAAATTCTCGGAATTTCCCGAAACTCCACGGAACACCTTAGAAAAAAATAAAGAAAAATCCTCGCAAAAGATGAAGACCAGGGGGCACACACCCTGCTCACGAGGGTGGGGGCGCCCCCCTGGGCGCGCCCCCCTACCTCGTGGACCCCTGGCTGCCCTCCGACGCCAACTCCAACTCCATATATTGGCTTTTGGGGAGAAAAAATCAAAGAGAAGAAATCATCACGTTCTACGATACGGAGCCGCCGCCAAGCCCTAATCTCTCTCGGGAGGGCTGATCTGGAGTCCGTTCGGGGCTCCGGAGAGGGGGATTCGTCGTCGTCGTCATCATAAACCATCCTCCATCACCTATTTCATGATGCTCACCGCCGTGCGTGAGTAATTGCATCATAGGCTTGCTGGACGGTGATGGGTTGGATGAGATTTATCATGTAATCGAGTTAGTTTTGTTAGGGTTTGATCCCTAGTATCCATTATGTTCTCGAGATTGATGTTGCTATGACTTTGCTATGCTTAATGCTTGTCACTAGGGCCCGAGTGCCATGATTTCAGATCTGAACCTATTATGTTTTCATGAATATATGTGTGTTCTTGATCCTATCTTGCAAGTCTATAGTCACCTACTATGTGTTATGATCCGCAACCCCGAAGTGACAATAATCGGGACCACTCCCGGTGATGACCATAGTTTGAGGAGTTCATGTATTCACTATGTGCTAATGCTTTGTTCCGGTTCTCTATTAAAAGGAGGCCTTAATATCTCTTAGTTTCCAATAGGACCCCGCTGCCACGGGAGGGTAGGACAAAAGATGTCATGCAAGTTCTTTTCCATAAGCACGTATGACTATATACGGAATACATGCCTACATTACATTGATGAACTGGAGCTAGTTCTGTGTTACCCTATGTTATGACTGCTACATGATGAACCACACCTGGCATAATTATCCATCGCTAATCCGGTGCCTACGAGTTCTCCATATACTGGTTTACACTTGTTTACTTTTCCGTTGCTACTGTTACAATCACTACAAAATAGCAAAAACATTAGTTCTACTGTCTTTACTTTTGTTACCGTTACCACCACTATCATATTACTTTGCTACTAAACACTTTGCTGCAGATATTAAGTTTCCAGTTGTGGTTGAATTGACAACTCAGCTGCTAATACTTGAGAATATTCTTTGGCTCCCCTTGTGTCGAATCAACAAATTTGGGTTGAATACTCTACCCTCGAAAACTGTTGCGATCCCCTATACTTGTGGGTTATCAGTAGGTATATATAGGCGAAAGAATTCGGTCGGGAGGTGCTCGAGGGGCTCACGAGACAGGGGGCCGCGCCCTGTAGGGGGGGGGGGCGCCCCCCATCTCCTGGGCTCCTCGAGGACCTTCTGGCTTGGACTCCAAGTCTCCAGGATGATAATCTTCCAAAAAATGACGATGCCGAAGGTTTCATTCTGTTTGGACTCCGTTTGATATTCCTTTTCTTCGAAATACTGAAACAGGCAATAAAACAACAATATGGGCTGGGCCTCCGGTTAGTAGGTTAGTCCCAAAAATGATATAAATGTGTAAAATAAAGCCCATAAACATCCAAAACGGGTAATATAATAGCATGGAACAATCAAAAACTATAGATATGTTGGAGACGTATCAAGCATCCCCAAGCTTAATTCCTGCTCGTCCTCGAGTAGGTAAATGATAAAAACAGAATTTTTGATGTGGAATGCTACCTAGCATAATTCTCAATGTAATTTTCATTATTGTGGCATGAATGTTCAGATCCAAATGATTCAAAATAAAAGTTCATATTAACATG